>ML685812.1:7898754-7967710 GCA_007922175.1 Pelusios castaneus
ATTTCACATGCACATACACTCTACTATACTTCAAAATCCATACCAAGTATTTTGCTGAAGAATTCTGATATTCAGAATCAATGGGTTACACTTGTTCTTATGGAAAGTAATTCTGCTTTCTATGGGTGACTAGCATGAGAGAACTAAGCTCTCCATTCCTGAACATGTCTGGAAATGTCTGCCAACACTCTTCTCTAAATGACTCAGACAGAAACTTGGACACCTCTAGAAAAAGCTAGGTACATGGGCAAGTATCTGCCTGGATTTGACCAGTTACACCAGGTAGAGGCTCAGACACTTGACAAGCTACTGGTTCATAATTTCTTCTTCCCATTCAGCTCATTGATCATGTCAAAGGAATCCATAGGAGAGAGGGAGTCTACAGGAAATGAGAAGCACCAGCTGGCAAGTCTAGAATTCTAGCTCTCTAAAATTCCTCCTATCATGAAGGAAAGGAAAGCTTTTCATACAGGAACTCATTTTTATTCCATTAATTTTGCAGGATAGGACATAATCCTGAAGGATAGATAGGTGGAGTTTTAATACACCAAAACTGCAGGTCTATTTTAGGAGCTCTCAGCCATGAGTTTCAGTTCTCAGTAGGTGGCCTGGAAAACTCATTAAGCTTTTTGGCCAGAGACAGCTTTACAGCAGGAGTCTGCAAGCATTTTAAATAGATTCAGTATCACCAGATAGACTGGGGATATGGAATCTGCTTTTTCCTTGTGCAGAAACTAAACTCCTTCTAATCTGCATTAACTGTTAACTAGTTTTACAAATTAGAACCCATTTGTTGATTTAGTGAATAGGAATTTCTATAGCGGTCATCATCATAGTATAATTGTTTTCCTAAGAATCTTCCTAGATATGTCAATAACTCTAGACTGCCCAAAGAGCAATCTGACCCGAAATGACTACCACTTCTTGAAAGCAAATCAGATTGATAAGAGGATGGTAATTTTTGTTCTTGGAGGCAGAGCAATTTCTTGGGGGGTTGATGGTGTGGGGATAGGTGGGACAGAAAAAGAATGCTGTCCTTGGATAGGAACATTCTGTACTTTCCCAAGAGACACAGAATTTAATTATTCAATATAGTTACATGAGACAAAAGTTGTCAAAAGAGCTACACAATCAGATTGAATTATTAGCTCTATCAAGCACACGATTCAATCATATATAGCTGAACCTCACTCATGTCTAAAAAAATTCTCTTTGAACACTGCCAGGAACTCCTTTCTTGTTTCCTAATATAAACTAGATTGCCACTGCCACCAGTTAGGGTGGTTAATGGGAAACAAAGGGCCTTTTGCTGATTGAGGGCTAGATTGACTGAACTTTACTAAAATTGAATATCACTTATTCCCATGAAAGTCCCACAGAAGCCATTTCAAAGGAAAAAAACCACATTGTACAGAAGATATCTGGTTAAGGACTCAGTTCAGTGTCATTGAGGTTCATTCTTGTTGTGAAGTCAAATGAAGTACATCACAAGATTAACCTGGCTCATGACAACTAGTTATAGTCTGTTCTGTCAGCCTGAAGACCTCTTCCTTCAAGGCTTTCCCCACATTCTTCTCACAAAATCACACTCAACAAAAGTTTGACGAAGTGCCCCACACATGCGCGTGCTCTCCCTCTCTCTTTCTCAGCCGTTGTAGTTACAATAACTGGAATTTATTTAAAATAGACTACTTCTTAATCATTTGATGGCTAAGTTTTGCAATAGGCTGCATTTTGTGCTTCAGTTTAATTTTACATCCAGTTTGCAGCACAGGAAATATCTCTAGGAATGCATGGGAAAGAACCCTTTTTCTCTAATAGGAATTAGCTAGTGTTAGAGAAGAAAGTTCATTACTTTAAAGAACAGTCTTCAAGTGCATTTTTTAAACAATATCAATTGACACTCAAAAGATCTGAATCTCAATAAATAAATGTACTGAACAGCCACAGATATGTAAACTAGATTAAGTCAAAAGTTAATTCCAGTTATATATGGCAAAATTTACATGAATAGTGAGTCATAGGAGAGATACAGATATTAAATATAATAAACATTTATAAGGGGGATACAAACTTTCATGCTTCAAGGCACAAAACAATCATTAGTTGCCTGGGATGAGGAAAAATTCTTGATGGATAAATTACTCCACAATTGTCCACTACAGGGATTCCTACAACTTCGTCTGAAGTATATGGCACTAGCCACAGGTGGAGCTACGATTGTATAGCACTTCCTGTAGCTCCCAGAGTAGCTATTATTTGTATTACAGTAGAACATAAAAGCCCTTCTCAGTATCTCACTTGCCAAGGTCTGGCAACTGCTGGTCAGCTGTAGTCTTTTCCAATGGCAACCACTATGAGCTTTTGACATCCAACAGTACACAACAGGTTTTCCCCCCATCTCATGGACACAGCATCCACCTCTAGACTCATGTAATGCTCACCCACCTTTGTAAAGTGCTTTAAGATCTGTGGATGTAAAGTACTGTAAGTGCTAAGTAGCAATATTATTAAGCACATTCAATGTGACTGACCTTCCCGTTATCGTATCTATGGCATTTATTTTGCTAACTATATAGCCATTATCCAAATCACAGCTTTGTACAGTAACTTTGGGATATGTGAAGAAAAAGACACGTTATAGGATGTTCTTCTTTAGCTGTAAATAATTTTTTAAAACTCTCTTTCTTTACGGAGACCAAAAGCTTACAGAGAAGCTTATGTTGTCTAGCTTAAATCCTACAATTAGGAGATTTTGGCTCTTGACTCATTAGGGGACAAAGCTACTCTAAGACTTGGAAAGCCTATAGGAAATCATGATCTTGCACTAAAACATTAGTTGACACAGCACACATGGCTAAGTACTAAAGTTACACAAGGAGTAAGAACCTGGCAGGGGAATAGAGTTAGCATCTTTCACCATGTCATCAGTCACTGCACTGTGAAATTATGATTTTGCATTTGATTTTGGTGCCCTGTTTATAATTTAACAATTGCTACATTAGATATGTTGATCCTTTAAATGCTGCCTTTTTTTGTTTGTTTGTTTTTTTGACACACAGTTGAGCTCTGATTCATCTGAATACAGATGCTGCCAATAATAAATCCAGGCACAGGATTCTTTTTCTCTTTTAACCGTACTTGTTGGCTATGAAATTGCTAATTCTCTTCCCCTTTCGGTTTCATAGGATTTTTTTTTTTTTAAATAAGCTTCTGGATCTACCATTTCTTGCTGATGCTAATTCCAATTCCCATTAGATTTCTGGTTACTGAATCAAGAAATTGAAAGAAGGCCCAAAATGACTTTTCTTTCAATGTAAAGATGTAGCCAGTTCATATGCAGAAACAAAACACAGTAAGTCATAATGTACATTGTCAGAAAGATGCATCGTCCAATGACAAATGCAGTGTTCCTACCACAATGGCGTCCTGGTCAATAATTAGGGATCCTAGCTTTACAGTAGTACTAACAATAAACAACAATAAGTATTAACCTTGAAAAATATTCATGATCTATTAGCAACCCAAGTTAACAAATGAGAAAAAATGCTACTTCATACTCCTGATGGATTCTTTCCCATTTTTATCTCTGGATAACGTATATTAGGTTGATCCTAATGGAATTCATATTTTGAAAACATAAATGCTGCTGTACTTTCATTATAGCATGTGAACAAGACCTTCCAATAACTTCTGATGAGCAAACAAAGATGCATCTTAATATAGCAAGATCACGCTATATTTGCAAAGCAAGAAATTCTACTAGGAGTAATGCCCATGGCTTTTAATTGTGATTTATCTGGCACAAAGGCAACAGACCCATATAAATGTATTATCTAAAGATGCCAATAAAACCTTTGATCACACAGAATTTTTATTTGCTACTTAGGAAATATGGCTTTTGAGATAATTTGGGGGTAGCAGTTGATTTGTAACATAAGCTTCACGTTCATTTTTTCTTTTTGTCAGGGTTGTCCACCAGTACAGAGGAGGCAAAACACCCCAACTGAGACACACACACACACAGAGAGACACATGCTTTGGTTACTTTAGGGCCAGATTGCCATATCTTTATTCAAGATAAAGTACTTTAGGGCTGGTGTACACTGCCGACAAAATTCGGCAGCAGTCGACAGAAGTTACACAAGCTACACTGAGTAGTCTGCATAACCCCCAATGACTTCCTAACTCCCCTTTAGCATGGCATCTTTACTGTCCTGCACCAATGGGAAATGTTTCCCTTTGATGGCGCACTACGCCACTTGAGGGGGTGGTTTTATTAAGTCAATTTCCAAATTGACTGAGCTTGTCTTAACTTGACTGATCAGTGGATCTGGAAAAATCGACCCAATGGCCACGACTTTGACACCTTCAGCATAGACATGGCCTTACACAACAAATATTCCCACTGGAGTCATTGGTGAAATCCTGGCCCAATCAAAGTCAATAGGAATTTTGCCAATGACTTCAATGGAGCCAGGATTTCACCCAATACCACTGATACTAACTGTAAGGTACTACATTCAGCGTTTGGATTTCTACTACAATCCTCAAATATTTTGAAACCTAGTAAAATGGACAACTAAAGGATAAATATGAATTTGTTGGTATAGCTGACAATGTAAGATACATAGAAGCATATTCACTATATTGTATTATGGGTGGATTCTGGAATGCTGCTGCACTCACTTTCTTTCCCCCCATATGTCTGAGTCCCATTAAGATGCAATTGTGGCCCAGCCATAACTTTGAAGAACTGAAGCTCTGAGTTTGTCCCCTTACTTTTGGCACCCATGGAATGCTCTGTTTCATATGTGGCTATGAGTCATTTCAAATAAAACATGCAACAGAAAGAGAAAGAGAGAATAAGAAATATTGCTGCAAAAATTAACAGTACTAAAATACTTTAAGTACATAAGCTTTGGAATTGAAGACATCAAATTTTCTTCAGTGTGACTAAGGCAGACACTAAAAAACAGTTTATTCGAGTCAGCCATTTGCTTTGAAAAACAAACTAACAAACTGATGGTACCCATTCTTGAGGTCAGAGGGAAACAAGAAGAGACTCCAGGAAACTGGATTATAAGATAACTTCATATGTTAAAAATGTAAACATATATCTATTATAATGTGTCAGTCTCTCCTTTTTTATCCACTTATTTTGAACAGCTTTTATCCACACATGTGCACCCAAAACCACTGGACATATTTAAGCACCTGGAAGATAAAACTCAAGTCATTCTTTACCAGCTACACACCATAATACTGAAAGTCTGCCTCTCATGATATTAACATTTTTTCTGTCATTCCTGCCATTCCTACAGTTTCAGAAATAGATTCCCTAAGAAATTATATTGAGCTATGTAGCCTAGATAACAATTATTTTTTTATTTTTACAAAGTCCTTTTTGCTCCATCTACCATACCAAGTACATGTATTTTATATTATATTGCAAACAGATGGTTATTAAGTACTTCTTATGGTCCAGGCTGAATGGATAATTATGTGACTGTGTTAAGTCAATACATCTGTCTCCATTTTTCGCTATTATTTAACATCTGGTAAAGCAGTTTCCCTATAAAGGGTTAAAAAGAAAACATGAGACACCAAAAGGATAAACAATACCACTCTCCATGTCAATGACATCATATGTGCATGACCGTGTGCCCGAAACCTCAGCTCTCCCAACCCTGCTATCATTCTGTATTGATTGAATTAATTATTGGATTAAGTGCACTAATGGAAAAAAAGCAGTACTACTCCTTCTTGTTTTAAAACAGGGACAGTGATCGCACGGTTGGCTATGATCACAGATGTTGTTCAGAATGAACTCTCAACTGCTCCTTCACCCTCTCCCACAATTTGGCAGAGATCTGCAGCAATAGGATAGCTATTTTTTAAATAGACCAGCTGTATCAATATGCCTCGGAGTGTGGTAAAATATTTTAGTGTATGCACTTCCCAGTATGCATTTCTTTGAAGAAGAGAGGAATCCCAGAATGCATTAGTCAGAGGAACCAAGCATTCATTGCATAGGGAGACGAGAAAGAAGGATCCAAATTCATGTATTTAAGGAGACGGGAGAGCTCAGAATGTATTTGGTCTAGGATGGGGGAAAGAGTCCAGAAGTTTCATTAGTTGGGGATCAGGGCAGAGGAGAGGGGAGAGAGATTTTATTAAATGATGTTTGTAGGAGCAAAAAAAGGGAGAGGCTGTGTGTCAGAAATTATTTTATTTGCAGGGAAGGAGGGAGGGAATAAGTGACTTACTGGTGATGTTGTGAAGACTAAATTACTGCGCAGCTAGGCGAGGCTAGCATTAATGTGTGTGTCCAAAAATATTTGCAACATATAAAGTAACTTGCTGCTAAAAGATAAGTACACACATGGGTCACTGTGGATCAACTGAGGGAGGAAATATTTTTGAGTGATTGAAATTACTGCACTTTGCACACACTAAACTGAAAGTCAGGCAATATCAAACCACCTGGAAAAATTAGTTAAATAGAAGCGTTTTCCATGTACACACCAAAATTGAAGTGGTTAGCATTTAGTTGTCAGCAGGAACATGAAACAGATAGTTACACTGTCACCAACCTGGCTTTTATCTTCTCCTGGCTTACTACAAGAAGAAGACTATAGCCAAAAACAGTAATGGAAAAATGGCAGGTTCCCAAAACAATCAGAATTCAGCAGAGTTTTGTGGTCATAACTGAACTGCATTCAACAACAATCATCGTTTACAAGTGGACAAATATGGCGATTCTGCCTGCCAGTTAAAAAAACAATTAAAGGAAGGGATATAAAACCCCACAAATCTATAATTGACCATTGCTTTCCTTGTAACATTCCACCTGTCCCAAAAATGGAACCCAGATACTAGTTTCTTTATAAAATTAAGAACAGGAAAAAATAAAAAAAGGAACTTAGTTTATATGCAAATATTTTGAGGTACTATAATATAGGGTATTTTTAAAACAATATCATATATATATATATAGAAAAATATTAGTTCTTGGCATATCAGATGCAATCTTCTACTGGCTTTAGTAGCATATTATTGAAAATATATCATTTGCCTTAAAATTAATACTGTCTGCACTAACAATTTTATTTCATTATTTTCGTCTAGACAGGCAGTAGTTTCTCTCTGCTTCTCCAAAACCAATGAAGAGGGAAGCAAAGGAAGCAGATTTTGTATCATCAACAAACTTCCCAACTTGCAGTCCAATGAGGGTGAAAAGTTAAATTCTGTGATCCACAATATTCTTACAGAGAAAAGGAATGTAGGGCAGTTAGAGGGAATTAATGTGTGTGAAAGAGCTCAATGAATGTCAAGCACAGCAAAGGTCATCCCATAACACTAGCCCAATTTGTAACGATGACAATCCACACAACGTGTTCACTATTTATAAACTCAATTTGTCTTTTTCTATTACGCCACTTAATCTTTCATATTAAACTAAATTCATATGGTATTAGCATCTGGTGAACTCGCAAATCAAAGCTAAAATTAAAATTCCAGTTTAAACTTTAAAAAGCAACCTTTTTCACTTCTCTGTGCTTATTTCAGCATATATGCACAAGGGAAAACACACTGTTGTGCACATGTACTGCAGGAATCTGACAGTAGAGTGAGTGACAATGATTTCCAACTTTAAAAAATATCCTTCAAAACAAAAGTAACTTGTAATTCAGATTAATAAAATAAAGCAGTTAAATTGCTCCCAGTTTATATTTTAAAGTCACCAATTTTCTTCAATCTGACCACGGACTGAAAATTATTTATTCAAGTCCACCATTTGCTTGGAAAAACAAATAAACTGATATTATTAAACAGTGTATCATACTTTTTTCTATTTTCAGGTCTTCCACAGGACTGGCTGAAAGTAGTAGGGGAATGGCAGATTTCAGGGATTCGCTGCCCAAAAGGGACCCATCTGTTTAAGTAAGTTTAGAATTTTAAACATCATAATTGTAAATTGTAAAAAGCAAAATCAATATGGTGAACAAGAGCAGAGTTCGACTAGATGCTAATCTTATTCATCAACAGAACTAGTTAACTTTATCCCACGTCTCTCCCAACCCTTCCAAATTGCTTACCATTGACCTTTTATGTAACTATACTAGAATGTTTTATACTTCCACCCACCACCAAAGTATGAGAGTTTTATTTTCAGATTATAAGCTCCAAAGGGACCACTGTGATCATCCAATTTAACCTCCTCTATAAAACAGGCCTCCTCTACAAAACTGGACTTTCCTGAAATAATTCCTGTTTGAACTAGAGCATATCTTTAAGAAAAACATCCAATCTCAATTTAAAAATTGCTGGTGAAGGAGACTCCACTACAACTCTTGATAAATTGTTCCAGTGGTCAAATACCCTCACTGTTAAAAGTCTCTTATTTCCAGTCTGAATTTTTTAGCTTCAACTTACAACCAGTGGATCTACTTCTCTGTCTATTAGACTGAAGAGCCCATTATCAAATTATTGTTTCCCGTGAAAATACTTGTAGACTGTTCAAACCATCTCTTAATTTCTCTTTCTTGAGCTAGACTGATCTCTGTGAGTCTATCACTTTGAGGCATGTTATCCAATTTTTAAATTATTCTTGTGGCTCTTTTCTCAAACCTCTCAAATTTATCAACAGTTTTCTTGAATTTTGGACACCAGAACTGTATACCATATTCCAGCTGCAATTGTATCAGTGCCAAATACAGATAATATCATTCCCCTACTTGAGATTTCCCCATTTATACATCCAAGTATCTCATTAATCCTTATGGCCATTATCACGCTGGGAGGTAATTTTCATTTGATTATCTATGATGACACCCAAGTCTCTTTTAGTGTAATTCCCTCACCGGATAGAGTGCCCCATTTTGCAAACATATTTTTTTTCCTAGATGTATATCTTATCATTTAGCTGTACTAAAACACATAATATTTTCATACTGTTTACCAAGAGGATTTGTCCTCTTCATTATTTACCATTCTTCCAACTGTGTCACCTGCAAAACGTATCAGTGATGACTTTATTTTTTCATTCAGGTCACTGATAAAAATGTTAAATAGCACAAGTTCAAGAGAGTGTTGATGATGATTTCCTTTTTACAGTTGCATTTTGATATGTATCAGTTAGCCAGTTTTTAATCCACTTAATATGTGACATGTTAATTTTGTTTCATTTTAGTTTTTTAATCAAAATGTAATGCATTAGAGTAAAATGCCTTAGAGAACCTTAAGAATATTACATTAACACCATTCGTTTTAATCAACCAAAGTCATAATTGCATTTTTTGAAAGATATCATTATTTTGAAAACACCAATTTTCCATAAAACTATGTTGATTTGCATTAATTATATTATTCTTCTCTAGCTTTATTAATTGAGTTAAATCACTGTTTTGCCTAGGACTGATGTTAGGCTTACAATTACTTGGGTTGTTGTTTATCATTTTTAGAAACTGGCACATTAGCTTTTTTCCCAGTCTTCTGGAACTTTCCTAGTATTTCAAGAGTTACTGAAAATCCACATTAACAATCTAACAAGCTCCTCAGCCTGATCTTTTAACAGTTTTGGATGCAAGTTACCAGGAACAGCTCACTTTAGAACATCTAACTTGAGTAGCTCTTATCTAACACCTTCCTAAATTACTAAGAGAATGAAAAATGTTTCTTCATCACAACATAAAATAACATCATCGTCTGGATTTTTCCCAAATACAGAACAGAAACATTTATTGAACACTTGTGCCTTTTCTGCATTATTTACTGAAAACTGGCTCATATGTATCTTGTAACTTAGAACTACCATTTTTTTATTCTTTTTATTTCTAATATACTGTTAATGTTCCTTCTCACTGTCCTTCTGATTCCACATGAAGCAAGAGTCTCAATTGTTCAGTATATGGCCCTTTCCACAATGACTAGGAAAAACCATTAATACTTTTTTTTTTCTAAACAACACCATGTTTTAATAGTTCCTGTATAAATGGTGGTGACAGGTTTCCTTGACTGGTGTAAAGAGGGCCTAAAAGTCTGTCTCTGCTCCTCACCCATGCCCCCCTCACTCATTTTTTGGCTCCAAAGTTTGGATGCCTGGGACACACAAATCCACTCTAACTATTCTTACCTTTCATGCATAATTCTCCTTCTTTTTAGGGTGGAGACAAAAAAGGGTGGTTGGAAGGATGATAAAACTACAAAAGAAATTCTGCCTGAAGGGCAGACCCTGTCTACTTCAGTGCCTCAGTTGCATATCTTCAGCTCTGTGGAACTCTCTCTCATCTACAAAGATTATTCTGGGTCCTTCACTCCTCACGTACAACAACGGTGACTTGTCTGTGTCGTGGTGGCAAAGAAGAGAAGCAATGCATTGTCTTTTAACTCAATCCCTGTTTAAAGTGAGGAAATTGAATAAACCATGTTTTAAGTCAGCTCCTTAATATTTGATTGTAAATACCTTTGTTTTGGAACTGAAAGATAAACATACTTTTTGAGACTGTCCTATTGAGACTTTCCTACTGGAAAATGGATAAGTTAGTAGGGTACAAATAAATACTAATTAGATGACCTTTCTATTAACTTTGGTCCTGTCAGAATCTCTGTTTGTATTCCCGTGTCTGTTTGTATTCCCTGTGTTTTCCCACCTTTCTCCAGCAAATGGCACAACGTTCATAGGTTTCAATAGCAAGCAGTACCACTGGCGATGCCGCCTCACTTTATATAAATAAATAAATAAATATAAACAAACAAAAGTTTTCAGGATTAGACAACCTTATGGGAATGAACTAAAAGGAAAAAAACAAGTACTTCACATTGGTGAGACTTCTTGTATGAGGAATTTTAAAACACTGGAATGCATTTGCTTGCAAAAGGTCAGATGGCCAGTATAATTGTGCCCATGACTTTACATTCTCTACACTGGCCATCCAATCTTTTGCAAACAAACGCATTCCAGTGTTTTAAAATTCCTCAGACAAGAGGTCTCACCAATGTGAAGTTCTTGGTTTTTTACCTTTTAGTGCATTCCCGTAAGGCCGTCTCATCTGGAAAACTTTTGTTTTTTATATAATTTCTTAAAAGAAAAACTGTAAAGGGTTTGTCACAGGAGAACTGGTCCTTCAAGGTAAATCTGGGCCCATGACAGCCTTCTGATGACCAGCTGGGAGTAACTATATGCCTGATGTGTCTGGTTAATGGCCAGTTAGCAACGGAGCACCACAGCCCTCCAAGAAGGCTGCCTGAGCAGTCCACAGGAGGAAAAGATAGAATAAAGTGCCTCTGGAGAAGAGAGACTTGTATCTGAAGGGGAAGCCTGAGGGAAAGAAAGACTGTTCCCCTGGCTGGAAGTGGTAGAACAGATGTACCCAGAAGGCAAGGAACTTGAAGAGGAGACTTAGGGTTCAGAAAGAAGGCACCAGAGGCTTGTCCTAGGTTGATGGATGTCCAAAAGAACTAAAGACTGTTTCTAAGAGTAAAGTTTAGTTATTTTGTTTTCTATTATCAATAAAAGAGGCGCTCTTTAAAGGAAAAAAGTCTGTTTGGATTCCTTTATATCTGGCAAACTGGAAACTAAGGTAAGATGCACCTGTGCTGCCTTGCTCAGATGTTAAGGGGTACAAGAATGTGGGGCTAGAATGTTTATTTAATTTTAAAGTGGGGGGTTTTATCATTGCTGTTTATTTGAAAAAGAAAATGTAAAGGAAGATTTCTGACTTTTTTGTTTGGGGATTTTTTCCTTGCTTGCTGCCTGAGAAAGACACTGGTCTTTCTTAATTTTGATAGAGTTTATGGACAATATATGTATTAGCTTTCACATCTTAAATGGAGGAGGTGAAAGTACTGAATCTTTATTAAAAACTCCTCTCTAAAATACTAGTTACAAAATGTAGATAGCAATTAAAAACCTTCCTCTGCTGCTCAATTTCCACTTTTGATCTTTGTGATGTCATCATTTCACCCATTCTCCAGTAATACAGAATCTTCCCAGCTAGAAAGAACTTGCTATTCTAATGTAAAAAAACCAAGCATAAAAAACCCCACACCAAACCTGTCTGGCCTTTTTATGCATTATAAGTAAATTCACAGAAGAAAGAAAAAAGCAGAAGCCCAACTTATTTTCTTTTCAGATCAACTTTAAGAGCTGTAGTCTTTAAAGCAGTAGATCATGGCAGCTCTATCAAGTGATAGAAGATGGTCAGTGTCAGAGACATAAGGAACAAGGAAAACTACAGGAAGAAAGGTAGAGTAATTTTCTGATAGAAGTATGCAAACAGTGATAGATGAAATAATTCTCCATCCCAAAAAGCTTTGAAGAGACTGTAAAGAGGATGATTCTAAGAGAGATACAGTAACATCTTACACACTCCTATCAGATATCTCTTCAGTCAAAGCTATTTTAATTAGATGTAAGAGTTATGCACTACTATTTCACTAAACCTACATGCTAAGGCTTGAGAATAATCTGACTTTTATACATGTGATTAACTACGAAGCTGCTCAATAAATGACAATGAGTTTCTAAAGCTGATGAAACACTTTCAGTGCTGTACTACTAACTCTTTATAATCAGGTAACCTTTAAATTCACTGTTAAGGTCAATCAGGGGATTTTAATAACTGACTACACTAAGGCAAGAAATGTGGCATATACTGGTGCAAAATTTGATGGTTCTTAAAAGATATGCAAGAGATGCAAGATAAATAACACCAGAACTCTTGCATCAGAAGAAATCTGTTTAAGGAAGCTAATGTTTTCCAAACTATACATTAAAGTTTATCTTTATAATGTTTCCTCAACAGAAGTCAGAATACCTACAGTTTTCCAACATCTGTTAGCAGATGGATTATCATCACAGACTTCCCCAACAGAGTCTCTTAAATTTTATGTTTACACAGTTCCCTATCTGAAAGGGAGTGGCATATTCTACTGAGATTCTCTCTCAAAACAAAATATTTTCAACGAATCTTTTGACATTAGCACTTCATCAGTGTTAAGGGGCAATGGAAGAAGAGAAAAATTCATATAATTGTACTGGTTATTTTTCACCTGGTGAAGGTTTTCTGCTATGGTGGATTAAACATGTTGTCTCTTCAGCCTTATCATAATACCATGGTGAGACAGCTTTAAAATATAAACAGTTCCTAATCTGAAAGCTGTAGTCATGACTGACTATGGGATATGAGGGAACAATGACCCAATTATTTTGATTCTAATGGTCTAGAACAGTGTTTCTCAATGACTGGTCCCTGAGATCTCCCTGACACAGTTTAGGAAAATTCCAAAGGGGTAGCCGTGTTAGTCTATTGTAGAAAGACAAAAGAGTCTTATGGCACTTTTAAAGACTAACAGATTTATTATTTATTTTTTTTATTTATTATTTATTATTTATAACGAAAGCTCATGCGATTAATAAATCTGTTAGTCTTTAAAAGTGCCACAAGACTCTTTTGACAGTTTAGGAAGGCAGTAAGCCGGTCCCTGGTATCAAAAAGGTTGAGAAAAACTGATCTTAAAGTGTTCCTCCTATATACAACACTGTCTCCAAGGATACAGTGGAATGCTCCCACTGGTGTCATGTTGAATCTGTACTTTCTCCCATAATCTGTGGTGCAGGATCAAGCCCTTTGCTAGGCTGTTAAAAAGTGAGTCATTATTTTATGCATTGCAATGGATACTCCTCAAGCATGGAGGAGGATTATCAATTTATTAGTAACACAGCAAATATGCTAAGAGGTAAACTGTCCACTCCTCCATTAAAAAGATAAATGATGCGATGAGAAAAGGGACTCCATAGTATAAACTTCGGATTATAAACATTGTTTACTGAACTTTGATTTACATTTAGCTGAGTAAATATTATTAAAACTGATGGATGGATTATTAGATTGTTCTAAATAATCCATGCTGAAAAAAAGTAATTCAGATTACAAATCAAAAAGCAATACTGCATGTTATACCTTTGAAAGAAACAAAAGTGTTACTGACAAAAAGTCACACAAATCATAACAGTGCCACTTACTACTACCATAATCTCTGCAGTTACTAAGTTTAAATCCCTATCTCCTTTATGGTATAGTCATAATAAATTGTTGAGATTGACAGCTGGGGGCAACAAGTAGCAGATGTCTATTATTAATGTACAATGCACATCCAGTTTGTATTCTGATGAGTAATCCTTAGGTGTTCTGTGAAAAAGTTTTGATGCTAGTGATATTTTTCCTTCTTACTCTTTTAAATTGGCTCTTGAGCAATATGCGCAGCAAATTTTTCGTTTGGAAACCCTCCCCACCCCCCCGACCAGCATGTATGCATTCCATCAATATATTCCAAGACCAAAAATGTTCCATGGCCAAATTAGTTTGGGGAAATCTGGTCTAATACATATTATATCAAAATCTAAATATTATATCTTTTCCCCAAAGCACTTCTGTAACAAAGAGAAGTGCAAAGAATATATCACAGAAATACTAAAATAGGTCACTATCTTGCCATTAGGAACAGAAGTACCAGCTGAAGTTAAAAATGCAACAGTTTCTACGATTTAAGTGATTGAGGCTAAAAGCAAAGCTTTATGTTCGTTTTCACTTACATTTGAGAAAAATTCTTTAAAATATAGGAATAAATTTAATAAAATAATACAAACAGCTATACACTAAAATGTCACGGAACAAACAGGTTTAGATATTGTTACTGACCTTGGCACAAAAAGTGGGAATGTGCTAATAAAGTTTGCGGATGACACCAGATTGGGAGGTATTGCCGATACGGAGAAGGATCGGGATACCACACAGAAAGATCTGGATGCCCTTGTAAACTGCAGTATCAGGAATAGGATGAAATTTAATAATGGGAAGTGCAAGGTCATGCATTTAGGAACAAATAAGCATTTTTCCTATAAGTTAGGGACACATCAGTTGGAACGGTCTGAGGAGGAGAAGGATCTGGGAGTACTGGTTGGTCATAGGATGACTATGAGCCGCCAATGTGATGTGGCCATGAAAAAAGCTAATGCGGTTCTAGGATGTATCAGGAGAGGTATTTCAAGTAGAGACAGGGAGGTGTTAGTGCCACTGTACAACGCACTGGTGAGACCCCATCTGGAATATTGTGTGCAGTTCTGGTCCCCCATGTTTAAAAAGGATGAATTCAAATTAGAACAGGTGCAGAGAAGGGCTACAAGGATGGTCTGTGGAGTGGAAAACCTGCCCTATGAGTGGAGACTCAAGAAGCTTGGGTTGTTTAGCCTAACCAAAAGAAGGCTGAAGGGGGAAATGATTGCTCTCTATAAATACATCAGAGGGATTAACATCAGGGAGGGAGAGGAATTATTTGAGTACAGCACCAGTGTGGACACCAGAACAAATGGTTATAAACTGTCCATCAAGAAATTTAGGCTTGAAATTAGACGCTAATTGAAATTAGTAAAGTTCTGGAATAGCCTTCCAAGGGGAGTTGTGGGGGCAAAAACCATAACTGCTTTCAAAACTGAGCTTGATAAATTTATGGAGTGGATGGTATGATTAGCCTATTTTGGAAATTGACTGATATTTGGCTACGTGTGGTGGATTTACAAGTGGACTAAGAGGGGAGAATACATGGGGTGGATTCAGAGTTATTACAGGGAATTGTTTCTTGGGTAACTGGCTGTTGAAACTTGCCCTCGTGCTCAGGGTTTAACTGATTGCCATATTTGGGGTTGGGAAGGAATTTTCCCCCAGGGCTGACTGGCCAGGGCTCTGGGGGTCTTTCACCTTCCTCTGTAGCACAGGGCATGGTTCACTTACCAGTGAATTCTCTGTATCTTAAAGTCCTTGAATCATGATTTAAGGAGGTAAATAACTCAGTCATAGGTTGGTGGCCTATTGCTGGAGTGGGTGGGTGGGTGAGGTCTTGAGGCCTGCATTTTGCAGGAGGTCAGACTAGATGATCGTACTGGTCCCTTCTGACCTTAAAGTCTATGAGATATTAAGACTTTTGTACTTTATCACATTTCAGCAATAAATTGAAGCACAGCTTCAGATTAATCTGTCTTGTGGTAAATGTCTATCTTAATTACTCATTTAAATTCATTCTCCTCACTGACCTCTTTAAAGTATTACTGAAGGTTTATTCATTTTTATACTCTCTACATAAACCAGTCACTCATCTTTATATGAAAAATATAACCAGCAAACACATCCAATTCAGAGAAGAGATTAATATTGAAGGGGAAAAACCCTCAGCTAGACTGTGTATAAAGTTAATCATTGGGAACCAGTTCCATTGCACAAACGAAGAGTTGCAAATTAGAGTATCTATAATCTTTCTGATAATGAGATAAGCCATGTTCTGTCTACACACTGTAATAACTTAGAAAGCCTTACTCAACTGCTGATTCTTTTCTCAGCAGGATTTGAAGGACTCTCCAATCCAAAAGCATAGCATTTTGTATTGTATTCCGGGACAGAAGGAAGAGTGTAGAACTGGCATGAAACTTTTAATGGATTGTACCTCATGTCTTTTAACTCAGTGAGGGGTAATATTCATTTTCATTATACTATCAACCGCTTTGTGCAGAACTCTGGCTTTCAACAGTGAAACAGAGAAGCATATACTAATGCCAAAAGGTCAACAAAAGGCAAGCCTTAGTCAAACAAGAGTTGCATTACTATCTTTTTGAAAGGCCAGTTAGGATCTGATTTCAAAATCCATATTTTTATATGGATTCCTTCCTAGTACCTACTGTGTTAGTGCAATCTGTCCATTACACACCCACAGGACATCAAATGTACTTGCAAAACTGCTTGTGCAAAATAGTAGGCACAGTCTCAGTCAAATATCATACTTAAAAATGTATGCCTGGTTTTAGAGTTATTCTTCCATTATAGGGAAAAAATAT
This sequence comes from Pelusios castaneus, assembly GCA_007922175.1. Classification (NCBI taxonomy): domain Eukaryota; kingdom Metazoa; phylum Chordata; order Testudines; family Pelomedusidae; genus Pelusios; species Pelusios castaneus. The sequence continues at coordinate 7,915,643 of ML685812.1, forward strand.
ATGAACACAATGCTTTTACTAGGTTACCCAATGTGAACTTTTGCCTCTGATTTTGCAGCTGTTTGGATACCCGAAGTCTAAAAAACTCATTCTTCCTGCAACATGCAGAGAATTTACATGATGACCTACCATTAACTTTAATGAGATGCAGCAAAAAGATTCCTTGAGTGTTGTGAGGGTAATGAGACAAAAGCTCTGCTTCTTAGGGATACATTTAAAGTTCTGAATTACAGAATTAAGGGTTATGTGTAACCTGACTTATATTTTAGAGATGATTTACACCAAATGAGTGGAGGGGTGATCTTCATTTAAACAAAAAAAAAAAGTGCCAGATCTTCACTGTGAGCTCACATAAGCCCATAAGTGAGCTCACATAAGCCCATCCCACACTTTTTGAGTGCTGGGAAAGAGACTTAAGGAGAGAGAACAGGTGTGTTTCCTATTAAAGTTGTAGCATCTATTTCAAGTTCACAGCATGTCTACAAATCATCTAATTGTGCGTAGACAGAGTAGCCGCCCAGGGAGTCTTTCAGTGCAAGACATTTTTTAATACAATACTGGACAAGTTTAGATATGCCATTTCTCAGCTACTTCTCTACATGTATTCCCGGAAACAAATATCAACGTTAGATATGATAATCCTGTTTTAGAAGATAATGTTAGCAGTAGATCTAGACTTTCTCACACTTTTTTTTTTAAATGAAGTTCAATAGGAAGTTTCATTCTACTCCTCACTCCAAAAGCAAGAGAGTAATATTCTTTACTAGACACATGTTCAGAACCGGAAAGCTACTGATTCAGAGTTCTGAAAGTTTCTGATCAAAATTGTAATATGCTTTTATTTCTGCAAAGACAAAAGCACACAGACCTTGAGAGAGAGAGAGGTTAACCTGAGTTTTTCAAGAAACATAACAGTTTTATTGGTAGAATGGTTTTGTGATTAACATGGTGAATTAGAACGGAAGAGAAACTGGGTTCAGTTCTTTGCCCTGCCACTCACTTTCTGTGTGGCCTTCAGCGAGCCTCAGTGCCTCCGTTTCCCCATACATTAAATTACAATAGAACCTCAGAGTTACGGACACCTTGGGAATGGAGGTTGTTCATAACTCTAGAATGTCTGCGACTCTGAACAAAACATTATCTTTGTTCTTTCAAGATCTTACAATTGAACAATAACAATGCAACTTTTAAAACTATTATGCAGAAGAAAAATGCTGCTTTTCCTTTTTCAGTAGTTTCCATTTAACACAATATTGTATTGTATTTGCTTTTTTCCTTTTCTCTCTGCAGCTAACTGATTGAGTACTTCTGGTTCCAAATGAGGTGTGTGGTTGACTGGTCAGTTTGTAACTCTGGTGTTCATAATGCTGAGGTTCTACTATTCTTCCTTCTATCCATTATCTGAGTTGTCTACTTAGATTGTAAGCTCTTTGGGACATGCAATGTTACTGATATATGCTTATTCAACACCTAGCCCAACAATGCCCTCATCAGTTGGGGTCTCTAGGAAGTTCTGTAATACAAATAAATAATATACATCTGCAGAATTACAGTGCATATTATTGAAATATTAGAGGGTTCTCACTAGTTTTTCCCTTTAAAAAGTCACCAATTACAGTTTCATTTTCATATCTTGTCCTTATATTAGTACAGAAACAAGGTAGTAACGTATATTGAACCAAATTCTGTTGGTGAAAGAGAGACAGTTTTACCCACCTTGTCTCTCTAATATCCTAGGCCTAACATAGCTACACACTGCAAACAACTTCAGTAAATATGTCGGAATCATTCAAAACACACATTTCTATGTCATGTTGGACTGATATATTAAGTTTACTAAAATATACATTTAGAGAAGCAAACAAAAGTTTGAGAACAATGTCTTCTCTCCTCTGTGATATTAAGTATGAAGTTTTTTGTGCTAATTGGGACAAAGCTCTATCATGAAAATTGCATTACAAATTTACAAAACATATAAATGCCCCTGAGCAGAAACCTGCTCATTTACCAAATCTGGATTTTCTTTTCATAAGGAGGTGAAAACATTTAGGACATACTGATGAACCAGGACTATGCCTAACCTCTTCACCGTCAACGTAACTGGTACAGATTAGGCAGAAGATTAGAAAAAATAAATACAGCCATATTGATTCTTTTTCTATCTTCCCCATCTGTAAGTGCAAGCTTCTTTCTATGTACCCTAGAAGGAGGTGGAGGTAAAAAACCTCTTCTGTAAGAAGTTCCACACTTCCTTACAGATGTGCAGTGTTAATTAGTGGTTAACAGATCACACTAACTGGCATACATAGTTAGTTTTCCAATTTCACTTGCCCAGTGAAAAGTGACAATCCAGAGTAATTGTTTACTGATACTTTCTCCACTGGTGTACAATATACTGCGATCTTCCTGTTTCACTGATTGTCACACCTATTTTGAGATAGTAAAAGTCAAATAGCCAATTCTCAGATAGATAAGCAGAGTTATGTACAGGAAAGAGAGGGCTGTGTCTTCAAAATGACTTATGAAAGATATTGAGAAAATCATACTGTCAAATCCACAACTGAAATATCACTTTCTCTTCATTTCCAAGTAGAGTATCTGAGACATAGCAGTCAGGCCAGTCCCTAGCTTTTCTTCAGTTTGAGCCAGCTCCCAGTGAAATCAATGGAAGAAATGCCGCTGCTATCAGTGGGTCAGGACCAGATTTCTTGCGAGAGGGACGTACTAAAATCTATTCAGAAGTAAATCTTGCTTTCTAAGGTTTGCTCTGAACTTCATTTAAGTCAATGCAGCTCTCCTGACTGACTTCAGTGGGCTTTCCATCAAGCTGTAAGGTTTGTTCCTGCAGTTGGACCCTCTGAAAGCAGAGCTCTGCACAAGTACGGAACTCAAATGAAGTTGGAAATGAGATTCTTGTATAATAGTCAATTTATATTCTTAAATTTATATTCATATATAAATTTATATTCATATATATTCAGACAGTAAACTCTTCATCACAGGGCCTTTAACATTGTAGAGTTCCTAGCACAAGGGGACTCCAACCCTGAGTGGAGCATTTGGCCACTACCCTAATAAACACATCTCAAGACACTAACTTATGATGGGACCTAGAAGACCCAGTAATAGCAAAAAGCCTTAAATGCCTCTTCACCCAAATTACTTGTGCTAATTACTTGTACTTGGGTTCCATATAAGAGCCTGCAAAGATAAATTAAAAAATGGGACTAATTACAAACCTCTTCACAGGAGTGGTGTGAGGTTAGGGCTTGCTAGCTGAGATTTGGAAAACGCTTTAAAGATATATAGCACTGTATACATCCTAATTATTATTACTCATCCATGTCCTCAGTTGTGGCAGGGGGAAAAGGTGCTGATTTGTTACAGTAGAACTGTAGCCAGCTCCAGGTCGGCTTTGTAGTGCTCTTTTAAAATAGACTCTGATCAGCAAGGCACTCAGAACCATTCATTGGTTATCTTTACCCTAATATGAGGTGGTTGCTAACTCCGATTGTGAAGGAAAAACCTACATCTCCAAAATGGATCTTTTCCTTTCCATCACAATTGTCAAAATCCATAATCATGCCTTGATAACCTCTCTCCTTAGCTGTGGGACCCTCCACCTTTCCTTGGCTTTCCTGTCGTCTATCTCACTAACTCTTTCAGGGCATGCAAATAGACAAAGCTAAATAAATGTTGCCCTCAATTTCTAACCATTCCACACTCCCTTTTTTATAAGCTCACTTCATTGGTTCCACATCATTGTTAAGTCTTTGTCCTCACCTTCAAGGCTCCCTCCTCCACAGTTTTCTCCTCCCATCCTCCCTACGATTAGTGATCTCCCACCTATTTAAAATCTCTGTTCTGCACCACTTTCACCTATCTTACTACATACTGCTCCTTTCTCCCACAAATATCACTGTTCCTCTTCCATACTGCTCCATACCCTGGAGATGTCCTTCCTGATCCTATATTCCTCAAAATCTCCTACATCCTTTAAATGCCCCTTTAGATGTTTTCCCATAACTCTTTAAATAATGCCGCTCTATTTCCCTATGAGGATGTTTCACACAAAGTTTTCTTCCTCTTATTTTTCTGTATGCTAATTTTTTTAGGCCCCAGTCTTGCAAGTCAATGGAGCTGCTTCTAGAATCAGAGACTTAGGCTATGTCTACACTACAACTTAGATTGCCATAAGTTATGTCACTCAGGGTATAAATAAACCACCTCCCCTCGGTGACATCAGTTACACCGACATAAGCACCAATGTGGACAGCGCTATGTCAACACGAGAGCGTCTCTCGCTAACATAGATACTGCCTCCTGCAGGGTGGTTTTATTATGCTGATAGGAGAGCTCTCTCTCATCAGCATAGAGTGTCTTTACCAGACCCATAACATCAGTGCAGCTGTGCTGCTGTAGAGCCTCTAGTGTAGACAAGCTCTTGGGTTTACTCAGATGCTTAATTTTATATACTGAGAAGATTCCTGATGAAGTTAATGGAGTACTTCCAAGTGTGTAAAAGTAAGTACATGCTTAAGGCTTTGTAATATCGGCCTCAGATTGCAAACTAGCTGGGGAAGGTACCCATCTTGTTTATGTTTACAGTGTTTTTAGCATATATTTGGGCTTTACTTAAAAACCAATATGAATACACTCATTTGTACCAGAGATATTTGTTTATCACATTAACAAAACAAGACAATCCTATTTGAAAAATGTTTGTTATACTTTTTCATCAGTGTAAAAGTTGTGAACCTTCAAAATAGTAAAACTAAAACCCCAAATCCTACTTTTAAGATAATTTGTCTCTGACTGTAACTCTTGTCTTATTTTAGGACATTCTTATTTGTAAACAGCAGAAAGCCTGCACATGTGGCAAAGGCAAGAATCAGACAGGATAAAATACAAATGTCTTACATGAAAGATAAACAGATGGGTAGATTTGCTAGCCATGAAGTACCAACATACAGAACTACCAAATAAATCACTGTAAAAGCAGCATTAATATGTTCCCCATCAGTTGTTCTTATATAACAGTGGTTTTCAACCTGTTGTCCGCAGATCCCTAGAGGTCCTCAGACTATGTCTAAGATTTCCAAAGGGTCTACATGTCCATTTGAAATTTTTTAGGGGTCTGCAAATGAAAAAGGTTGACCACCACTGTTATATAAGAATGTTACCGTTTAAACTACTCTCTTATCTAAGATCTCCTACTTCTTCCTAGCCTGCTTTCTTCTCAGTTCCAGCACCAGCTTCTGATAGAAGCCTCTTTACACATATCCATTGTTTTCCAACCCAGAAGTTTCTACAGAGAGGTAATAAAATGACAGACCTAAGTATGAAACTGGGGTGCTTAGCTCCATCGTACAGGATGAGCTCTTATGATATTAACAGAAATCTTTAAATTTTAAGTTTGAGAATAAATGCATGACCTGGAAGCAAAGACACAAGTATCTATGTTCCCAAAGGGTAGCCGTGTCAGTCTAGTTCAGCAAAACAAACAAGGAGTCTTGTGGCACTTTTAAAGACTAACACATTTATTTATCGCATGAGCTTTCATGGGAGAAAATCTGACTTCACCAGACTCTTGAAGTATCTATGTATTACTCAATGACAGCTTTTTCTCATGTAATTCCAACATCAGCAGAAAGTTTGGCATAACTGTATGGCATTGATCCAGCCATACCGTACAATTACAATACTTGCCACCTTCCCACATTAGGACTTTAGGAACACATCACTGTTACTTACTATCATGGCTAGTTCTATAATTAAGTACTTTTATGTTTACTTTTCAGAATGTACACCCTAATAAGGTGCTGAGCTATAGATAATCTGCAACCAGCTTTATATCCCGCAGTCATCATGCCCTACATTTAATTTAGAGCCTGCCTACAAAAAACCGGTTCCCCAATATACAGGAAGGGTTCAGAGAAGCACCTGATGGCTCCCTATGATGTCATGCCTTTGTAGTTTGAAACGTGCAATTTTTAAAGAGAATGACACAATCTACAATAGGAGAGAAATTATTCTGTGGTTTTCTGAGGCGTTGATCATACAGAGATAAAAAGTCAATAAAACCAGCACTATTTCTCATCACAGGTCATTAGATTTACTTTTGATTTCTATCCCTCAACCCCCCAAAAAGTGGATAGAGTCTCAGGCAGAATCTTGTCTTAAACAAGAAGTTTTTAACTGTTAGTACCTTAAAATAAAATGCTTCTGTTGTTCAACTCTTCTTGCAAATACACAACAATTCTTCTTGTCCAGCTACTTACATTTTCTGTTTTTTGAATCCTAAAGTCTAGTTTAACTCAAAGGTCTTCAGACAGGAAGTAAAGAAAAACCAGCAATAATAAAGCCACTTGCTTCTTGCGGTTTTAGGCTCCCTCCCTCCTCCTTGCAGTCTTCTCATGCGACACAGAATTTCCACAATCATTTAAGAGATTAGAAACAGAGGCCTGCTATTTAAAAGTTGCACAGAGACAACCGAAGTGACTAACGTGCACTGGGTTTTCCTATCCACAACCAGTTCTTTCTTGGCTGCAGCTTTCATTCACAAACTTAAGAATGTGCATCCAGCATGACTAACGCTGAAAAAGAGCCTCATGGAAAACAAACACCCCTCCCACAGCTCTGAAAATCCTCGGGAAAGTCAAGAAAAATGCATCAAGTTCCTTTCAGCAGAGCAGCCTGTTAATATCCTCTGCCTCCCTCCCTCCCAAACGCTGGCTCTTCCTCAGAAGGCAACTTTGGAGGTAACCCACTCTCACCCAGCCAGTTTGCTGGTTTCTCCCAGGGGCTGCCAACCAATCTGTCTCCCCCTGTGTAACCCAAGACACACACCCCGACGCCAGAAGGGAGATTTAAAAAAGCAAAGTCCGGGGGGTGGCACTGCTCTACACATCTTCCAGGCACCCCGGCTCAATCCCGAAGAGCCACGGCAGTCACTGGAGGGGGGCAGACCAAAACCCAGGAGCGAAGCTGGGAAAGGTCCCGATCCCGATCCAAACCTCCGGGCTGGAGTACACCGAGGGAAAACAGACCTACCGGCCGGCTAGCGACGCGAGGGCGGGGATGGAGATGAGGCTCCGGCGGCTGGAGCGAGCCCGAAGGGGAGCAGCATCTCCCCCAGCCCCGCGGAGTCCTGCTCTGCTGCAAGAGGGCGGCGGGGCACGAACGCCGCACGCCCGGCGCAATAGCTGAGCCGCTCCGGCTCCCCCTCGCCGGCCTCTCCGCGCTGCTCCGGCGGCGCGAGCTTAGTGGGGCTGCGGCGCTGCAACCATTGGAACCCGCCGCGGCCGCCCTCGCTCGCTCGCTCCCTCCCTCCGCGCACACGCCCCGCCGCCGAGCAGGCTGGCTGGGCTCCGCTCTCCCCCCGCCCGCCCCGCGCTGGGGCCCTGGCAGGTCTCGCTCGGCTGTCTGGTTACTAAGCCAACCTCCAGGCCTGGCCGCTGCATTCCTGCCCCACAGGCGGGGGGCTGCCTGCCTCACCCGGGCACCCCTTGCCACGCAGGGGAGCAGAGACACCCCGCTGAGGGGAAACCCCGCAGTCTGCAGAGGAGGAGATTTCCAGGACCCCCTGAATGGGAAGTAGACAAGGCCTGCCATGGAACAGCCTGCCAGCCTTGGAGGGGCTCCCTTACTCCTGCGGGAGAGAAGGAGAGAACCCCATGCTCCCAGAGAAACCCCTGCCCAGGGGATCCCATTCCTTTAGCAGAAGTGGAAGGAAAAGGCGATCCCTGACCTGGGACACTCTAACTCTAAATTGGGGCAGAAGGGGGGTGCAGAAGAGGACCCAAGGGTTTGGTGAGGGAGCTGGTAACTGGAGGAGAGGAGTGTAGCTGACCTGAAGGATCAGAGTACTCCCAGTGGTTAAAGTATAATTTGACAGGCCCCAGAACCCTCCTGATCTCCCGGCCTGTTCCCGTATTGTCTGGGCCCTCTTCATGCATGTGCAGGCCCCAGCCCAGGTAGGCATTTGCAATCACTTCTCAGTACCACATGCATCAGTTATTGCTCCATAAAAATATTTATAATTTTATATGGTGTTTATGTCTATAGCAATTATTGTCACAAACTAGCAAACACTGCATAACACAATAAGTATTGTGATTAACAACGGTGAGGCATAGGACCTACCAGCAGCCAGGGCAGGTTGGAACATGCATTGTGCTGGATTTTTCTATTTTTAGGGGCCCTGGAATTCTGGTCCCTCAAATTTGTGGGCCCCGGAACTGCGTTCTGGTGCGTTCACCCTTATTTTAACCCCTGAGTACTCCTACCACAGAGGTCTAAGTCTCCAGCTGAGCAGCCACTTCCAACAGTGAGATGGCAGAAATCACTCTACTTCCCAAGTTCCAAAGGGGTAGCTGTGTTAATCCAGTTCAGCCAAACCAACAAGGAGTCCTGTGGCACTTTTAAAGACTAACACATTTATTTATTGCATGGGCTTTTGAGGGAGAAAATTACCCAGTTATCCAGTTTCCAATCTACAGTCTTTTAATCTGAAAGGGAAGGCTGATTCTTATTTTTCATGCTTCATCTTGTCCCAAGCTCTTTGAGAGATGGCCTGTTTCTCTGGGGATGGCTGGTAATGGCTGCTATCTTCTCCATGCTGTTTTCAGGGTTGCAGGACAGCAAGGTCTGACCACCTTCCACAGCCACACATTGTTTTTCTACAGTAGCAGAAACCAGAATCCATCTGGATCTGTTCTTCTGCAGTATTGTAGGCGGCACAGTCAAGTTTGACTGACACATTTCATCACAAGACCCTGTTTTCATTTGCTTATAAGTTTGGCAAACTTTAACTGCTGAGGGTGAAATTTGCATTCTGAGGACATGATTAGAGAAAAATATGTTGATTTCCCCATATTAAAGAAACTATTGCAGCTAATTAATTGAGAAACTCTAGCACCTCCAAGCTTTCGAGCAGGGACTTGAAATTTGGCAGGGCATCGTCCTCATGTCAGGAATGTGCTTTTTACTGTTCCATTTAGAATCTCCCCAAAGTTCTAGTTAAAGCCCCTGAAAAATCTGAGTCCATTGACCTGCCAGACTTTAGCAACAAAACTATCTGAAAATTCTATCAGTACTGAGCATGCTTTATTCTTTTGCATTTCCTATGAGCCAGCCAGAATGAACATGCACCATTCACAAAGCAACTGAGCATGCTCCAGACCAGAGCTGTAGTGGTGGAGCAGGACTTCCATCCAATTGCTTCTTTTGGTTGCTCTGGGCTACTGTGGCACCAGCACAGGCTCTGAGGGTGCATCTACACTTACAAGTTAGGTCAACTTAAGGAGGCTTAAGTCGACCTAAACTACTCCGCATCCACATGGGCTTTTCTTAAATCGACTTAAGCATTTCCTTAAGTTGACTTAAGGAAAAGTTAAATCAACTTAATAACACCTCGTTTTAGGTTGACTTAACGATTAAATTGACCTTATTAGGTTGATTTAAGGTAGTGTGGATGGGGATTAGTGCCTAAATCAACCTTATTAAGTTGATTTAAAGTGTTAAGTCAACTTAATAAGGTCGAAAAGGGCTATGTCTACACTACAAAAGTTAAGTCAACTTTTGTTAATAAAGTCAACTTAACTTTTTTAGTGTAGACATAGCTTGAGAGTGCAAGCTAGATTATCTGTCTATGCTTTCAATGCCTGCTGCCTTCACTGTGTCTAGGCAGTATGGAAGAAATGGAAGAAGCATCCTAGAAGCTTGACCTGAATGCAGAGAGGTGAGAAATGGGGGGATTTAGGGTGGAGATGTAGGGCAGGGTGTGTGATCCTGGCAGACTATGTGCCAGCTCATGCCAAGGCCCCTGGCCTCACTGAACACTGACAAATACATAGCTGGAAATCAGTCTGGCTCATCTGTGTGTTAGTATTGTTAAAACAGATATTAGAGTTACAAGAATGTGTTTAGAGTTTAGACTTCATTATATTCTTGTAGGATGCTGTATGTGTTAATCTTATTTATAATAATTGTATTCCACTTTACAAGATAATATTTAAGTGTTTACTCTGTACCTATAAATTGTAAAACTCCGCAATCAGGAAAGAAGCATTACCAAGTATGAAATACTTATCACAAGAGGTGTCCTTCCCAACAAAAGAAGGCCTATAGACACCAGACAAATTGTTGTGGTATATCAGTGGATAAAAGACTGTAGATTGATCTCATCATAGCTTGAACACAGGGGGAAGGGCATAAACATTCCTGTCAAGGAGGAATAGTTTTCATTATGTTGCTTGGAATTGGGGAGCACAATATTTCTAAGCATAAGCAAGAGATCCCTAAGCTGCTTAGCCCTAACTTATATCTAGAGCTTGCATATTATAAGTGTCTATTACCTTTTAAAACCTGAGACTGAAACTCAGGTGTGTGTATGTTTTTCTGCTTTAATGTAAATAACTTGTTTGTTTCTTTTTCCTAGTTAATAAATCTTTAGTTACTTCATTACAGGGTTGGCTACAAGCATTATCATTGGTCTGAGATCTGAGATACAGCTGACATGGATTAAGGGACTGGGAGTGACCTGAATATTGTTGTGATTTAGGTGTAAGGGATCATCCATTGCAAAGGCAGGCTTGCCTGGGTGCCAAGTGCTCAAGTCTGTGACTCCATGTTGAGGGTGTTATACTGCTTGAGGAATTCACACTAGATACTTTTGGTTGGTGAAATCTAATTATAGAACATACAACCAATTTGGGGTTTGTGCCCAGATTTGTAACAGTCTGCCCTAAGTTTGGTACCCACATTTGTGAGCCATTGCAGTCAGTGTGACAGGTGCACAAAACAAAAAGCATGGGCAGGAGCAGATGAGCAGGGGTGAGAGAAGGGCAAGGCTGGGAACAGGAGGTAAGGAACTGTGGAGTTGGGAAGATTGTAATATGAGAGAACATGGGCAGGACCTGGAGGCAGGGCAGAAGTTCTGTAGTCACTAGATTCACTTCCCTCTAGAACCTGGAAATCCTAAATCTCAGTATTTTTTTGCTGTCTAGCAAATAGTTGTGAAACCAACTAACAAAATGTGTGGTTCATTCCCCTGTCATCTGGTTGGCCAAGATATAGGATGATAACCTATTACTGCTAATGTTGCATGGACACCCTTAGTTTTCTCACTTTCTAGCTTCTAAGTTTTTGTCTTTGCAACCTAACCATTCTTATTATATTTGTATATAATAGTGTATAGATTCACATTATTAACTCTTTAAAAATAAATGAGTGTGATTTCTAGAGTATAAAAGGAGTACAGCCTGGGACAAGTTTAATCTCCTCATAGAAAGTAGGGAATTTAAGGAGGGATGTTGTTTATTTTCTGCTAAAAGTAGCTGAACAACTAAATCACAGATTCAAAATGTTATACAAAACAAGCTTTCTGTAAAAACAAATACTGTTAGGCCAAACCTTCCAAAAGTCGCTAGTGATTTTGGATGCCTCAGCTGAAGTGAGGGGAGAAAAAAGGTTCCTTTTCTCTGTCTGCCTCTTAAATGAATTTTCAGAAAGGGGGCTATTTTTTTTCCTCTGCCTTGCATAGGAGTTCCTCTGCATGAGTAATCTCCCACTCCCACTGTTGCTGTAATAGTGGATTCCCCAAAGGATGAGGTATGTATGAGGGCTCTCTTTTTTTGAGAGAATGTAAGCTGACAGGAGCGAGGAAGGATGAGAACATTTTTTTTAAAAAATCATTTGTTTAAAGGGACAGTGTCAGTGCAAACCTGATCCAAAATTTAGATTTTATAAAAAATTAACTTTACCAAAGGAAAGGCCAATGTATTGTTTTAAAGCATTCTCATGAGAACAACTGTTTTATAAACAAGTAAACATTCTTTTGCAATAATTATACCTTTCAGAGTTTGGAAGCGAAAATGCCTATAAACAATAATGAAACTGACTTTATTTTCATTTTTCAAGTTTAGAGACTTACCAAAAAGAAATAAGTGGCATAAGTAAACAGGATTGTTTTAACAAATTGTTTGTTTCAGTATGTTGTTAGTAACAAAGGTAAAGAAATGTGTTAGTTTACAATACAAATTCTTTAAGTTCTCCTGAACATGTTGATAGTCACACCGTCAACCACACGAGGGCTCATTTTCCTCCCTACTCTTGTATGGTCATTGCAGGAGTCCCTAGCTTTTGTGGCCAGCGTGCTGCTGCATTGGAAGCAGGATGTATAGAATGTATACATTTTATGAAAGGGTTGATAACTCCCATGCTGGATTTTAACCAGACAATTTTGGTTTAGAAAACAAAAGATGAAAAAAGTTGGTGAAAAAAAATTAGTTTTTCTGATAGAAAGTGTAAAAAGAAATTTTGTGAAAAAATTGGTATTTTTGATAAGTAATGTGGAAAAAATTCCAGTCTGTGGATTATTGATGGGCTTAATAAAAATATCCTATTATCTGCCTTTGTGTTGTTACAAAAGTAATCCAATACTATTTAATATAGTTAACAACTAAAACAGGATTTCCATAGCCAAGCCCAGAGAGAGAGGCAGCATTAGCTTGGTGTGTCATGAAGTAATGCCTCTGAATATAGAGCCCCCTCCCCCCCAGCAATCACATCTGTTTTGTTTGCTCTCCTTCAAACATTGCACATTTCAGTCCATATGTATGTTCCACTAAATGAGATTTAGCTCTTCCAGTATTATTGCTTTCCAGGTTAATTCTTCCTAGTGAGCATCTGTGTTTGGTGCTACTTTCTCTCGGTCATGGTGGTAAGTATATAGTTGTATCTTTAAAAACTTAACCTCATGAAATCCTTTTAATGTAAAAAACCAACCAACCAACCTCTAAATGTCCAGAAACTTGGAGTTAAGGATCAACTAAAATTCTCAATTCTTATCAAGTACTTCCATCCTTTGTCCACATGATGGGGAATATAAATGAATCATAGGTATTTCAACAACTTCCAGTGAAAATGTAGCACATTCTACACACAACCTGATGCCTCACTTTCTCCTTCTCTGTGAAGAAATCAGGTTGTTTAGTAAATGTTGTGGTTCTGGCCTTTGCAGTCAAAGACTATTGGCTGCAAATATTAAAATAGTAGTAATTTATTAGAGTCTTGTAGTATAATTATTCCCTCAATTGCTTTGGGGAAATTTCCATGATAATTCAAGTATATAAGCCTGTAGGTTTTCTTCTAAAGGGAGTGCTTAGAAAGTAAACATAGGGTTTCTCCAAAGAAGGCAGCAAGATCTTTAATCATTTACTCAAACCTGCTGTTTCAGTGGCTCTAGAAGGGGGAGTGAAACCCTGCATTAAAGTTACAGTAAGTCAACTTAGATATGGATTTTTCTCCTGTTATTAAAAAAAAGATGAGTGACATGAGATTTGCTGCTAATGCTTTGACACTTAATGGACCTTTGTAAAGAAAACTCACCTGGGACCTGTCAGCACACAAGCTACAAACTAGTGGAATGCTTTCTTTACTGAATTCAATTCTGAGCATTATATTACCTGAAAGATACAGTACTGTGAAATTGAAGAGAGTGTAGAGAAGAGCACTGAAAATGAGCAAGGAACTTGAACAATTGATTCACAAGGAAAGATTAAGAGTTAAATGCAAACTGGCTAAGATTTTCAAAAGCAACTAGTGATTTTAGATGTGTCTGGTTTTTGATGCCTTAAGGAGACCTGATTTTCAGGAAATGAGAGTGTTCTGGGATCCAAAATCACTACTCACTTTTGAAAATCTTGGCTATTTTATATTGCTTGGCTAGACAATGAGCAGAAAATAAGTTGACAAATATTTGAAGGTGCAAGAGGAACTATTTAAGCCCCAATACTATAATGAGTTCCTTGGGTACAGATTGACGCCAGTGGGGCCCCCACACACGAGCCAGGATCTATCCATGTTATAGGATCAAAGCACACAATATATACAGGAATATCATTCAGACTCAAGATGAAGTTAAGAAAGAGAAAAATTAAGATGAATAGCAGGAAAAAAATCCTGACACTAAGATATATTAAAGCGGTGAAACAGTTTCCGAAAAGAAGCAGCAGAAGCTAATTTGGTTAGGGTATTTAAAACTAAGGTTATCAAAATTCTAGTATATGTACAATAAGGAATAACCCTACCTTGGTGACAAGGTAGACTAGGTCTTCCTCGCATTCTAACTTCCAATTCTATCATAATGAAGATTTTGTCTGGGAATTCTATAGTGAAGAGTTAAATAACAGCAGCAAGAGAGAGACATTAAAAGATTTAGGCAAGGGAGGAGATAAGAGCAGGGGTTAAAGTAAGGGGGAATGCACCGGAATGCAGTTCTGGGGCCCTCAAATTTGAGGGGCCAGAGTTCCGGGGCCCCTAAAAATAGAAAAATCCAGCAGAATACATGTTCTGCCCTGCCCTGGTTGCTGGCAGGTCCTATGCCCCACCATTGTTAATCACAATACTTATTGTGTTATGCAGTGTTTGCTAGTTTGTGACAATAATTGCTATAGATATAAATGCCATATAAAATTATAAATATTTTTATGGAGCGATAACTGATGCATATGGTACTGAGAAGTGGTTGCAAATGCCTACCTGGGCTGGGGCCCACGCATTCATGAAGGAGGCCCAGACAATACAGGAAGGGGGCCTGGAGATTAGGGCTCAGCCTGCGACAGGGTTGTATAACTTCATATTTTGTTGTAGCTGTTACACAAAGAAGAGTCATTCAAAAGAGCCAATACCTAGATAAGGCACAGACAAAAACTGGCAGATTTAATCTACTACACATTTTTACCTGATGAAACAAAACTAATGTAATCAAATGGAGAGAATTCAGAGTCCAATCTCATAATTACTTGAATCTCTGCCTTACATTTATGTTGCCTCTCTTGAAGTGAATGCCTTTCAACTTGATGAGACTCCTATGTGGGAAGAATGATATATAATAACTCTCTTAGGGATCACAGCCCAAGAGACACGAAGAAGGAGCTGCTCTCTCTCTTTCATCAGAGAAGTGAGAGTGGTGCTTTCCCCATAATACAATCCCTGATTGTGAGGCTGCTTTCACCTTCTTTCTTCAGATTTTATTAGCTACAGGGGTGAGGGTCATATCTAAATGGCTTTCCTGAGGAATTAATTTTGTTGTCCTCTTTGTGACATAGTCAGTGTCATGATATCATAGAAACTCTAGACATTATGTTTAACTCATGTTGTCATATATAAGTAAAAAATAGCAACCTAACTTACCCCCATCTCTTGTGTTGTGGTTTTTTTGCTTTCCTCTCATCTTATATACTCATCACAGGGTGAAGAATGATTGAAGAAACTGCTTTCCCAGGAAAAGCCTGTTTACCAAGGATAACATATTTTAAAAGGGGAAGAAATCCAATTACCTAGCATACTTTGGCAGTAAATCATAATCACACTGCCAACAATGGTGGGAGAATAAAGTATATAGGGGTGTTATTAGTGCAATGACCCCATTAGGGCATAGTAATGTCTGATGCTAAAAGTGACTCCTTTAGTAGCTAGTAATACTTTTGTATGATTTCATATATTTGATACTTTCACATAATTATTACATGGAGATGAAATCCACTGGCTGTCAGAATAGAGAAACTGCTCTCATTCTGACAGTAAAATATCAGCATACATTTCCCCTCTGCCCCTCAAATATTGTCTAGCCATGATGTTAGCCCTATAGAGGCAGCATACATCTATGCAGATGTATGAAGATAACCTGACTGACTACAGCTGTGTTACCATTAGGCTTTTTCTTGGATTGGGGCAGTTCTGTTGGCATCTTTTTAAGCAATAGGAAACAGAAGGTACTTTTTTTCTCTGCTATTGCCTTTGGACCCAGTTGGAATGTTTCACTAATCACAGTTTTCTGCACGGAAGGTACTTGTTAGGGGAAGGTGTCTCTTCAGCACTTGCCCCCTGACCCTCAAATCTTTGCGTAAATGGGTCAGGAGTGACTTTTTCTCTTGAAGAGATATTCTCACCCCTCTCCACATTCCATCTCAGTGAATGTCCTCCAAAAGCGAGCACATCAGGATCAGGGGGCCCAGTGTACCACAATGTTCCATGGTCTGGCAGAGTCAGTCAGTGACAAACATTTCTGATACCACTGATGATAGGATGTGAACTAGTCTGTGTTGTGTATGTAAAAAAAACCCTCTTCAAGCTATAGTGCCCACTCCTCTTTGTAATGTGACTTTTCAGCCAGTGATGAAACTGAAAAACTCAAGAAGCTAATCTAGATACATTTGTGTGCATAACTATATCAAGTTTCCCCAAAAACACTATGGAGAGTCTCCTCATAAGCTATATTTGGGTGCAAAAGACAACACTAGCCAACAACTATGTCTCCGCCAAGATTACACCTGTCACCTCTTTGGGAAAGTCTGCAGAATTAGGCTCTTTTGCCACCTAAAAATGCACCAGATAACTCTTTGTGCAATTATTATCCTTGTATAGAGGGAGAGCCAAAGAATTCGGCTGGCAGTTTGGAAAATGTCAATTCTATAAGGGTTCAAATGAATGACTTTCCTATTTAAATCCTATTTAAAAAAAGTGTAGACTCTTGTTTTGAAAGTTACATACATGGAAGTAGAAAGCAAATTGTCCGCATTCAGCTATTACCAAAAAAAAAAAAAAAAAAAAAAGGAAACATTAGAAAAGTGAAGGGAAAAAACCCTTTAAGGGCCAGGGGCACTGGACAGTGCCCTGTATCAGTCTTCCTCCTGGAAACATTATTTTCAGAGAGGTACATTTTCAGTACAGTACTATCAGGTTTAACACTAGCTTATCTGGTTTCATCCGACAGTTAAATGAAACTTAAAAGTAAATTGTCTTTAAAGCTATGTTCCTCTGCATCCGATGCTGACTAACCATTAGCTGGCCACATTTGGGGAAGAATCTTTCATTCACTACAGGAAGCAATCTGGAGTCAACAACTTCCCATTAAGCTGGTAGATTAGTCATTGTCTTAAAGGAGCATTAGATTGACAAAGCAAATTGAAACACATTCTGTACATGCACACAACAATGTATAAAGTAAAACACCTGTCAATATTAGACTGACTTGTTTAACTCCTTATTTCTAACAACATGGTTAATATTATTAGAAATTATATTATACCATTGGTGGAAAGAGTTACAGAACAACACTTTTCATGGTAAAATACAGAGGAGCACAAAATGTGTATTTTTTGGTGCAGTGTTTACTTGAAGATGATTGGAAACTTGAAGAGTTTTTCATGTTATATTTCAAGAGGGAAAATTAAATTTCCAGTGGTAATAATACTAGTAAACTCTTTCCTCTTCTATAACCTTCCTAAATTTCTGTTAGGCCACAGAATTCTAGATCTCTTGAAGCTAAAGGGTTCTCTTTGTTCCAGGAAGTGGGATGAGGTCACTGCATTCTTTGTCACCTTCTTACCCATTTCTAAATACCACCTAAAACTGCTTTCCTGGATTTCAAAACTCTCTCTGGACTTTCTCCACCCTCTTATTCTGACAACCTGTACAGCTTTACCCATCCACTCTCCTCATTCAGCTTCTGCTTCCTTTCTGTCTAGCTGTCTGTTACTTTCTCTCATGTTATCCCATCCAGTTAGAATGCTGTCACCTCAGTAAATTTAATTTTAAAACCTCCCTCTTCTTGTTTGCTTTCACTGCCACTTTAATCTATACCAGAGCCAATATCATTCTACTCACTGTAATTTTTTTTGCTATTGCTGCTCATTTCTTGCAAATCTGAAATTAATATTTAAAATGCTCAGACTGGGAATGAGAAATACAAACTATGGCAAAGACTTCCTCTGCTTTAGAAAATGAAAATGCAATACTGGTAGTTTCTCTCTCTTTACAGAAAGACATGGTGAATTAGACCACCAATTAGTGTAAACTGGCATAACTCCATTGCAGTTAATGGAGTTTTCCTGATCTACACTGGTGGTGGATCTGGCCTTGCCTGTATGTTAAAATTCAGATAAAGTCCTTCATTCCTTAACATTTTCTCTTTGAATATTTAATGTTAACATGCATAATCAGGAAAAGAAGATACTTTATTCCAAATCTACTGGTATATTTTAAGTCAAATACTGACAAAAGACCTGTTTAAAAGCAAACAATTTTATGAGTATATTCTCAGTCTTTACATAGTAACTGTCCCACAGATATTTTAAGACAAGCAAGTTAACTGCACAAGGAGAACAAATATAAAAGAGTTGAGTTTGTTATTGTAATCTTATCTGTGTTGTAGAACTGAAATACATTCATTACACATGAGGAGTTGTACTCTAATACACATCTGTTCTGATCTAAAAAAACAAAGGAAAAAACCTTTTCACCCTTGGCTCCGTTCCTTTGAATGTTAAAGGAAATAATGAACCATATTAATGGCCTTCTAGGGTTTTTACCAGCTGTATGGTTAACTTAGTGTGCTTGAGACTTCTGTGGTTTCATACGCAGTATTATAAGCATTTTAAAAGGTGGAATGAAATTTTGGAACTAGAATGTTTATAAGTTCTCCCATACCCTTTTGGCAGAGCTATCGTGAGAATGAAATGGGTGCTTCTTTCACTGACATTTCTTGCTCTTAGAAGTATCATAGCAGACAGCACGCTGCAGTATTATATTTCCTCCCCCATGCTCACCAAGAATACACTGTACTATGATGCTGTTTCAAGGAAGCAGATGGATAGGGCTGCATCTCTGTGGAATACATCTACCAATCAAAAGTGCTGTTACAAGAAAGCATTAGATAGTTTAAAGACCCAACACACACAATGCTCAACTCAATGAAACCTTTTAATGTATTCTTTAGTTCCGTGGGCACTCTCCTTTTCTGCTCCTCTGAATTGCTGTGTTACAGCATAACAGAAAGAATTCCTATGTGTGAATTTAACCTTACTCCAAAACCTTTATCCTCTTTTTTCCTTGCATAATCCTGCTTTCTGAATAATTAAATCTACTGTATCTCTCCTGAAGCCTCTTTTCCGAGACTATTGAATTGATAGTTGGGTAAAACATTTAAGAAGCCCCAGTCTCTAATATCTATATTTTTCTTGCTTTTTTCATTTTGTAGGCATGTAAGATCTTTTTATAATTTATAATGATCTAATCGTTGCAACAGCCAGTTTTGTCTATCAAAATTCTCAGATATAGTGATGATGTGAGTAAATTTTATTCAGAATGAGTACAGGATGATATCAAAATGCATCATCACCTTCTTTCTCAAGTTGTCTGTCACAAGGATTCTTCAACAGAGTTTTCCCTCCTCTAGGGATGTCTGGCCATCAGCTATTGCAAAGAAGCAGAGGGAAATCACTGACAAGTTCCAAAGAGGTAGCTGTGTCAGCCTAGCTCAGCAAAACAAACAAGGAGTCTTGTGGCACTTTTAAAGACTAACAAATGTATTTATTGCATGAGCTTTCATGGGAGAAAATCCCACTTTGTCAAAATCATTAGCTTTCTACTCCTACATTTTGGGTAGAGATGGATCCACGGTACAAAATTTTTAGATCCTATGAAATTTACCCATCACTTGAGGGTGCTCAGCTCTAAAGCTTTGGTTCTAGACCAATGGTTCCCAACCTTTTTGGTTTGAGGGCCACAAATATAATTTTTAGAACCCTGAGGGGCCACCAGTCTATTTAATTAAATTTACATTAAAATTAAATTAATTAAATTCAAATGAAATTTTAATTACAGTTAATTAAAACAAATTAATTAAATTAAAATAAAATTTTAATTAAATAGACTAGTGGCCCTTCAGGGTTGTAAAAATTATATTTATGGCCCTTGAGCCAAAAAGATTTTTTAATAATTTGGAAAAAAAAAGTTTTGTTTTGTTTTTTTAAAAAAAGGGTAGGGTGGGCTGGATGCCCATAGAATCATAGGGTTGGAACGGACCTCATGAGGTCATCTAGTCCAACCCCCTGCTAAAAAGCAGGATCACTCCCACTAAATCATCCTTGCCAGGATATTGTCTAACTGGACCTTAAATATCTTCAAAGACAGAGATTCCACCACCTCCCTAGGTAACCCAATCCAATGCTTCACCACTATCCAAGTGAGAAAGTTTTTCCTAATATCCAACCTCGACCACTCCAGCTGCAACTTGAAACCATTGCTCCTTGTTCTGTCCTCTGTTACTACTAAGAACAGCCTAGCTCCCTCCTCTTTGGAGCACCCTTCAAGTAGTTGAAGGTTGCTATCAAATCCCCCCTCAGTCTTCTCTTCTGTAGACTAAATAAGGCTAGTTCCTTCAGTCTCTCCTCGTACGTCATGTGCCCCAGCCCCCTTAGCATTTTCATTGCTCTCTGCTGGACTCTTTCTAATTTGTCCACATCCTTTCTGTACTGAAGAGCCCAAAACTGGACACAGTATTCCAAATGCGGCCTCACCAGTGCTGAATAGAGGGGAATAATCACATCTCTCGATCTGCTGGCAATGCTCCTACTGATGTAGCCCAATATGCCATTGGCCTTTTTGGCAACAAGAGCACACTGTTGACTCATATCCAGCTTCCCGTCCACCATAACCCCCAGGTCCTTTTCTACAGTGCTGCTACTTAGCCAATTGATCCGCAGCCTGTAGCAGTATATGGGATTTTTCCATCCTAAGTGCAGGACTTTGCACTTGTCCTTGTTGAACCTCATGAGATTTCTTTTGGCTCAGTGCTCCAATTTGTCTAGGTCTTCCTGAATCCCATCCCTGCCCTCCAGCATGTCTACCATTCCCTCCAGCTTGGTGTCATCTGCGAACTTACTGAGCGTGCAATCTGTCCCATCAACCATATCATTAAGGAAGATGTTGAACAGAACTGGCCCCAGGACCGACCCCTGGGGCACTCCACTCGTTACTGGTTGCCAACTAGACATCGAGCCATTGATTCCTACCTGCTGAGCCTGATGATCTTGCCAGTTTTCTATCCACCTTACGGTCCACTCATCCAACCCATACTTTCTTAACTTGCCGACGAGAATGCTGTGGGAAACCGTATCAAAAGCCTTGCCAAAGTCGAGGTATATCACGTTGCTGGCTATTCCTGCATCCACGAATCCAGTCATCTCATCATAGAAGGCAATCAGGTTGGTTAGGCACGATTTGCCCTTGGTGAATCCATGCTGTCTATTCCTGATCACTCTTTTTTCCTTCAAGTGTTTCGGGATGGATTCTTTGAGGACCTGCTCCATGATTTTTCCAGGGATTGAGATGAGGCTGGTCTGTAGTTCCCCGGATCCTCTTTTTTCCCTTTCTTGAAGATAGGTACTATATTTGCCTTTTCCCAATCATCTGGGACCTTCCCGCTTCTTCAGTTTTTCAGTTTCATCACTGGCTGAAAAGTCACATTACAAAGAGGAGTGTGCTCTGCAATCACATTGCCCAACTCCCTCAGCACCCTCGGTTGCAGTTCATCCAGCCCCGTAGACTTGTGCACATCCAGCTTCTTTAAGTAGTTCCTAATCTGACCTTCCATCACCGAGAGCTGCTCTCCTTCTCTCCATTCTGCGTTACCCTGTGTAGTAGCCTGGGAGCTGACCCTCCCTGTGAAGACTGAAGTAAAAAAAGCAATGAGTACTTCAGCCTTTTCCAGATCAACCACCACGAGGATACCTGCTCCATTCAGTAAGGGACCTTACCTGGACCATCCCTGATCCTCTTATTACTGACATACTTGTAGAACCCCTTTCTGTTATCCTTCTCATCCTTTGGTAGCTGCAACTCCAACTGCCCTTTGGCCTTTCTGATTTTATCCCTGCAGTCCCAAGCAATATCTTTATACGTCACCCTAGTCATCTGTCCAAGCTTCCACTTCTTGTAAGCTTCCCTTTTACGTTTCAGCTCCCCGCAGAGTTCTCTGCTAAGCCATGCTTAGCACCTTCCACATTTGCTGTTCTTTCTGCACATTGGAATGGTATCTTCCTGTGCTCTTAGCAGGGTTTCTTTAAAATGCAGCCAGATCTCTTGGATGCCTTTCCCCTTCAAATCAGCCTCCCAGGGGATCCTGCCCATCAGTTTCCTGAAGGAGCCAAAATCTGCTTTTCTGAAGTCCATGAACAGAGTCAGTGTGTGGGCAGGCGATTTTTGGGCCCCAGCAACAAGGCCCACGGTCCTGCACCCCTTCTGCCCCGCTGCAACCGTGCCAGCACACGGCGCTGGCCCCCCAGCAGCCCATAGCCACCCCCCCAGCAGCCAGCACACCCACAGTCGCACTGGCCCACCTCCCCCTCCCAGCTATGCTGTGCCATGCCCCCGCACAAAGTACGCTCCCCAGCCATGCTGTGGCTTGCCGAGCTGGCCCGTGCCTTCCCCTCCACTGCACGCCTCCAGCTGTGCCGGCCCGCTGCAGCCCCATCCGCAGCCCCTGGAGCTCTGACCGTGACCGGAGAGGAGGCGGGCGGCTGCAACAGGGCTCCCAGCTGTGCACCAGGACCGGTTCCCAGCCAGCAGCTGGACAGCCCTGAGTGGGCCATTTTAAAAAGCCTCGCAGGCCACAGGTTGAGAACTCCTGCTCTCGATTATCTCTAAATTTGGGTAACTAATCTTTCTATATGTTTCATATGTCTCCCCACCACCCAAATCTTCTAATGTGCTATTATCAATCTGCTACATTTATGAAATATTCTTTCCATAGTCTCAATAATACAACTTCCACTGAATAGACAGCATCTGTTCCAAGATTGTATCTTTCTCAATTAACATGAGTCCAAGGGCTAGTCCCACACCTTTTATGATTTATACCTTGGAGATGTATATAATAATTACCCTTTGACAAAGGCATTCTCAGATCTGGAGAACAAGGGCATAGTCAGCCCCTCATTTCTGGATGGGCCTGTAAGAGTGAAGGGTAGGCCCAGCCAAGGGAGAGAGAGAGAGGCGTAGTGCCCAGCAGCAGTGCGAACTTTGTTACCGCAACCATGGGGCCAGCCAGCAGCTGGTGGCTGTGGCTGCAAGTGGGGCAGAGGCACCAATGCCTGCACCTCTGCTCCGCTCATGGCTGTAGCTGCTGGGTGACCCTGCAGCAGCAAAATTCACACCACTGCTGGAAAGTAAGGTAGGGAGGTTTCCCAGCAAAGTGGGTGGGGCTGGGCCCACCCGTGGCTATGCCCCTGCTGGAGAGTGCTGGAGAGAGCATGGAGGGACACTGGGGGAGGGGGAGACAGTCGAGTACGAAATCTGCATGCTTGTGGGGCACTTTCCTGCCATTAGGAGGCACTTGGGAACAGCCTGGCTTGTTACAGATCCACACAAGAAAACCTACATTCTAATGTTCCCCAGGTCTAAATTTGGCTCCAACTCCCTCTACTATTAAGTGTTATCATAAATTATTACAAGTAAACAAGCTGCCAGAAGCATTAGAAAATTGTTCCCTCTCTTTGGTTTAAGGCAACTATAAGCAGTTACAATTTTCCACTGTTGAGACTCCCATTTCCGTTTGTTCAAGGTTTTGGAAACAGATATGGCAATAACATTGTTCCAAAGATGACATGGATAGAGTAATAGGATCCCACTGCTTTTATGACTGTCTTCATATTAACGTAGTTTTAACTTCAATCATCAATTTTTATTAAGCAAGCTGTCTATTGATGCCATGGTCTTAATTTAGACTACCGCTCTTGAAATAGATAAAATTCTACGTCCAAAGCATTAAATTTGGCATATAACTTTAAGATTCCAATCTTACAAGTATTTAAGCATGTGCATAATCTTACATACGTAAGTAGCCCACACATGTAAACTCAAGTATGTGTTTGAGTCTTTGTAGGATCAGGGCATGGCATTAATTTGAAGAAAGAAGTGGACAAATACTGCACTAGTGGATTCCCCTGTGTTCTGTTTGTCAAAACATGAGCTAGTTTCAACTACTTCTTATAGCTTATGGAATTTCTTTAAAGTAAGGCCCTGAACTGGAGTGATGACTTCTGGATGGCCAGAGGGAAGTTTGATGTCCCAGGTCATCTCAATTCCTGGCCTTCGTTATGGTGCCAATCAGGATTAGCTATTTTGTGTGAACTGAGCATGTGCGAACTAGAAGCTGAACTGAAACCATCAAGTCACTTCAGGTGGGTAACCCAAACTACCATCAGACAGAAATAACTTTCAGTCATGACCCAATTAGAGTATTTTCTAGTAATTTAGAATGAAATGTCAAGTTCTACTGTTCG
Source organism: Pelusios castaneus (assembly GCA_007922175.1). Taxonomy (NCBI): domain Eukaryota; kingdom Metazoa; phylum Chordata; order Testudines; family Pelomedusidae; genus Pelusios; species Pelusios castaneus. The sequence continues at coordinate 7,939,774 of ML685812.1, forward strand.
TGTTCTTACGTCAAATTGGCTAGAATAAACCAAACGTAATATACAGAAGAAACAAACAACAAAGATAGTATAAATGTTAAAATATTTTTTGCTCTGTTGTTTGACATCTTTGCACTTATTTTGTAAAACTGGTACAGGGGTGTCAGACTCATTTGCTATGGCGGGCCAGATTTTACTTAAATGCACTTCAAGTGGGCTATACATACCGTAAATCAACATACTATGGTACTCTTGCGGCATTGCGGAGTGCTGTGTATGTGAACTGTACTCTGCAATACCATTTGCTCTCTCTCTCTTTGTTAGGGAGAGTGTGTGGTCCCAGGCCAGATGGAAGAGGTTCGCAGGCCACACATTTGACACCCCTGTTCTACAACATGCTGAGACACTTTTATTCAAATTTATGAGATTTTTTAACATGTATCTGTCAGACATATCTTGGCTTCCCTCTAGTGGTATTTAAATATACTACAGTTATTTGACAAATCCAAAGTAAGAAAAGAACTATGAATCTAACCCAAGAAAAAATCTTTATATATCCTGTAAAATAATTCAAATATTTATTATAATTTTTTAACCGAGAAACAGTCTTGTAGTTAAATTTTAGGGAAATTTAACATCCCAGTAAAACTGGCTATAGAATTATTCATTGCCCAAACTTGATTAAGGTATATGAATGGATTGTTTGTATTGTGGTTATGCTCAGGGGCCTCAGTTGGGGCCTTGTTCTACAATCATCCTTCCTTCCCACAGACGGACTCTCAAAATTTAATGTAAATATGGTGAGAGACGACATATGGAGGACCAGGGAACAGTGAGATTCCCATGTTTAGCATAGGTAGGCAACAGTCACAGTGTGCTCGTTGCCTAATTCACGTTGTGTATGAGTGCGGATGGATCCGGGAGAGGAAAAAGACAGGAAAGACCTCAGATTGTTACTTTTATTTCTGCATTTCTAATCTGATCAGATAATGTGACTTTTAAAATTTGACCCTATGCCCACTTTTTTTAAAAAAAAAAGTGATATCTGCAAGGACAAACAACATAGATAGAGACAGTCGTCATGTTTTTATAAAAAAAAAAAAAACCAAGGAGTCCTGTAGACCTTGAAGATAGGTTCAGGATGTGAGATTTATTCCACACAACACTAATGGCTCCCAAACAAATAAGCTTTTAATTAGAAGGCATAGTTTTATGCTTAAAATGTATTTAATTCACTACATGAATGACAGGAGGTGAAGAGATTCTAACTTGCGGAGTCATAGCAAATAAGCCTCTTTTAATCTGTTTTCCACCAACATTTCCAATCTCTTCTTGGCTCCTTCAAAGCGTCTGACGAAGTGGGATTTTCTCCCACGAAAGCTCATGCGATAAATAAATCTGTTAGTCTTTAAAAGTGCCACAGGACTCTGTTGTCTTCCTACAATAGACTAACACGGCTACCCCTTTGGAATTTGGCTCCTATGGTTCACACTGACTAATTTGCTAGAGGAAAACACACATAGATAAGATTAATTGAAGGTATCTTTCAAGTGCCTTCATTTTCAAAAGTGACTAGTGTCTTTGTATTCCCTTTTGTTTATTTTATCTGGTGAGTTGGTTGTTCAGCTTCAGCTCAGCTAAAAAGGTTATCTATTTTTCAGCAGGCTCAGCACTTTCTGAAAAATCCAAACTTCTTAATGTGTCTTAAGTTGACTTACTGAAAAACCGAGAAACACAAAATCACTAGTCACTCTTCAAAAATTAGGCCAAAATGTTTATTTTCTAATTTCATTTTATATAGTTCCTCTTGCATTAATTGTTAGGCTAGTAATTTTTAGCTGTTTGTAATCGCACAAGCTGAATTACTTCATAGTTTTATTGTTTGTAAGTCACTTGCAATCTAAAAATTACTGTTCACTATAGCTGGGTGAAATTTTTTGGTGAAAAATGCAGAATCAAGTTGATAAAAATATTTAGCAAGTTCATATTGACTTCTATCAATTGTTTTAGTTAGGCAAACAGGGAGGAGGAGGAATGCTCTCAAAAAACTGGAAGCTTTTGACTTTTTTTTTTAAACAAAACTTTTCAGTCTTTCAATTCAAAACAACTTTTTTGTTTGGAAACTTCCTTTAAAATTGATTACTTGGAATATTGATGACATGCAGAAATTTCTTCCAGCAAAAGGCAGATAGCTTCTAAAACTGGATCTCTTCCTTACTGTGGAATTTACTTCCACTGGAGACAAATCAGAGAGTGAGCTGCAGAGTTAAGTCTGTTGGGCCATTGTACTGCAGGACAGTACCCCAGAAGGGATGGATGTTGGTATAGCCATAATGCTTAATTAACACACTAGTGGGGGGCAAGAACTGAGATAACAGTTGTACCTGAAAGCTGAATGATAAACTGCTTTTACAGGGATGCCACCTAATCAGCTGGCAAGAAGGACAACCTTATTTTTCTTTAATATACATTTTGTTAAATATTCAAAATTTAGGAAAAATAAGAATTTCTTCTTCATGCCTGCCATGAGCACTCTGGAATAAAAGATATCTGGGGTGAGGAGGAGAAAGAATTTATATTCTGTGTGCCCATTCAACTTTGAGTTTCCTTTTCTGTCAGTAAGAATTAAACTGATGCTTTTAAAGATATGTCTGTTTCATTTCTTTCCTTTCACATTTGTCTGAGCAAGTTCTTTGTAGATTCACTCTGAATCCACATTCCTGTCTCTTTATATACAGTGACTGTCTTCTTTCTGATAATTGTTTCCAAGCTTATGTGCAAACATCTACAAATCTAAGGTATGTAGTTCAGGGAATTCTTTGCCTACCTTGATGCCTTTTCATTCAAGTTGTCTAAAAATCATCTGTAAGAAATAAACTATTTCAGTGAGACCTTTTTAGTTTAACTCAATGCTTCAAGTGGATCATCTTTTTTCTATGTTACTGCTTTCTTCATAGATGGTCATCTGTCCCTGTTCAATATCAGCCTATCCAATAGAAGCCAGTAAATGTAAAATCTCTGCAGGGCAGAGTTTTTGAGGGGCACCCTCTTCCTTTTATTCTAGAGGCAGCATTTTTTCATTTAAAAACTAATCCAAGTCAAGTTCAGTGCCTTTGATTTTCATCCTTCTGCAGGTAAATTATTTTTTAACAAAATCCTACTTTTACTCCTGTTTACTAACCAGAACACGGTAGGCATTTATTTTTTGCTAACTCTACACACATGAATTGCACGCAAGTACTAATAACTGGATTTTCAACTCTCAGTGGTGAAGTCTCACCCTGATGCATGTATCTGGCTCCCATTGATATCAGTGGAAGCAGGTGTAGATCAGAGCAAAGAAATTGACTCTCTTTAATACCTACATTATAGCAGTCTTTTACAATTGGATATCTATGTGGTGGTGGGGAGCGTGGAACCATTGTGCTCCCAAACTCCTGGCACTGGGGGGAAAAAATGGCTGCTTTTCTTTATGGTTGGGTCTGTGACAGACCAGCATGGTCTAGATTAGTCCTCAGTGAAAAAAATCAAGGCTTGCATCAGCCAGAGATTAAACAGAAACATAAGACTTGAATTCCAACCAGCAATATCCCACTTCTATGCTTGCTGAGTATAGCCTTGTCCTTTTCCAATTCAGTCCATTACTGCCAATTTCTTTGATATGTCAGGGATTTCCTAAGGGGAATGTCAGCAAGCCTAACTGCGGGCAGCTAGGAACCTATGGATGAGTGCCTGAGGAGTGTCTTTTACTTCAGGCTTACTAGGCCTCATGGCTCAATAATGTCTAAACGGCCAATGGTTTATGTAAATGCAGGATGTTTAATAGTGTGGTCTTAAATATTTTCTGTATCAAAGATTTAAATTCTGAGTACACTTGTAATACATTTCCCAAGAAATAGAATTATATTTTTTACAATGATATTTAGCACTTTTCATCAGAGGATCTTAAAACACTGGTATTATTGTAAATACTTAAATGCAGGCATGCGATTTGTATTGAAGCCAGCGGGTCTGCTAGCATGAATAAAGCTAAGCATTTGTGTGTTTGCAGGTTTAAGACCTTAAAACTAACAACATCCCTCTTACGTAGTTAGTACTGTCACAATTTGGCAGAAGGGGAGAATGTGGGACAGAGGTTAAGTGACTTGCCCAATGTTAGTGGCTTAACCCACTGACCCAATGGTCAGTGGCCGAACCAAGGATAAAACCCAGGCCTCCTGACTCATAGTAGTGTGTGATAAACACCAGGCTGTGCTCTTCTTCTATATTATAATTTAATCCTCATTTACTTGGAGAATTAACCCCAGAATATATTTGTATTTGTAACTTTTCCAGTCAAAGGCTTGCTGTGTATTTATACAGCTTCCATTTTTGAAGTCTAATATAATCCAGCAGTTCTGCCTAATGGATAATTTCTAGAAAATAATTCCCCACTGTGTAAGAGACTGAGTGTGCAAATTGCCTCATAGAGGAGCATAATGGTATAAAAAGGGGGAAGAAGGGGAAAGAGACGACTGAAAATTGAGAGATTGTACATATATATTTATTTATATTCAAATGGGTGAAGCAGTCCTTTTTATGTTAAGAACCAGGTAGTAAAATGTACTAAGATACTGCCTGCAGTGGGACCACTAGCAGCAAGCTGTCCTGCAAATGAGATAAGTGTCATGCTTCTATTCCACACTTCTATTTCACTCTGTATAATGAAATCAGGCCTGTTTTAATGGAAAACAATAAAAAAACACTGACTAGTGTGAAAGATTCTGATAACCAGTAGAAAAATAAGCAATATATGTTAACCTGCTAGTAAAATACATAAACCCTGTAATTTGTGTCTATATCAAGGTGAAATAGAAAGCAGTAGGTGTGAGAAAATCAGGGTCTAATTTACTGACTAGTCACTCAACCTTATTTCCCTAGTTCCAAAGGGGGAGCCGTGTTAGTCTATTGTAGAAAAACAACAGTCCTATGGCACTTTTAAAGACTAACAGATTTATTTATTTCCTTATTTCCCTAGTGATCTTTCCTAATTAGAAGACTAGTATTGTACTGCAAATAGCAGTTTGTAATAACATTCAAGAGCTGGATTGCTAGCTGTTGGAGTTAGAAATGGTTTTGTTTATTATTCTATTTGCTGGCTGCTGCTGCCTGAGGGCAAATGCTAGTGGAAAGTAATGTAAACCGATGTTGAGGGTTTGTCAGTTAAAAGCCACACCAGTTCCTTTGCAGAGGCATCAGCATTCACAAAGCTAATGTAATTTCCTTTTGAAGAAGTGTGAGAATGGGTGAGAGATACTAATTTGAGCCTTCACTCCTCCACAATAATATTCCCAGTCTCGTCTTCCTCCATAATGAGCCTCCACATAACAGTTGGCCACTGGGCAGTTTAAAGCCCACATCCATGCACAGCTGGGTTTATTTAGCAGCTGTTCATGCTCTACATTAGTTCTCTGTTTCCCACCTGTGAACTTGCTGCCACATATAACAAATCCTTCCTTGCGCCTGCTGTTTTTAACCCCTTCCCAGGTATGTGGCAATAGATGATGCTAGGAGTCCCTATGAATGCTCTTTGGGTCCATCTTGTGTAGTGCCTCAATGTCCTCCTGGTGTTTTAGCCTCTCCTTTCAAGTTCTATTATCCTTGCTCTGTTTGGGTTTTTAAAATTGAAAACCTGTAACTTTCCATGTTTCATTATAAGGAGGAAAAGAGCAGATCCCTGCTGTGTCTCATCCTGTCATATCCTACCTGTAACAGGGCATGCTGGCCCTGAAAGCTTGTCTCCATGCCCAGCACTACTTTATTTCCAGTTTCAGCCCAGAATGGGTGGGATTCTGGGATTAGAATTTTCTAGAACTGTTGGGAATTCTGGCGATAAATATTGGACTATGGGGAAGGCAGGTCAGAGGATATAAAGAAACTCCCTTCCCCCAGAATAGAGTGGGGAAGGAGAAAAGTTTCTTGTGGAGACTCCCCAGGAAAGAAGTAGGAGTTTTGAGTCTCTCTAGACCAAAAGCAATTAAAAAAATATATAGCCAAGACACTTCCTTCTCTGGGTAAGAGCCAAGTTTCCAGAGGGAAGTTCAGGGATAATGGGAAAACAAAGAGAAAGATGTGTGGAGACTTGATGCCCACTTCATTGTCAAGAGTTTAGCACCAAGTTTAGAGCTAATGGTAGAGGATGGACATAAGCGCCCACTGAAGAGGGATGTCCCTGTAGTGAGGGAGAATTTCTTGTGCGGGAGAGAAGAAGCGGGTAAAGAATTGCTACTGCTATTTTATTCTTTGTGTTTCTGATATGGGAAAGGGTGAAATTTTAGCTTAGCCAGCCCTCTCAACAAGAGCAAACTGGGTAGCAGCCATGCTTCCGGGGATATCCGAAAAGCCATTGTGACGTAATCTTCCAATCACATATTGCATGTCAGCCAGGCTGCTTAGCCATAAGGAAGGATCAGACTTGGTCACGGATTGCGTGATGCCCAGAGACCACGGTGACATCCTTTTCAGCTCCCTCCCTCCCCCGATCTGGGGCAGAAGCTGTCAGCTTGTGAGGGTGGCAGATCTCTCAGGTGGTTCTGGAATCTCAGGGGCCGGAGGGAGCTCTTAGCCACCAGCTCCAAGCCACTGCTGGAGGTGCCAATGCTTGTCAGCCTGGGTGGATGGCAGGTTCTCAGCAGTTGGCAGTAACTCCTTGACTCCAACCTGCCAGCCACACTGTTGTCAGTGGGGGTGAAGCCTCCACAGCTCTGAGCACCATTGGTAGCAGGGACTTCTGGGCTGGGAGCCACAAAAACCCTGTTGTTGTGAGCCAGGGCAGGCAGCAGGGGTCCCCCGGCTTGGAGCTGCTGCAGGGGGAGCCTGGTGCACCAAGCTGTGACGTTGCAGCTCCCAGCCATCCCAGGCAAGAGGGGGAACCCAGAGTACCCAGCTGCTGTGTGGGGTGGGGAGGTGGGAGGCAGTGCACAGAGCTGGGACCCCACAGCTCCCAGTCACTGTGGTCTGTGGCCAGGGGGAACTACAGGGCTCTCTGAGATGTGCAGCTCATTGCCACAGTGGTTGACCGGGGGATCCCAGAGCTCACCTGGTCCCTGCAGATCTCATGAAGGGGGGCCCCCACAGCTCTAAGCTGTTATGGGGGGCGCTGGAGCAGGTGACCCACACTGTGGGGCTCTGAGTCTCCAGGGTAGGGGTGTTGGACCCCACCCTTTCTATTCCTGTGCTTCAGTACTTGGGCTGTCATCCTCATTTTGAGACTGCGTATGTAAATTGCCTCTTAGAGGAATACAGTGGTACAACAAAGGAGGTGTGGGGGTGGGGAAAGAGCTGGATTAGGCCAGGTGGGCCCAATCAGTGAATTAGACTGCAAGGCAGAAAGATTTAGGCTGGAGGCAGCTAATAAGGATGCTCCAGGCTCACCGGTGTAGAAACAGGCAGTTAGCTGTTGTTTGGAAAGGCTGTAGGGAAATAGAATGCAGTAACTCCCTGAGTTGGGGCTAATGAGTCTGGGGAAACAGCAATGAGAAATAAGACTGTACAGGGACTATGGCTACTGATTATAGGATCCCTGGGCTGGAACTGATATAGAGGGTGAGTCTGGGGTTCCTAACTAGCCATGGAGGGAGTGGCAAGGGTGTTTGAGGCACCAGATAGCAGCTTAGGGAAAAACAGACTATGGATTCCCTGGAAAGGGAGGGCTTTAGTGACCTGGATAGCAGGCCAAGCCTCAGAGAGGAAGCTGTTGACCCCAAAGTAAGCTAACACTGGCAGGGGAGCACAAGCTCTCAGAGCTAATCCCCAGGATGGCCATTAGGAGGTGCTGCTGGAAGCAAGTGGATTCTGTGACAGGCACAGGTAACACTATCTGTTTTGGAGTACAGCAAGTCCAGTATAGTGGTGTACTGAGGGAGGCTATGTCTACAGGTGCTATGCTGGCTGGGCCCTCACCAGACCCTGACCCAGTGGGCTGATGGTCACTCACAGCTGAGCTGAGTGTTAGTGAGTGTTCTTCTAGGCAGCAGGAGGTAGGGAGGGGGGGGCAGTAGAGGATAAGGGCTGACCTGGATTCTCTGGAACCCACTGCTTGGGAGTGGGAGGAGGCTGCCCCCCAGGTTCCTGCTCAAGGTGTGGAAACTAAAAAGCTGCTTCCAGGCCTGAAGGAGTTGGGGAGGAAAAGGCTGGGGGCTGTAACCACCCCCCCTCTGGCTTCCTAGAGCTGCCCATAAGAGACCCCAGCTGCAGATAAGCCTTCCAAGTTCCCTGACCTACCTACCTGGCTGGGATGGGGGTTTTCCCCTCAACATTGCAATGTGGTAAGTAAGACAGGATGGGAGCCAGGGGGACTCTGAAGTGGGGGCTGGGGGCAGGGAAGTTACTAAGGGCTGGACTGCCCCCAAGTTGCCCGTTGCAGAGGCTGAGGCTGAAAAAGCTGTCTACAACCTTGAAAAAACTGGGGAGGAGGGCAGGGCTGGGGGCTGAGTTAAAAACAGCAGGTGCAAAGAAGGATTTGTATGATGACTCTTTACTGACAGTTTTTTCCGGTCAGATGCAGCAGGATTTTCCAGGCATCCAAAAAACAATATTTAGTTATGCAGCATACACAACTAGCATTCTAGTTTACCATATGCATGACCTTCAAAGAATCTGAGTCAGATTTCTCCTCAAAAACACAGCAATATAATCTGATAGTCAAAACTATGAAGGGTCACAGATTCATTCAGAAATGTACAGTTTGTTAATCTGACAGCATCTCTTCTCTAACAAATGTTCAATACATAATCCCCAGAGGGTGGAGGAGGGATGAGGCAAAGAGGGAGGGAAAGAGGGACACGAAATGTTTTGACAGTCCTGTCATGACAGTGAATTGCCTCAGGCTGCTATACACTTTAACCCCTGCTGACTGACTGAAACTCCTAATTAATTTCCTTTCTGTATGCTGTGCTCCCTCTGGAATCTGCACTTTAAAAAGCTGAATGTAGTGAGATGCTCTATGCTTCAGGTAACTGGAAATACACCCTTTCCTAAAAAATAAAGGGAGCAGATGTTAGATGAGGTAATTGCCAAAAATGTACAATTTTAACAGTCAGTAAATGTATTTAATTAATTTATTAAAATCTGTAAATAAATTGCCATTAAAATTGGGTAGAAATAAAATGTTTATTTTAACATTGATGTCGTTTGGACGCACTTGGACCATAAAACTACACTGGTCATGACTTCATCATTTCCATTATTTCACAGACCCAAAGAACCCAATTGATCAATTAACTGTAGCTAAAACAATTGTGTAATTCTCAATTCCTGTATAAAAAATATTGAGTACACATTCTTGTGATATTATATTGTTTATGGTATTCTTAGTGATGTCAGTAAAAACTTTGTCCTGCCAGTTTAAAAAAAAAAAAATCAATTTCAGATCTTCATATCAGTAAAAACTGAAATGTAAAGTTGGTAATCCTGGAGGTGAGCAAGAGTGCCACCGGACTCCCAAGAAAGTGAATGTGTCTGTAATAGTTCTTGGGTGTAGGGGTAGCAATTCATAATATAAATGCATCCCTTTAAAAATCTTTTTGCGCAAAAATGGTTAACCAAGACAGTTGTCTTCATGGGGGAAAAATGATACTGAGAAAGCAGTTAATGCAAAACTCAGAAACAAGGGCATAAACATACCATACGACCAGCCAGCTCTCCCTGGTTTGTGGAGCCATGATAGTTTACGCTGGGTGAGGAGGTGCTCCAAGAGCTTTAACAGCTACTCCATTGCCCTCAACTCCTCCTGTGTTTGTATGTTGCTTAGCATTCTGGATCCTCCATAATTAGCGCTGAAGTGCTACTGCAATACAAATGCTACTATTATCTCTTGTTTCAAAGTTGCATTACTTTGATTGTAGGATATGTCTATGCTCCAGTTTGACCTGGACCTTGAAATCAGTGGGCCTAATAATTTAAGATGAGAGAGATTTGCTATATTGTCTTGTCTTTTTGAGGAGACTGTTGAGACTACTGCAGCTGGGATAAAACGCTTAGACTATAAGGTCAGAAGGAACCAATGTGATCATCTAGTCTCACCTCCTACACAGAGGAGATCACAGAACCTCACCCACTATCCATTTTCTGATTTTTTGGATACATTGTCTCCATATTCTTCTCCCCACCGCAGAACTGGAAGAGTTCTTTGAATATCTCTTCACTTTTCCAGCCCTTTCCTTATCAGCCACAGATTTGTAGGGGTTTCCCCTCAGGGATACATTTATAGAAGCACAATAAACAATGAAAGAAGCTTCATTTTCCGTGTTCTAACAGCATTGGTTCATTACTCTTTTTCATTCCCTCCTGGGAAGCGCACAACTCAGTGAATGCCCAGAGCAGGATGAGTTGTGCCTGGAGGGAGGGGGCACTCAAACTAGAGAAAAGGTCCCTGGCTGGTGGTTTGGGGTATGTAGAGACATTACAGATTGTGCCACTGTTTTTCACAGGTGAGGGTCATAGAAACCAATCTCATCCTGGGAGTAAGCAGGGATGCTTGGGCGCATCTCCTCCATGTGAGCATCTTCAAACCGGGTGTGTCTGCTGCTCACCTCTGTGTTGCTTTTGGTCTCTACACAAGTGATTGCCAGTTGGCACAGGGAAGTTTCCTACAATGGAGGAAGAAATAAAGCAGCTTTACTGAGGACTGTCCAACAAAGGATTGGTAAGTATCTTCAGGAACGTTTCCTAGAAATCTAGAGTATTCCTGTGAAATCTTGGGGTACGTCTACACTGGCAAGTTAGGTTGACTTAAGGATGCTTAAGTCGACCTACACAAAGCTGCGTCCACACTGGGTTTTTATTAGGTCGACTTAAACATTTCCTTAAGTTGATTTAAGGAAAGCTTAAGTTGATTTAATAACACCACCTATTTAGGTCGACTTCAGGCCAGTGTAGATGGGGATTAGTGAAGGAATCAGTTTGTGTTGTAAAAAGGGTCAAGCAATCATTGTGGATGCCATGTATGAATAAGAGAAACTTAATTAACCATTTTTTAAGTACAATTGTTCCATTGTGGAATTGTCATGAAACGAAGAAGGAGTTGATGGTAAATGTAAATGTTAGCAGCATCTTCTGGATCGAATGGCATAATGAAACTGTGGAACCCCTGTTGCATCAAAGAATTATTGAAAGGGAGGATAATGAAGAATTACCAGGTGCTGGACCACTCCCGCAACTCAACCTGCTCAAGTTTCAAAGTATCCACTTTGACAAAGAAATAAAACAATGGACAATGATTACCCATAATGAAGAAATTTCCAGAGGGGTAGCCGTGTTAGTGTGTTGTACAGCAAAAAACAATGAGAGTCCTGTGGCACCTTGTAGATTAACAGATTTTCTTTGGCATAAGCTTTCGTGGACTATAACAGATGCATCTGATGAAGTGGGTTATAGTCCACGAAAGTTTATGCTGAAGAAAATCTGTTAGTCTACAAGGTGCCACAGGACTCTTGTTGTTTTTTGCCATAATGAAGAGGTTTTTTTATAAACAGGTCCGGAAACAAAATGTTACTCACGTTGATGAATCACCATTAACTACTGTGGACATTATAAACGATTTAAATGGATTAGTTAAAGATGTAACTAAAGGAACAGTAGGGTAGGGATCATGGTTTTATAATGTGTTAGTAGGCTTAGTTACTGGAAAATGGTTTTGGATAATTTTGGGGATTGTAATCTTAATTATTATTTTGGGTTGGTTGTAGAAATGTGGGATGTGCTCCTGAAGGGGTTATGTCCAGTACATTCAAATTCAACAGGACCAAAATGAATTGGCACTGCATCAGATATCCTCTGAAAAATGGTAGGTCACTCCTTGAGCGAAGGGTGGGAGGGAAATGTGCCTTAAGCCATAGAAATGCAGGATCGCTCTTGGAATAACCTAGAGTTGACCTCCTAGTTCAACTCACGGGAAAACCTTAAAACTAATAAATACCAGCTCATACTGCCAGCAAGGAGGAAGTCAGGAGAAATTCCTGAGGGGCCTACGGGGTCTGAGAGGGTCTGGTATTGCACCAAAGTTGAGCCAATCTATAAAAACTGCTGCAGAAAGAAACCAGTCCTAAGAGGCTACATAGTCAGGGCCGGACCATGCTATGGCCCCCAAAGAATATAAAACCTAAAGGGAACAAAGAGGAGATGCGGATTGGGAAGAATCCATCCTTTGGCATAACTGACCAACCTCCTGCCTTGGCCAAGCAGAAGGGGCTGCCCTGATGTAGTGTATCTGAGCTCCTGTCAGCTGGAACCCCAGAATCTAGGGAAGCATGCGTGAGTATTATGGATCTGAACCCCCCCTTCTTCTGTCCTAAAACTATCTTAACTTAGTTGTGCCTTCATAACCGTAAGGGTGCCCTCCATAGCTATACCTTAGATAGAAAAGTATTATGAAGAAGGGAAATGAGTTATTGTACGAGTAGTGGAACTAATCAGCATGTAGAGGTTAATGTGTTTTTAATCCTTGTTGTAAGTGTGCACCCTTGAACCTTGTTGTTTTTGTTTGTGGTATTTTCTGTGTTGTTTAAAGGCAAAACAGCATTATAGCAGAGCCAAAGAGTTCTGGAAATAGCACTGGGCAAAATAAAATAACTTAATCTACCAATCTCTGTCCCGCTATTTTATGGAGGGCAGCAGGGGGAGGTATGGCAGTAATTTGCCTCATACTGTACCAGGGGAGTGATACAACACTCTTATGCTGTGTTATGCTGTGAGTATGTGGATCAGCATAGCAGCTGACAAATGGCTACCTAGACAATTTAACAGCATTCCTCTATAAAAGGTATACTTTCTTATAAATCTTACTTAAAATGTAATTTTAATAAAGTTCATAAAGCAATGTTATGCCAGCCAGTATACAAATAGCAAAGCTAGGAAGGGATAAAGATTGCCAAATCAGCCTTTGATTTGAATGGCCAACAGCCAACAACTGGCTGACCAGGTGGTAATGACATTGAACAGAAAACAGTTTATTTTTCAAATTCATCATAGCTGTTAGTTTGTCCCTGTACTAACAGTGAATCTATCTGCTGGAAAATAGAGTTTCTGCAATGTGCAACAAACATCTGCAAGGTGTGGAAGGAACAAACATGGATATTCCTCCAGTTGGCCTTTCAGCCTTAACCATAAACTGTGCAGGACCAGCTGCTGGGTATCCCTGTTCTTTTCTAGTTTGACTAAACAGTCATGCCTTTTCAGTTCATTTTCTACCCCATATACAATACAAAAAGTGTATCAAAGCTATGCGCTAGATCAGCAGTTCCCAATCTTTTCCTTTATGTGGACCACTGCGTCATCATTGAAAGCTTTTGTGGATCATGTTCTAACCACCAAATGTGCAAAGAGCGTGGGTTCGCATTGACATCACGCAAAAGCACCACTATTTAAATTCAGAGAATGTTATATTGCACAAGGATGTTTGTGAAGCAAATTACATTGTGAATAATAATGTAACATTGAATATGAAATTTAAGAGATACATGGGATTATATTATCTATATTTTTGCCCCGCAGACCACCTGCAGCACCCATGTGGACCACCAATGGTTCAGAGACCACAGGTTGGGAACCACTATGCTAGATTCTGGCCTCAGGCTCTGTGAAACAACATATTCAGTGCAACCCTATTCACTTTAATAGCATTTCATTGCAGACTCAAGAAAGTACTTCGCCTCAATCACTGCATAAGGCAGGGTTACGATATTAAGATTCATGTTGTAAGTGCAGGGAATTTTGAAATCTCTAAATAAGAAAATGGGAGTGGTAGAAATTGCCACCACTTTTTACTTATTGGCTCCTTGATGAAAACCTCAGAATTAATTTGCCTGGAAGTCCTTTATCTGCTTGCTATTCAAAGGTAGAAGATCAACTGGCAATTTCAAAGGAAGGAGAGAAGTCAGGCAATGGGAAAAAGTGACAATGGGTGAAAAACATGGAATGAAAAGTGGAGTGAGGAAAGCACGAGGAATCATCTTGCTAGTCTCAGATTGGAAGGCTGCCATTGAGAAAAGCCATTTCTGGTACCAAGAGGGTAGCAGAAATGAAAAGTCTGGCATGTTACCTGACCAAAGACAGGAAAATGGAAAGAAAACAGAGAAGATAGACTGAAAGGGGAAAAGGAAGGACTTGCCTCTGAGTTACAAAAGTGTCATGGAGGATCTGTTCCATCTGCATGAGCAACTTCCAGTGACCAGACTTCAGAGCATCCGATTTCATGTCCCCTTGTAAGGCACAGTTCTGTACTGATGTTGTGTTAGAGCTCCAAGCAGGAGCCTCCCTGAGCTCCCTAGCAGGTAGATACCAACTGGGAGGAAGCCACAGTGCCTTCCTGCGCACCCTGGTGATGCTATATAGCATATGGGGGTGCAGCATGTGCTCTCCTACTCAGATGACCTGCTGCTCTGGCCATACTACGGAGCAGTGCATGGACCTCTTCATGTCAAGGTGGCTGTCTCCTGTAGAAATGTCAGCTCAGATGATCAAACTTAACAACTCATAGATGTAATTGAGGAGGGCATTTTCAGGCAGGGACCCTTTAAATGTAAAACTCACTCCCTTTAGGTCTAACAGCTGATAATTGGTTTGCCTTTCTGCTGCCCAGCTTTTTCATAGGGGTGGGGGGGTGGATGGAATAGATATCTGGAGGATAGAGGAGAATTCCTCATTGTTCTAATGTGTCAGAAGAGTTTAATATGGGTAGTGTTTCTGTTGAATTTGAATATAGTTTATTCATGCATTAGTTTTTTTTTTTGAAATGCACATTTTTTTTTAGAAATACAACTAAATACCCAAAGCACAATTCCACATAAGACTAAAGATTTGAGAAAAGGAGATAAAACAATATGAGAGACAATCCTTGGAAATATTAGCTCTGCTCCATATTGTAGTACAGAAGATGACCTTATTTCATGAGAGGATGGGGGAAAAAAACTTCAGGGGTATTTAAAATAGAACAGAGTATTTCTTTTATGTCTAAAATAACTGATGCACTCAAATAAGGGGGTGAGAGAAATTCAGCCAAGTTACAGAGAAGGGGGAGAGAGAAAAATATGTAATTATAAAAGAAGCCAGGGGGGTTGCTATAATTTCAATGATTGAGTTAGACTTAACTATCTTGTTTAAATTAGTCTTATCATTTGTTAAAGCTCCCATATGAGAGATTATAAACTTTGTTTGAGTAGCTTGACTAACTCCATTGGATCTCTACACTACTTGATTAATTTGATTACTTAATTGGCTAACTTTTGTTTTTTTGGACTGTGGTTTTCTAGAGGTGATATATTTCAGTACTGTATAGGTATTTGTCTAATGTGGTTCTTTCTACCATGAGAAGCATTTTGGAATCAAATGCTACTTTAGAAATATAAGAAAAATAGAAGATACAAAATCAAAACTTGTGAAAATAAAATGTAAAGCCAAATCCATCTTCTGGCACAGGAAGTCCATTTGCTGACTCCTGGGAAATGTATTCCAGTTATACCTTTTGAATCTGTACCTACAGTGTTGTGAGCACTGCAACTGTTCCAGAAAAGAACAATTCAGGTTGTGGACCTAACTGATATAAATGCTGACTCAATCTTATGGCTCATTAATTTTAATCTCTTTGGTAAAGTCAAGAGGAAGATGGTTACATTTTCCAAATGTAAATAAGTTATATACAATATGGGGGAAAATCCACTGAGGGCAGCTATGCCTCTCCTGCTGCAACCAATTTCATTCCACCATGCTTGGAGCACAGGCTGCTTGGGTCTCTGGTCTAGTCTCTCATGGACTCACAGGAGCCAGAAAATTGTGGAAAGTGTGGCAGGTGTGTACTGGCTAACTATACCTCACAGGCACCTAGTGCCTCCTGCTGGGACCTAGCAGTGGAGAGGAACAAGGAGCTAGGCCTTTTATTCATAGGCCCTAAATTGGTGGGAAACATCCTCAATTCCATGCACAAAGAGGTTTGGATGAAAGCGACCCCCATTTCTGCCCCAGCCGCACATATGCACCATCATCTTCCTCTTGTTCCTATAAGTGCAGATTTAATTTCTCCTTATGGTGTTTTCTAATCAAATGTAAGCTTAGTAGGAACAAATTTCTTCTTCTTGGGCCAAAACAGGAGAGGCTATCCTGGAGGAGCCCTGTTGAACTGGGACCTTGCATTCAATAAACACCTCTTCTGTGTACACATAGTGTAATCTGGACTTCAGACTGCCAGTGCTCAGGAGGGTTCTTCCTGAAGCAGTTGTAAGCAGCGTTGCCACTAGGATCCATCGATGTTTTCTCTATCCTTCGTCCCTGCTGTGCCAGTCCAGGCATTTCCTATGCTTCTTGGAGCTGGGCTAAAAGATTCCTGGCTGAACAGTCCAGGTGCTGATGTTGCCAAAAGCCACATTGTACAAAGAAATAAAAAGTAAGCAATAATTGTCTCTGTATATAGAGTAAATGTAATAAACATCAATAACTTAAGCCAAATCCAGAAAACCTCCTCTCTGAATTAAAAGCTGTTACGCATACATATTCTGAAGTTCTAAAGTGCCTGACACATCCTATTAAAATAAGATGGTGCTATTAAAATAGAGGAAAAATATTGCCAGTAATTCTCTCTTCTCCACAAGCCTGTATCTTAAATGTTTTCTACAACATTATAATTGTATGATCCAGAACTGAGACATGCTTTCTTTAGCTCATACTACTTTTTTAAAAGGCTGAATTAGAAACTTTCTGGGTAGAGATGAGGGGTATTAAGGCTTCGGCATTAAAAGACAGGTCATCAGGGCTCCAAGCTTCACACACGGTTAGGCTAAAAATAATAAATGACACAAGTGTTGATATGAAAACTGAGAGTATAACCAGTGGTAACTGGGAAAAGAGAAGTTTTATAAGAGCCTGCGTTCTTTTCAATTTCCTTTAAAGAACCAAAGCAGTTCTTCACATAAACTATCTCTGCTTATCAAGAAGCAAAAGGTTAGCTTTAGCAACTACGTCTACAGAAAAGGACATTCCAGCTGTGGCCATTTCTCTGAATAGTGATAAAATGTAGAAACCTAGCTCTTACAGCCTATAATACAAATTAGTCAGTCTTAGCTCGTAAATCAGAGAAGATGCTGCTGATTCCCATGAACAGTAATATATCTTAGATTTATGTAGCATGTTTATAAACAGGAATCACTGCAGCCATTTCTGAGGTGGAATATAAGTGCAGGTTTTATGACTGATGGGATTGATGCAAAATTGAAGTGGGCATCACAATGTCCAAGAAATTTGCTCTGGTCATGGACCTTTGTTCATTTCCTCTAATCGTGGGGCTTTTTATCTTCAGCAGTGAAGATGCCCCCCACAATGCATCTCTGGTATGTTCTGTGCTGTGAAATGCTATGATCTCAGTGTATGATAGGATGTAGTGGCTGGTTCAGGAAAATTAAAAAATCAGAAGAGCTCCTGCAGGAGGAAGGTGCTGCCTAGGGAAATTAGGGGGACATAAGGAAAAGCTTTTGTAGGTGATTGAGTCACTGTTATTACAGAAAAGTTCAGTTCAGCTTCTCAAGACTGTCTGTCTCCATCCTTCCATCCAATCTTTTCTGTGCTGATGCTCTCTAAACTGAATGATGCATTATTTCACAAGTAAGCAAATTTTCAATAATATTGTGCTGTGACACTTTTGTATTGTTATGTCTAATTTTGTAAGCAAGCAGTTGTTAGGGTAAAAACAACTTGAGGGGTATGTTAGACTAATCGGACTCCTGAAAGGGGTACAGTAGTATGGAAAGGTTCAGAACCATTGACCTAGATGATAAGAGCTTTCTAGCTCTCATTTCATTTGCTCAAGTGGTAGGGGTTTATGATGTAAAGTTTCCAACCCTGCTGATGATCCATGTGGATTTTTTTCATTAAAAAAATCTAAGAAATTATATTTTTAAAAAGTACAGTAAAAGAATGTTAAGACTACAAGGTAAGTTAGGAAATGAAAGATTTAATGTTGCCAATACAACCTTAATTCAACCTCTACTGCATATGCATTATAAAAGTCTTTAATTACATGAACACATGCCATTTTTGGAACAGGATCCTTGCCTCCTTTAGGGCACAGAATGGAAAGTACTCTGTGAATGAACCAAGGCTGTGTAGTGACGGAGGCTGTTGGCTGTAGTCTCCTTGCCTCATTTAGTTTATAAGTTGGAAGCTGCCTCTAAGCAAAAGAGGCAGGGGATTGCCAGAAGTAAAAGGATGCTCCTCTAGTTAAGGTAGTTGAATAATACCTGGAAAACTGAATGCTGTACCGCTGCCTCTGTCACAGTTCATATGTGATTCTGGGAAGTTCACTAAAAACCAATCTTTTCCACAAGAAGTCAGTAACTTTGTGTGCCTCATTTTCTCCGTGCCTAACTTGAGACACTTGGGGTATGACTTGTAGAGCGCTGGGCATTCACAGGTGCAGTTGAAGTAAATGGGAACTGTCCTTTGAACTTGTGAAGTGCTATATAATAATAAATACTCTGAAAAATCAGACCCTACATGTATTCAGTTGGGGACTCAACGTTAATGGATGCTTTTGACAATCTCCACCTTAATCTCTCTGTTCCCCAGCTGTATAATAATAATTAATAATCATACCACCTGATCTCATGGAATATTGCAAAGATGCATTTATATTTTTGAAGCATCCATACTATAGTGATGAGGGCCCATGAGGAACAGCCCATGAGGAAATTAATTATATATTCCATACATGGCTTGGATCATGCACAGAAAATAATATATGAGGATACATGATGTTGATAAAAAGAAATATTGAATAACTACTCATTCAGTGATGATGGTCTACTATTCTTTGCCCTAAATGAGATAGGGATTTTGTGGAAAAAACCTGATATCATGTAATTAAAGACTCCATCATAATTCATATGCACAAAGGGACTGAATTAAGGTTGTATGGGTAGCTTTAAATCTGGAGTTTAACTGTTGAGTGCTTGACTTGCAACTTTAATATTCTTATTAGTGCATGGCTTTTAATTTCATGTGAATTAATATGGCATAAATGCACCTTTCTATCTTCCTTTTCTGAGTTGTGCTGTGAGCTTTGTGCCCAAAATTGAGACCTAAGCTAAAATACCTATTAAAGGGCTTTGCGGTCCTTCAGGTTGAAAGGCGCCCTATAAATACAAAATATTGTTGTTTTAAACTATTTGCTGTTCTTATACCTTCTTCAAAGGCTCCATTATGTATAATGCAATTAGAAAAATCTTTTTTGAGAGGACAAGGTTTATTCATATAGGCCCCAGTTTAGCACATGATCAAGTGCCACTGAAGTTAGTAGGATTTAAATTCTCCGCTGATTTGAGGCCATAGGCAAGATAATTAAGCAGGAACCTAACTTGAAGTATGTGAGTAATCTCATTGATTTCAGTGGTCCTAATCACATGCTTCATGATGGCCAAGTAGTTAAGCACATGGCTGAATCAGGAACTCCAGTAAACTATTCCACACCACGAGAACCTCGACCAGGGATATTCTATTTACTACCAAAAATCCATAAAAAAGGAAACCCCGCACGCCCCATCATCTCAGGCATTGGCACGCTTACAGCAGGCTTATCTGGCTATGTGGACTCTCTCTTCAGACCCTATGCTATCAACACACTTAGCTATCTTCAAGACACTACAGACTTCCTGAGAAAAATCCAATTCATTGGTGACCTTCCAGAAAACTCCATCCTGGCCACTATAGACGTAGAGGCTTTTTACACCAACATCCCACACAAAGATGGATTACAAGCCATTAAAAGAACCATCCCAGATCAGGGCCGTCCCTAGGGGGGAGCGAACGGGGTGATCGCCCCGGGCCCTGCAGTTACGTGGGCCCCGCAGCCCCCCCACAGCCACAGTCTTCCGCTGCCTTCAGCAGGGACCACTAAGCCTGGCCCCTGGGCTAGCCCTCCATGCCTCCGGGGCGGAGAATGGAAGCCCAGGGGCAGGGCAGGTGGCTGGAACTCACCTCTGGGCCGTCCTGCCCCATGTGGCCAGGGCCAGCCCTCGCGGTGGGGTGCCCTGGGCTGGAACCGGCTCCCAGTGGTGGCCTCGGGTCCCTGGCTGGGGCACCAGCCGCAGCAGCCTGGGGTCCTGGCTGTGGCCGGCTCCCCCCACTGGCAGCCCCCCTTTCCAGGGCCGGGGCCAGAGCCGGCGGCCTCAGCTTTCCCGCCTGGACTGGCTCCCTGTGGGGGGGGGGGGGGTGGAGCAGCCTGACTCCCCTCCAGCATGGGGCGGGGCCCTGCCTAGGCCAATTGGCCCTGGGCCCCGCTCCCCCCCACGGGACAGCGCTGTCCCTGATGATGCCACAGTAAACTGTGTGACTGAACTTTGTAACTTTACTCACCCACAACCATTTAGATTTGAAGATAGTTTATACCTTCAAGTCAGCGGCACTGCTATGGGTACCCGCGTCGCCCCACAATATGCCAACATTTTTATGGCCGACCTAGAACAACGTTTCCTCACGTCTCATCCCAAAGCACCTCTACTTTACTTTTGCTACATTGATGACATCATCATCTGGACCCACGGTAAGGATGTCCTTGAAGATTTCCACAGAGATTTCAAAAATTTCCACTCTACAGTCAAACTTAGCCTAGAACACTCCACACAGGAGATTCACTTTCTAGACTCTACAGTGCAAATTAGTGATGGACACGTAAACACCACCCTATACCAAAAACCTACTGATCACTATAGTTAGTTACATACCTCGAGCTTTCATCCAAGACACACCACATGATCCATTGTTCTACAGTCCAGCCTTAAGATATAACCACATTTGTTCTGAACCCTCAGATAGAGACAGACACCTTCAGGATCACTATCAAGCATTCTTAAAACTACAATACCCACCCGCAGAAGAGAAGAAACAGATTGACTGAGCCAAATGGGTACCCGGAAGTCAACTACTACAGGAGAAGCCCAAGAAAGAAAACAACAGAACGCCACTGGTCATCACCTACAACCCCCAAGTCAGATCTCTACAGCACATCATCAAGGATCTACAACCTATTCTACATGATGATCCCTCATTCTATCAAGCCTTGGGAGACAGATCTCTCCTCACTTACAGACAGCCCCCCAACCGTAAACAGATACTCACCAGCAACTACAGACCAAACAACAGAAACATTAAAGCAGGAACATATCCCTGCAACAGACCACAACAGACCAACTTCGCCCACATATCTGCACAAAAGACACCATCACAGGACCTAATCAAGCCAGTTACTCCATCAAGGGCTCATTCACCTGCTCATCCACCAATGTGATTTATGCCATCATGTGCCAGAAATGCCCCCCTGTCTTATATATTGGACAAACAGGGCAGTCTCTGCGCAAAAGAATAAATGGACACAAATCTGACCTCAGAAATCACAACATTCAAAAACCAATAGGGGAACACTTCAATCTCCCTGCTCACTCCATTGACTTGTTAATAGCTGCGCTCAAACAAATGAATAACAAACTGCAGCTTCAAAGAGAAACTGCAGAATTGGAATTTATATGTAAATTCGACTCCATTGCCTCAGGGTTAAACAGTGACTACGGATTTTATTTTGATTACAAGAGGTGATTTGACCTCACTGTCCTGTATATGCTGTTCCTTTGTGTTTGAATCCCAACACCTATTTTGATTTGTTGTTACAGCCTGACCTTATTCTGTGTTGTACATTTCCCTGCATTTAATTTCCTCCCATTCTTTAAGTTCCTCATCTTCAAAGCATCTGACGAGGTGGGATTTTCTCCCACAAAAGCTCATACAATAAATAAATTTGTTAGTCCTTAAGAGAGCCACAGGATTCCTTGTTTGTTTTGCTGACATAGACTGACATGGATATACCTTTGGAACTCATAAAAGCAGTGTGAGTGTTAGGGTATGTTGACTTTGCAACCAGAAACCCACAGCGGGCCCATGTGGGCTGATTCTGGCTTGTTTGGCTCAGACTGCAAGGCTGTTTCATTGCAGTTCCTGGCTCAAGGCTGGAGCCTGGGCTCTATGATCCTCTAAGGGTCACAGAACTGGGGCTGCATTCTGAGCACATCCTCTACACTGCAATGAAACGGCCCAGCATCCCCAGACCGTCAGCTGGCATGGGCTGGCCAGGGTTTTTTAACTGGGTGTCAGGGTAATCATACTGCTGATTCTTTTTTTCAGTTCTGAAAAGGTTCTTGCCAGGTTTCTGCTGTGTGTGGAAGGTCAGCTCGCTGAATTAAATGGGAAAATTACTAGTGGCTGCACTCATGTAGTTTAACACTGTGTTGTTTTCATTGGCAGCCTCCCTTTATGGCCTTGTTATCTTTATAAGTGTTCTATCTGCAGAAGATACCAATCCTCCTTGGATAGTAAACTGTTTCTAAGGAAAAATAGTGTTTGGAGTTGCATCTAAGAGGCAAAGGGCATTTCCAGCATATAGTGTGCAGTAATGGCCCATTCCAAAGGCCACTGAAGTCAATGTGTCCATTTCCTGGGGTCAGGCCCTAACTAATTTAGATTTTCTATCAATGTGCAAGCAATCTGCTACTTTTTAAACTGTTAACATCATTAAAAAATCTGCAATTGCCTAATTCCAATGGAACTATAAATCTTTAGGGCACATAATATTGTAATACTCTTAGAATGGAAATGAATACATTTCACACTATTTATAATGTAAATTAGGAGACTGATCAGTAAGTTAAAGAATGTGGCGCACACTCTTGATGTTTTAATACTTGGTAATTTTGTAAATTTTCAATGCAAAAATAAGTTGTGTTTGAAGCATTTCACTGTACATTTCTCCTTTTGTACAGGCCTTCCTATCCTGCCATTGCAGAATGAACTCCACTGAGCAATATTATAGTTCCTATAATGCAGAAGGAATTTTAAAGAGCCATGACCATGCTTAATTTTAAAGAGCTGACCATGCCTAGGCAGGAAAGGGGAAAATTCTTTGTGAGGAGAACCAGTCAGAAAGCTACCCCACAGAACCAGCTGTGCTTGCCAATTAAGGAAAGAGTTTCCATCTGGGCTCAGGAAGGCACATACTGAAGCCTGAAAAGGAAGCACCTCTCTGTACTTCTCCAGGGACAAGTCAGATATATTTTGCTTACCAATTCAGAGATGCAATTGCTGAGCTTGAAAGACTTTGAGGCCCTGGAGCAAGGGGATGAGAGCTTGAGGACTAAAATGCTGATATGAGAGTCCTGGCTAAGTCTTTTTCTTTCTTTTTTACTTCAATTACCATCTGCTGATGAATCTAGTAGAAGGGCTGGGCTGGAGGCCCAAGAGCCAGGGAAGCTGAGCTATGTTGCAAATAGTCCTGAGGAAAGAATGAAGTGGATACTTAAGGCAGAAGCAGATGGCCACATTGCTAGGGTCTTGCTGTTAGTTCCTATTGTACAGAGAAGGTACAAGCTTCCCTGTGCTTCAGTAGCATCTCCAGGCACCCCTGTAACCAATGGACAAATGACTGTTTACAAAGTTATACCACTGAAGAGAAAATCTTTGACTGGTGTTTTCTGTTTAGATGGTTACATACCGTAGAACAGGAGGGTTAAGCCACCGTAAGAGCCAAAGACCATTGAGGAGAAACTGAGGCATGGGTGTATCTGTTAATGAAGAGGTAAGATGACTCTGTATGCTCAGTAAAAAGAATAACAGCAAAAACAACCCCCAAAAAACTAAACTTTCAAAACTCATGGCTAGTTCATACTCTGTCTAATGAGTATACACAACCTGGGAACAAATTAGTGCTCATTTTAATGCAGTGGAGATTATGGGAGTATTTGTTGTCTTAAAGATACATTTGTCTGGCTGTCAGGAAAAAATACCATTTAAAGTGCAGGTTAACACAGCTCATTCTGAATAATTTTGAATGTCTCGTATGTAAAATGCTGCATCTATCAAAAATAGCTAAACTTTCATCCATATTTATGCAAAATTATAGCGCTCTGCTCTATGTTTGGGCTTTCTGTTCATTGAAAGTTTGTTCTGGTGTATCCATCTAGTGATGAGATGCAGATATCTTGTAAAACAGGTACACAGAAGTCTTCTTGGGGTACATGAATCCATCTAGTTATTTGCCTAGTTTTACAACAGGCTACATAAAAAGCACTAGCAAAGTCAGTACAAACCAAAATTTCATACAATGGCTTGTTTGTACTGCGCTATATATTATACGCTGAAATGTAAGTGCAATATTTTCCAATTGATTTATTTCATAATTATGCAGTAAAAATGAGTGAGCAATTTTTTAGTAATAGTGTGCTGTGACACTTTTGTGTTTTTTGTGTCTGATTTTTGTAAGCAAGTAGTTTTTAAGTGAGGTGCAGCTTGGGGTATGCAAGAAAAATCAGCCTCTTGAAAGGGGTACAGTAGTCTAGAAAGTTATTCTCTCCTGAAAACACAAGTCATTCTTGAACATACTCCTGTTATCAGAAAGTATGTTTTTTTTCTTGTTGTACTGTACCAAATTAACAAAGTATTTGTATGTAGTGGACTTAATGAACAATGTGTCTCTATGGAGAGTCAGAGAAAAACCAAAGAAAGAAGGAAACCTGAGAATGGAAGAGAGAAAGTAACCCCCAGTATTGATGGGATCAATGGGGAGTGGCAAGTAAGAATGCCCCCTGTTTTGTGCATAATGGAGAGGGGAAACCCTATTTTTTAAACTTTCATAAATGTGTCAATCTGGGTTCACTGAAGTTTGGGGAAGCTAGTGAAGATGATGGGTCCTGGGGGTCATATGGAACCTCTTTTTGGCATAAGAACTGTTTGCATTAGCTGCAATTTCTGGAATTGCCCCTTCTCTCTCTCTCTCTTTTACCCACCCATCCAAATTAGGATTTAGGAAGAAATAAAATACAGAATTGACTTAGTCTTGAAGAGAAGTGATTAAGGTCTGAATAATATTTTCAACTGAGGTAGGTTAATTGCCACCTTGAGAACATTATTAGTAATTCCAAAGGGGTAGCCGTGTTAGTCTATTGTAGAAAGACAACAGAGTCTTGTGGCACTTTTAAAGACTAACAGATACGAGATAACATATGTAAAAAATTCTCTTCCATCTAATTTGGTGCCCCTTAATGCCTAGCACCCTAGGCGATGGACTAGTTCATCTATATGGTTGGAGGTTAGGTTGGACATTAGGAAAACATGAACTGTCAGTAGTTAAGCCTAGGCAGGATGGGGAATCTTCATATTCTAGAAAGGCAAATCTAGATTGATAAAGGTTCTGGGAGTTCTGATGTGCAAAACAATACTAGTCTGAAGAAAGGGAGGTTGGAGGTGTGATGATATATACTTGGTGATTCAGGAGGGTTCTTGGTTTGTTGTTTTTTAAACACACTTGGTTTTTGTAGGGGACATAGCAGAAATGCGTTCTGAGGAGACTTTTTATGAGGCAAGGCTTGAAACTTGCCAAAGGGGCAGTATGGAAGAAAACGTGTCCATGACATTGAGGCCTGCACTAATGGAAC
Source organism: Pelusios castaneus (assembly GCA_007922175.1). NCBI lineage: Eukaryota > Metazoa > Chordata > Testudines > Pelomedusidae > Pelusios > Pelusios castaneus. The sequence continues at coordinate 7,965,246 of ML685812.1, forward strand.
AGAAAGGGTTTTGAGGAAGTACAAAAGTAGGCAAAGCCAAAACTGAGGGAGGAGTTGCATGACTTAAGGTTTCAAAAGGAAGGGCAAGAAGCTTGCACTTTGTGCTCAGTGCAGTCTAGAACTCAGCTGAGAGGAGGTGAGTGGTTGGAACACAGCTGAGATGTCTTTTATGGCAGCAAAATTCTGAACAGATGGGATGCAGGTGAGGCTCGTAGCAAAAGGGCATGAGTGGAGGCATTTGTGGTGGGAGATGAGGGTCATTGGGGCAGGAAGTAAGGAGCAGGAAAGAGTTGCATAGTGAAGGAGGAAGAATTTTTTTCATAGCCTCGATATGGCGGGATTGAGAAGGAAAGGATTAACTTGGTTGGTTATGAGCTTGCATGGCAGGAAGGATAGTGGTATTATGAACAATTAATGAGACAAGAAGGTAGTACAAAGGATTTGGAATGAAAGATCACAAGCCCATTTTTAATTGAGCCTGATATGATGATGAGATAGCTCAAAGACAGATTTCCAGAATGGAAAAATAATTCTAATAATAGTTAAATTCGTGTGAATGGATAAGATGTGGAGGGAACTAAGCGAGAGGGATTCCAATACAGAGAGACAGAGAGAGAAACAGAAGCCAACAATATGGTGAAGGAAAAGCTTATCAAAAGTAGCACAAAGATCTCCGAGGATGGAATTTAGGCCTTGAGGCATAGCCTTGAGACTTTAGTAACCATAGCCTTCATGGAATAGAGAAAGTGGATACTATCAGAATTTATCCAGGGATGAGGAGAAGGTAAGGAAGTTAATACAGTAGTTATCAATTACCTGCTTTAGCCTTATAGGGAAAGGAGAGGTGGGGAAAGTTGAACTGACAGATAAGGACAAAGATAGAATTTTTAAGATGTATTATTAATATAATTTCTTTTAAAATAATGATATAAGCTTTATTCTGAAAACTGGGAATATATATCTTTAGAAAGTGAAGTTCTGCTGTACATTAATGTACAAACCTCATAAAGTCTACAACAGGAGTAGAAAATTATCAGGGCCTCTTTCTCTTCTACTCCTCAATGACCTTCATTAAAAAGAAATCTCTCTTTTTCATGATTTGTTCTAGAATTAACTTGCAATATTCAAAAGCTCATTTTAATTAAGGATTTGTATCACATTATACACCTGTGGAACTAGTGTTAGAATCCACATCACTACTTTTCAGCAGAAGGGAGAAAATAACAATGGATTTACCTCCAAGTCCCTTTCTGATTACTCTTGTTATACCTATAGTATTTTTAGGAAAATTCATTTCCTCCTCTTACCTCAGGGGAAAGGGATAACATAACAAAGCTAATGCTAAAGAAAATACACACTATGTTAAACTAAGCAAGATAGAGAATAAGATACTGGAAGTAGCAAAATAGAAATAATGAGGCAGTAAGTATGAAATCTAAATCAGTTAATAAGGGTACAGGGTCAAATTCTGCAGTTCTTGCCATGGAGGCTGGAGTCAGACAAAACTGCCACTGATTTTCCTGGTGGCTTTGCTTCATCTGTGACTGGAATAACTCAGAACAGAAATACATAACACTATCTAAGAACTGCCAGAAGGTGACTGTTTCAGAATATTGCTATTGTGTCTGAACTCTAAGTTGTTGCTTAGTCTTTTGCAAAATCTTTGCAAGATGGAAACACTCGGGTTTGAGGTTTTTTGATAATTCAGTGAGTTTTCATGAGCACTGTGTCTCATCCATGAATCTTTTTGCATCAGCAAAATATTGTACAATTTGGGCACAAAATATTTCACACTGTTGGGATAGTCATGCAACTTCCAGGGCCTGCTTTTTGCAGTGTAATCTGAATATTGAGTCTGAAACTGAGATTGGTTTCTTGATAGCAGTGGAATGGTTAAAGTTGCATGGCATTAATTCAGGACCGCTGTTTGACTCGGTCTCTACCATGTTCTTAAAAGGTCTGCAGACATAATTTCGACCTCTAACCCCAATTCCCCATTCAAATTCTCTTCTGGCTATGCTGCTTTGATTATGTTACCTTAACATCAAGGTTTCATTTGTCTTTAGAAATTATCTTGAATAAATAAAAATGGAAACATTTTCTAGTGTAGATCGTTTTAAACCTTACAAAAATAGGCCCTGATTCTACCTTGAGTTGGTGGATCCTGGTGCCCACCCACAAGCCTAGTGATGTCAAGTCAAACAGTGACCTAAGAGGAGTTCTTTGTAGATGCAGGGGCCTATATATGCAGAGCTAATGTTTGAGTCAGGGCAAGAGTCTCATCTCAGTCATATAGCTGTGTTTGCAAATGAGCTCCAGCTCTGCAGTTTCACGCAGGAGTCTGCTTTTGTAGGTTTTTTTTTTTTTTTTTTGCAGGATACTACTCCTGGCATGTGTATATATACACCTCTCAACTGTTGTTTCCATTTCATGCATCTGACAAAGTGGGTTGGAGCCCACAAAAG
>ML685812.1:7974009-8005596 GCA_007922175.1 Pelusios castaneus
TGAACAAAACATGGTTTCCTTTACATACACAAATTCCATGTGTAACACCCTCACCCCTCCTGTGAAAGCAGCGGGACTGAAGGCACAGAGCTGCACCCGGCAGCTGCTCCCTCTGGCCCCCTCCCATGGTGCGGCTTTGATCCCACTGCACCCACGGGGGGGGGGAGGCAGAAGAGAGAGAGCAGCTGGCGAGCATGGCTCTGCAGCTTCCGTCCTGCTGTGCTGGGGCCGCACCTGCTGGCCCCATCCCTGGCACCTGCTGAGGGTGCGGTGGGCAGGCCTAGCACGGCGGCCCGCAGAGGTTGCCGACCCCTGCTATAAACAGTTGCGCTGTTTCATCGCAGAGGTGGCTGTACATCATAAGAAAGAAAGACGAGGGCACACCAACTCAAAGCAACACTAGTCTTTGCCACAGCAGATGAAAAACCTGCAGCTATCTCCACTGCTACAAATGATCAATACATCCCATAACATTCCTTTCAAGATCTCTGGATCATACATATGCCTATCACACGTGGTGTGCTTCATTCAGATGCCACAACAACTACTATATGAACGAAACCAGACAATTGCTAAGCTTTTGAATGAACTCTCACAGGGTGTTTCTTATTTTTCTATCACTCATGTGTGAACACTTTTTTCCCCCCTTACAAACTGATCATCCATATCTGACCTCTCAGTCTTTGTTTCCTTTGAGGACCTGTACAACACCTTCAAAAGATGAGCCTGGGAACTTAAATTCATAACTTTGCTGGACATTTAAAATCATGGACTTAATAGAAACTGATTTTCTGATTTGTTAAAAATAATTTGTGACTCACTGTGCTACCTAGTAACTCTCCTGTGTCCTATAACTGCAGAGATGTTGATTGTCCATTTCATTTTAAATGGTCTCCTGCAACATGTATGAACCCTTTATGCTTAATCTGTCCCACATTGTATTTAGGTGGGAAACTTTGCTTATCTTCTCTAGACCCAAGAAAGAGCTCTGTGAAGCTCCACTACGTATCCCATCTACCACAGAAGTTGGCCCAAAAGAAAGGGTAACCTCATCCACCTGATATTCCATATCCTGGGATCAACATAGCTACAACAACGCTGCCAACATCATGTATAGTAGCATGTCTGGTTTTTATAGTTAAGACTGGCAGTCTTTTATTCATGATCCCCTCACCCTTTGCACTCTTGATTTAAAACAGTTGATTTGAGGCTTTTTTTTTTAAAACATATATTTGTTGCATAATCCCAAAACTGAAAAGAGTTTTTCATTGGATCTGTAAGCAGTTTCCACTCATTCCTGCTGCTGGCAATCATGGTAAATCTTTCAACTTGCTTTCTTTTTTCATACTTCTCCAGCACAAAACTCTTGAGCTTTACATCTAATTTCCAAGTCCTTCCTTTGAGCATGCAGTGTTAATGAGTACAGTTCTACAGAAAATAATAGGGCAGATTAGGGGAACATCAAAGATTTGTTATGTAGTTTGTTTTTTTAATAGACTGAAAGACATTTCCTTGATATCCTCCAGAAATTATTATGAGTTCAATAGATTCAAAGCTAAAATTGGAATTCTTAAAATTTTCAGGGTAGCAGCTAGCATCCTTTGTATTGGAAGACTCCAAGTATAGCTCAGCTTTTCTCCTAGTTCAGTTACCACATTTCTCTGCCTCAAACAATTACTTATTTTTTATATCAGGAAAATTCATTTTTGTAATAATGGAATATACAGCTGGATACTTTCTGTGCCTGGGCACTTGACTCATTGAAGTTACTAATGCAATGATTATTATAGTCTACTGTAAAGTCTGCGTTGTTGTTATAAATCTTGTGTAGGCACTTTGGTGAATTTCTAGGTAAGGGCATTATTTGACAGGAATTTGGAGTTTTCTCTTAGTTGTAGGCGATAAAAGTTATGTCTTCCTTCTCTGTGGATCTCAAGGATGTATTATTAAGCTAATAATATTTTAAGTGAGTATAATGCCTTTCATCCAATGTACTTCAGAAACTGTGGGCTCCACTGTGCCCAGTTAGGTACACTGATACCATAGTTTTGTCTGTATGCCGATGAAATGGCTCCAAATAGCTATCCTTACAGAGTCTTCTACTTTGGGCCTTTCTGCTTTATCATATCCAAGAGGCAGTTTCTGTATTAAAATGTGGCACATGCTATATGGAAGAAGTTAGTAGTTGCTGTATTATCCTGAAAAGCATACACAAAGGGATTTAGGCAAATGAATGGGCTATAGACAGAAGGATGGAAAAGTCAATTCTGATAACTGAAAAGCAGCTATTTGTGAGGTGAAGGAAGATTAAGAGGGTAATGGAGATGAAGGGGGAGATCAGAAATATCAGATGCCGCAATGGCAGAGATACTGAGAAGTGGAATAATATAAAGCACTGTTTTGTTTCCTTTTGTTGAGGGCATTATTTGAGCCTGTCAGATTAGTGGCATTTGATACCATGGTTTAGGTGGTAGAAAACAAAACATGACACACAGAGGGATCCATGTGGAGAACATCCATTTTCTTCTAGATTCATTGCCACAAGGAGAAATACACCAATATTTAAATTGTGTTATAGTGCTATTCCATTCTATTTAGTCCTATCCACACAGAAGTCAGTCTTGGCTTGCCCATCTACACTAATGGAACATAAATCAGATTTTGAGAGCTGTTTTGGGCATAATTTGCATTGTCCCAAAAACTTAGAGGCTATGTCTACACTTGTTCAAATAAGTTGACTTTTGCTAAGTCAACTTAAAGTCGACTTTAAGTCGACTTTGTTAAGTTGACTTAGCATGTCCACGCTGTAAATTTAGGTCGACTTAAAGTTGACCTTGCCAAATCAATTTAGAGCATCTACGTTGGACGCTTAAGTCGACTTGCAGGAGCTAGGTAGAGCTGGGAGTGGTGCATGGTGGGAAGGGGGGCACCCGAGAGGTGCCCCCCATCCCCAGGCATCCCTTTAAAAGTGCCAGGGAGCTCAGCATCTTCCCCATTGTACCTGGATACATGGGGGCTGAGGACAAGGGACGGGGCAGGGTACAAGAGTGGGGTGGGCAAGGCTGTGCCTACTGTGTGGGCAGTAGCTTAAGTTGACTTAAGGAAACGGTAGTGTAGACGCAGAGTAAATTAAGTCGACTTAAGCTTGCTTAAGTCGACTTAATTTACTAGTGTAGACACACCCAGAGAGACCAGCAATTTGGTGACTAGTGTAGAATTTAGCTAATATCATTTTGTTATCCCTGCATCAGGAGAGCCTAGAAGAAAGTCAGAATGTGAAATTCATATCCAGCCAGAGAACTTCATCTGGCTCTGACACATTTTCCTGGTGGACGGAGAACTATGTTTGTTCCGTTCCAGCACAGATCCAGGATCCAGTAATGTGGAAACAGAGAAGTGTAGGAGATGAAACTACTAGATAAGTTTTAATAAACAGAGCCATCAGGAAAAAGTGAATGCCTCTAGTGGCCTTAAACTAAACAAGCCAAGCGCATGTCTACACCAGTGGTTGTCAATCTTTTTGGGCTCAGGATCCATTTTTCAATGTTTTTGGCTTGTTGTGATCCAGTAAATAGTCTAGGGATGGAAGCCCAGGAGTGGTTTGGTTGGGTCCTGCCCACAGGAGGTTGAGTTTTGCCCAGCCCTCACCCCACCTTGCAATAGAAACTCCTGCAACTCCTCTGCTGGGGGGCTGTCTGGGCTTGGCTCGGCTCTCCGCTGGGCATTGCAACCTCCAGGGTTGCTGTGTCACTCAGGTTTGGCTCTATATCACTAACCTGACCAAATTTGTGTGAGCGGAGTTGTCATCTGGCTCATGGGATTGCAGTACGACTCTCTCAAACTTGGCCTACCTGGACTCCTGTCATGATGGCTGAGCTAAACCTGAGTGGCACTGGATCTCCAGAGGTTGCAGTACCTGGAGTAGGGAGGTGAGTCCAGTCAGAGCTTTGGGACAGGAACTGCCATGTGACCCTTTGAAACTTTCAGGTGACCCAATTTGGGTTCTGACCCAGCCTGCCCAGAGTTGAGAATATGTCCTACATTTTAAAGCAACTTTTTGTCCCATCACTGAACCTTCTGAAGCATGGCTTCCCAAACTTTCAGCTGTGAAGGCCATATCCCTCAGCCTTGCTCTTATGATGGGCCTACATCATGTAGGAGAGGGTGAAGGGGAAAGGGCAGGGCCGGGAGTGGGGAGCAACCACTGTGCAGTGATGCTTGGGCCAGGAATGGTGTGCTGGGCCCACATAGGAGAGGGGCAAGGGGAAGGGGAGCAGCTGCTGCACAGTGCTACCTGGAGCTGGGAGCAGGCTGGCTCTATGTGGGAGGAAGCATGGCTGGTCTGGATGTGGCCTATAGGCTGTAATCTGGGAACCCCAGTTCTGAAGGCCTACCACAGACTTTTATCTAGATCCCAAATTTAGGCAAAGAGAGAAACATTGCCCCTCTCCCCCATATGTCACTTTTATTGAAGGGTTTTATTTATATTTTTATTTTGACTCCATAAACAGGAATGAATTTTTTTGAAGTGGTTCTCCTTTGATGCTGATTTAAATGATATGCATTACTGCAGTGTTTTCCCAGTAAAATAGTTAAATCTGCTTTAAGAATGAACCCATTGATCAGGCCCTGCAATCTTTCTCAATACTGTCTGCTTTTTCTATGATTTATATGTTTGTTATGCATTGTGTCAGGCTGGTATGACTATTGCTGATATATTGTGGCATCCTCTTAAATAAGAGGACATCTTTACAAGTTTATCCTTGTACACAATGAACTATACTAAAACAAAGATTTTTCCAGTAATGGCTTTTTCCTTGTTGAGCTTTCTCTATAGTCTGGCAGATGAGCTAGAATTGTTTTTTTTTTTCTTCAGGTCACTCTAAGAAGTATATCCATTTTACCACAATCTATACATTAGGACCAGGTTTTAATACTTCTACTTACTCAGAGTACTTTATTGTCAGTAGTTTCATTGACATCAACCAGGCTATGTGCAGAGTAAGATGACACTTAATGTGCGTAAAAGAACAAGAGTCAGTGCTTTGCCTATATAAATAGACTCTACAGCAGTACTCAGCTTATTGTCTATACTGAAGCGTCAGTGTTAAAAATTTGTGCCTTTATTTTAGTTTGAATTTGGCTAGCTTGAATTTCCAAATGCTGGATCAACTTATGCCTTTATCTGCTAAAGAGCCTCTTCACTGTATAGGTACTTCTAGACCATGATCAAATCACCTGCCTACCTTCTCTTCAGTAAATTGAACAGACTGAGTTCTTTGTTTCTCACTGTGAGGCAGGTTTTCCAATCCTGTTTTCTTTTTTCCAGTTTCTAAGGCTTCCCTGCACCATGGCAGAATATCATGAAAGAAGGTGGGCTGAGTGGTGGTGGGAGAATAGCATGTGAATTAATGGAGAAATGAGTCTATATTGGGGCTGTTACATTTGCTCTGGAATTGAATTAATTTCATACCAACCTTCTATACTAAAGCATAGTAGGATATATGTTCTTCTTCAACTAATCACCTAACTATTGTTTTATGGAAGCATCAGGATAAGTATATGAAGCCGTGCTCATCTGACATGGAGCTGAACAATGTCACTATATACAATATCCATACCTCTTAATGACACAAATAAAGAAGTGCATTGCAGAAATAATGGGTCTGAGGTTTTCTTTCATGCACCTGCAGAGTGTAATTGCCATATGTTTTAACAAGTTCCATTTGAAGTCAAGACAATGAGATAATGAGATATTTACCATTTTTGCTGCATCCAAGCTGTACTCAGCATGCAGAAGCTGGGGGGAAAGACCATCCGGGATTCCATGCTGGGCTAGTCCCCTCCCCGCCCTCCCAAAATGAGTTAATAGCCTGCTGAGCCACTCTGCCTATCAGAGTGCCCTCAGAGGGGCTGTGGAGCCCTCCTATTCCATTCTCTGTTTCAGAATCCTCAGCAATGTGTCTTTGTGGTGCATGCATTGAATATAGGCAAAGTGTTCGGTGGATTTTTTTAAAATGTTCTCTGAGCAGTTCACCCCCTCCCTCGTGTAAAGCTAACCAGCCAATAGCATGCTTGTTATCACATCTTATGGTACCTAGTTGTAAGCATTTGCAGCATGTGACCCACCTGCAGAGCACCGCCTGGTGGTGGTGCTGAGGAATGAACTCAAGTGGTCCCCTCCAGGTGGTCTGTTAACCTCCTCCCCTGCCACACTGAACTCTCTCCTGAGTCTGCTTCTAGGACCTCAGCCCTCTGGCCAAGTCCCCTTTAAGTCCACTCCTACCAGGGTACAGTCCCACTCGCAAGTCATGGCCACTAATTAAAAGTCAATGTCCACAAGTGCTCTGTACCTGGCGCTCTGGGGGAGCAACCCAGGTCCACCCACTTCTCCAGTCCCCAGCCTAGAGAACCTAAGTGCTGCAACCTTGGCACTGTCTGCCGCCTCCTTCCATCCCCTTGCCACAGTCTGCTTCCCTGGGCCGCTTTCCTCACAGCCCGCAGTCACAAACAGACCCTCACTGCTCTGGAGTCCAGTTGCTGTCCACTCCTGGCATCCCTCACCTCCAGACCACTGCTCCAGCCACAGCCATCTGTCTCTGGCCTGTTGTCCCAGAGTCCCAGCTGCTGTCCCTTCCTGGCACCCTCGCCTCTGGACTCTTCACCCCTTCTGGCTGCCTTTATGACTCCCCACACCACACTCTGAACTCTCTAGGGTGCTGGCTCTGCCAGCCAGCCAGAGAGAACCTTCTCCCTGGGCTGCCCAGGCCAACTGCCTGAACTGTCCTGCAGCTCCCTCTTATACTGAGCAGCCAGCCCCTGACTGGCTCCCAACCACCCACTGGCTGCTGCTCTCAGGCCCTTTTAAGCCCTCATATATTGTAGTGGGACAACCACGCTGCTACACGAGTTATGAGTCAACTTTCAAAGATCTGTGTTAATTTTGAATATGAGGCTAGATCCAGACAGTCAGTTACTATCAGCATGACACAGTTTTCAAATCTGAACATATAGTATTTATATTTCCATTTTTGATGGAGATGGTTGCTGACCCATCCCCTTATATTGGTCCAATATGTACAGTAATAAAGTAAAAGAAAACAGGCCTCTCCCCACAGCTATAATCCTCTTTCCAAGCCTGGTCAGTGAGGTTTTTTGATTCGACATCCTGAGATGACATGTCTGGGTGAATCAAATGCAAGGGGCCAGTAACCCATGGTATGTTTTCAGCAAACATGGTATTTGCTCATCAGGACAAAATGCAGTCCCATAGCCTCAATCCTGCAATTGCCATTGAAGTTATTTGGTTTCCACATGGACACAGAACTTTTCCCAGGAGCAAAAAATTAAAGGATTGGGCCTTATCAGGTAGAAAAAAATGAATCAATATGTTTGAACAAAATGGATCAGTGTGTGTCCCCACACTACTACATAACAGTTGCAACAACAAGAAACCTTTAAATAAAAGGAATATACAATAAAAGGTTTTTGGAAACATTTGAGAAACAATATGGCTCCCAGCAGAAAAACAGGTCTGGTTACCTGTAATTCTGGATTAGCTATTGAAGTGTATGTAATTTAACAGTCTAGTTGTTCACATCACACTCATTAACCATGATATCTGACTGGCTCTGTATTTATGGTAGTGTAATCAAGAGCAGAGTTTGGCCCAACAATTCTAAACCCCACCTTTAGTAGCACTTTATTATGGTGATGAGGTAAGCCTACTGTAGACAGTCAAATTCAATATAGAGATGCATTCTTCTGAAACATACACTAAGCACAAGGTATTAAAATTATCAGGATTTATACAGCATATAACATCTTCAGATAGATTGGAAACCATCTGTCACAACCTAATTTAATTTTCTGGTTGTAGCAGAGTTAACATACAGTATTTATTTTTTCCATAAAAGTCCAGAGTGGGTGTGTTAAGGCTGCAAACTAAACTTATTAAATTCATTGCATGGTGTTTGTACTCCCATATTTTGTGAATAGGAAATGTAAATACTTGTTTTTTGGAAACCATTTTATGTTCTCCTTACTGCTATACTATACTGGAATTTCTTATAACTGAGTACTTGATAAACGACTTGTGTCTGTGCAGGGAAAATTGATCATACAAGTATTCAGTGTGGAAAACCCAATACATACTACAAATGTGTGAATGCCAATTTTTAAATTAAAATCAAATGGAGGCAATTCTTTTTAGTTTTAAGTACTTGCTTTGTCTTCTGATAGTGATTCATTAACATATACCCTCACTGGTATGTTTGGAAAAAAGAAACACGTAGCCCATAACAGTAAAAAGAGGTGGAAAGGAAATAGATGCTTATTTTAAAATTAACTGCAGCATGGGAGTAAAGTTTGTCCTTAAGCTGGAGTTTTATATTGCTTCTTTGTTACTGGGTATGAGTAGCTTAATGGCTGCTAAAATATTTTAAAAAAGCAGAAAGAGTCATAGCTACAATAACAGCATCATATCACAAGAAACCCTCACTTACGCACTTGAATAGCTGTGGCCCAGTTTTGGGTCTGATCTGATGCCCCCTGAAGTAAATGGGAATCTTCCTACAGACCTGAAGCTTTACATTAATGCATTGACTGCAGCATTAGACCACATGGGAAACTTTTTTTCCTGGTCTTGACTGATTATCAGTTTATCTCCTGAGATTTTATTTTAGCTAGTTGAACTGACAATGTTTTTAACCACTAAGGAGCATGTCAACCAACAGTGTATTGTATAATCCTGTTGTAGTGGTACTCAGTGGGAGTTTTGCTGCAGACTTCAGGGAGAGCAAAATCAGGCTAGAAAACAGCTTAAATGTTAGGGGTCTTCCTTCCAGGAATGCTGTCTGCCCACTACATGGAGACCCATTTGTGGGTGGCTGGAAATCATACTGCGATGTTTCTCCCAGCTTCCATCTTGCAAAGAAGCCCCGTATTACTGATTGTAACACAAAGAGGCTACCTTACCCATTTCCTGACACTGAGTCAAAGGGTATTTCTGTACAGTAGCCAGTGTAGACACGGCCAAGCTAACTTCAGTCTAGCTTGTTGAGGTACTGGAGCAATGAGGCCATGGCAGCTCAGATTTCAACAATAGATGTGGAAGCCCTCTTGGAACTGAAGGTAATTCTTTGGGTAGTTAGCCCGCACTGAAGACTGTGCAGCTGCAGCTTTACTGCTCCAGTATCTGAGCTCGCCAAGTTAAAGCTACGTGAGCAGCAATCACGCCCTGTGATTGCAATATAGACGTGCCAGTGAGAACTCTTCTAGGGCCAGTAGACCTGATGCTTTTGTAGCTGCCACTTCCTTTATAATGACATTAATGGAGGAAGAACTGGATACAAGATCAAGTGATGGTAGACAGACACAGCTATTTACCTCTTTATTTGTACAGGAATTGATCACGTTTTCTATCAGTTTTATTAACTAAATGTGTGAATGAGACTCTCTCATTCAGTCCCCTGTCTCCCGGTATTCCATGTTTTATGTGCATGGTACAGTATTTGTTATCAGCAACTCCAAATACGCTGTGGGAGGATTGAGTTCAAAGAAAAGTACTTTCTGGCCACAAAAAGGGTATAGGAGAAGTCTGTTCTCCAATTCATTTTCTGGGCTACAAACGTCAGAAGAGAATATTTGGGAATCTATTTTGAAAATTAAACATGCATATTTTTTAGCGAAGTTTCACTTTATCGGTAAGTCTATCTTAGAAGCACAGAGTGAATATAGTTGTTTTCAGGGCATGCTGTGCCATGAGAAATGTATTTTGCTGTCAGTGGGCTTCCTGGCTATCTCTAAAAGGACTGGCATATTACATTTTTCTTCCCCACAATCCTACCTAGATTCAGTTTATTTCTCCCTTTGTTCCCTATGGTGTCAGTTTCACAGCCCTGATTTTAAAGGGCTAACCAATCAAAAGGCTTAAATGGTCTCTAGAGATAAAGTTAACTAGGGAGCATGTGTTAATACTGGGTAAACTCCCAAAGCCCTATTTTAAAATTAACTAGGCTAAATGTAAATCCTGGAATGGAATTTTGGAGGACTTTCCATAGCCCATTTAGTAATCTAGATGGTCCAATGTTATAGCCTCTTTTTTTCCAGGAGAGGGGAGGAGGTTCTTATATCAATATCTCCAAATAGCCAGTGGTGGCTGCAGAAGCTACTTGAGGTGAGCTCAGGAAAGGGAAGATGCCCAGGGGTGGGGGAAAGAGGGAGATCATGGGGGAGAGATAAAAGAAAATGTAAGCTTTTTGTGAATTTTTGGATTGAGGCCTTTAATACAATACGTTTAATTGTGCCTTTTGTACGAATTGTATTCATCTGGAGGCTTTTGGTTTTTACCACTTTTCTGAAACCTTATGGTGCTCTTTTGCTGATGTGAGTTTGTTTGAACCCATTTTTACTGCTTGCTCTGTGTGTGTGTGTGTGTGTGTGTGTGTGTGTGTGTGTGTGTGTGCGCGCCCGCGTGCGTGCGTGCGTGTTCTCTCTCTAAAAAATCTACCAGTTTTAAATCTTGCCTTTTCCTTGTTAAAAACGTAATTTAAGAGGCTGCAGGTTCCCTTATGTCTTCATTGCCTATGTTCTATCCTAGTGTCCTGAAATCTCTTTGCATCAAAGCACCAAGACTAACTATTGAGCTATACTCAATAAAGTTGATTCCTTTGTATCTGCACAGCAATTCTATCAGCCCACAAATTACTAGTGTTCTGCATGGACCAGTCCTTCTGCTTGCACAGAACCCTGTTGACTTCAGTAGGTGCAGGGCTCTTACATTTCTACGCACATGTCTCTTTGCAGGATAAGAGCTCAAACTGTCCCTGGGCTCAATGTAAAACTTGTGAAGGACTCTTTGGGTGCGTCTACACTTGTGAATTAAGTCGACTTAAGCTTGCTTAAGTCGACTTAATTTAATCTGCGTCTACACCACAATTTCCTTAAATCAACTTAAGCTACTGCTTAAGGAAATTTTAAGTCAACTTTATTAAACCTAGTATAAAGTCAACTTTACTGGCTAAGTCAATTTTATTAAGTTGACTTAGCCAGTGTAGGCGCATATTAGCCCTAAATTGACTTTAAGTCAATTTAAAGGGCCCCAGGGCTCCCCCACTGACCTCCCTCCCAGGGTGGCTGGCCCAGCCAGAGCCTGGCGTGCCCACCCACAAGGCAGGACACAGACCTGCCCATCTCGCTCCTATACCCTTCCCCTGTCCTGCTCAGCCCCCATTGTAGCAGGGTACAGTGGGGCAAATGCTGAGCCCCCTGGCACTTTGGTAGGGGTGCCCCCCCTGCCACCATAGACCAGTTCCAGGTCCACCTACCCGCTAGAAGTCGACTTAGGCATCCAGTGTGGACGCTCTAATTCGATTTGTCAAGGTCCATTTTAAGTCGACTTAATATTTTAGTCTAGACACGCTAAGTCGATTTAATTAAGTTGACTTTGTTAAGTCGACTTAGCTAAGTTGACTTATTTGGCCAAGTGTAGACATAGCCTTTGTGAGTATTTTTTTTTTTTTTTTGGTTTGTAGTAGAGTTTGTTTGTTTTTTTAAAAAAGAAGAAAGTATCAATTATGTGGTAAATTTTTGAAATAAGTTTTGATTAGAAAAAATATGTTCAAAGCTCTGAGCTTTGACCCTCCAGCCAATCTGATTCACTCCAACATTGCTTCTGAGATTTCGGCCTGTTGCACTTAGGTGATGTATCACTCTAAAACCCCATAGATATAGAATCAACATGTCTCTGTTTTATTCAGAGCTAAACATGTTTAAGCTCAACAAAGAGGGTAAAACAATAATGAAAATAAATGAAAATGTGGAAATGATGGAGGAACGAAATAATTTCTTTGTTTTGATCTTCACTGAGAAGGTTGGTGGAGATTGGATGTCTGTGTTGAGGAGCGCAATAGAAAAGAGAGAGGGTCAGAAGCTAAAATAGGGAAAGAGCAAGTTAAAAATTACTTGGACAACTTAGATGTCTTCAAGTTACCGGGACCTGATGATATGCACCCTAGAGTACTCAAGGAGCTGACTCAGGAGATATCTGAGCCATTAGCTATTATCTTTGAAAAATCATGGAAGACATGTGAGGTCCCAGAGGACTGGAAAAGGGCAAATATAGTGCCCATCTACAAAAAGGGAAATAAGAGCAATCCAGGGAATTATAGACCAGTCAGTAACCTCTGTTCTGGGAAAAAGAATGGAACGGATAATTAAAGAGTCAATTTGCAAACATCTAGAAGAGAGTAAGTTGCTTAGGGCTAGCCAGCATGGATTTGTCAAAAACAAGTCATGTCAAACCAACTTGATAGCTTTCTATGATGTGGTAACGAGCCTTGTGGATAGAGGGGTACCGGTAGATGTGGTATATCTAGACGTTAGTAAGGCATTTGATATGGTCTCACATCATATTTTCTTTAATAAACTGGGGAGGTACAAACTAGATGGAGCTACTATAAGATGGATGAAAAACTGGTTGGATAACTGCTCCCAGAGAGTGGTCATCAATGGTTCACATTCAGTCTGAAAGGACATAATGAGCAGGGTGACGCAGGGATCTGTCCTGGGTCCGGTTTTGTTCAACATTTTTGTCAATGACTTAGATGATGTCATGGAGAGCAAACTTATAAAGTTTGCGGATGATACCCCTGGGAGGGGTTGCGAGTGCTTTGAAGGATAGGATCACGATTCAGACTGATTTGGACAAACTGTTGAAATGGTCTAAGATAAATAGAATGAAATTCAATAAAGATAAGTGCAAGTACTCCACTTAGGGTTGAACAGCCCGTTGCACACATACAAAATGGGCAATGACTGCCTAGGAAGGAGTACTGCAGAAAGGGATCTGGGTGTCATAGTGGACCACAAGCTAAATACGAGTCAGCAGTGTAATACTGTTGCAAAAAAAGCAAACGCCATTCTGGGGTGTATTAACGGAAGTATTGTGAGTAAGACATGGGAAGTGATTCTTCCACTCTACTCTGCACTGATTAGGCCTCAACTGGAGTATTGTGTCCGGTTTTGGGCACCTCATTTCAAAAAGTATGTGGAGAAAGTTCAGAGAAGGGCAACAAAAATTATTAAAGGTCTGGAACATTTGACCTATGAGGGAAGATTGAAAGACCTGGGTTTGTTTAGTCTAGAAAAAAGGATACTGAGAGGAGATATAAGTTTTCAAACACCTAAAAGGCTGTTATGAGGAAGAAGGAGAAAAATTATTCTCCTTAATCAGAGATGATAGGACAAAAAGCAACAGGCTTAAATTACAGCGAGGGAGGTTCATCCTAGACATTAGGAAAAAATTCCTAACTGTCAGGGTGATTAAACACTGGAATAAGTTGCCTCAGCAGGTATTGGAATCTCCTGCATTGGAGGTTTTTAAGTGCAGGTTAGACAAACACCTGTCAGGGATGGTTTAAAGGGGTACTTGGTCCTGCCATGAGTGCAGGGAACTGGACTCGATGACCTGTCATACTCCCTTCCAGTTTCTATGATTCTGTTATGTTCAGAGAGGAGCTCATTAGATGGGTCTAGTTATTTGTATTAGCATTAGTATTTAGGTGCCCTAATACCGGATCATAATGTTGTCTGTTGTACAAATAAAGTGGAAGTGGTAGTACTTGCTGCTGAGAACTCCCTGTATAGGATAATGATAAGATGCGATAGGTGAAACTAGAAATGTGTGGGGAGGATGAGAACAGTAAAAGGAGGACATTTTGAAAAATCATTTGTCTCACCTGTCTAGCTGTTGTCAGATGGCTGTATTATGTAAGTATCATGTCAAAGTCTACAGGAGGTGCTTAAAGAAGAGGGAGGTGATGATTACCCATGCACAAGGGGTGAAAGTTTATATTAGTACATAGGGTGGATAATAAGGTAGCTTGGTGGATGCTAATGGAGAGAGCCTCCCAGGAATGTGTGTGAGAGAAAGCAGGAAGGTGCTTGATAGAAAATGTAACAAGTGGCTGATGGAAGCTTGTATCACGAGCTAGTTAGAGGGGAGTGTTGTATATCTCTCTCTGGCAGCAGTTTAGTTCTTTCTCTAAGGAAATGGGATACTATATGGGTTTTAATACCTTTCCTGTATGTCTTCTATTTTATTATTTGTACTGCAGACGTGCCTAATGGCTCTAGCTGAAATCAGAACCCCATTTCGTAGGCACTGTACAAACACACTGCAACCTACGTTGCTCTCTCCTTAAGAGGCTAGAATCCAAGCAGCCAAAGGGAGTGAGAGTTAACTTTATTCTCATTTTAGAACATGGGAACTGACCCACAATTGGTGACTTGCCCAGTGTCACACAGGAAGCTGTGGCATGACGAGGATTTGAACCTAGGTCTCTCGAGGTCTGATTCAGTGCATTAACCAGAGACCATCTTTCTTCTTGCTATTGAATAGCAAAAGGGTGGAGCAACTGCTGAGATATGTGAGGCAAACGTTCCTCAGATGCAAACTATTTTGCTCGGCCAGTTGCATAACCTCTAAGTTAGAAGACTCCAGAAATCTGAAGAAGGTCTGTGAAATGATACTACAGTAGTATCTAACTGCCAGCCAACTGGCTTTCTTGGGCTGTAGGGTTCCCAACAGTGGGATCTTGGGTATCCCGCTAAAGGGCACACATCCTGGTAATGAAGAGCAAATCAATGGTCATGCCCTGAGGGCTCTCTCCTCCTAGAACTTGCCTGTGCTTGTTTCAAATAGATGTAATGGATGGTACAGGGAAGGAAGTAATTCCCTGCTGTTTGTTCTAGTGTAGCTATTTGAGCACAAAGCTTGACTGGATCTCAAATGGTGTGTTTTAGGGTTTCCCTACGTTTATTTCTGTGTGCCCAGCATCCCATGCAAACAAGAGGTCAGAGCTGCATCAAGTGAATCCTTTCTGTTATTACCTACTCTTTATATAGACTAGTTCCTTGATGTTGCAGATGCCAGTGCTGGTAAGTAACTGCTGCCGAAGACGATTGAGCTTCCCTTTGCAGTCTGATCTAGCCCCCGATTCACTGGGAGATACAGTAGCTGTAGCTGCAGATTAGACTTTTCTCTTCTCTCTTTTCTCTTGCCCCCACCCTCGAGACCTCTGTGCTTTGACGTCATGTGTGCTCCTTTCGGTTGCCATAGCAGCCCCATTCCCCAAGCTCTCTGCCTGTCTCCTCTGGTAGGTTCCACAATGGTACAGCTAGCATCACGCTGCACAATGGTTTCCAGGCAGTGAAAGAGGGTGATTCAGCAAGCCACTCTTTTTCTTCCTCTTTTATTTCATTATCATCATACGTTTTCCCTCCCTTTCCCCCATCTGCTTTATTTTTTTTCCCCTGGGGCTTTTATTTGGTACACTCTTTAAAAAAAAATTGGTTTGCTTTGAAGTCACCTGCCCATCATTGTTGTTATTTTTTTTTTAATACCCCATCTCCTCCTCCTCAGTTTGGAATGTGGTTCAAAACTACCACATAAGGTCGCAGTTTGAGGGGAAGGTTGCTGTACCGGGAGCATAGTTCGCAGGCACGGAATGGTAGGTTGTTAACGCTAATATTCTACGACTAACGTGCCTTTGCAGGATGATGAATATTGATTGCTGTGTAAAAAAAAAATGAGAGAGAGAGAGCCAGGTTAATGAAGTAAACTGCTAACCGATGCAAGAAGGCAGCAGCGGTACAGAGTTTGTGGCCGGAGGACCATCATTTTCCTGTATTTGGGTGTGTATGAACATTTGTATTTGGTCTCTTTCGGTGACCAGTGGGTTTTTAAAGCAGTGCAGAGGCACAGCACAGACAAGAGTGATAGTGCTTTAACAGCTGGTGCATGTAAACAGTGGTGCTAGGCTCCAGCCTCCTCACCTCTGAAACTGCTGGGGCTTTTTGGGGAGATAGTTCTTGGCTTTTAATTGGGCAAAGTAAACATTTTGCTTTGAGGTATGTATCTATCTAGAGCAATGTCAAATAATAAACACAGTCATTTTAGAAAAGGAGTTGCTATTTATAAACACTGTTGTGATCCAGAAGGTAAAATTATTGACCTTTTGCATAGGCGTTAATGTGGAAAAACAGGAGAGTGAATGTGTTTGAAAAACGGGTGTTGGGATGTGTGTGGAGTGACTGGTGAAAATTTTAGGCAGGGGAAGGGATGTATTTAAGGAAGTGGTCTCTGATGGTAGGTATCACTCCATTGCATGATTTCCAGATGTAATTAAACAAAAACGGCTGCATATTAGGGAGACACCAAAAGCCCTTAGGAAAACTGTGGGCAAAATAATTGCCCAGTGGTATGCTATGGAAGAGAATCCAAAATTTTTTTTTGACTGCAGTGAAATCAATGTAGCTTATGGAAAAATCATCAGACTGCTCTGGTAGCACAGCTGTTGCAACAGAATTAACTATTAATTTTGCTTTCTTCTGCAAAGGGAGCTTATTAGAAAATAATATTCAGTTTCCTTGGAGAGTGAAATATCTAATAAGCAAACGGTGCTCCTGAAGAATCAGCATGGGCTTGTTCCTAGAGTGATTGTTAGCTTGTTTACATGGGCTCCTTTTGCTGCATAGCCTCACCGTTTCCTCAATGCAGCCTTCCTTTCCGTGATTCTGTTCAGAGTGACTTTTGCAAAGAGAACTGGTGAAAGATGAACCAAACCAATGTATAAATACAGATTTGTACAAAGGGAAATGAAGATACAGAGGGAGAATTTTTACGGGAAAATAATAAATAATGTAGTATGCATTGTCAAATCAAGGACTCTCTCTGAAATGAGCTGGCTTCAGGTCACAGATATTTTGTGTGGGGGAAGCTAATGAGAGAGCATGCACCTAAATTATACTGGAATAGTCTGTGTTATGTTCTGGCACATGCGAACGTGTTTAGTTTGGATTAAATGGACATAATGAGGTGTATGAAACCATGATCCTCTGACCCCACTTCAGAACATGTCAGCATCAGTGACTGCATAGTATATGCTGGAATAAAGTGCTATCTCTTCCCTGGTTTTCTTTCTGACTGCTGGGTCCTCTTTCTAAACCCAAAAGTATCAAAAAATACCTGTTTTTGGATGGAGCAATTGATTTTCTCCAATAGGAGCACAAATGTGAATGACAGAGGTGGTTTGACCTCAGAAAGCCATTAAACTCTATGCTTTCTCTCTCACTCTCATATTCACATGCATACATCATTATATCCTGCTGTTTCAAAGCATGTGTAATTTGTCAGAGTCCTGTTTTAATATGGTGGTGTAGAGGAGCTTTATGACTCCAGAAACATTTCTGAAGGGGATGAGGGCAAAAAGCACTTAACGTGAAATATTAGCTGCCTTCAGCTGACTCTGCTTGTAGGCTTGATATTAGAGGACGTTTCTCTTGTTGTTAAGAGAAGTGTGTATGTGCTGGAAGGGTCTGTTTATGAGCACATCCTAGCAGGAATGAGTGTGGTGTTTGCTGTCAGTCTCTGGCATGTCTGCAGCCATTATTTAATGATTTCATAGTACAGGTCAATTATTGCAAGGCATGATGTTGTTCAAGAGTGTTTGCTTTTGAAAGATGAATTTTATATTGCAATGGGAGATCTATCAAATTTCTGTTTGTTATGCTGTTATAGGGCCCAGTCCTGCTTTGCAGTGAGTTGCAAAACTCTCCTCAACCTCAGTGGGAGCAACAGCAGGCCTCCAAAGAATCAGATTCCTCTATTACCCATATACATACATTTAAAAAAAAATCCAATTATTTCAAAATACAGAATTAAGAAAGCCCTTCTTAGCTTGAAAACGTACATTTATTAAACTACAATGTGTGCAAATGAACACTGTTCTTTAGATGGTTCCTGAATAACAAAAGCTATAGCCATCGTTCTGATGAGTGCTAACTCCCAAGCAAGGCTTTGATGGGCAGCTCATTGCAGAGAGCGCTCCAAACCACTTAAACTTCCCATTATCCAGGTCACGTTTTTAGTTCATAGTAGCCCTCATAGAAATGATGACTTAAAAAAAAATCTAATCTCTGCTTTGCTGCCATTCGTGCTGCTTTATTTAATCATTGGGATGACAGGCAGGAAGAAAAAGAGGAAAGACTTGACTGAATCAGAATAACAAACAAATACACATTGGTTTCCTGCTTTTATCCATTCCCTGGCTATAGCTTCTCTGAAGTTCAGTGTTACCCTGAAAGAAAAGTACCCTCCACCCTGTGTGGTGGGTAGATTTTTTTTTTTTTTGGGCATTATCTGTCTAAACTAAGCTGTATTTTCTGCAAGGCCCTTTCTCCTCCCCTCTTTACTACCTCCACCTTGGGAACAGATATTAGGGGAAAGAAGAGTCTTTTAGAGGAACATAGTCTATTGAAATGGAGAAACCTTATTTGTTAGTAACTAAAAGCAAAATACAACTTCACCTTCATTACTGTTCAGGTCATAATCTGATGCTCTGTACTGAGATACTGATTCAAGTGCAGATGAAAAATGATCTTGTGAAGGGGAAAGGAGATATGCAATTCTAATTTTACTTAATTCCCTAGTTTCAGAAGTTGTATAAAGTGGCAGTAAAATTTTACTTGGGTTGGTTACTTGATATTAAAGGCTATGTCTACACTTGCTAAAATTAGTTCGAATTAGTTAGTTCGAACTAACTAATTCGAACTAATTTTAGTTAGTTCGAATTAGCGATCCCCATTCATTTCAATGACCGGTTAGTTTGAACTAAGAAATTAGTTTGAATTAACATGGCCACATTGATTATTTCGAATTAGTTAGTTCGAATTAACCCTTTAGTTCGAATACCTATTTGAACTTTAGTTCGAATTAAGTAAGCCCTTAATTCGAACTAACTAAAGCCTAGTGTAGCCCTGGCTTTAGTTAGTTTGAATTAAGCCTCCTTAATTCGAACTAACTTGCCAGTGTAGACAGCCAAAAAGTCTTAGCTCAAGAGCATCACCATTATTGTTAAGAAGCTTTAAGAATAATCCCTTTGGTAATTTTTTTTTTTAAATAACAGGAGCAGAAAAAAAATCAGAGATGTCTAGTAAGTTCTGATGCTTTTCATTTTTTCTTCTACAATGGTATCTTAAAAAAAAAAAAGGGGAGGGGGTTTGTTTCAGCTTCTCACTGTTGATATGGAGCAGTCACCTCAGCTCCAGCAAAGACCATTGGTTCTGTATGCCCTGGCCAGGCCGTGAAATGGGATAGTAAGGAATGGTTATACTGGCTCTGTACTGCCATGATTTTAACATAGAGATGTTGCCTTTGGAACTTCTCTGCACCGTTTTCAGGGGGTAAAATTAATACACTTTGGCTTTTGGCATTTAAACAAATAGTAAAAACAAAAAAACCCCATAGGTGAGATCCTGCTTCCCTTTAAGTCAATGGAAGTTTCACCCCTGATTTCAAAGGGGCCAGGATCTCTCCCTAAGGAGCCAAATATTTCAGTGAATTAAACGTTAATGACAGTGAGATTCTGTAGGATGAGAGTCAGTGTAAAATTTGGCCCAGTATATTGAGATAGTTTAAAAAGCTTGCGCCCTGTGATTATCGAGTAACCTTGTCTCATAAAGATTCTTAATGTGCAATTCTTATTATGCAGTCACAGTACAATTTTCTTTGAGCTGCTTGCAGTGTGCGTTGTGAATGAATGGTAAGAGAACTTTGCCTAAGACTTAATGGGTTCATTGATATTAGACTGGAGCAGCCTTTCACTTCACATGACAAATACATGAGTAAACTATCTTGTTTGCTTAGATAAATTCCTTTCATTGTAGTGATATATTACAAAAGAATCCTAAATCATATGTACAAAATGGTAGACTAATGTTGGACTTTTAATGAGTATTTTCTTTCCTTTTATACTTTAGTCTTCATTTTTTTGGTGGATCAATTTAAAACTCACTTGTAAAGATAAAGCACAATGTTTCTTTCTCTTTGTTTTTTTTTTTCTGTGTTTAGGGCTAGCATTAGAAATTGGTACCATCAGCAGGCTAGATACAGATATCAGCTATGGAAATTCAGGCATGAAGTTGACACCTCTGACCATTTCTGATAGATGAGACATAGCACAAGCTGTGGTGAGTTACAATGGATTCTTTTAAAAATACAAGACACTCTTTTGATAAAAGCTACTTAATGCCGATGTATATGCTGTTAACGCTGTCATTTTAAATGCTGTCTTTTTTTGTCATTTTTAGTCAATATGAGTACAGAGCTACCTTATAATAAGTCTGTCTTTTGACACCTTTATTCCTGCTGCACTGGAATGTCATGGCAATATTATTTTGGAGGAGGCGTGAAGGCAGTTCAGTAATAACATAAAAACCATGCAGCGTTATGCACTTAATATAACTACAGGCCTATGTGATTGTTTATACTTATTCCCTTTTGTATCTTTGTTTACTCTGAGATGACTAAATAAATCTCAGTATGAGTGATGCCTAGTGGGGTTTTTTGGACATAAATCTTATTTTCCTTGGTTTCCTACAACAGGATTTAGATATTTTTGTCTGATATGACTAGGAAAAGTGACCGTCTGAGCTGAGTGACATGAAGAAAATAAGTAGGATGAATGGTGAAAAGCAAGTAAGATTTTAGAAATTCTTGTAGTTTTTACTAATCCTGGGTGTCAGTAAAGCAGGAAAGGAGAGATTCTGAATATATGATTTTAATTTGACAGTGTCTTTAATTTAAATGGTTCCACTGGGCTTTATTTTAATTAGATGTTAAGAGTGGAAAAAACTATTTAATATTTTGAGATGTTCAAAATAATTACAAACTAGATTTGTTTGCTTTGAATATTTTAATTTTATAAGCAAACACATTTCTTATGAAGTCAGTGTTCTTAAAATCATGAGAAATATTTTTGTAACAAAAATATTTTTGCTACTAGACAAAGCTAACCCCCAGCTGACCATACCAAAAATGTTTGTGAACCACATCCTAGCAGTTTTAGCAACAAGCCACAAGTATAGCTTGCAATGTCTGCAAGATGAGTTGTTTGATCTGTGTGTCACTACTGCTCCTGTTCCAAAGGGACAGCTATGTTAGTCTAGGTCAACAAAAACCAAGGAGTCCTGTGGCACTTTTAAAGATGAACACATTTATTTATTGCCTGAGCTTTCGTGGGAGAAAATTCCACTTCATCAGATGCTTTGAAGATGGGGAACTTACAGCATGGGGGGAAGTTAAATGCAGGGAAATGTATGAAACAGGATCAGGTCAGGCTGTAACATACACCTATATGGTTGGGCCAGCCCTGATGGGGAGGGGAGGAAGGGAAGGAGAGAGGAGAAAAACAGTGCTCAGTGATCTCTTTCATAGCATTGGCCAAATTGGTTTTCCAAATAGGGAAGACGTGCTGGGTGAGTACTGCAGTTATAGGCCAGAAGAGTTGCAACTTGGACAGAGATGTCGCTGGTACATGGATATTCAATAAGAGTAAAGCTCTTGAGTGGCTCTTCGAAACATCATTAATAGAATGTGGGCTATACTTGTAGCAAGGGAGTATGTGAATGGGGAAAAAAAAGTAATCTGATGTAGTTTCCAAGTTTGTGAGTTGCAGATAAGGTTAATGATTTTCAACATGAGCATGCCATTGTATGTTCGTGTTAATAAACCCAGCCTTCATCTTAGTTTGCAACGAGCCAGTTTACATCTTAACACCACTTTTCTACTAGTCTGAATTCCTCCAATCCAAAAAGGAGCTCTTCAACTCTGAGCAGGCAGTTAGAACTGTGTGACATTCAGTTAGTTAAGCTTTCTCTTGGGCTAGCCTTTCTTTGGTTTATATCCACATGGGTCACAGACTATGGGTTTTGCTTTCAGCTTTAACTTCAAATAAACACAAAAATCAAAGAGAAATTCAGATGAAGTGGCTGTTCAGGTTGAAACCACAGAGTCGTGTAGTTTTCACCCAAACTGATAAAGCAGCACAAGTTTGTTAAGGAAAAAGCCCAGATTCACTCCGAAGCATTGTGAATCTTACCATGCTTTTTGGTGGGTCTGGCTGACCGTCAAATTTGTAAGGAAAGCCCAACCTAGAAAAAAGTCTGCGTGATTTTGGATATTTTTAATGAAAGTGTCACACAGTTCTAAAGGTTGTAGCATCCAGTTAAGATACACTGTGACAAATCAGTACGTGCACACTCTAACTTGAAAAAAATTTCACTCTTTCATGAAGAATTGCAAAACACACATCAGAAGTTTGGGAGTTTTCTTAATGTATTTTGAGATGGAGCAGTGGTGCATTTAAATAATATTTACATGGAATCAGTAGTGTATTTTAAGAATGTTAACAGGGGATCACTGCCAACCCAGATCAAGTCTTAGGTCAAATAACTTTTAGCAGAATCTAGCAAGAGATGATGTGGGATGCAAGTTGCTGCCTGGATCAGAAATACATTGTACAAACCAAAAGAGCTAAAACACTTTGTTAAGTGGATAGTGTAGTCACAGAGTTGCTTTTTGAGAGATCCAAGTTCTGCTTATTGGGCATTTTTATAAAATCTTAGGCATTTTACAAATATGTAGGAAGACAAATTCCTGCTCTGAGGAGCTGATAGTCTAAATACTTCAAAAGAAGCCTGTGTCTTCGGATATTTAATATAATGCTTTGAAGAGTATTATAAGATTGTGGACAAGCACAATAAAACCCCAGTCCTGTAAATATGCACGTGCTTGACTTGCAAGAGTACACACATTGAATTCAGAACCTTGATGTACAAGTTACCAATTTGCACATGTAGACTCCATATTTGTGCCTGCAGTCTGGCATTTACGCATCCAGGTCAGGTAATTCAACTCTGTGTGCACAAATATCCATTTGCACGTAAACCTGCAGGTTTATGCATTCAGAATTCATGTGTTTGTGAAATCAGAAGCTACTTCTGAAAACTGGGACTTAATAATCGAGTGGAAAAGATATATTATTATTCTAGTTAGTACAATAAACTGGCCATCTAATAGGACAGAACAACCTCTCAAAATCATGAACAGGCACAAAATCAGATGAGGCACAAAATCTGCCTACCACCAATCATCTAGTAAAGGGCAGGCAATATAATAACTGACAATATTTTATTCAACCATAAAAATAAATTGCATGCCCTGGGTGAATGTGTGAGGAGAATTTTGTGATACTATAAGTCTCTGGCAGAAATCAAGTGAAAGTAGTGAGAGAGGAGCTGGGTTTGAAATAGCTAGTTATGTAAACTAAGTAGGGCTTTCATATTGTCTTGGGTACAGTTACTTTTAAATATGCAAACACTTAAAAAACCCTCAAAGGGTTTCTTATCCTTCAGGAATCTTTAGCTTGGTATCTTACAATATTTCATAACACTATGAAACTCTAGTTCTACCAGCAGCTTTTTCTTTCTCACTGCTATTCTTATAAATGTTCAACACAATAAGCCATATTCTGATCTCGGTTTCACTGGTTATGTCTATACTTCAAAAACAAACAAACAAAAAGACCTGCAGCAGTGAATCTCAACTGACTTTTGCTCATGAGGCTTGTGCTAGGAGTCTAAAAATAGTAGTTTTGATGCTATGGCTGAAGCTGAGTCTCTGAGTGGAGTGGGTTTCAGAACTCAGGCTTTAGCCTCAATCTGAATCCACCAATATAAATATGAAGTAGCTCAAAACTGTGTTTGTTGCCAGAGCTCAGATATCAGAATTCTAGAGTCATAGCTGAGAACTAGAAAATAATTTATTTTAAAGTTTAGGGCTTGATTGTGCAACTCCTACGCACATTAATACCTACTAAGATGAGTTGCTGCATTTAGTTTTCACAAGTTTTGTGTAATAACACTCAAAAGTACTAATTTAAGGTGAGTAAAGTTTGCAGAATTGAGGCTGCAGTGACATGCTCTAATGGTGGCAGAGAAGAATCATAGAATCATAGGGCTGGAAGGGACCTCATGAGGTCATCTAGTCCAACCTCCTGCTAAAAGCAGGACGACTCCCACTAAATCATCCCAGCCAGGGGTTTGTCTAACCAGACTGTAAATATCTCCAAAGACAGAGATTCCACCACCTCCCTAGGTAACCCATTCCAATGCTTCACCACTGTCCTAATGAGAAAGTGTTTCCTAATATCCAACATCGATCTCCCCAGCCGTAATTTGAAACCATTGCTCCTTGTTCTGTCCTCTGTTACCACCGAGAACAGCCTAGCTCCCTCCTCTTCGGAGCACCCCTTCAAGTAGTTGAAGGTTGCTATCAAATCCCCCCTCAGTCTTCTCTTTTGTAGAATAAATAAGCCTAGTTCCTTCAGTCTCTCCTCGTAAGTCATGTGCCCCAGCCCCCATTTTCGTTCCCCTCCACTGGACTCCTTCTAATTTGCCCATGTCCTTTCTGTAGTGGGGAGCCCAAAACTGGACACAGTATTCCAAATGCGGCCTCACCAGTGCCGAAGACAGGGGAATAATCACATCCCTTGATCTGCTGGCAACACTTCTGCCGATGATGCCCAATATGCCATTGGCCTTTTTGGCAACAAGGGCACACTGTTGGCTCATATCCAGCTTACCGTCCACCATAGCCCCCAGGTCCTTTTCTACAATGCTGCTACTTAGCCGATCAGTCCCCAGCCTGTAGCAGTGCATGGGATTTTTCTGTCCTAAATGCAGGACTTTGCACTTGTCCTTGTTGAACCTCATGAGGTTTCTTTTGGCCTAGTGTTCCAATTTGTCTAAGTCTCCCTGGATCCTGTCCCTGCTCTCCAGCATATCTACCATTCCCCCCAGCTTGGTGTCATCCGCGAACTTACTAAGCACACAATCTATCCCATCATCGAGATCACTAATGAAGATGTTGAACAGAACTGGCCTCAGGACTAACCCCTGGGGAACTCCGCTTGTTACTGGTTGCCAACTAGACATTGAGCCACTGATTCCTACCCGCTGAGCCTGTTGATCTAGCCAGTTTTCTATCCACCTTACGGTTCACTCATCCAACCCATACTTCCTTAACTTGTTGACAAGACTGCTGTGGGAAACTGTATCAAAAGCCTTGCTAAAGTCGAGTTATACCATGTCAATGGCTTTTCCTGCATCCACAAATCCAGTCATCCCATCATAGAAAGCAAACAGGTTGGTCAGGCACGATTTGCCTTTGGTGAATCCATGCTGACTGTTCCTGATCATTCTATTTTCCTCCAAGTGTTTCAGGATGGATTCTTTGAGGACCTGCTCCATGATTTTTCCAGGGATTGAGGTGAGGCTGACTGGTCTGTAGTTCCCCAGATCCTCCTTTTTCCCTTTCTTGAAGATAGGTACTATATTTGCCTTTTTCCAATCCTCCAGGACCTCCTCCATTTGCCACGAGTTTTCAAAGATAACGGCCAGCGGCTCTGCAATCACTACGGCCAACTCCCTCAGCACCCTCAGATGCAGTTTATCCATCCCCATAGACTTGTGCACATCCAGTTTCTTTAAGTAGTTCCTAACCTGACCTTCCATCACCGAGGGCTGCTCTTCTTCTCTCCATTCTGCGTTACCCAGTGTAGTAGCCTGGGAGCTGGCCCTCCCTGTGAAGACTGAAGTAAAAAAAGCATTGAGTACTTCAGCCTTTTCCACATTACAGTACAAACTGAATTACATCTGCATTTGGTTGATTTTTTTCAACAGTGGTAAAGCAAGTATAGGTTATGAAGTCGTACTATGTTTCCCAGTTTGAGAAGAAAGATCTATCATTTTTCATATGACATTTCACTGCTTATTTAGTGGCACTGAGTCACTACGCAGTAAACACTAGCAATCATTTTCTTTTAACATGAATGATACTGTGAATGATACATAGCATTCCACAAAGAAAATCCAGCTTCATTCACAGGGATACCATCAGCTCTGTGCAATGGCATATAGAATACTAATTTCACTGGTTTGTGTAGAAGTCTGACAGCAGCCTCCACGTCAAAATGGTGATCCATTAGTCCTCCCCTGACCTCCAGAAAGGTTGGATGTGTTGTTCTTCTACATATTTGATGCCAGAACTCTTAAAAGCAGCATGGATTGAACAAAAGTTACTAGAATTATCACAAAACATTAAGACGTATTGTATCACTTGAATCTGGAGCAAAAGATAATTGTGTAATTAATTTAGATACTGTAACCTGAATTTTCAGTTGGGGTGTGTGTGTGTGCGCACGCGTGTGTGTGTGAGAGAGAGCGCGTGCGTGCGAGAAACTGTGTAGTTTATCTGTATATATTTTTACACATATGTCATCCACCTGAAAAATGCAGCACTTGAGAATACTAAGTGAATTTGTAATATTTTCAGGAGGATGTGGTGACCATAAAATCATGACTGGATTAGTTCAATAGTGTGTCCTCATTTGTGACATCTGGCACCAATATTGCTAACATTATTAAAGAGAGTTGGTCTAGTTGTTTGAGCTTACAACTGTTGGTAAGTACAGGTCTGAGGCTTTTGAGTAGGTCACACAATCTCTCCGTGTCTGTGTTCACATTTTTAAACTGAGGAGAGGTATACAATTTCCCAAAATGCCAAGATTTCCAAAAGTGAATAGTGATTTTGGTTCTTGCACTTATTGGGTGCCCAATTTGAGATAGATTAAAGGGACCTGATAGTCTGAAGGCAAGTGCTCAGTTCTTTCTGAAAGTCAGGCCCTTTTAAAGTACTTTAAGGTAACTATGAAATTTTTATTTCTTCTGTCTCCATTGATAATTTGGCCTTTCTCCTTATGAGTTAATGGCAATGTTTTCCAGACAGTGATCAAATCATTCAATTATTCCTGCCTAATATGATCAAATTAGATCAAAAGGTGAGTGAGAGAGAGGGGAGGAATGTGTGTGGTTAATGCAAATTATTTGGCTCCTAAAATTTTAGTCCAAATAAATATAGTATCTAAATTTTTGATCCAAGTGAGTAGTGTCTTATTGTGAGGGATTGTGATTAAAAATGATTTTTATTTTTATTTTTTTTTAGGAAAAGTTGAATACCTAAATCAGTGTGCTGTGTTTTTTCTGAATAGGATTTGGGTATGTTTACATTTACCTCACCACTTATAATGTTGCATGTATCTGTATAGGATCAAGCAATACAACATGTTCCATTAAATGAACTTTCAGGGTAGATTATTTGTCTGTGATGAAAATGTCTCATGGTCTAGTAGGAAACATAGGTATTTGGTCAGATCCTATGCTTATTCTTCATATGGAACAAGTGTAAAATACATTTCAAAGGTATGTGAATGACAAAGAAAGATATGCTTTCTAGTGAGCTGACCTGTGGTGGTTTTGGGGGGATACTGGGGAAATTCCAGGGCCACGCCAATTATGGTCAATCAAAGCTGCATAAAAAAATACTGCACCCAATTGCAGAATTTGGCCCCAAGTTTAAAGTTTCAAAAGGACTCAAAACAGATAGATAAAACTAGTTACTACCTTGTTCCCACAATCAAATATGCAAATGAGTCATCTGAAGACAGCTAATGAACAGTAGAATGAGTCAAGTCCCCATTCATTCCATCTGCCAGTTGTGACCTGCAGAAATCTCAGATCAGATTTTTGTTTCCTGTCTTCTATTTTTGCAATTGAGAATTAAGGACAGCATAAAATGAATGTGCAGTTATGGTAGGTTGTATGCTGGTGTTGCACACTGTACTTTGGTGTGTTTGGCAGTGCATGCGTTATGTCAAGTTGTATGGCAATGGTGTACTCAAAGATATGATGTGCCTTATTGATAGCTCAGGATACTCATGCCTTCCACTGAAATCAATGAGCTCAATGTGATTTAATGACTTCCATTTCCCTTTTTTCAGTCTCACAACTGCTCTTTAAAGACCTGACCCTGCAAGGTGCTAAGCATCCTTATTTCCATCTGGTAGGACAGTTTAACTTCTCCCAGGATCAGCCCCAAGTATGGGGAAAAATGCTTAGCCTGCCAGTATTTATGCAATTTTGCAAGAGCACTGGTGTAAAATTACCTGAGGGCTGGGTTTCAGATCACTGGCCTCTAAACTTCTGAACCAGTTAGCCTCTCTCTATAACCCATCAAAATTCCTCATAAATAATTTGAGGACTCTGCTCAAAACCAGTATATTTTGATTTGAGGGTGCACTGCAGAGCCTAATGATTAGATTGTGGATCAATAACAGAAAAGCCTATATAATATCAAGATAACAGTGAGTTGTGGTTTTCTAATGCTACAGTTAGGGGTATGGTGTAAGAACCTAGACACTAGATAGTGGTGGGAAGGGGGGATGTCAGCAGAGGGCACTGGAAGGCTTGGAGCAAACAGCTAATATGAACAGTAGACAATCTAGTCAAAACTGAAGAAAACACTCTGACATCAGTCTGAGAGTCCCACTTAGGCTGATTTGTTCAGCTGTTCTACAAGCTTGTGTCTGGCTGGGTCTTCCCTGCATTTTCTGTCCCTAGTCCCATGGGCAGGGGAAAGATCCTAGGCTATGTCTACGCTTGTAAAGTTAAGTCGACTCTGTTAAGTTGACTTAACAAGGTCGACTTTAAGTCGACTTAAAGTCGACCTTGTTACATCGACTTAACAGAGTGGCTACACTTTAAGTCGACTTAAGTCCACCTTGTTACGTTGACTTAACAGTAGACATAGCCATCCACACTGACTTTAAGTTGACTTAATAAGGTCGACGAAGCATTATTCCCCATCCACACTGGCTTTAAGTCGACTTAAGAAGTCGACTTAAGGCTTAAGTTGACCTTCAGAGGTGGTGTTATTAAGTCGACTTAAGGAAGCACTTAAGTTGACTTAATAAAAGCCCAGTGTGAACGCGGCTTTGTGTAGGTTGACTTAAGCGTGCTTAAATTGACCTACGTTGCCAGTGTAGATGCACCCCTAGTGCCTTAAGCATCAGTCATCCTGAATAGCTAAAGGTCTGAGGGGAGTTGGGGAGGAGAGATGGCCTGGCTGGTCTCATTTTACCCACTCAGTCCCCTGGGCAGTAGTGTTGTCTTAGATTGCAGATGCAATTTAACGAACTGAGTCGGATTCAAAGAGTGAAGCAAAACCCAAATATCTCTCTACTCCTTTACAGTCTACCTCCAATTCATGAGCATTGCAGAGCTGGCAGTCAAACAGAGTAATTATTGAGGCCATCTTGATTATTATACTGGAAAGCATCAAACGAGCCATTTCTGTGAGCTCTCTCTTTGGTGGTTTGTGCTAAGAAGATTACCCCTGGACAAGTGGAAGGAGCATATATCTATCTGTGTATCTCTGGAATTTCAGGTTGGATTATTTTGTAATTTCCGCTGGTACGTTAAGGGGTGTGTGCCTGGTCCCTGCGTGGAGATGCCAGGACAGGAGGGAGATGCCAGGATGTCTTACTGCTAGACTTCCAGAGCAGCGGCCTGGCTGAGAGGGTGAACTTTGACTCCTCCATGGGGCTAGTGCTCCTGTTTAGCAATATCCTTTCCGAAGGAGGACTAGGATGTGTTTGAGCCATTACCTTTTGAGGCACTGTGAGGCTTCAGGCATTCAGTAATGTTCCTCTATTGTGTCCCAAATACAGGGTAATACCTATAGGCCCCCAAAGCATGCTGCTATTAATATTCACTTCTTCTCCTACCCATCTGCATTGGCTAAATAAAGTGACGTTCAGCCAACCACTTCAACCTGGTCCACAAATGCAATACCACAGAGCTCTTCAAAAGCCCCTGTAATAGATAGAGTAGCTGTCAAGTCCCATGGCTTTGCATTGTTGTTTTTACCAAGCAAACATATAAATGGTTTAGTGTTGACTGTCATTCCCTCTAGAACGTCACTATTTATTATTACAGGGGCACTTGAACAGCTCTTTAGTATTGCATTTGGGTACCACGCTGAGGTGATGCCCAAAGGGAGACCTCATTTGAGGAATAATTATTCTATATTAATTCATTCTAGAGCTAGCTAATTTGAATAGCTCCAGATTTGCTTCCTGAGACGTTGTTGAGATTTTTGTTTTTTAATTATCGTGAGGATTATTGTTTTTCAAGCTTCCATACTCTCTCTCAATGACTATATTACAGCCTTTCACACTGACTTGGAAATGAAGGGTCAGATTCTACTTCCTTCATGTGCCAAATATCTCAATGTCAAGATCAAGGGTAGTCTATGATCCTACCTCTGCCATTAGTCCTGAAATCAGATTCCACCTGCATGGATTAAGTTACAAGATTGCAGCCTCTATGAAAATTTAACAGACACTAGTGGCATCGTGATACAAAGCAGTGCGAACTAGCATTGCCTCAAGAGCAGAGTTTGAACTAGTTTATGACTCTTGAGTATTATAGCCTGGTTCCCCCTTGCTTCAGGAGGAATGTAATTTGTGTTAGTCCTCTACCTGTCACTGATCCATTGGTGTGCTGCCTGGAGGAAGGTGGTGGCATGTATGTGGAACCAACCCTCTCTTTTTCCTTCATCCCTACACTCAACCCATTTCATGGGGGAGAGGAGGAGTAATGTCTTCACCAGGGTTACTGTCTCTCTGTACTATTACCCACAATATGAGTAGTCCAGGCAAGGGAGTAAGAAAATGTAAACATGAAGTGTGGCCAATCAAACATGATAATCTGTAATACCGTATTTTTTAATTTCCATATCCCTCTGTGCTCAAGTTGCCTTGAAGTTGATTTACTAGCCATACTTATAACTATCCCCATTTCTTGAGATAAATACAAATGCAAATAGGCTCATGAAAACATAATTGAACATGTAAGAGTCTCTGAAACGAATTAGTTGTTGGCAGGAGAATTTTACCTTTCAAGTTCATTTATTGTCCTAGGTAAAATGTTCTTATGTCAGTTTAAGAGAACACCTTTACAGACTCCTGCCTTTATTTTCAGTCCTATCTCTAATTATTTGCTTACAACTTACTGCAGAAAAGAGTTAACATCTACTGGTGGCTTTATATTTTGGAATGATCTAAATCTTAAATATAGTTACTTCCCAAACATAGGAAGCTCAAGCAACAACAACAGCAAAAAATTACTCATTTTTGCTCGTGTTTAAAAAAGTAAACAAATTCCTCTCTGGCTTCCTGAAGTAGATCTACATAGCTTAATTGCAAATTACAATACTATTTAAATGTCTGCATTAATTTCAGGTTAGATTTTAGTTGTCTGTGCATGGGTAGATATTTTTATGGCATGGTGAATGCTTGATTTACAGTTGTATTAAAATTAATTTGTTTATTCTTCACCAAGTTGCATTAAGAGAAATATCTTTCATGTCATATAAATATGGCCACAACCCTTTGTGGCTACAATAGTGGCAATAACCTATGACTGACTGCATTCATAAAAACAATTTAAATGCAATGATTTTTTCTTATTCTAACAAATCTGTAGCACAGTTCACTGATTTCCTTATGTGTGTACCTGGGAACACTACAGACCTAGATGCTTCACTTGGCATTGGCCTTCCTAACCTTGAGGGATGAGAATGGAAAAGTTTCTTTAGCAACTATGAATTCATGTCACTCCTGCTGTCCTATGCAAACACATGTGCACACCGTGATTCTAAATGTAAGGTCAGCTGATGTGAATGAATATGTTTTATTGAGTTCAGTGGAATATTGGTGTACCATAGTTCACACCAGCTGAAGATCTGGCTCTTACTTTCAGTTTAATATTGCTCTTTTAATGTGT
>ML685812.1:8005606-8041762 GCA_007922175.1 Pelusios castaneus
AGGAAAGAACGCTTAATAATCAGAAGAAACTTCAGATGACTGAAGGTTTGACTACTGCTAGAAATACAGCAATTCTTCCTCTTTTTCTTTTTAAAGTGGTTAGGACACTGCTATCCTCTATTTATTTTTTAATCTTCCCTGGCAAAAGACTGGAAGAAAGTAGGCATACTGAGTTTATAGGTTTTTTTTACTTCCTCTTCAAAGGAAGGAAGACATCTTTCTCCTGATTCTGTTCTTTTTATGTATTGTACATGCCAATGATATTCTCACTGTGGCTGCTTTAAGGGCCCAGTCATAGTGTAATTGAGATTAGTGAGCCTTTAATCTGCGGCTCCTAGCCTCCAGGGAACAAAGGAAATAATAAAATAAGGAATGAGAGTTTTTTTGTGGGGGGGGTTTGTTTTCTTTCTTTCTTTCTTTCTTTCTTTCTTTCTTTCTTTCTTTCTTTCTTTCTTTCTTTCTTTCTTTCTTGTTCTAAATCATTGTATAAATTAGCATCTGGATTAATATATATATTGTTAAAAATGGAGTATAATGAACACATTAGGGCAGATTTGGAGCTGTTGTAAATCAGAGTGGCTCCATTGTATTCAATGCAGATATGTTGATTGTACCAGCTGAGGATCTGGTCCATTACTTTTTTAAAAGTCCTTAGATATGACAGTGAAGATATTATTACTAAAGTCATTAAAATTGTATTCCAAAACTGTACAAGCATATATAAAATAAACACAAATATGCAACTCTCCCCAAGATTTGGATGAAGATTACAAAACAGAAAAATCAAATATCCCAGTTA
This sequence comes from Pelusios castaneus, assembly GCA_007922175.1. NCBI lineage: Eukaryota > Metazoa > Chordata > Testudines > Pelomedusidae > Pelusios > Pelusios castaneus. Next base: position 8,006,406 of record ML685812.1, read on the forward strand.
AGCACATGGAAATCTTTGTAGTAAAATAGTAATAATACTTTGCATTCATGAGATACTTCCTACTTTTACACACAAGCCTTTCCTTACAGATAAGTATAAACCAGGAGTATGTGAGCAGACTGATTAAATGGTCTTTCTTAATGGAGGAAGTGCTAGACCAGGGAACCAAATCCGAATTTTCTGTTTTGCAGTACTGTGCCTTAACAAAAAGTCTATTTTTCCTCCCTCAGATACCATCTGTGCCCCCTCACATCTCTCCCTTTTTCATTCCTTTCCTGTCAATATTAATTTTTAGCTTCACCCTGAAAGAATTACTTGCTTTTAAAATCTGTCCTTGAAAATGATGAATGATTTTTCACTTAAAATCTATGCCCAAAATGATGCCAAATGGAAATTCTAAGAAAGCAGTAGCACTCACAAGCATGATCATGAGGCATCCTTTTTTTTTAAATATCTTGGGTCAAACCCTTATGATTGGTTCCTTGGTGTCCAGTGCACAGCACAAAGGGTATGTGTGTGTTGGGGGGGCAGATGAGTTCGCAAAGGTCTTTGCACACACAGACATCCAGATCCAAGCAACTTTATCAACAAAATAACATGAAAATTCCCTAGAATGAGGAAAAACTCACTGCAGATCAATTAATCTTCCCACCACCTGGAATAGTTCTACTAATGTGAGGCTTATAAGTGCTATGCTGAAGGTGAAACTACCTTTGCTGCCCTGTATGCCTCTCACCCATGAACATTAATTCTTAAATGATTAACATATTACAGTCTACCAAAGTTCCCCAGGATGATCTTACAAAATAAGCAAGGAGTTTTGAGACACGTGTAAAGATTAACAAATTTATTTGTCACATGATCTTTCATGGGAAAATGGAAAAAAAATGGTATAGGAAGGAGGGAAACTGATTGTTCTTCCATTTTAAATGCATTTATCTCTTCTTCCTATATTAATTTTTTTCCATTCTCAAGTATCTGATGAAGCGGGATCTCTCCCACGAAAGCTCATGCGATAAATAAATTTGTTAGTCTTTACAAATGCCACAAGACACCTTGTTTCTTTCTGACATGGCTACCCCATTGGAACTTACAAAATAAGACTTCAGATGCAGGCATCCAAAGTGAAGAGTAACATTTGTTTAACTTTGTTCATTGAGTAGATTGGTGTATGGGGATGAGAAAAAAGGGGACCATACCAGTATTTCCTGTAGGATTATCTTCAGTTCTTCGCTTTTGATATGTGATATATCTGAGCTGCGTTTAACACTCTAATAGTTTCCAAAACTGAGGCTATATCTACACTAGAAAAGTTAAATCGACTTTAAGTCGACTTAATAAGGTCGACTTTAAGTCGACTTAAAGTTGACTTTAAGTCGACTTAACAAAGTCGACTTAACTTTTCTAGTGTAGACATAGCCCCTTGTCGACCTTATTAAGTCAATTTAACAAGGTCGATTTAGGCGCTAATCCCCGTCCACACTGGGTTTAAATTGATTTAAGGCTTAAGTCGACCTAAAACCAGGTGTTAAGTCGACTTAAGGAAATGCTCAGTTGACTTAATAAAAGCTCAATGTGGACGTGGTTTTGTTTAGGTCGATTTAGGCCTCCTTAAGTCGACCTAAGTTGCCAGTGTAGATGCACCCAAAGAGTCCTGTGGCACTTTTAAAGACTAACACATTTATTTATCACATGAGCTTTCGTGGGAGAAAATCCCACTTTGTCAGATGCTTGAAGATAGTTTTCAGTTACCATTGTTATCCACTTTCAAAATTTGTAGCACTATTATTACTCTAATTCATAGATTTTCAATCTGGCGGTTGTGTATGAGTATGGGGTACATTGCATCCCTTCCCTTCTTCAGGGACAGGAGCCCCCAAAATTCTTTGTGCTGTAAGATGGCGTAGAATGGAAAAGTTGAGAACTGCCACTCCAGTGGACTAAGTGACTGGCATTCTTTGTTCTAAATGTAAAAAGATGAAAATAGAACTAATCTTTTAAAATATAGTATTTATTTTACCACACTATTATGTTGGGTTTATATGGGCATATTACATCAATAATGTTAGTTTTATTGGGATATGGAGAATTTTGTGCTGCTGACTACACCTCATATTGTTAATGTAGATGTAATGAATATATTGCTGCCACATATAAAATGGCAATTGCATTTACATTCATGGTGAATAGTACTTCTTGCTAGACTTCCTGCAGGTGCATTAATATAATTTTTCTCCCCTCTATTACCATACATGAATAATAAATAATTGTATAAACTCAAGTTGTTATCCTATTGTGAATAACAGGCAGTATGTTAGAGCTATTTCTTTCCATTTACACTAAAAAGAGTCTGTGCATTAAAAAGGATCAATTTGATCCAAATAAATTGTCAAAATTCATAGTTTTAATAATTTGAGGTTTTATAAAAAGAAAAAGCAATTAAAAAGAAAAAGCAGTTAGTGTTGCCTCAGTATTATGGGTAATCCCTGAATTTATAGTTACTATATTTAATTGGTTTTAAATGGCAAATATCAGCCTTCTAATGTTAGCGTCTGTATATCACATTCAGTAAAAATTATTCATTGTAAAACAAAAACAAAATGATGCAACTAATATATGTTGTTGCAATGTTCTGACTGAGATCTCAGACCCTATGTTCAAGGAATTAAAAATGATTTCCTCAGGGCCACAGAATTAGGCCTCTTTGCACATATGTGGTGTTTGGCATTATTTTATATTCTATTGTTGTGTGGATTTATTTTCTATCATAATGAAGCACTAACATAGAAAGGAAGCAAGACAACCCAATGCAAATAAACTAAGTAAAAAGAAACCATGGTTTTATTGCACATTCAAACGTCTCATAATATATCTGATTTGAAGTAAATTAACTGAATACATGTATTCTTTCTTGTATACGGGATATATGCAGTGGGATGCATAGAAATGCTGAAAATGGCATCTGTTTATCTGCTCTAGGCACCCTTTAAATAACTTTAAAACATATCACAAATAACTCTGTTGGCAAAGTATTAATTAATACAACTTGCTGTCAGTAATCCAGGTAACTTTAAAACTCATACTTCTCCTATACTAATTCCCGATCCTTACAATTCCTGCTCTTTAGGATTACTAGGGGGATGAGGGAATTGGCAATGTGTAATGAGCACACACAGAAATAGCTGTACATTGCCTCCTATGCACTTCATGAGTATAAAATATTTGAAAAGAGGTAGGGGAAAAAATAAGGGTCAGTTGCCGGTCTGTGTTTGTGAGAATCTATATATATATATTACAGCTCTTGTTGCTGTGGTAAGGTGTCACCTAATGACCTTTTTCAATAACACTCTTGCCAAATATCCTGTGATAGTCTGTCTTTTTCAGCCATCTACTGACAATTTCTTCATTCAGTCCTAAATTAATGTAACTGAATGGAAATAAAGGCATGTACCATGAAGACATGGATTCAGATCCAGTTCTCCCTTTTTCCTTGAAGCACTGCAGAAGCTCCTTTGTATTCACTGCCCAGAGTCATAGTACTCTGGGAAAGAGGAGGTGGTTCTCGGAGAAGCAGGACACTTGGCAGCAGATGCACTTTCATGTGGTTCCCTTATGACTGTGGAGAAGGGGAAATTAATGCTGCATCATACTTGTTGGGCCCTAAGAAGGGCTGTTGGGAACAAAAGTGACAGCCAGTAGCCCCAGGCCTTCTCAGGAGACTGTATTACAATGAGTACGTGAGTATATCCTTCCACTAGTGTAAACTGTTTCTTTGTCCATGTGATTGAGCCTCTGCTTTCCCTATCAATCTTAGAATACAGGAGGTGTCCAGGAATCAGGTGTCCTCTCTCCATGAGGCTGTAACAGTCTTCCTGCCTTACTTTTTGAAACAGTGAGGAAAATCTTGAGGGCTTTCCGGATGAGGCTTGCCCCCCTGCAATTTTTTTTAAAAGAGAGGAATGGCTGGACCTGTAGTTTATCAGTGAGGGCAGTTCTATTCTGTCAATATAGTTGATACAGAGGGAAGCAATGTCAGTGAGGAGAGGAAACAAATTTTTGGTATCCTTATCAGTTGACATTGATATATTCTAGCTGCTTATATTCCCTCCCCCATCAATGTAATGTGTGAGCACCTCCAATATATTTATACATTTATTCTCAGAACCCTGTCAGGTAAGGAAAGATAATTATGCTCACCTTGCAAATGAGGGAACTGAGGCACAGAGATTAAGGGATTTCCTTAAGGTTGCACAGGAAGTCTGTGTCAGACACAAAAATTGAAATCAAACTTGTCCAGTGCCTTCTCCACAAGACCATCCTTCTCCCCACAAAGCACAGACCCCTAAGCACTTGATGTAAAGAAAAACATTTTCATAGGGCAGCATTAGAGAGAGATGAAGGGAGTAAAGAAGGAAGGTGATGGGAAAGAGAGGAAGAAGAGCTGGAGGACAGAGGCGGAAGAGCAACCTGTAATGTTAAGGAAAGGGAAAGGAGAAAATCAAGAGCAAACTGACCATGTTTTTTTTCCTGGGCTGTGTGATCAGGCAATCTTGATAGTAGTGTCAAGCTATGATACAGATTTTGCAAGAAACCTCCATATAATTGCCCCATGCTTTTGAAATGAATACTTGCTTCTTGATGTATCCTGTCATCAGGTTATTAAAACCCTGAGTTAGAGGAACCCTCTATTATATTTGCCATAGTGCCTGGGGCCAAGAAGATTGGCTCCTTTTGAAGGGAGTTCACGTAAGGGAAAACAAAACTTTTAAAAACATAGTATTAAGTTCTTGGCATTGAGATTGCTTAGTAGGAGGAACATTGGAGCATGAGACCTTGAAAAAATCTACCTACTAAGCAGGCAGAATTATTTATCAGTATTTAAAATTGCCACTCAGGATACAGATTGAATCAATGAATAAAGCCTGGAGAATGAAGGTAAAAAAGTAAACAAGCAAAGCAAGCCTGCTCAGTTAATTCTAAATCAGCTAAATCTTTGCATCTTAGAATTTTTGCATCCATAATAGAAGATAATTAGCATAAGGAGAATATGATTATAAAAGGGGAAAGCGAGGAAGAGCTTTCTGCAGAAGTGAAGAGCTTGCTGAATTAACTTAGATTGAAATATCACAGGAGATGATACACAAGGAACACCTGCCCCCCCCCCCCCCCCCAAAAAAAAAAAAGTTTTCAGGCTATTCTGACTTCCATTGAAGTGAATGGTAGAACTCTGGTTGCCCTCGGTAAGAGTGGGGTTGAGCCCATAGGTTGCAGCACACTTTTATTGTCTACAAAAGAAGAAAAACATTGGGGGGTCCATCCTTCTCTCACTGGAGTAAATGGGAATTTTCTAGCAACTTTCAGTTGCTAGAGTCAGATATTTCATATATTCACTAGTATGGGTCAGGTCGCTACAGCCTTAACTGTACAAGCAGCAACACTGGATTCATTCTGGAACCATTGAAGCAGCTGTATTTACTCCTGAGAGTCATACCCATGAGTCTAGTCCAGAGCCAATGAGGTGAGTAGAGTGGAGGAGCAGGGTCATTGGCCTCATTCCTACCTGTGCTTATGGGCACTGGATATCCCAAGGGTGCAAACAGAAAAGGTAACTCCTGAAATCCTCCCTGTGCCAGGACTGTGCTGTGATATGCTATTGCTTAGGGCACAGGAAGGCAGGAAGGGTACGTCCACACTGGATGCTCTGTTAAGTCGACTTGAAGTCGACTTAGAGAGTCCACACTGAACACTCCAGTCGACTGCCAGCATCCACACTGGCAGGTGCTAGGTCGATGGAGGAGTGGTGCATTGTGGGTAGCTGTCCCACATTGCACTGGGGCCTGGTGGCCAATTAGGTTGACTTAAGGGCACTCTCCATCCATACTGGCTTAAGTTGATTTAATAAGGTCAACTTAAGTGTTACGTTGACTGTAAGAGGTGGTGTTATTAAGTCGACTTAAGGAAGCTCTTAAGTCGACTTAATAAGTGCCCAAAGTGGACACAGCGGTCTGTAGGTCGACTTAACCATCCTTAAGTCAACCTAAGGCTCCAGTGTGGACGTACCCGAAGAGTGGGAGAATGGGTGATTCCTAATATGCTTCCTCCATCCCAGGAAAACTGTCAGTATTACAGCTTCAATGGTAAATGAGGCAATATACCTATAAGGCAATATGGCTGTGAAAAATGGAAACTTACTGGAAAATAAAAATAGTATTGAAGGCTCACTGCTTGTGGGGTCCCTTTGCAGTGCTGCACAACCCCTTCGTGGGCTTCTCGAAAGCACAAGGAGGCTTTTATGGTTGTGAACCCTGAGCACAGGCAAAATGCACATTACAGAGGGTGTGTGGATTCCCCCTGACTTTGCCCAGTCCTGCCTCAGGAAAACTGTGCGGCTCCTCTTCTGCCCCTCTCAGGCAGTATGACATGAGACATTTTCTTTTGCTTCCAATGTTCTTTCCCCATAAAGGATCCAGACCTCTGTTTCTTTTTAAATAGCATGGTTTTGAAATCTAGCACAGGCAAATATTCTTCTGAAATATTGTAGAGAATGAATCTCTTCCTCAGCTGCACTGGAATCCTGCTTGCAGATGTTTGGTTTTGGTTCATACTCGGGAACATCCATTTAAGCACCCGTTCCTATAGATCAGGAGAAGGTGATTTGAGGTTTTGGGTTTTTATTTTTGTTTTGTTCGGAAGTATGAAGTGTTTCCTTTAGTGTAATTTCCCTTGTCTTGGACAGACATAGTGAATGCCCTCTCAAAATGAAGGGAATTCTGAAAAGCAAGTTGGACAGGCATTCTGTGGCAGATTTGCTTTTTAAAGAGAGATTGTTTCGGCTTCAGATATTTATCCTATTTTAGAAAGATTTATAATCCAGGGCCTTATTTAAGCAGATTTTATGGTGGTTTACCTCTTCAGAGGAATTTCCTAGAGGATGGGGCTGGAGGAATATTTTCATTGTTTGAAGATGATCCTGATGTTTTATTTGCATTTATGTATATTGTATAAATGGCAGAATTTATTTGCAGAAGATTTAGGGAACTGCAGGTTTGAGGAGATGGGTTTTCTTGCACATTTGTTACCTCAGGATATTTGCATGTTTGTTACTTAATTCCTTTATTGTGATATCAGTAACACCCTCAGAAGTAGATTATTTTGTAGATGTAGTAGAAGCCTTTTTTAAAGTATGCTGTTCCTTTTAAAAAGAATAAAAAAGGATTTAATGTTCAATGGAATAAAAAGCTGCACTGCTATTTCCGTTTGCGTGCATCATTGCTCTAGCAATCCTGAACTTCTTTTTTTGGAGGCTTCATGTTTATGGTATAGAGTAAGTTAGCTTATAGGCACACACGAGCACACGCACACACAAAAAGTACAGCACGCCCAAGTATCATCATCATCATGATGTATCAATTTCCCAAGTGATGATGTGAAAGCTGTATCAAATATCAGCAAACTAGGGGCTGGATCCTTCCTCTTGGGAAGTAGGACTGCAAGATCAGATTCCAAATTTTATTTAGTACTTCAAATGGGTTGGGAGGTTACAGGAATGTAAGGTTGGTGACAGTAGGGTATGTATAAAAATTCTCTTCACTGTTAGTGAATTAAATGGGTGATTCACAATTCAGAATTCACTTTCCTGCTGTTCCTCTAACAGTTTGCCATTAGGTTTAAATTAAAATTATTATAATATCTCTTTTATTCAAGCATCTCAAAGCACATTACAAGCATTAATAAGCCTCGTATCACCCCAGGGAGATAGGTAAGTAGTAGTATTCTCATTTTACAGATGAGTAAACAGCATAGCAACTTGTTCCAGGGTGAAATATGAACAAGGACTAGTACTGAGCAGTCTGAACCCCATAAGCAGTGGTTTTCAAACCACGGGTCAGGACCCAGTGTTGGGTCGCAAACTCTCAGGTACTGGGTCACTGCCTCCCCTGCTGTAGCCACCAAAAGACTGAAATGCATTGCTCAAAGATGCAATTGTTGGGTCACAGACATAAATGATTTTTTTTCAACTGGGCCTGAAGAAAAAAGTTTGAAAACCACTGCCCTAGAGTTCAGGGTAACCATTGAAGAACACTGCCAACTTATATATCTGCAGGGAATCTTTATGTGCTTTGTTACTTTGACTGCTGGTTATCTTAAAAATAGTTCGGGAAAAGGTAATATTATGTACCTGATGTCATAAATGCAGAAACTGGGAGACTGGAGTTTCTGCCATACCCCCCAGGGGTATGTGATGGTTTTCATCACATGCAGGGTGTACAGTATAGTTCAATGGCTCTCCTCACTCCTACTTTACAGATTGTTCCAGCACCAATGGCTGATGTACCATATAATATAGTATTGTACTAAAGCAGAAGGATTTGGGCTACTGCGGGACTGAAAATGAGCCCAGTACCTCAGAGTTACAAACACGTTGAGAATGGAAGCTGTAACTCAGAAATGTTCTGAACAAAGCCTTATATTGGCTCTTCCAAAAGTTTACAATACAGCTTTGAAACTTTACTATGCAGAAGGAAAATGCTACTTTTAACTATCTTAATTTAAATGAATCAAGCACAGAAACAGTTTCCTTACTTTGTCAATTCATATTTTAAAACTCCCCCCCCCTTTTTTTTTAGTATACATTTAACACAATACTGTACTGTATTTGCTTTTGTGTGTGTGTGTGTGTACTTCTGGTTCCAAATGATCTATATGGTTGATTGGTCAGTTGTTAACTTGGTGTTCGTACCTTTTGAGATTCTGTTGTATTTCAGTTTACCTGGAATACTTTGTTTGCGATCACCTACTTCCCTGTCTCCTGATATATAGTATGTCGCAGTCTGATTGGTTTGTGGGCCTATATAATGACCAGATACACTAGAACTATGATATTCTGTTTCATAAGTGGGGCAGATAGTTCAAATGTAATTTGCATTTCATTTGGTGCCAGAGAGGAGATCTCCGTGGCTGCTTTCTATATTCTAACAGGGAAAGGGTATACCAGGGATATGGCCTAGGGGTTTGCAAGCAAAGAAAGATCCATAGACTTATGTTGGAGGAAGCATTAGGTTGTACCTTCTATTTCCTGCACATATCCTGCAGAAACTGCCTGGGTTAGAAGGTTCTGAGTCACATATGGAGATTAAGTGTTCTTTCCTTCACCCCTGTTGTGATTTAGCACTGGATTGGGGCCAGATCCTAAGCAGCTGAGTGGTCCCAACATCTTGGATATTGAAGGTGCTGAGTGGCTCACAGGGAGAAGACTTATTTTCTCAGAACAGCCTTGATGCTCAGACCTGCTGTCTTTCATACCCCTTGTCAGGTCTTTTGCACTCTCTCTCTAGTCAGCAATCTAATGGCCTATCCTCTGTGATGCAGAATGTCCTCAATTCTCCTCCGAGTAGTGTCCCCGTGGGTGCTCCACTGTTGGTGTGTGTGCACGAGTACCGCATCACGGATCGGAGACGTGTCTAGCTGTACTCTCCGGGGTCGCGTGACCGGAGGGGACTGTCTCGCGGACAGTTTTGCCGCTCTTCAACGGCCGCGCGACCCGGCCTCCCTCAGTTCTTCTCTTACCGCTTGCGACCACGGATGGACCTAGGGAACTTCCTTACCTCACTCACCTCTCTCTCTCTTTTTACTCTTCCCTTTATTTTATTTCACATAGCTTTTCATATTAGCCTTCTTTTGTTTGTTTAAAAAAAAAAGAAAAAAAAGCAGACAGCGCATAACCCGGGAGCCGGCAAAATGCCAGGCTCACCAGGGTTCAAGCGGTGTGAATCATGCCGGGACGCCATGCCCGCTTCTGACGGGCACCCGACGTGCATGAAATGCCTGGGCGAGGAGCATAATATGAACAAATGCTCCTTCTGCCGGAATTTGAGCGCAAGAGCAAGACGAGACCGTGAGCTTCGTCTCAAGCTCTTCCTCATTGAAAGGTCACTCAGGCAGGAGAAAGTCTCGTCAGCTGCTAGCCTGACAAAGAGACATTTAACCCACCAGGGCTTCAAAAGCGGAAAAAGTCCCTGACTCCATCTCCACGAAGGAGACAGACGCGCGAAACGGAGGCTGTAGGTCCCTCCAACACGCCGCCTGAAGGAACGGACAAACAGTCATGTCCCCCCCTTCAGGGACAACTCGGCACCGACGTTGCCCGCGAAAACGCCGGTGCCGAGACACCCAAGCTCAGTACCGGCACCGGTGCCTACAGCAAACCTCGGAACGGTACCGTCTGCACAGGAACCGGCCGCGCAACAGCTGATTTTGACAGCGGCTCCGGCTCCAACAAACACTTTGGCACCGCGCAACTCTAAGACTTCAAATCAACATGCAGCTAGCAGGGCTAACGTAGAATCAGCCCCGCCAGCTCCTAAGAAACAAAAATAAAACATATTGACACACAGATACCCTCCTCTCCTCAGCCACATCGGGACCCACCCTCCCCTAGGTCTGAGAATTTGCCTTCTCACTACAGCTACGAAAGAGGAGAAGACTTCTATCACCCACCTCCTAATGCCACAGATGGTCATCAATATACTTATGACATACAAGACCATAGCCACTGGAGACCCCCTTACCCCTGGTACTCCCCACCATGGTATGGGCCACCATACAACTACCCTCCACAATGGGAATCCTGGTCCAGGTATTCCGGAATGACTCCCAGATCACGGTCACCTATATATTTGACTCAATCTCAGCACTCACAACAGGGGGACCCACTGCACGAATCTGATAAGGTTCAACAAACAGAACAGGATTCTCCCAAGGGAAGCCACATGTCGCTCCCAGATGAGAATTCTCCATCTTCTCCTCCTTCATCACATGATGACATCAAACAATTCCAAGACCTGTTCAGGAGGGTAGCGGAGTCACAAGAAATATGTACACAAGAAACTTCTGACTCACGACACAGACTATGGAGAATCCTTCAGGCGAGGCCGTCAAACTGTATAGCCCTTCCTATGGATGACGGAATTCTAGAGCCAGCGAATAATATCTGGCAAACACCAGCCTCAATCCCTCCAATATCAAAGAGGGTTGATAAAAATACTATATCCAGGGCAAGTCTTCAGAATACCTATTTACGCATCCTCCACCCAACTCATTGGTGGTGGAAGCTGCTAACCACAGGGGCAAACAGCCCTTCAACAAATCAGCACCCCACGATAAAGATGACAAGAGACTTGACTTCTTGGGGAAGAAAACATATACATCCTCTTCCTTACTACTGAGAATTTCCAATTATTCAGCTTTATTAGCAAATTACGACTATGATAATTATTTGAAACTCAGCAGATTTTATTGAATTCATTCCAAAGGACAAACAGATACAATTCCATGCCATAATCAAAGAGGGACAATTGATCTCCAGGACCGCTCTTCAGATAGCACAGGACGTTGCAGACACCTCTTCAAGGATAATGGCAACGGGCATAGTCATGCGTAGGGCATCATGGCTCCACTCAGCAGATTTACCGAAGCCCCTACAATCAACAATAGAAGATTTACCTTTTGATAATAAGAAACTCTTTGCACAGAACACAGATGACATGATGCACACATCAAAAGATTCCCGTGCCACCCTTCGAACCTTTGGCATCTATCCACAACCAATGAAAAGAAAGCCTCTGAGATACCAACAGTATAACTCACGATACTCCCCATATTATCAAACACAACTCCAATATAGACAACAATACAGGAGACAAGACCCACTTATCTACAGGAACCGCCAATGTCCCCAGCGCAGGAGACAGCCATCACACCAACCTCCAGCACCTCAAAACGCACCAAACAAATCGCAGTTTTGACGCTCAGGTCGAGGGCTTGCAACTAACCAGTACCTACCACGTTCTTCCAATCACTACACAGGGTTACCAATTCTGCCTCCGAAGCTTTTACTCACAATGGACCATGATTACGTCGGACAGATTGGTCCTACAGGTCATAAAACTAGGATACACCATCCCCTTTCTCACAAAACCCATACCCCATTACCCTACCCCGTCCCTTTTCAGGGACACCTCTCACGAACAACTCATCCATCAGGAAGCCTTACACCTTCTCCACATAGGAGCCATAGAAAAGGTCCTCCCAGAACACAAAGGCAAGGGAATATACTCACCCTACTTCCTAACCGAAAAAAAATCAGGAGGTTGGAGACCAATCCTAGACCTAAGGAGGCTAAACAAATTTGTCAAGCAACAAAAGTTCAGGATGGTAACCCTGGCAACCATAATACCATCACTGGACAAAAACGACTGGTTTGCAGCCCTCGATCTCCAAGATGTATATTTCCACGTCACCATCCATCCAGCACATCGGAAATTCCTGAGATTCATCATAGGTGCCAACCACTTCCAATACGCTGTTCTCCCATTTGGACTTTCAATAGCCCCCAGAGTATTCTCCAAAATTCTGGCAGTAGTTACCGCCCATCTTCATACACGAGGGGTTTCAATCTTCCCATACCTCGACGACTGCCTCATAAAGTCACCATCCTGAGAACGAACATCGTGGGCACTTCAAACCACAATACAATTATTCAGGAACCTTGGACTTCAAATAAATGAAAAAAAGTCCATCCTTACACCTACCCAGACAATAGAATTTATTGGCCTCCACAACAGCTGTCGTACAACACGCCCGCTTACATATGAGGCCCCTGCAACTCTATATCCGAACAGTATATAAACCGCACAAGGGCAATCCCAATCAACAAATATACTTACCCCTAATCATCAGGCATTCACTACAATAGTGGATAACGCCACACAACTTGAACAGAGGCATACCATTCATGCAGCAACCACCAACGATGTTTATGTATACAGATGCCTCCCTTACGGGATGGGGAGCTCACATACCAGCCATAAACCTCACCACCCAAGGAAGATGGACCAAACAAAAATCCTCACTCCACATAAACTTATTAGAACTTCGTGCAATCCGCAATGCATGCGCTCACTTCCGCAATCATTTGAGGCACAAACACACAAAAATTATGACAGACAACATGGCTTGTATGTTTTACGTCAACAGACAGGGAGGCGCCAGATCAAACTTCCTGTGCACAGGAGCCACAAAACTATGGCATTGGTGCATCAGAAACAACATAAACATTTCTGCGACATGCTTACCTGGAGTCTTAAACACAACAGCGGACTCCCTCAGCAGACTTTTCAGCCATACCCACGAATGGGAGCTCCATGCTACCATCATAAAAAACATTTTTTTACGTTCTGGGGTTTCCCCTCAATAGATCTGTTTGCGACTTACCAGAACCGCAAATGCCACACATACTGTTCATGAGCAGGCATTGGGAAAAACTCCAGAGGCAATGCATTCCTCATCCCATGGACCCACACATTTGCCTATGCATTCCCACCAATCCCGTTAATCCTAAAGACACTGCTCAAAGTGAAGCAAGACCAAACCAAGATGATACTTATAGCCCCTGCTTGGCCCAGACAGCCATAGTACTCACTACTGCTCCAAATGATGTGCACATCCCCAATTTCCCTACCCCTTCATCCACTGCTCTTATCACAAAACAATGGAAGAATCGTACACCCGAACCCCGAACGTCTACACCTCAAAGCCTGGATATGTGGTTCCAGAGCCAAGAGTTACTTTGCTCAAAATCAGTCAGATACATCCTTCTGAATAGCAGAAAACCCTCTACCCGGAAAAATTACCTCCATAAATGGTACAGTTTTTCCAATTGGTGCATTACATCACATAGCTCTCCATTCTCCGCACCAGTCCAAGACATACTTGAATGTCTTCTACACCTGAAACAAAAAGGACTCGCTCTCAGTTCGATAAAAGTACATTTGGCAGCCATTGCCATGTTCCACAGTCACATACAGGATGCATCAATTTTCTCTAACCCACTCAGTAAGAGATTCCTAGCAGGAATCAAATACCTATATCCTGAGATCTGCCCCCCAACCCAGCATGGGACCTCCCACTTGTATTGAAGACTCTTACTAAACCGCCGTTTGAATCTCTGGCTACTGTACCATTAAATTACTTAACCATGAAAGTAGTGTTCCTAGTAGCAATCACATCAGCACGACGAATAAGTGAATTGGCAGCATTAATGGCAGACCCGCCATATACAGTTTTCCACAGAGATAACGTCTGCTTACGATGCCACCCAAAATTCCTACCAAAGAGGTCATCATTCTTCCACACCAACCAGACAATATACTTACCTGTATTTCGTCCAAGACCTCACTTGACCACAGAGGACACTATCTTGCACACCCTTGACATCCGTCGGGCACTCGCATTCTATCTAGAAAGGACAAAACCATTTAGAAAGACAAACAGACTTTTTGTCTCCTTAGCAGAGAGAAATAAGGGTACACCTATCTCCAAGCGCAGAATTTCAACAATTATAGTGAACTGTATAAGAACGTGCTATCAGATATCGGGCACAACGCTCCCACAACATATCAGAGCACACTCCACGAGGGCAGTGTCTACAAACACAGCCTTCCTACAAAATGTCCCAATAGATGAAATATGCAAGGCGGCTATTTGGTCTACGCCACATACTTTCATAAAACACTATGCAATTGACACAGCAGCAAAATATGATGCCGCTGTAGGCATATCAGTACTCTCCACCATACAAAGTACATCCTCTGAAGCCCCTCCGACCAATTAGGGCACGGTTTGGAGAGTCACCAACAGTGGAGCACCCACAGGGACACTACTCGGAGGAGAAAGGAAGGTTGCTCACCTTGGTGTAGTAACTGGAGTTCTCCGAGATGTGTGTCCCCGTGGGTGCTCCAGTACCCTCCCTCCTCCCCTCTCTTCTTCGGGCAACTTACTCTCACTCATGGTTAGAGAGGGAACTGAGGGAGGCTAGGTTGTGCGGCCGTTGAGGAGCGCCAAAACTGTCTGCGAGACAGTCCCCTCTGGTCGTGCGACCCTGGCGAGTACAGCTAGACACGTCTCCGATCCATGATGCGGCGCACGCGCACACACCAACAGTGGCGCACCCATGGGGGGACACATCTCGGAGAACTCCAGTTACTACACCAAGGTGAGCAACCTTCCTTTCTTAGCAGAGCTAGTGGGAGCTGGGGCCACTCAGCACCTTGCAGAATTGGCCTTAAATACCTCTGAATTCCCCATGTATGTTATATTTTCCTGTGCTTCAGGCTTTGTATGTCCATGAGAAGGACGTACAGAGGTGAGGGAAGGCAATCAGAATGAAAGCAAGCCACCATAAACAGTAACACAGGGAAGCAAAAGCCACCTGGAATGTTAACGTTCCAAATCTTGGGTGGGGAGTGAGTATTTCAGTGTTTCTGTTAAGTTATAGAAATTTCAAAGCCAAGTTCTCTCTTAGTATTGCTTCCTGATCTTTTTACAGATGTCATCACAGTGTTTATGATGCATGCCTGCAAATCACTAATGCAGAAGAAAATATGCCATGCTCATTGATTAGCAGCTTTCATACTTTATCAAGTCACCTTTATAAGTGAAAGCTAGCAAATTTCCATGACACACAAAACATATGCACTGCATTAGCAAAAAGGCAAAGTTAGTGACACAGTCATAAATTGTCTTGGATCAAACTGGTTTATTTAATTTATGCTTTTTATCTAGCTGTCACATAGGATCTAGTTTGGCCATCCTTACGCATGTTGAGGGCTGGACTATACTCTGCAAACAGTCCAATTAGTAGTCAGTTTAACACAGAATAACAATATTGTTTAATGTGAGTAAAGATGGCAGAAGTGTTCCCACAGGAAGCATTATTTTGTTTTGTTTTGTTTTTTAAGTATTGATTAGATAAAAGTAGTAGCCAAAATATCAAAACTTTGCATCTGCAGGGGAAGGTGAAGAGTCAGAACGCCTACACCTAGAACTCTTGGGCAATGCATCCTGGTTAGGTACATGCAGTTAAATACGTAAGCAAGTCCATGCATTACTCAAGATGAGTACCTTTTAAAATAAGGAAATATAGTAGCTCTCAAATTTTTTTGAGTCTTTGAATATTTGGAATTTTTTTTTCTTCCAGCTCCAATCACTACTATCAAGAGATTGCATGAGAATCTCAGCTTCCCATTTAAAAAGTGAGCTTTTCCTTTAAAGGCTCAGAACCAGAAGGAAATTATAAATCCAGTCCAACAGTTATTGTTCTGCAAAAATATCTTTTTAGGGGGCAGGGTGAGTAACTCATGGATTTTTAAATTTGGGGGGTTTGCACTGCTGTCGATATTCCTCAATGCACAGTACATTATTTGCTATAACTGAATGAATTATCAATGGTGGTGGTATCTTATGTCTGATGATAAAAGTTCGATTCACTTGGATTCTAAGCTTCAGGACACAATACTGCATCACGTAAGCCTGAAAGTATAATATACTATATTTTACCAGTGCAGATTTTCCTGGTAGCAGACTTTATTATAAGCCTTATGTCTGTCATGGTAGGGACGAGGAACAGGTCAGATGGTATTGATGGTATTACCCCAAACTCAAAACTAGGTAAAATTCACCTGATTTTGGGCTTCAGCCCAAAACTAAAACTCGTGGAGGTTCATGAACCTGGGTGAGGAGTTGTGCAGGCCAGGCTAACTGCATTCTTAAGACTCTTCTTCACTCAAGTCTTAGACTCCTTCTTAACTTTTTCAGCTGAAAATAGAGAGAAAGCCAGAATTTCTGTCTATCTTAAAGCTGAACCCATACATTAAAAAAGAGTTTAGATTGCAAAGCCAGGAACTCGAAAGTTAAGAAATACCAGATTTATGGTAGTTTGCTCCACCTTTGTGTCCATTCTGCTCACTAAATGAGGCAGAGGTTCTGTGGGACAAAAAATTAGGATGTGATGATGTACTTAAAAATACTATCATAATGCACACACAAAGTAATACAGACAACTGAAAATCTGACATTTCCTAGCTTTTGAGCGCTTGGCTTTGTAACCTAAAAAACTTTCTTTTAACATATTTTTTATGTAATTTTGGGGGTTTTTTTTAAAAGGAAAACAGAAATAAAACAAATTCCAGAGGAGCTCAGCTAGGTTGATCCAGTGCAATGTGGCTCAATTACTTGAGGCTCACTTGATATTTTCTTGCACACGTGAAATTCCAGTTGGAAATTTCAAGTGAAGCTGATATGGTGAAAGCTTTTGTGGACTACATCCCACAAGCTACAAACAGACAAACCTGAACAAGCATCTCTAGGAGAACGTACAAGGGCAAGGTTTAACCACTCTAACTTTTATACATCAAGACATAGCCCAATTAATTTCTCCTTCTGAAACACCTTAGGGCAATAAGATGGAAAAACAGTGAATGCACATTTATTCTACATCCTAATAAAATTAGCTTGTTGACTGACATTATAAATGTCAGATGAAAATGTAGAACTCTCACAAATCACTCACCATATTTCAAAAGACATAAAAATGCAGCTGTGCAGTTTACTGAGGCTCAAATGAGATTTTTATCGAGATAGCAAGCCTTGAAATAAAAGTCTGTCTTAAATGGTTGATTGTCTACTCCATGTAGATCTGGCAACTTGACAATACTGAAAAGAAGTCATTTTTTGTTTTTGTTTGTTTTTTCCTATGAACTGTTTGCTTTTTATTGGTATATCTATATGTGTTTTTAGACATGGAAAATCACTGTTTGGTGGTAGATCTGTAGTGTTTGGCCATGGTAATTTTCCAAGTGGTTCAAATTTTTTATATACTGAGTTCTATATATATTTGTCTGTTTTATATTTGCAGATAGGGACATGAATCTTCTATTTAGATGTTTATTTTGTATATATATGAAAGATGGATTGTCCAGTTAATATATGGTGTAGGTTAACCTTCAGGTCATGTTGTTTGTCTTTGTTTCTTCTATAGTACATCTAGCTCATTGGTTCATATTTGGCACTCCCTCAACCACTTCTGGAACGGTCTATCTGATTTGTGGTCTGTTTATATCTCATCTACCTTGCATTAGCCATTTGGTTAATTGTTAGATTTTTTTTTTCCTTGGGAGACATAGCATGGTGATGCATTTCTTTGTAGATCTTCCTTGGTGTTCTAAAGGTTTGAGGACTTTTCTCCTAGAACATAGTATGCCAAAGCTTTTCTGTAAATGGTTGTGTTTTCAACCAAAACATCCAGATTTGGAAGAATTCCCAGAAAATGTGTGTGTAGGAATTTACTTGTCTTCCACCCCTTAAGAAGAAACTGGGGCTTTTAAAATAAATTTTGTTGGTGACTACAAGGATATAATTAAAATCTTCCAAACAGAAGAGTATAGATGTATTGACCAGTGGTCTGGGTAGTCACATTTTTGAAAGAGGATTATCAGGATTTCCAGCTGATGTGTATATAGAGTGCAATCTAGATGGAAAAATCTGCCTACCTTCAATTTTTTTTTTGGAGAGGAGGGGAGGAGGAGTGAGTGCATTGCATCATGGGAGGATGCGCCTAGTTGCACTGTGGGTTATCCCACAGTGCAATGCATTTCAAGAAGACGTAACAATGACAAGTGGGGACACAAGTCAGTCTCCTGTGAATTCTGCAATTTGACAACCTAAAATGAAATCACAATCCTGCCCCCAGTGTAGACAAGCTCCTACCAGAGGCTGTATCTGCACCCACATGTTTGGCGGATATAGTTAGCTCCAGGAGAGGGTGGAAGTGGTGTTCCCTGGCTAGTGGTCTTACCCTTACTTCTCTGATTTTTCTTTTCTGCTCCCTCTTTAATAGTATGCTCTCCAAAAACAGTCCTATACCCATTATCCACAGTTTGACACCTCATCAAAGGACAACCACTCACCTGTGATCCCTCTTCTTTCCTTCTCTTTTGATCCTGTCCTTGCCCCGGAACCTCCCCAACACACCACAGCTGAAAATGGCATCTGTCTGTAATATCCGCAAGTTCCTCACCCCTGCTCCTACTGGGTGGATCATGGGAGTTTGACCCTAAATATCACAGTGCTGCAGTATGTTTATGTCAATGCAACACCACAGGGTGTGGCTACAATAACTTGCAAACAAAGTAGCTTAAATCAGTGTAAACCAAGCGGCCTGGACTCTCACTTACTGTGTAGTTTTATCAGTATAATTAACCTATAACGGTGTAACTTCCTCATGCTGAAAAGGCCCAGGATTTAAAGTTAAACAATAAAATAAAATAAAATGGTCAAGTCTAAAGCCAAGTCATAGAGGAGAAAATGGCAGAAGTCTAAAGTAGAGGAGAAGGAAGAGGGCCAAGGCTAGAGTTATAGGAGGAGGACAGGGACAAGCTGAATCAAAACATGTGTATCTCTCATCTGTCTGTCTTTTTATCTTATACTTAGATTGTAAGCTCTTTGGGGCAAGGACCATCTTTTTATTTTGGGTTTGTACAGCACCTAGCACAGTGGGGCCATGGTCCAGGACCCTGACTCCTAGATGCTACAGTAATATGAGTACTAATAATATTAAGCCATCTTATTTATTATTTTAGTAACAAATGATGTGTCATCAGGGCACAGACAAATATTGCCTATATAGTCTAGAACAGTATTTCCAGTAATGGGTTCTTCAGAATCTGAGGCATAAACACAATCTTTTTCCTATCAGGTACCTAATAGTGCAGTGTTAAAGCACTGAAAGAAATTTCTTCCTCTACTTCAGCTGATGGAGTGGTGATTATGGGGTAGAAATGATGATACTATAGTTATGACACTGAAAATGGGAATAGTAGAAAAGATCTTTGGTTTCCTATGTGCACTGAGATGTTGGAGGAGGGTTGGTAAGGATAAAATATGCCCATGCCAATATAAGCACCAGCTGACTGACTGTAACTTCTGTTTAGGCTTGTATGGTTTCTGTGATTAATTTATCTTTTTACTCCAAACAGCAATAAGAAACTCCTGAGTCTTGAAAGAAAAAAGACTGTGATTAATAACTTAACAGCTTTTATTCCAAAGTATCACAGTTTTATAAATGATCTAGGGATCACTTCATCTCACAATAAAATGTAACTAGCTCTAGTGTTAATGGTGCTCTGCAGTAGAGGCTGGTAATGGAAAAATATTTTCATCTGAATATAAGCAAGCAAAATGTAATCACTTATGTTTGAAATTTGGCTAGAACAGTGGGTGTCTTATGAAAAATATCCCTTAATCCAATCACAATTGGTCAAGATATCATTTTTACATCTTATCTGAAAGATAGAACCAGTTTGTGCACTATGCTGGTCCACTGGTGGAGTACCAATACAGAAGGGATATTTTGCTCCTAAGAAATCTAGTTCATATCCCAGGATTAGCCTATTCTGGCCCCAGTAGGTTTAATCTCAGAATGTGAGCTGACATTTAGGCACTGATGATGGCTTTAAAATCTCCACATAATAAAAGCATAAGAGGACTCTGAGGAGAAACCCAAAGAAAGTTCAATAATTATTATTGTGAAAAGGACAATTTCTTTGAACATTCATAGACTTGAAAATTTCACTGTATCAGTAGTGAGAGGGGCAGGTAGTAATACCTCAAAAATTTGAAAAAAGGTGCTGTATGATGGGGCACAACATTGAACACAATTTGAGAGCAATTAAAGCAGCCAGTTCTTTGGGGCAGCTCAGCACTGAAAGAGCATGTCTCATTTTTCTGTGAAGTGAGATCCTGCTCATGGTTTCTAACCCCTAATAGGAAAGTTGTTGGGTGTATATATACCCACACTCAACTAGGAAAGGAATGGGTTAACTTGAAGGGAGGATCCCAGCTGGGGAATATGAAGGTATATGTATTAACAGGAAAATGAAGCAATCTGAGAGCTCTCCTCTAATTAATGGTTATGAAGACCCCAGGACAATGGTTCCCAACCTTTTCAGTAACACGGCACACTTCAAGGAGACAAACAATTCCATGGCACACCCACTTCTTTGAGCTGAATTGATTGCTCATAAACATCACATTTACTTAAATTTACTATGGTTATGGTCTTACTAGAGAGGTTTGCAACATAGCACCTACAACAAGCTAGAGAAGGATCAAATGCATTAATGTTTCAAATTCACTGGAAAAAAATACACATCATCTCAATTTTTCCCTTTGGCCACCTGCATTTAGAATGTTCACATTTTAGAACTGAAAGACCGATACCTTGCTTTTAATTTGATGATTAATTTTCACGAGTTTTATAAATTGTCATTTT
This sequence comes from Pelusios castaneus, assembly GCA_007922175.1. NCBI lineage: Eukaryota > Metazoa > Chordata > Testudines > Pelomedusidae > Pelusios > Pelusios castaneus. The sequence continues at coordinate 8,027,572 of ML685812.1, forward strand.
GGTTGAATAGAATATTGTTTAAGATGAAACAATGTTTGTTTTACATTGATTTTCATTACCATTGTACAAAATTTCTTGGCATGCTTGGACCGTTCTCACGGCACACTGTTTGAAAATCAGTGCCCTAAGAAACTGCTTGTGTTACACCTGGAGAATGGTACTTTTAATTACAGACTTTGACGGTTTATTTTTCTTTGCTATGGTTTCCAGTGGCTGAAGCCACCTTTCATTCCATTTGGTAGTGGATTCTCTTTCGTCTTTGGTCTAGACTAATCTTGATACCCTACAAGTTGGCAGGAGCAAAGAAGATATATGTGAAAAGGTGTATGCTCTGAAAAGGCAATGTTTTTGTTGTGATTTTCCATTTTGTTAGTACCCTGTGCTGTGGCAATAGGCCACCCTTGCTTCAATGAGATGTGATCTAACATAGTGTGGTGTATCAGACTCTTTCTTAGTTTTGTCCTTCAAGCACAGGGAAGATATTGATGGATCCAAGTGTATGCTAGGGCACATTACATCCATGAGACATTAAGTCCTATAGATGTTGACCAAGTGAAGTTAGTTCATCACCAACCTGGCAATTTAATGATAATGCTTCGCACTGCTTTGTGGGAAAACCCAGTTCTCTCAAAAGGGGCTGGATGTGTTATGCATTTGTTCCAGAATGACTGTTCAGGTTATTGTGAGTGCTTTTTAAAAAAGAGGTCTACGCACAGAATTGTAGATGCAATTATATGCTTACATTTGCACACACAATTTCATATGCAGATCATAAAATTATGTGAACAATTGGCTCAGTTTGTGTCTAAATAACTGTTTTGCATGAACACATGATCAGAATTGCAATAACTGCAGATAAAAATGTAGCTCCTACTTATCTATCCCTCACCTTTACAAACTATCTTCCAGCTATGCTTAAATGAGTCTAAGATTGTCGCTTCTCCTGCTATTATAATAATATAGGTATTCTGTCTTGTGTATCCTGTTAATGAAGAGATGTTGTAGACAGTGCCTGATATTGTGTTATCGGATGGGAAGGGTACAAATCAAGATCATACTGGGACATACACACAATCGGAGTTAAAATTAGGTACATATCTGGCATTTTCTGGTCCTCCTATTAAAAATGTCTTATTGTTTTCTTAGATTACTTTTTTTTTAAAAAATGTCTTTTAGTAGTATTGCTGGAGTCTGAAGAGACTCTTTTCCAGGGCTTTTTAGTACCAGCTTTGTGGTTGCAGTGTTGGGGTATAAGCAGGGGCAAATAAATAGGAACATTCACACCATTTTCAGGCAAGGAGGTTGGTTTTGAAAATATATAAGGCAAAATATAAATGTCTGGAAAAAATATTGGCAGAAACATCAATACTATAGAAAAGTTAAAATAAAAAAGCACTACCTAACAGAAGGGCTATTAATTTTGTATTAAATTGTATAGGACTTTTTCATAAGGGATAGGAGAAATGATTTGCATAAAACAACTGATTCTTGGTTCAAAACTTGAACAAAACATTTTATTTTGCACACACATTCCTCTGAGTTTCCTGGTTTGGGTCAAAACCAGAAGGAGGTAATATTGGAAATCACCTGTTCAGTGTTGTTTCTAGCCTATATATTTCAGGTAAGCATCTACACTTTGGGGTGCTTGCTTAAACTGAAGAGATGTAGCTTTTGAGGTTCATTCATCATGAGTGGTAGTTGCTTTTTTGTCATGGCAAGGCAAGCAGGAAAACATGAATTCAGGGCTTCTTCATTATAAAACTTAAGGCTCAATTATTCTCAAGTACCTGTGCACAAGTCCCGTTAAGTCAGTGGGAGCTGTACATGTATTCCAGGTCAAGATTTGGCCTTAGCACATGTATAGCATTTTCAGAGTACTCGACTAATTAATCCAAAAAATGTGCCTCCAGTGGAGGAAGATAGATTTTTTTTTTAAATCATCTCCAAGGTAATGCTGAATAAGAAAAACTAATAGCTGTATTTTTCAAAGGTGCTGAGCACCTGCAGCTCAGCTGATATCACTTGGTGTTGTGGATGGCCTGCATCTCTGAAAATCAGGCTTTGAGTGGGTGGAGTGTAGTCTTTACTTCAGTGAATTAAGTGGTAAACTCCCGTTGAGTTCAGTGGTAGCAGCTTTAAACCAATGCTGAGCACTTCTGAAAGTCCCTGGGCACAGAGAGATGGTTGGAGGGTCAGAAGTTTAAGGTGTGGAATCCTGTGCTGGTGGCCACCCGATTACACCCCACCCCTCTTTCTCTGGTGTACTTGGCAAATAATGAGGGAGGGGACTTGTTTGTGAATACTTCATTAGGAATATAAAAGTGGTAAAAAATATCGAGCCTCCTTATGCAGACCCTCATTCCATGATTCTTAGCCATTCAGTTAGCTCTGTTGAAGTCAAGGGACTATTTGTTTGAGAGGGGGCTGTAAGAGTAGCTTATCTTGTGTTATGCATTTGGAATCTGTTTATATAAATAGCTCTGCATTTCACCCTCCACAATCAGGTACACAGCTTTCCATCCTTTCACACCCAGTGGAATCCAGCTTACTGCCCTAACACAAGTGAGTTTACTGATGTCCCTTATGCCTAAATTTCATTTTCTTTGCTTGTCCATCTTAGGTTTTATGGGACAAATTTTTATTTAAAAAAAATGAAGGGGAGAAGAAACCCAAACTGTTTATACATTAGCTCGCATTTCACAGTTCTGTTGCCACAGCAACAAGAAAGGACGTTGTTGGCTGTCTTTCAGCTGACCGACTTCGTTAGTGAACTGTCTGTAAGGCTGCCAAATAGATGGTTTCTGTATTTCCTGATGCAAGCATGGAAAAGTAGTGATTATTTATGCAGCATGTTTTTTTTTTCCACATTAAAATGAATTGACTGTAATCCATAACTACCTGCAGTAATTTCTTCAGTGGTGTTACTTTGTAATTGATAAGCAGACCTACTGGTAAACGAGGACACATCCATTCTAAAGAGCTGACTGCTTCCTAAGGAAGTTTGTATTATTTCTGAAGAACTCTTATCCCAGTGCTCCACTAATATGTCACAGATGTATTTAAAATCTTCGCTCAACTCCTGCCTAACTTTTCGGTGCCTAAAGTCTCTAGATGCCTAAATTTCCATCATGAAAGCCCATATAGTGACTGCAAATCTGCCAGTGAGCCTGCACACAGCTACCTCAGTTTAGATACTCAGCTGTCTATTTCATGCCAAACCCCAGAGGGATCCTTAAACTTGTCATTCACTGACCTAGATCATCTGTGGGGCCTGATTCAGTAGGCATTCTTGGAGCCAATACTAAACAGCCAAAGGAGTTAGTACCATATAACTGTTTTAACCCAGTGCTTTGATTGCTCTCCCAGGCCTCCCACCTCTTGTGTTCAGTTTGCCCCTCTGTCTGGTGTGCAGTAGGGATTTAAACTTGGGTCTTCTGCTTCCTAAGAGAATACCCTAACCACTGGGCTGTCTTGGGGTGATGCATCTCAAGCTGTCCCTTTTAATCTGTTCTATTGTGTATAAATAATTAAATACTCACTGGAGCAGGAGAACTGGAACCTGGGTCTCCCTCATCTTGCGTAAGTCTAGAACCAGTGGGCTAAAGGTTATGAGGAATGCCAGCTCCAGTACCACCACCACCTCCTTCTTCAGGGCTGTGAATCTCAAGTGAAGATAGGTTTCTTCCTCTGACATGCAGCTTGGTGCCTCATTCCCCTTGTGGGCAGGTCTTAGGCTACATCTTTCTTCTTGGCATTTCCTACTGGCTAGTATAGACAGCTCCTCACTCGGTGTGCAAGCATTGTGGTACCCTTCTTAGTCTTCCAGGAGACTCAGTCTTCCTTCCATGATGGGTGCAAAGAGGCTGCATGGGATTACTCTGTCCTGCATCAGCTTTGATGTTGACTCTTGGAACAGGAGACTGACGCTTAACAATGATCCTCCTAAAAGTCACTATCATTGCCATTCCGCATCATAATGCGGTTGTTGTCAGAAAGGAAACATTTATAATGCTGAAGATGCAAGTAACAGAAGAATGAGCTAAATGTATTTGCAAGGCTGTCACAGATGGAGGGCCCAGAGGTTAGAATTTTTTAACATCTCCTAACTGTGTAGAAAAGTATAGCATTTTGCTGCAGGCACGTTTTGCATTTATTGTTTGGTGGTAAATGTGTTTTAAATAAACAAGGTGGGAGCTCCAGTGACTTACGGATGCTCAGACCACAGGCAATGTGGCCGTAGCTCCCCTTTGAAGGCAAAAGCAAATGTGGGTGTTCAGCCTGCCTCAGAAAACCAGGCTGTTAAGAAGTTGTAGTGTAGAAACATCAATGGAGGAAAAGCTGACAAAGCACATCGTAAGCTGGTGGCCAATATCCAGTACAGTTAGTTTGCTCTTCTTTTCAGGAGTAGGCTTATTGGCCAATTCAACTTAAAAACAGATAAACACGAACCTGCTGCCTGGCTCCTGCTAAAACTCTTCCTGATAAGGTTTCTGCCCTGTTCACATGCAGCTGTATCCAGACAGACCTTCCACCTAACTGGTGGGTAGAGCCCTGCTCTTCTCTCTCCCGGCTTGCCTTCTCTGACCCTAGCTCTTTTTAAAGAGCCTTCTTGCTCACAACAAGCCACTGCCTCCATCACTGAGTTGTATTCTGGCCTGCAGATTTGTTGCCTGGGGGGTGGGAAACTAAGCATAGGTGGGGGTGAGTTCAACTCCCTTAAAGGGCCCGCCAACCCTGTAATGTGTTTCAAGGCAGTGGCCTATTTTGGCTCCAGTCCCTGATGAGTCAGTTTCATCTTAAATTTGTCCTTACTGGATCAGTTTTTGATATAATTTATATCCGGATATATCAAGAGAAACTCTGCTGAAGTCTTCAGGCATATGCATTATAACCAAGATTAGCGTCCGGTACTTACAAATGGGTGATAAAGGAGTAAGCTCAGCCACATAGTGGAATGATTAATGCTAAAATGTGTTCTCCATCCAAACTGTGTCACAGAACTAGATAAATCTGGCCAGATATATAGCTTGATGGATGGCAGAAGATAGCTGGAGACAGAAATTACAAAGCAAGGGTGAGTAATCAAATCTGTTTCTGAAGTACTGGAAGTCAGATGACCTATTAGCCACTACGGACCTGATACTACACACACTGAAGTCATAGCAAAACTTCCATTTATTTTGATGAGAGTAAACTGAACCTTACAACAGTAAACCGTGTGATATTATGTTCAAGAAGAGGAGGGGAGAATCAAACCAAATTGCTTTCTCACTTAGTACAGATGGTATTGATGGTTCTGGCAATTATTCAAGATCAACAATGAGTGTATTTTTGACTGATCTTGTGACTGCTAATCAAAATCTGCATACATGCAGATGTACATATCTTTTGAATTGAATTGTCCTAAAGTGACATCTACTTGCTAGTGTGTTAAGTTCCAAAGGGGTAGCCGTGTCAGTCTAGTTCAGCAAAACAAACAAGGATTCTGTAGTTCTCCATTCTCAAGTGTCTGAAAAAGTGGGATTTTCTCCCACAAAAGCTCATGCGATAAATTTGTTAGTCTTTAAAAGTGCCACTAGACTCCTTATTTGTTTTGACAAGGTCCCTCACCAAAGGCTGTTACGTAAGTTAAGTTGTCATGGGATAAAAGGGAAGGTCCTTTCATGGATTGAGAACTGGTTAAAAGACAGGGAACAAAGGGTAGGAGTAAATGGTAAATTCTCAGATTGGAAAAGGGTAGCTAGTGGTGTTCCCCAAGGGTCGGTCCTAGGACCAGTCCTATTCAATTTATTCATAAATGATCTGGAGAAAGGGGTAAATAGTGAGGTAGCTAAGTTTGCAGACGATACTAAACTACTCAAGATAGTCAAGACCAAAGCAGATTGTGAAGAACTTCAAAAAGATCTCACAAAACTAAGTGATTGGGCATCCAAATGGCAAATGAAATTTAATGTGGATAAGTGTAAAGTAATGCACATTGGAAAAAATAACCCCAACTATACCTATAATATGACGGGGGCTAATTTGGCTACAACGAGTCAAGAAAAAGATCTTGGAGTCATTGTGGATAGTTCTCTGAAGATGTCCGTACAGTGTGCGGAGGCGGTCAAAAAAGCAAACAGGATGTTAGGGATCATTAAAAAGGGGATAGAAAATAAGACTGCAAATGTATTATTGCCCTTATATAAATCCATGGTACGCCCACATCTCGAATACTGTGTACAGATGTGGTCTCCTCGTCTCAAAAAAGATATTCTAGCACTAGAAAAGGTTCAGAAAAGGGCAACTAAAATGATTAGGGGTTTGGAGAGTGCCTCGTATGAGGAACGATTGAAAAGGCTGGGCCTCTTCAGCTTGGAAAAGAGGAGACTGAGGGGGGACATGATAGAAGTATATAAAATTATGACGGATGTGGAAAAAGTGGACAAGGAAAAGTTGTTTAAATACTCCCATAATACAAGAACCAGGGGTCACCAAATGAAACTGATAGGTAGCAGGTTCAAAACAAATAAAAGGAAGTTCTTCTTCACACAACGCACAGTCAACTTGTGGAACTCCTTACCTGAGGAGGTTGTGAAGGCTGGGACTATAACAATATTTAAAAGGGAACTGGATAAGTTCATGGTGGCTAAGTCCATAAATGGCTATTAGCCAGAAAGGGGTTAAGAATGGTGTCCCTAGCCTCTGTTTATCAGAGGATGGAGACGGATGGCAGGAGAGTGATCACTTGATCATTGCCTGTTAGGTTCACTCCCTCTGGGGCACCTGGGCACTGGCCACTGTCGGTAGACAGATACTGGGCTAGATGGACCTCTGGTCTGACCCAGTACGGCCTTTCTTATGTTCTTATGTTCTTATGCTAGTGTGTTGTAGCCTTGTTGGTCTCAGGATATTAGAGAGAAAAGGTGGGTGAAGTAATATTTTTTGTTGGACCAAGTGTTGTTTGGGAGAGAGACAAACTTTTGAACTATGCTCTGTGTAGCTTGAAAGCTTGTCTCTCACCAACAGAAGTTTGTCCCATAAAAGATAATACTCCAACCACATTCTTTCTCAAATTGACTGGCTTATAGGCTCTTGAGGGATACTTCAGATGTTGATAATTAGTGGGGAAATCCTGCTATAACCCACAGGATTGTGAGTTTTTTCTCTCCAGTGAATACATCATAAAAACTGGTAAAATCATTAGTGGAAAAGGGAAGCTAGTTTTGTATTGTCTCTGATTTGTGGGGGGAGAGGGCACTTCTGTGTCTGTCTGTTCCTCAGAGGTGTCAAATACCTTCAGCTCAGTTGCGAGGAATACAATGGAATTAAACTTCCTGCATATATATGAATTTCAGGTATTCAGCATCTGAGTAATATTCGGCCTGAGTTAACTAGTCAACAAAGACTCCAGTTCAAGCATATTACTGTTGGATACAGAGATGATTAAAGAACCAATGGGGACATTGTTTGGTATTTTGAATATAAGACAAGGAAGGAAGAAAATTGAAATAGTGCTCTGTATAATTACTTTTAGGAATTAGCAAACAGTGATTAAAGATAATGATTCTGATAGGAAATATAATTATTCCTGCTGCATTGCCTTTGTTAATACTATACTATTGTTAGTTCTAATTTCTATTTCTAAAAGGACAAGTTAGACAATCTAAAAGCAAAGGAAAACTAGATAAGCATTCACACAAATCAGGAAAGCAGAGTTTAGATTTAAGTCATTAAAAATCCTCATTGGTCAGCTGTGTTCTTTGTGTGATTTCTTTGGAATGTTTTTAATTTATAAAAACCTACATTAATGTATTACTAGAAATTCACATTTATTCAGAAAACAAAATTTTCAATTGCATGCTTATTTGTCAGTTTTCTTGTTTCTATCAATTATATAACTGAATACAATATTACACTGCTTGCCCTGTTGCTACCATTACATCCCATATCCCCCCTACCCCCCTGTGTTTTACTATATTTGTATGGAAAACTTAACTTGGTCCTTACCACTCCTAGCCTCAGTAAAGAATTCCTTGGGATTCAAAACTGAGCAGCAATAGTTACTTTTATCACATCCTTGGTATTCCAGGGGTTGGATGAGCTATTACTATCATTATTAATCATCTAGTTTTTCATTTTTCAAAAGAGATCAGTTCTGGAACGGGTATCTCAGAGCAGATGATGTGGGCAAATATATAAAATCACAAGTGGGTAAGCGACTGACTTGTATGAAGACAAGGGGAAGACAAACCACATTTAAGTCTGTGGAGGACAAAACTAAGAGGGTTTTTGAAGATTTAGGCAGGAAGACAGAGGACTTGTAATAGTTAATTTGCGGCATAATCTGGAAATGAGGTTTCAGAACTAACAATTTCAGAGTAAATCATTTCAAGACAGCTTGGAGTTCAAAAATAGATGGGACAGCTGTTCCAGCAATAGTTCTTTGAATATATTCTTCTACTATCTGCACATTTATTATGCAGTGACAGTAATAGCTATCAGACTTCTCCATCTCTCCAGTGTCATCCTGTATATTCCAGGCCTTACCCCTATTTGTGCATAAGATTGAGAAAGAAAAATTGGAATTCCCATGACATGAAGTTCCTCTTCCTGAAGTCTACAAAATCTGTTGCACTTCTACTTTACTCTGGTAGCTGGGTTATATGTTGCAGCTCACCTGTATGTCTGTGAACTTAATGGTTTATTCTGACAAATTATCTTTTTGTGAAAAGCAGATCAATTATGTTATATTTTAGTATCAATATAGCCACCTGTGATCGCACTGCCTCCCGGCCTCCAGTAGGGTGGGGGCAGTCCTCAGTTTCTAGCCCAGGGAAGGGCGAGTTCTTTAAACAAACGTAGGCCTGGCCCCAGGCAGGGCGGGGCAGGCCACAGTCTCTCAAAGTCAAATTCACTATCTGGATGAATTATGGGGGCAGACGGTGGGAAGAAGCACCACTAACAAACCTCAGTGGCTATAGCAGGATGGTTCCAACGCCCCGGGGTCAGGAAGCCCCTGGTGGGGGCAGCGGGGTCCCACTGCAACACGCTGCCCCAGGTAGGTTCCATGCTGGTTGCGAGGCTGCGGGCCAGGCCACCCTTCCCTCTCCCTTTTCCCGGGGTACCTAAGTCCCCACTCCTAGGGGACGCTGGGGTATTCCGCCGTGGGGAAGCTCCCGAAGCCGTCGGCCTCATCGGGGAGTGGCAAGGCAGGCAGGGTCTCATCCAATTCCTCAGCAGAGGGCAGCTCCTCTAGGTCTCAGGGACTGTCGGGGGGGGTCCAGTCCGTAGGGCTCCGGGGCAGCGGGTGGTTCCCTGGGGTCATCAGCCAAGGGCAGCTCCTCCAGGTCACAGGGTCCATCCAATGGCTCCAAACTCCCAGGCTCGGGGACAGAGGCTTGGGGGTCTGGGACCTCTGGAGGTGGGGGGCTCGATCTGGTCCTAGGAGGCCAGCGCCTCCCCAGCCGGCTGGGGTGCGTGCCAAAGAGGGCGGTCCTCAGGGCCCCAGGAAGTGGGAAGCCAGGGCCAAGCCTCTGCAGGCCCTGGGCCAGGCGTCTGGCCCCGGAGCAGTGAAGCGCGGTGCTTCCCTGCTGCTGGCTGGGCCCTGACTGAGGGAGAGGGCCGCCTTCTTATACTGTTCGGCTGGGTCCCGCCCCCTGGCTTCCTGTCAGCCCGGATTGGTGGACCCGGCTTAACCCCTTTGCAGGGGGTTGTCCCGGTACTCCTGCCTATCTCCAAAGGCGGCCATGTTCCCTGGCCCTTACTCTGTCCATTACACCACCTATAAACACTTTCACCGTGTCACATTCAAAGCATATATGAAGCATACTAAAAAGCAGTAAATCACCACTGAGAAACCAAAAATTACTTTCCCATGCCAACTATTGCTAGTATTTAATATTGCATTGGTACCTCCCTATTCCCTTTCTCAAAAACCTCCCTGACCTTAATTTAGATAATATATCACACTACCTATTAAAAGAAATTAATACATACTATATAGGGGTAAATCCATCATTTCTTGTGTAATTCTTGCTAATTCTTGCTCCTGACAAAGGGACCACGGTCATGCATCCCAATTTCCCTTGCTCTCTGCAGATACTGCCAGAACATTCTCTACCATCTTTCCTCAGCCACCAGGGTCCCACTGTGACTATGTTCCTAAAACTCCAGTGGAAACTTCTGTTGTGGCTCAAGATGACTGTTCAGCCTGGCCTCCATTTTAAGAAGAAGATTGGAAACTGTGGAAGTTATGCAGGGTTTAAGGAAATTTCTCAGGTGGTTTGACTCACAATCACCTCGAACTCACCAGAATGACTAATCACAATCTGCTTCAGGAGCTGTGTTGAGAACTGTGGAATAGGTACCTAGTGGCAGTGTGCCTGCAAGGGTAGAATACAGTGCTGGTGCCTGGATGTTGGGCAAACCTAGCATGGCTTTGAGACCTGCTGGTTCTTACACTGATCCAGTTCTGCTGGTTCAGTTACCAGTGCTTCAGTTCTCTAATGTAGGCATTGCCATAAAGTAGGGTGAAATTTATTTTTGTCCCTGCTGGATCCACTTTTTTATATTCCATTGACTTCTGTTTTGATGTTCTTTACTATGTATATTTTGAGTATGGTGTAAAGAACTTCCTTTGCATTTTATTGTTTAAGGGTAGTCAGCACCCACACAAATGTGCGTGCACTCCTTCTGCATAGAAGAATTGCATTTTATATGCAAATTGTGTATTTATTTGTCCAAATTCCCTCTGGCTGGGGCAGTGGGCTGCATGTGAATTTTTGTTGCCATCAAACTAGACTGCCATATTTGAGAATGTAGTTCAATATTTTTTAAGCAGCGGAGAGCAAGGGACTTTGGCAGGGAGAGCTGATGAGATAAATAGCCTAAATCCACGAAAAAAAAGAGTTCTCTTCTAGCAATGGACATTCCTTTCTTATTCTGCTTTGTGTTTGGTTTTGTTGATTTGAGTGTGAAGGTGCTTGAGGTTTATTCATCCCTGCCCCCCAGGAAAAAGTGTGACTTCACATTCTTGGGCTACTTGCCTTTTTCTTCCTTCTCCATGGACCATAAGAGAAGATAATGAAAAATGTAATACTTAATTCCTTGCATTAGTTATAAGTGGTGCCTAATGCTGTATCATTGGTCATGTTGCAAGAGTGCAGAGGAAATGTGCAAGAATCCTTTCACTGTTATTGTTTCGCATAAGAATCAGGAACCCTTATAACCCAAAGGGACTGTGGCGGATGCGGGAGCATTCCCCTGCCTCAGCTCTTTTGCACCTGGTGGAGTTAACTGCCAGAGGAAAGTAGTTTCAAAGAAGCAGCTTACGTGCTTCTCTGTTTGCTGGGGAGTTGCAGGGAGAGATTGCCTCTCCTGACATGCATTTCTTCCCTGCATGCCTCAGGCCAGTGCTATTTCACACTATGCCCTACTCTAGGCTACATGGGTGTGTCTACATGGGCAACTTAGGTCGACTTAAGGACGCTTAAGTCGACCTACACAAAGCTGCATCCACACTGGGCTTTTATTAAGTTGACTTAAGCGCTTCCTTAATAATACCTTAAGTCGACTTAATAACACTACCTCTGAACGTTGACTTGAAGCCAGAGTGGATGGGGAGTAGCGCTAAGTTGACCTGATTAAGTCGACTTAAAGCCGGTGTGGACGGCTATGTCTACTGTTAAGTCGACTTAACAAGGTCGACTTAAAGTGTAGCAACTCTGTTAAGTCGACCTTTTTAAGTTGACTTAACAGGGTCGACTTAACTTTACAAGTGTAGACATAGCCCATGTTGCCATCCAAAGCTATGTAATATCATAATATGTGAGCAAAATTAAAATAATAAAGACCAGGGCCTGATTCTCCTCTCACCTCAGTGTTATATCAGTGTAACTCTGTCAACATCATTAGAGGTACTGCAGTTATATAACTGAGAGGAGATTCAAACCCGGAAGTGCCTCATCATAATTCACTGTTTTCTTTCCCGGAGTCTAAATGAGCACTAACCCCACATAAACAGGGTGTTACTAGAAGATGTGTATGAAAAAAGACAAACAGAAGCGAAGTTTATTTTGAGTGCATTGTGGTTATATTTTATTACCCAGTTATTGACTGTTACGATATTTTGACTTGTTTGGGGATTATTTTTCTGTTTATATAAGCAATTTTGCAGGTGTTTTAAGGAGTGGGGGTGGGGGGGGCCGGGGGGGCATTGGTTCTTGTTTCTTTTCAGTCAGTCTAATTTCATGTTGCTCATGAATTCATGATGTTTAAAAGCAGGTGTCCAAGAGCACATCAGATGGATTTTCATTGCAGTAAAAGCTCAGGATGCTTTTTAATTCAAGCATTGAAAAAAGAATCTTGTGTTAGAGGATATGCCAGGACATTGGGAATCAGAGCTCCTGAGTTTTAATCTTGGATCAGCCTTGGGCCAATCACTTAGGTCCAGATTATGAATCTTTTGCTCATAATGAATATCGTACTCCTCAAATAGTCCCACTGATATCAATGGGGCTACCTGTGAAGCAAATTACTACTCAGTGAGAGTAAAGAGGTCACAATCTGTCTCTTAGACTGTCTGTACTCTTACTTCCTCTTCCCCCTTCCGCCCCCATGTAAAATGGGGATGAGTTTTCCATAACTCACATTAGGATATTGATAATCCTAACCGAAGCTTGTAAAGTGTTTTAAGAACCTTGGGAGTGTTGCAAGGGTAAATTATTAGAACAATAACATTATTTTTGCCATTTGGTAATAGGAAGATTATGTCAGAAGATGGAATGATACATGATTTTTTAAAAAGTTCTGCATTTCTAGCATATGGACATTCAAAGATTGTCTGAGCATTCTTCAAAAGGAAATTATGAAAGAAGGATTGTACAATCAATGTGTTTCATAACCTGCTGGTGTTCCTAAAAGGGCAAATTTCAGCTAATGCTCCCACCCAGTGAATGAGTAGTTTTTGTCATCGTGGTGAATCCTGTTCCTTCCTTGCTTCCTTCTTCTCCATGGGGTCCTGTGAGCTGCTCTTATAGCCCTGAAGATTTTAATTTTTTACTTGCTCAACACACTCAAAGTTCCCAAGTTACATTGAAAGGCCCGTCCTCTGGAACCTCCCAAAATCTCCCTCCAAGCCAGATGGAAGAGTTATTTCAAGGCAACTTGAGTATTCCATGGTGCTCTGAGACATTAGAGAGAGGGCTTGAGGCTTGAATTTGGATTCCTCTGTATGGTGGCACATACACTGCACATAGATTGCTAGGCTAGTCCTATAAATTAGTTTTCATTGACTAGCATGGGCTAACTTGTGACTGGTGGGCATAGGTCTGTATTAGGGCATTGTACAGTGATGTCACACTACTGGGAGCTCTGTGCTGGATAGCATCACCGTTGAGCACAATCCTGCATAGATCATGATGGAAAGGAAGCAAGGGGAGCACACTTAAGTCACTGTGTTCCCCTCTCTGTGGCCACTGAATGTGGACGATGGAGGCCATGGGCTGACTAGTAATTGATTGCACATTGTAAGTAAGGATTACAGGTTCAGACTCTATCTGACTCAATATTTCTGGCTAAACAGAGAACCTGTTTTCTATTTGTTATTCAAAATTGCAGAGGTATACGAAGAATCTATATTTTATTAATGTATTCCAAGAAAATTGTCCAGTAATTTTGCAGAAAGATATAGAAGATTAATGGGAAGCAGAATGCTCTTTTTTGTGTTCTGCAGATTTGGAGTATTTAAGGTAAATTCTTTGACGGTTCTCTGCAGTGGAAACACTCTTTATAAAGAGCCCTAATCTACTGCAGGTGGTGTTTAATTAACACATCTTTTGTGCATTTTTTGTTTGTTTGAGGTGTCTGTCACCAGAAATAATTCCAAGTAGGTTAAATAGGAGATTTCTTTGCTTTGTGCTTTTTTTTTAAATCTACAATTGACTGACTCTTTCTGTACAGTACTTGTTGTATAGAGTAGATGGTCATTGTCCTACAAATGGGAAGTTTTTCTGTTAGTACAAATGAAATGTTTTATGCTGTAATGGAGTACAACTTTGAAAAAGAAAAGAGAGATCTAACAATAAAAATAATTCCAAAGGGGTAGCCGTGTTAGTCTATTGTAGAAAGACAACAGAGTCTTGTGGCACTTTTAAAGACTAACAGATTTATTAATCGCATGAGCTTTCGTGGGAGAAAATCCCACTTCGTC
>ML685812.1:8042162-8068610 GCA_007922175.1 Pelusios castaneus
TTGACCTCCCCCTCCTCTATGTGCTGTTCCCCAGTGTTTTGAATCCTAACACCTATTTTGATTTGCTGTTACAGCCTGACCTGATGCTATGTCATACACTCCCCTGCATTTTATTTCCTCCCACTCTGTAACTTTCCTATCTTCAAAGCGTCTGACGAAGTGGGATTTTCTCCCACGAAAGCTCATGCGATTAATAAATCTGTTAGTCTTTAAAAGTGCCACAAGACTCTGTTGTCTTAATAAAAATAATGTTATCTTTCACTTCACTATCTGTTGACAGGTTTTAGTAATTTCCAGTGACACCTTGGGTTTTTAATTAAGATGAAGAACTCAAGAAAGCAAAGAATGATAAAGTGGCTCCTTTCTTCCCACTTGTGTTAAATCTTGCTCCTCAGGAGTAGCTGTGCCTGTGGGGACATCGTTGGTTCTCATTCCATTTAAAAGAGAGTGATTTTTTCTTCTCTCTGATCCCCCAATGCTGCCATGCAGCTCTTGGATTTTCCCACTCTCCTAGATAAGATTCTCTCTCTGCTCCAAGTGTACCACAGCTAATGTGTCTTGGTTTTCCTTTTCTGCGTAGAAGGATCTTTGCTGTGATTTGATGCTCAGGACCATCTGCCTGAGCTAAATTTACACCTATCACTGTGTCCCCTTAGCTCCCTCATCCTCATGTTCCTGTTATCTATTCCCCTTTCTGCTGTGTCCCCCAGTTCCTGTCTCATTTTTTCCCATCTCTCATTTTATTCCACAACCCCAAAATGGGAACTTGTGAGCCACTCACCACACCATTAAGGGACAATGCGGTGGCGGCGGCGGCAGCCCTTCCCCCTGGTTTATTTTCTCTGCACTGTTCTCTGCTTGCTCTCTTATATGTGCCCTAGCTAAAGGTTGAGTGAGTGGCAATCTTCTATCTGCTCCCTGCAGCAGCTGCTAATTGTGAGAGACCAACTTTTCTTTAGAGTGGGTAGGGAGAAAAAAAAATCCAGCTCAATCAGCTGCCAGGGATTTTCGCCAGATTGGAAATCACCCAGGATTTGGTTTTAAAAACCCTGGGTATTCCTCACCAAAATAGGACTATTAGCTAGTCTGTCTTAATAATAACTATGGTTTAATACTTGGTCAAGTTCAAACCAGCAAAATATCCTGAAGTCTTGCCTGCTTTGATTTCTGAGCTGCTTTCCATTGAGTCCTAGAGATTATTCTAAATTTTCTATTCTTGCTCTGTTTAATTGAGAGAGAGAGAGAGAGAGAGAGAGAGAGAACTCTCACAGCCTATTTTAGCTGCTTTTTAACTGTTCATTACATCTTCAAAACAGTTATTTTGCTGGCTCCATCCAGCTCAGCATGTCATCAGTTACTGTTAATCTGCAGCCCTGTGGAGGGAGTTTAATGAAGTTTACCCTAGCAGGAAGGAAGTCTGTTAATTTGGATATTCTGTGTTCAGGGGTTTGGACATTTGCATCCTTAAAGATTTGCACAGAAGCCTCACAGAAGGAAATTATAGAAGACTCTTAATGTTCAGAGAATGTATTTTGTCTGCACTCAGAGGCTATTCACATTTCCTCGCAGTTTGGTGCAACAGTGGATTAAATTTTTAAAGGTATGTTTTTTCACTAGTGAACTTGGGTTAACAAGGACACAGAGAGAGCTCCCATTCCTGGTGAAATGAGAACTCTGCAGACAAGGAAACCCAAGGTGGGTGCAGCAGGAGGAATTAGGGTTTAGTGCTGAAGTTTCCTAAGCATCAAGTCTTCCTGTTCACTAGTAGGGGAAGCAGCATGAGTTATATTCAGTCTCTTTCCTCCCTTACATTTCTTCTATGAAAAGATTTGATCCTTTGTCATTTCTACTTTTCCTTTGACAACCCAAACCTTCTTGTCTTGCTTTGTTGTAACCATTGCAGGTAGCAGAATTAAAAGAGAAGTTTGCTGCCAGGAAAGCCACCATGCACTGTAGATATTGCAGAGAGAGGATTAACCCCATCAGGCCAAACAGGGACGTTTCTCTTGCAGCTGGTCAACTGGTAGGATCAAGGGCAGAGAAAAGCCAAGGGATAGAGAAGGGTTAATACAAATGGGTTTGGGGGGAGAGGGAGCAAAGCTCTGGGGAAGAAGTTGAGTGGGGGAGACTGTGCACTAGATGGAAAGGAAATAGAGCCAGGGCAAGACTTAAGGTGAGGTATGAGAAAAGACTGGTAAGGAGGATTTATAGAGAGAGAGGAAGCAAAGAAGATCCTTTTATTCTTTCTACTCATTTACTCCCTTTTATGTTCTTCTTTTTCCCTTCCTTCCCATGCCTTTTCCTTCTTTTTTCCTCCTCTTATCTACTGTTCTCTCTCTATGATCACAAAGTAAGTATACACAGAATAGAAAATGAACCCCGCTGCAAATGAGCCCCCCCAAAAGGAAAATGTCAGATAGATAGGAGAGAGTGAATGCATGAATGTATCCATTAATAAATGAATTGGAAGGAGAGCAGAAGGTAGCATCCAAGAGAGGGAATGATGTGAGAGGATATGAACTGGGTGGGAAAGGGTACCCAACCACCAGTTGGTCACAAGAGAGACTCTAACACTAAATGGTTGGGAATTACTGCCTCAAGAGGACATTGCATTTCAGTCAGTTGGTGATTTTTATTCTAGTTTTTGGAATGGCAAACTCACTAACAGCTAGCTGAGCTGTCCAAAATAGGTTTTCAAGTCTCAAGTGACTTATTTACCCCTTTATTTTTTTTCTTTTTGTTGTTTTTCTGATAAACTAACACGGCTACTCCTTTGGAATTTGACTGAATGACAGTGTTAGTGACAGGAAATATGATTTCCTGTCTCCAGAAAAGTGTATGTTGTTGCAAGGACTTCATTCATATTCTTCTCACCAGTATAGTGTTCAAAAATTTGAAATGCTCTTCTGAGTCAAAACTGACCTTTTGGGCTGATGCTGGTATTATTCTCCAAGTAGTACAAGTGAGTAGGTTTGCCTTTCCAGTTTAGTAATGAGCAGAAAGTGGAAAAAGAGAAACACATACGTTTTATGTAAATAACAGCTGAAGCTAGCTAAAGTCAGGCTAGAAAATAAAGCACTAATTTTTCAAAGTAAGGGTAGTAATTAACCATTAGAACAAATTCCGTAGAGAAGTGGTGGATTCTTTCTGATGTGAAGTCTTTTAAAATCAAGATTGAGTGGCATTCTAAAAGTTTTATGGGAGAACAGTGATGCAGGAGAGCAAACTAGATGATTATAATGGTCCATTCTGTTTTTAAAATATATGAAATCTATCTTCATATAACAAAGTTGAGTGAAAGGAGATTTAAGACAATCATTGTTCATCTCCATCCATTATAGTGAGCTTGTCTGGAGACTAACATGGTTACCCCCTCGGGAACTTATCTGTAGTGGGGCTTCTCAGGTAATTCTCAAGGAGGATCTCTGCCTTAAGCTTTAAAATACTGGCTTGCGTGTGACTCAAGCTTTGTGTTTGCTTTGCTTGTATCTCAGAGTCAGATATTTGGCCAAATTGACAGTGTGATTAAAAAAAAAAAACTCTGATCAACTAGTCATTAACTTCTATTCATTATGTTTCTGGAAATGTTGTTTTATGGATGAGATGCATAACTGAGGTCTTGTCCGGTTCTGGCATTAAAGGACCCATTGCACTTGGAAATATTCTAGCCAGGTGCCACTGTAGAGGACTATGTTTTGACTGTCTAAATTCCCCTACGTAGCCATTTCTGTAGTTCTGCTGGAGTCATTATAAAAGAGGTACCACTTTCCACCACATAGATGACTGAGTTTTAGTGGTGATTAGTGTTAAATCTCCAATGTATGTAATTTTCTAAAGCACCTGGAGGCTGGCAACAGGTGCTACATAAATCAATAAATAATAATACAGCATCAGTGAACATACTGATATTATTTAGTCTTTGATTTGGAATTGGTCGAATATTGCCACCCTTTGGTCAGACAATGAAGAATTCATTGGAGTTTATTCAGTGGGTTGGTGATATTCTTCATTGTATTGAAGATACAGAAAAGAGGCAAATGAAGCTAGCCAGCTAGTGGGTTAAGTAACACAGGATCTTAGAGTGGAATTAAATCACTGATTTAAGCAGAAGTCCACTATTTAATGTCAATATATTTGCCCTTTCTCTTTATTTATCATTTACATCAACATTATTGCTGTGTTTCAGCAGTATGCACGAACAACATTGGCCAGTCACCCATTTTGACAGCATGATATACCCAACCTCAGACTAATAATTTTAGACCTTGGCAAAGGGCAGTTCATTAAAAGATTAGTGAACTCCTCAGAATTCAAAGCATATTGGGTGACACATTCTGTAGCAATTAATGATGTAGTCACACCTCAAAATTCCTATTAGCAGATGTAGGAAAACATTTTGATCAATTGAGATTCTTTTTTTCTTTAAGCAGACCAATATGCATGAGGCATATAAGGTATTCAGACACTGGTCCCTGAAGGAACAATATTTCTATCTGGGCAAAAATGACTTTTCTGTATGATGGACAACAGAGTCCTGTGGCACTTTTAAAGACTAACAGATTTATTTATCACATGAGCTTTCATGGGAGAAAATCCCACTTCATCAGACGCTTTGAAGATGGGAAAGTTACAGAATGGGAGGAAATTAAATGCAGGGGAGTGTATGACATAGGATCAGGTCAGGCTGTAACAGCAAATCAAAATAGGTGTTAGGAGTCAAACACTGGGGAACAGCACATAGAGGAGGGTGAGGTCAAATCACTTGTTGTCTTTCTACAATAGACTAACACGGCTACCCCTGTGGAATTTTTCTGTATGATGTTACTGAGCATAAATGATATCCAGTGACTACCAGCAGTGGTGGTGACCTGCCGTCTCTCATGTTGTATGTATGCCACCTCTCCTGGTAGAGAGAACTGGATGCTCTCAGCTGACTCTGACTTGCTTGCTCTTTCCGTATCATAGTTCCAATATAGCTAAACATGTGCTTGACTTCAGTGAGGGTAAGCACAAGCTTAACTTGGAACATGTGCTTAAATGATATGATGAACTGGGACCTAATCTCACAATCTATGGCTATGTCTACACTTGCTAAAATTAGTTTGAATTAGTTAGTTTGAACTAACTAATTCGAACTAATTTTAGTTAGTTCGAATTAGCTTAATTCGAAGTAGCATGGCCACAGTGGAATGTTAGTTCGAACTAAGCAAGCACTTGCTTAGTTCAAATTAGCGATCCCCATTCATTTCAATGGCTGGTTAATTTGAACTAAGAAATTAGTTCAAATTAACATGGCCACATTGGTTAATTCGAACTAGTTAGTTCGAATTAACCCCTTAGTTCGAATACCCTATTCAAACTTATTAGATTGAATTAAGGAAGCCCTTAATTAAGACAACAGAGTGCTGTGGCACTTTTAAAGACTAACAGATTTATTTATCGCATGAGCTTTCGTGGGAGAAGATCCCACTTCGTCAGACGCTACAGGCTACTCCTTCAATTAAGAATATACTCAGCATCAGTGTAAAGAAAACACCAGGGGCATATTTCAATCAAGAACAGAGTTTCCAACGTGCATTGTTGGCAATAAAGTATCATTTGCCAGTAGATCAGTCGTTTAATAGAAACCTTGTAGTTAAATATGCACTGAAAGGACTGACCATGCTGGCTGCTTCTCAGAAAGGTTGTTTTTAAAGTATGGTTACTAATCAGCTGTGACAGACAAAAAGGAAGGTAAGAAATAGTGCTTGCTTGTTTTGTCATCAAATGAAAAAACCTAGTTTTATATAGACTTACATGCTCAGAAAACTGAGTAGTTTGAATTACATCTATGAGTAGCCATACCAAAGGTCATACTGAGGTTATGGATTTTGGAAGAAAAAGGTCTTGAATTAGGGGATGCAAAGGACACAGTTCAGTAACCAGTACTGTTCTGTTCTCACTTAATTGGCTCATTCATGCCTATTATGTCCCCCTCTTCCCCCTTTTAAAGTGTTTGGTAAGATTTGGGCACAAGGTGGATGCTTTGAATGAAAAAGTAAATGTAAAATATAATAGTCTACATACAGAATTCAGGATGAGGTTTGAGCTACATGCCTGAGTGAAGATTTTATTTAGAGCATGTTGATTCCCTGTATTTTGAACACAGAGTACAGGAACTATTTAACACTGTAACTGAATTCAATACATAGCAAATGAGAGGTAATAATCATGTTATTGAATAGTTCAGAAGGAAAAGTTAGTTTACAGTGACAAAGTAAAGATGCTATTTGCTTTTCCATTTCTGATGTCTTTAAAACTACTTTAGAATCGCAGGACTAGAAGGGACCTTGAGAATTCATTTAGTTCAGTCCCCTGCACTTAATGGCAGGACCAAGCATTATCTACCATCCCTGACAGAAGTCTGTCTAATCTGCTCTTAAAAATCTCCAGTGATGGAGATTCCACAATGTCCCTATGTTATTTAGATGCTTAACTACACTAACAGGAAGTTTTTCCTGCCGTCCAATCTAAGTTACCCTTGCTGCAATTTAAACCCAATGCTTCTTGTCCTATCCTCAGAGGCTAAGGAAAATAATTTTTACTAGGAACGGATGTTCCTAGTAAAGCATTGTGAAGTGTGCTCTGATATTCTAATAGTACTAAACATTAATCTCTTGAACCCATCAGGAATATATATATAATTTAACCTTTTATATTTATATTTTATATTTTTATATATTTGTTGCTTCTGCTACCTCAGTCGACTGCACACAATTAGGGCTTGATGTGGAATGCTTGAACTGAAGTATCAAAGAGAATTGTAGAAATGAGCTATTTGTGAATTGTGGGCCATCTACTGCTAAAGCGTTGGGAATCCTAGGGCAAGCAGGTTGCAGTTACAATGTGCTATTGCCTTGCTTCTTGATTGAAATGGCAAGAAGGGATATCAAAGGAAGCAAGAAAGAAGAGGGAAGGATCTTTGAAGGAAGAAAGAAGGAATATTGAATGGTTTTAGTTCTTGTCTGTTCTGCTTTTTTGTATTTATTTCAGATTTGACACCTTGATACCTGAATCTGTGTTGGCAGCATTCATGCCTGGCCAGGATAGGACTGCTTGGACTTATTAAATTTTTTTTTTGCACTTTTCAGTACCCAGTTGCAGACTGAATGTTACATTTAGCATATTCAACCTCCTGCAGCATGGAGACAGTGTCTATTGTCCACCAAATGCAGTAATCACATCTGTATAGCTCCAATAAACTTTTATGCTAGAATGTGCCTAGGATTTTACTGTTGCCATCTGTCTAGAATTCTTCTCTTATGCTCTTGGAATGCAGGTCATTTTTTGTTTGAATTTGTTCAGTTCTAATATGGGGGAAGTATGACAGGCTGCTCCCTGAATCTGGTCTGGTGTGCCGCTATGACCCTCCAATTCCCACTTCTGAACCCAGACTTACCCTGCTTTGCTAGGTGACCACTCAGTTCTGCGTCAGCCCACACCGGTCTCCTCTGTGTAGTCGGTCCCAGGAAGTAGGTGTGTGCCCTCAGACCCCAAGTGAGCACCACTAGCCTCAGTTACCACACCAGGACCCACAGTCCTACAGGGATTGGGACCCACTTCCAATCATGATGGTCTCAAGTCTGTTCATTTAATACTGAAATGGATCGTGCCCAGCCTCCTTCACTCACACCCTCTAAAGTCCACACACCTTTAGATAAATGCTAGTTTATTGATCAGAGTACAATTTTAAGTGAGAATATAGCAAATCAACTTAGAATCATAATATCAGTGAGTCAGGAGTGACCACAGGGAAATAAAAGGCATAAATACGCATTCTAACTTAATACCTCTACCTAAATTGACCTCATAGTTCAAGTTTATGCGCAAGGTGTTTGGCTGTTTGGTGTTTTACAGCCATTCTCTGCCAGTTACAAGGCAGGGCCCAGATCTTGCTTGAAGCTGGAGAATGTTGGAAGATGGAGTCTCCAGCAAAACGCCTCAAGCTGTTTAAACTTGTTTCCAATCCCCTCGACCCCTCCCTCCTCCTACCTGAGTCGGGGGGCCCTTTTACATTGCCTTTGTCATGTAACTCTCCAGCCTCTGTGCTAGAGACAGTCTGAGCTATGCAACATGTTTCACATGGGCACACATACATGATGCTGCAGGAAACATGGAACCATGCTGAATATGTTACGAGCATTCGTAAAGGAACCTGGTATGGCCCATTTGGCATCAAATCATACAATTACATTGCAAAACTGAACAGAAAAGTTACATAGATCATGCCCTAGGGGTGCACAGATGTGCATCCCAGGATGGGAGGTAGTAGATTTGAGTCAGATTTTTGTCAAATTCCTCTGCCTGTAATTCCTGGTCTTCACTTTAGGCACTTTTGGAAGCATGTTTGCTATAAAAGTTTCATGCTGGGTCTGCATTTCACACTTAAGTACTTTTGCAATTTCATGATCACTTTATGAAACCCAGGTTTGTGCTTTGTGTAATAAGGCTTCCAGTGGTTGTAGTCTTTTTATACCTTCTGACTTCTGTCCATTAACATCTTCATGAAGTTGCAAGCAAAACAATTGGTAGCATTTCAATCATGGATATAGTGCTTTTGCAACAAATGCCACTGAGTGGTTATCGTTTAGTACATCTCCCACCTCAAGGAAACATGCATTTACTGTGATCTTAGGTCCTCTCCTATGTTCAAAATATTTTCATAATGATGCGTCTGTTTTCTTTAATTCCCAAGAGCCTACCAATCATCCCAGTGCCTTTCTGTACTGTCATCAAACAACATTCTGTGTGAGACACTTAAGGATGACAAATTGCAATTCATCTGCTTCAGTTCACGGGTATGTTATCCATAGGCAGCAAGCGTAACAGGCTTGGAGAGGCTTACAGCTGTGGCTTGAAGCTCCCTTTCTTCCTCTGTGCTCGACTCACGTTCCACTCCAGCCCATTTCTGCTCAGTGCAGTTCCCTGAAGTTCCCCCCTTCACTGTTTGTGGTTCTTTGTCCCCTCCCCTGAGACTCTTTCCCCAGCTGCTGCTCATGCCTCTTCACCTTCTCTTCCAAGCGGTGCAAGTGGTGGGGACAAAGAGGTGTGAGTGGTGGGAGGGAGCAAAGAGACAAGCAGTGGGCCTGGGGGTCTCAGGGCTAGAGGGGCTGAGAGGAAGCATGGGTGGAGTAGGGGCAGGGCCTCAAGGAGGGGCAGGACATAAGGAGAGGTCATAGTCTGAGTTACCTGTTGTTCCTCCCCACTACCTCACCCAGCTTCTTTGTGATGCTTCTTTATTTTGGGGTCTTTCCATTTCAATAACTGCCTCCACCTTTCTTACGTTCAGATTAATGGCATGTTCTGGCTGCTGTGATGCCATTCTGGCAATGCAAAGAAATCACAAACCAGCTAATTAACTAGATTCATGTTCACTTTACATCACCAGAGTAGTATTCCAATGAATTTGACCCATATTTCATATGCTTGGCCATGTATATTTTAAAATGTATCTTTACAGGGGCCCTTGCAGGAGTTTGCATATACCTAGAGGAATGATCCTGCACCCACTACCATCAATATGAATTTTGCCATTGGTGGCAATGGGATTGGGAGTAGGCTCTAGTTCCTGTAATATTACCGAAACTGGCTTTTAGCTGTTAAAATGTTTTTTTTAGAAGTAGGGGTGATTTCTCTTTGATAACTTTTAAATATACAGTGTACTGATATATATATAAATATTATTCATGCTCCCTCCCCCACCCCCGCAGTAGAGCTGATGATATTTTATAAAGAGCCAGTACTGTGGCTGCATACGACCCTTTTCTTATTGTACCAACAAAGTCTATCTGTTGTGAGGAAAACAAACAGGGGAATAATGAAATCAGACCAGCCTTGAATGTTTGTTCCCCATGTGCTTTTGCAAATGTTTTAGTTGATTCTAGGACGAGAAGCAAAGGCCTGAAGCTAAAGAAGGGAAAAGTTTCCACTAGATGTCAGGAAAAGATTCTTAATGGGAAGGGCAATTAAACAGTGGAATAAACAAGAGACGGAGGTAACTGAGGTGCCATCACTGCTGATACTCCACAATAGGTTATATCAGGGGTGTGCAACTTTTTTGGGTGAGGGGCCACATTGCAAATCTTCTCTCACTCAGAGGGCCAGTAAGCAAATTTTGGATAGATAAGGCATAGTAGAAATTGATCTTACTATTAATAAAATTTATACAGTCAAAAAATAAACACCGGTTTACAAACTCAGTTTGGTTCTGTAGAAGTGGAAACTTGCTTTTCATACCTAAACACAATTCTCAAATAATATCCATCCTTCCTACAGCAGCCTTTATATAAGTGTCACTTTCACAATGGTACAAAACAAATTTTCACTAGTTAATTAAACCACATATTCTGAAAACTTGTAAAAGGCTCATCTTTTTTCAGGATGCTTCTGTTTGTACAGGTGGTAGGAGAGCATGACACAGCAAGGGAGGGTGGAGGGCATGTGGGGTGGCAGAGGAAAGTGTGTGGGAGCAGGGGAAGGGCAGGGCTGGTGAGGGAGGATGGAGTGGGGTGGCAAGGGAGAGTAGGGGAGGGCAGGGAAACAGGCCAGGGCAGGAGAGGAGAGGGATGGTAGAGATGGGAGGGGTGGCAGGGGAATATGGCAGGGGCGGGCAAGGGTGGCAGGGGAGAGAGTGGGGAGCGGGGTGGGAGGAGGCCATGACAAGGGATGGCCGTGTGGGGTGGCAAGGGGGAGCATGGGGAGCAGGGCAAGGGAGGATGGTAGGAAGGGCAGGGGTGGGGGGAGGAAGGAAGCCATGCAGCCAGGTATTGGGACCCCCACTACTTCCCTTCCCCGTCGTAATCCTCACCAGCTCCCTGACCCGTTCCTCCCGCTCCACACCACTGAGGGTCCCAAACCCCTTCCCCAGCTGGTGCAGTGCAGGCTCCCCTTCCCTATTGGCTACCTGACCCCTTCCTTGGCCCCATGCTGTGTGGGCTCTTTGACTCTTTCCCTGGCTCCCCAACCTCTTCCTCTGCCTGTGCTGTGTGGGCTCCCTGACTCCTTCCCCTGCAGGCTCCCTTTCCCCGGCCACTTCAGCTCTCTGACCCCTGCTGTGCCATGCTGCTGCATGGGCTTGTCAACAATGTTCCCTCTAAGGTTTGGCGGCTTGTGTGCAAAATTTTCAAGCCGCGTGCAAAACTTTTTCTGAATAAAACTTTTGTGTAAACTCACACAACAGAAATTATAGGCATTAATTGAAGTTAAAGTAATTGTAAATAGAATTAATTAATTGTGTTTAATTGAATTTGAATGAATTTTGAATTGAAATTTAATTTTTAGAAAGGCTTTTATTTAAAATTAATTTTTTAAAAGTTTTTTTTAAAAAGGGAAGGAAGGAAGGAAGGAAGAGAGAAAAAAGAGAGAAGGAAGGAAGAGAAAAGAAGGAAGAGAAAAAGAGAGAAGGAAAGAAGAGGAAAGAAGGAAGAGAAAGAAAAGAGAAAGAAAGAAGGAAGAGAAAGAAGAGGAAGGAAAGAAGAGAAAAAAAGAAAAAAGGAAAGAAAAAGGAAGACAAAGAAGGAAAAAAGAGAAAGAAGGAAGAGAAAGAGGAAGAAAGAAAAAAGGAAGGCAAAGAGAAAGAAGGAAAGAAAAAGGAAGGGAAAAAGAAAAAAGGAAGGAAGAGAAAGGGAGAGAAAGAAGGAAGAAAAGAAGAGAAAAAGAAAAAAGAAGGAAGAGAAAGAAGAAAGAGGAAGGAAAGAAGAGAAGGAAGAGAAAGGAAGGAAGCAAACAAAGAGAAAAAGAAGAAAAGAAGAGGAAACAGGAAGAGAAAGAAGGAGAAAGGAAGGAAGAGGAAAGAAAGAGAGAAAAAAGAAGGAAGAGAAGAAAGAGGAAGGAAAGAAGAGAGAAAAAAAGGAAAAAAGAGAAAGAAGGAAGAGAAAGAAAAAGAGACGCCAAGGCCGCTGGCGGGTGAGGACCCTACCGCGGCCCTGGGAAGCCGCTGGTGGGGCGGAGCAGACCCCAGCCCCGGAGGCTGATCCCAGCCCCATGCTGGGAGGCCGAGGCCGTTGGATGACCCCGGCCCCGGGCCGGGAAGTTGAGGCGGTCGGCGGGTGGGAGCCTGGGAGCCCGCCGCGGCCGCAGCCACCCCGCTGCCCCGGCTGCGTGGGGCAGGCAGGCAGGCCCGCGCACCTGAGCCGAGCCTGAGCCTGCCTGTCCCGCCCTGGGGGCAGGGAGGGCCAGCCCAGAGGCCGGGCGCAGGCCGGGTCTGCTGCGGCAAAGCCGCAGCCCCAGGGGTCTGCAGGGAATGGCGGGGGCTGCCAGGCTGCGCGGGGGTCCCTCGGTGCTGCGTGGGGGGTGTGATGGCTGCTGCGCGGCCGCGCACCCACACAGCTTAGAGGGAACACTGCTTGCCAACCCCTTTCCCCGTGGGCTCTGCTCCTCTCCTCCCCTTCCCTTTCCACTCGCAGGTTCCTCTGACCCCTCCCTTCTCTTTCCCAGTGGGCTCTGCTCTGCTTCCTCCCTCCTCCCTTGTCTTTCCTTTCCCCGCGTGGGCTCTGCTGTCCTCCCCCTGTCTGTCCATGCTGCTGCGCGCTGATCCTCTCCTTACCCCATCCTCTCCCTGTCTGTCTGTGCGCCAATCATCTCCTTCCCCCGTCCTCTCCTCTCCCTGTCTGTTTCCACATGTCGGTCTACTCCTTTCCTTAACCGGCGCAGGCTCCCTTTAACCCCTGGCACTGTAGAGGCTGCCTAACCCCTTCCCTGGCCCCCGTCCTACCTGAAAGGGGCTGAATCCAGTCCCTGCAGCAGTTCTCTGGCCAGGGCACTCCCCCCTGTGGCTGTGTGCAGAGTGGGAGATTTAAAAGGTCCCCTGCCTGCCCCAGCTCCTAGGCTGCTGTGGCAGTGCTCCGCGGGACGGATGAGAGCCCTTGGCGGGACGGAATCCAGCCTGTGGGCCGCAGGTTGGACAAGTCTGGGTTATATAAAGCTTCAGTAGTTGGTACACAAGGAGTACAGGCCAGTCACCTGTTACACTTGAGGAGATGCAGTAACTGTAAAACAAAAGTTCCAAAGGGGTAGCCGTGTTAGTCTAGTTCAGCAAAATAAACAAGGAGTTGTAAGGCACTTTTAAAGACTAACACATTTATTTGTCATATGAGCTTTCGGGGGAGAAAATCCCACTTCGTCAGATGCTTGGAAGATAGGGAACTTACAGAATGGGAGGAAATTAATTTCCTCCCATCCTGTAAATTCCCCATCTTCCAAGCATCTGACGAAGTGGGATTTTCTCCCATGAAAGGTCATGCGATACATAAATGTGTTAGTCTTTAAAAGTGCCACAGGACTCCTTGCTTGTTTTTTTTTTTTTTTTTTTTTTTATAAAAGGAGTCTTGTGACACTTTAAAGACTAACAAATTTATTTTTTGCATGACCTTTCATGGGCAAAGTCCCACTTTGTCAGATGCCAGAATGGAGAAAACTTACACTGAAAAAAACCTTACAGTATGGGAGTGAAAGATAAATTCTGTGATAACATTTCACTGCATCATGTCAGATTTCTTCAGCAAATCAAACAAGTTGTATAGATTCAAACACAGCATTTCAGAAAGTGGTGAAGTAGAGAGAGGTGAGAATCACGGTCAGTAATGGAAAACAGAGGAGGAGTCCTGTGGTCCATTTAAAGTTTGTTTGTAATGGGGGAGCTAGTTCATACTTTCATTGAGATCCAGGTTGATGGCATTGAATTTGCATATGAATTCTAACTCTGATGTCTCTCTTTGAAGCCTTGATCTACAGTAAATGTGCCTGAGAATACATATGGATAAGGCCATTACTGAGTGGCCTGGGAGATTAAAGTGATTTCCTATTGGTTTTTGAATGTTCTTATTTCTGATGTCAGATGTGTCCATTTATTCTTTTGCACAGAGACAGTCCAATTTGTCTGATGTATAAGGGTGAGGGGCATTGTTGGCACATGGTGGCATATATCACATTGGTGGATGAGCAGGTGAATGAGCCCCTGATGAAGTAACTGTTTCTATTAGGTCCTATGATGGTATAATTAGTGTTGATATGTGGGTAGAGTTGGCTGTACGGTTTCTTGCAGGGATATGTGCCTGCATTACTGTTTCTGTTGTAAGGTGTGCAGTTGCTGGTGAGTATCTGTTTAAGATTGGGGGGCTATCTGTAAGAAAGGAGAGGTTTGCCTCTCAAGGCTTGGGAGAATGAGGGATCATCTTGTAGGATAGGTTGTAGATCCTTGATGATGTGTTGTAGAGGATTGAGTTGTGGACTGTAGGTTGTGACCGGTAGTGTTCTGTTGTTTTCCTTCTTGGGTTTCTCCTGTAGAGGTTGACTTCTGGGTATCCATCTGGTTCTGTCAATCTGTTTCTTCACTTCTCCAGGTGGGTATTGTAGTTTTAAGAAAGGTTGATAGAGATCCTGGAAGTGTTTGTCTCTGTCTGAGGGATCAGAGCAAATGTGGTTGTATTTTAGAGCTTGGCTGTAGACAATGGATCATGTGGTGTGTTTTGGATGAAAGCTGGAGGGATGTAGGCAACTGTAGTGGTCAGTAGGTTTCTGGAATAGGGTGGTCTTTGTGTCCATTACTTATTTGAATTGTAGTGTCCAGAAAGTGGATCTCCCATGTGGAATGCTCTAGGCTGAGTTGGATCGTGGAGTGGAAATTGTTTAATAGGAGCAAATGGCAGAGAATATTATTCTTGGCTACTGAAATATTGATAAGGATTGTAGGCAGTCCTTTCACTAAGAAAAAAATTAAAGGCTTATTTTGTCAAGCAGACCACTGTGAAGGGCTCATTGGCCCCAACCCTGAAAGATGCTGAATATTCTCAACTCCCATTGGTATCAAGTGTGCTGTGTACAGTGGCCACTGAGGGAAGAGAAACAATGTTTTATTTCCATTCACTTCAGAAACTAAGAGCCATTTACATGCTGGCTCTACATCTCCTTACTGCCCTAGATGGAAACTTGGAAATAAATTTTGCCTCGGGAGGTAAAATTCCTTTCCATGCTTCCAACCTCATATCTATTGGCTCATGTGCTCTTCCCCCTCTGGTCTCAAGTTTCTCCCGTGACACCCCAAGCCTCTCTTTGTCACCTTTGAGCAATTTGCATCCCTGGGGGTGCACAGAAAGAGCAGCATTGAACTTCTGTGAGGTCACAGAATGCAGTTATTTCTGAACTTTGCACAGTGTACACAAGAATTGGGCTCTCTACCATCTCTCACCATTGTACACCCATGCACAGGTCACTGTAAACTAGCCCTTCTTCGACTGTTTTCCCCTCTCACTTTCAAACAAATGCAATACAACTTCCAGAATTACTTGCAGACATCTAAACCTGTTATCTATAGCACCACTCCTCCTATTAACTGTTCCCCAGGTGAATTAAACCCTGCATAGTCAAATCCCTCAGACTTCATATAAGCTTTTTGCTCTTTTCCCTTCCTTGGTATAGACAACTTTGCTTGGATTCCTGTAAGACTCTTCCTCTCTTCTTTCTTTGTCAGATCATCACTCTGGTTAGGGGGCCAAATCTTCCTCAAAGAAGTTTTACATGGTGTTTAACCTGAACTCATCCAGGAGCTTAATTCTGTTGTGCAGGACTAGATCAACAATACACCATGAACCTCTTAGAGCTCTTTACCTAATTTTTCCATACATGAAACATCATGACCAAATTTTAGTGGTTTTTTGGAGGTTCTTTTTTGTTTATAGAGTAGACCTGGCCTAGCAGAGAGAATATGGACTACAAAACTGATAAAAGTGCTTCGCTGCGCTCAACAATGTTCATCTCAATTTTGATCTGACATTTATTTTTCATGAAAAAAATCAAGTAACAGTAGTAGAGTTTGGAAAAGTGTTTGGTGAAAAATGGGCATTACATCCCATGGATGGCCAATGCCATAACAAAGAGTATTAGGTAAACTGTGTGCAGAAGAGAGAAAATCACTGACTAATCTGAAAGCATAATTGAATCATCTGTAGGAGTGTCTGAAAGCATGCTATTTTGGATTATTTTATCTAACCCTTCATACTTTTCAAACATAAAGAGGGATCAGGTTTTGGTTTTAAAAAGCTGGAAATCTGGATCAACTCTGTTGAAGTGAATAGGGTTATTCTAGTTCTAAAGGGGTAGCCGTGTTAGTCTAGTTCAACAACTGTAGAAGTCAGTAGGTTTCTGGTACAGGGTGGTGCTTATGTGTCCATTATTTATTTGAACTGTAGTGTTGAGAAATTGGACCTCCCATGTGGAATGCAACATTACCTGCAGTGGATTTATGCCAAGGATGAATTTGTCTGAGTAGCTGCAATTTCATTTTGTACTTATTAAACACAGTTAACATGTAAATGAATTAAATTATGAGGGAGGAAAGAGATGTTGACTTTTTTCTTTTATTCATCATTTTGGCCTTTGACACTTTTCAAAGTTGTATATGTGTATTTCATCTGCATGTTAGAGAGGTCACATATAGTGGTCAAATCTAGTACGTGATAAAATAATGACCTTCGCCGATTGTTTGACTTTTCGTAGCTATTGGTACTGCTAAACAGTTCACAGTACATTACTATAGAAAGTGATTTATACATTACTATCATAATCACACTAGATAATGTCTTACTAGGATTTTCTGAGACCCCTCTTTTCCTAATCTGTTGGTTCTGGGCATTAAGCATACAGTGGTCCTTCATAGAATCATAGGGATGGAAAGGACCTCATGAGGTCATCTAGTCCAACCCCCTGCTCAAAAGCAGGACCACTCCCACTAAATCACCCCAGCCAGGGTTTTGTCTAACTGGGCCTTAAAAATCTCCAAAGATGGAGATTCTACCACCTCCCTAGGTAACCCATTCCAATGCTTCACCACCCTCCTAGTGAGACAGTTTTTCCTAATATCCAACCTTGACCTCCCCAGCTGTAATTTGAAACCATTGCTCCTTGTTCTGTCCTCTGTTACCATCGAGAACAGCCTAGCTCCCTCCTCTTTGGCGCACCCCTTCAAGTAGTTGAAGGTTGCTATCAAATCCCCCCCTCAGTCTTCTCTTCTGTAGACTAAATAAGCCTAGTTCCTTCAGTCTCTCCTC
The DNA here is from genome assembly GCA_007922175.1 of Pelusios castaneus. NCBI lineage: Eukaryota > Metazoa > Chordata > Testudines > Pelomedusidae > Pelusios > Pelusios castaneus. The sequence goes on from ML685812.1 coordinate 8,059,244, forward strand.
ATAAGTCATGTGCCCCAGCCCCCTAATCATTTTTGTTGCCCTCCGCTGGACTCTTTCTAATTTGTCCACATCCTTTCTGTAGTGGGGAGCCCAAAACTGGACACAGTATTCCAGATGCGGCCTGACCAGTGTCGAATAGAGGGTAATTGTCACATCCCTCGATCTGTTGGCAATACTCCTACTCATGCAGCCTAATATGCCATTAGCCTTTTTGGCAACAAGGGCACACCGTTGGCTCATATTCATCTTCCCGTCCACCATAACCCCCAGTTCCTTCTCTACAGCGCTGCTCCTTAGCCGATCGGTCCCCAGCCTGTAGCAGTGCATGGGATTTTTTCGTCCTAAGTGCAGGACTTTGCACTTGTCTTTGTTGGACCTCATGAGGTTTCTTTCAGCCAAGTGTTCCAATTTGTCCAAGTCTTCCTGGATCCTGTCCCTGCCCTCCAGAGTATCTACCATTCCCCCCAACTTGGTGTCATCCGCAAACTTACTAAGCACGCAGTCTATTCCATCATCAAGATCATTAATGAAGATGTTGAATAGAACCGGCCCCAGGACCGACCCCTGGGGCACTCCACTCATTACCGGTTGCCAACCAGACATCGAGCCATTGATTCCTACCCGCTGAGCCCGTTGATCTAGCCAGTTTTTGATCCACCTTACGGTCCACTCGTCCAACCCCATACTTCTTTAACTTGTCGACGAGAATGCTGTGGGAAACCGTATCAAAAGCCTTGCTAAAGTCAAGGTATACCACGTCAACGGCTCTTCCCTCATCCACAAATCCAGTCATCTTATCATAGAAGGAAATCAGGTTGGTCAGGCACGATTTGCCCTTGGTGAATCCACGTTGACTGCTCCTGATCACTCTATTTTCCTCCAAGTGTTTCAGGATGGATTCTTTGAGGACCTGCTCCATGATTTTCCCAGGGATTGAGGTGAGGCTGACCGGTCTGTAGTTCCTTGGATCCTCCTTTTTTCCTTTCTTGAAGAGAGGTACTATATTTGCCTTTTTCCAGTCCTCCTTCATGCATGTTGAGAAAGGCGTTCTTATGTCATTCGCTTTCTATGGTCTTCAGTATCACAATTTTACAGTTCACAACCCATTCCCTGAGCTTTGCTTTATTCAACATTTTGACTGACACCTGATGACCAGCTCAAAGAATGATGAGGGCAAAAAGTTCATACTGAAGCATAAGCCCTGGGGCTGTAAATAGTCATTCTTTCTGCACCAAAGGGAGTTCAGCACTGAGAGGTTACTGAATTATGGTCATTTCAGTTGGTTTAATGTGCATTCAGCCTATTTCAGCTGCCATCTTTGAAGGTTACATTTGTTAGTGAGGCCTTCAGGCCAGTTCCCCTATTAACTAAGGCTTTATGGCACCCAGAGCAGCTCATTTAAAACAATCTAGCATGCAGAAAGTTGTCCATCTATCTTGTGACAATCATTAAGTCTGCATAAAACAGTGACTCAGTCATGAAACTTTTCCTTCTCCATTTAGCGCAGACACAGTACAACTATGGCTTTAGTTCCCAAATACATTGAGAATCTGTGCCTTCCCATCTGTGACGTATTCTTTGTTTCCAGCTAGAGCACGGCAAATGATTAACTATTTGGTTAATTGTATGAAGAAGGTGAAAGTTTTGGGGTGAGGGTTGGGAGGATATTTATCTTGTGAGATTGGGAAGCTCTGTTTTTGTGGATTGATTTATTTTGTGTGGAGAAAGGTGGTTGACTTACTACTGCCCTTTTTCTCTTAGCTGGATTTATTTTCATATCCATCCTGAATGCCTGGAGCCTGAGGTAGGGTTTGCTATATGTTGAAACTGGAAAAAACAAAAACGCCCTCCTCCCCATGCAAGGAAAATGGTGAAAAGAACAAAAGTCCTGTGGCACCTTGACAAATTTCTTTGGGCATAAGCTTTTGTGGGCTGCAATTCACTTTGTCAGATGCAGGAAGTGGAAATGACAGTTAGCAGTCTATTTAATTAAATGTAATTAATTAAATTTTAATTAAACAGACTGGTGGCCTTCAGGTTTGTAAAAATTATATTTGTGGCCCTCGAGCCAAAAAGCTTTTTTTAAAATTTAAAAAGATTTTTTTAAAGGTGTTCTTTACCCCCCCCCAAAAAAATAAAAAAAAAAATAAAAAAAAAAGGGCTAGGTGCCCATGAAAAGGTCCCATACATGGAGGAGAAGCAAGTGGCCTCAGACCAGCTCCCAGCTGTGCGGCGGGACTGGGTGGGAGGTGGGTGGCTATAGCCCTATATTGCCCAAGAGTGTGTGTGGGCAGATTTTGTTACTGTTAGAACAACCAAGGTAACAAAATCTGCCCATACATGGTTTGGGGCGTGGCTGCAGCCTGACTCCCAGCCAGTGGCAGGGGAGCGCGGGCCACTTTTGGCTCATGGGCTGGGGTGGGGAACCCCTGGTTTAGAAAAAGTGGTACAGCACCGCCTAGGGTGGATGTATTCATATTGGTGCAAAAGTGTTTAACCATGTATAGTGTCTTCCAGTTGGGGAACTGAAATAAATTACACCAGTATGTCGTCTCTGTCCACACAAGACTTTTGCTAGCATAATTGTTGGTAAAAGACATGCTGCTTGTGACCAGAGGCGTTGTGTTGTTGTTGCTTTTATGAAGTTGAGCATTATCCTGCTGCTGATCTTTTTGTTGTTCCTGTTTGGTATTCGCTAAGCACTGACAATGAAGAGTGTTCTTGCCTCTAAAGAACTTCCAATGTAGAAGGCAGACACAAAGAGGGCTTGACTTGCTGGGGAATCCAGAGAATGGGTTAACAGTAGGTTAACTCCTACCTATTTACTCATTTCTTATGGTCATTTCTTTGCATTTTGGAACTGATTTTGAAATTATTTTGAGGGAGAGCTGCATGATGTTTGGCCACATCTCTGGACTTTTCAAACTGTTCTTGATTTCACCAAAGCAGCCTCCCAAAAGGCATATAAGAAGCTACCTTCTTGAGATCAGATTCTGACATCTTTACTCCTGTTGGGTAGCATCTTATTCCATGAGTAGTTCCATTGCAATCAATGGGAATGTTTGAGGAGTAAGATATTATTCTGCATGAGTAAGGGCATCAGACTCTGGCTTTAGAGAGCTCTCTTATAAAGATGGCCCTAGAATGTGGGGCTATTCAGCTCCTGGTTTTTACATCAACCCAGCATAAAGAGAGGGACTATTTGTAAAATGATATTTAGATCTGAGCATGGATATTGAAGACCACCTGCCCCCTAAACATTGATAGTATTCCGATTTGGGATTATTGTGTTCGTGACAATTTCTAGATCCTTATAATAAATTGTCTTTAATAGCTTAAAGACAGATAGTCCAGAAGAGGTATTCAGGTTCCTTTCTTTCTTATTTGCATAGAGATGTGCTGATGGATGGCTTCATTATAGCTCTTGATAGAAACAGCTACAGTGGCAAATGCAATTCATTTTATTTATAAACCTGGAGATTCAAATTACTTATGACCACTTTTTCACTCACTTTAGAGGTTATGACAGAAACAATTGTATATAAATATAAACTTCTAAAAAGAAAGATACAGGTCAAGTCTGAGGTGGACAATGTTATAGAACTCACTAGCTTGCTGATGAAAGATAATGCAACAAAAATGAATTCTGGAACAGAATTGTTTGTTCTTCGAAGATGCTCACGTGTACTCTATATGTCACATTTTTATATGAATTTTTTTTGTAAGTGTAAGGCATCTCTAAGGTAATGGCATTTTAATTTTGATTTTTGCAAAGTTATTGCCTCTACAGTATTCATAGATTTTTCTGGTGTTACATTTTTCTTGTTTGTTTACAGTCACAAAAAGTATTCAGTTTGAATTATTTGTTTCTTTCTCTTCCGGTTTTGTCTATGGACCCCTGCAGTCTCTGTCTTTGATTGGGGATTTCATAGGATCGAGGAAAGGAACTTCAAATGAGTTTTTGTTATTATTTCCAAACAGAGACCCTTCTGTTGATTTGTGTTTCCTCCTGGTTACTGTTGTATTATCAATGATACAATATAAAGACAATAGCTTCCTCATCACATGGCAAAAGGGGATGGTAGATTGTATGTGTGGTTTAAAAGTAGGGAAAGATGCACTGAGATGGATGTTATGAAGGATCAGAGTCTATCCTCTAGGGCTCATTCTAGTAAAGGCATGATTGCCTGCTACTCTAAGTCCAAATCACTGTTCCTTTGAAGTTAGTATCAACCACCTCCATTGTCCTCAGGGAGGGGCAGAACTTACCTACACTTATAAAAAATAGGTAAAGAGTTCTAAATGGCTTATGATATTGTTAATCTAGTCTTGTACAACACAATTAAGGTGCATGTTATGCATTTCAATCTATTAGCAAAGAAAAACTGGGTTAGTGGCAAGTAAGATTCTGGCAAGACACATTGCATCTACCCAAAACGTTAAAAAACTGGAAATAAGAGGTAAAGAGAAAGATTTGTCCTTGATCATGCTGACAACATTGCCTATTACACACTCAGTTTTCTCATAAGGCTTCCATTTCCATCTCCAACAATATGTACCCCAACTTCATCAGACTTGTACTTTAACATCAAACCTTAACAATGACTTCATAGGCTTTTATGTCAGTTATCAACAGCTCAGTACATTTGATTGTAGCACCTCTATGTCAGAGGCACCCAAACTTTTGAGAAACCCTCACGCCTCCCCACTTCCTCTTTACCATCATCCGACCCCCTTTTAAACAAAATTCAATTCTTAATAGTACAATTAAAAATAACCACAAATAGGTTTTCTAGGTTTTCATCTGCTAGAAAGTTAGAAATGCCTTTCATGGTATAAAATATGAAAATTAAAATTCTCTACTCTGATAAAACAATTTTTCGCTAAGAAAATTTCACAGCCTTGTGCCCCCTTGGATTGTCTTCACATAACCCTAGGGGGGTATGCCCACCAGTTTGGGAACCACTTTTCTATGTGCTTGAGAAATGATCCGGTCTTAATATTGCTGAGCTCATGGTTAAGAATTTGCATTAGAGTGGAAGTCTGGTGAAGCTGGGGCATGTATTAGTTTTTTTGGTATCCATTGGATAGAGAAGCAAAATCTGTTTTTGAAGAGGTTTATCAGTGAGTGAATCCAGTCATGGTATCTGCCCACAGAAATCAACAGCAGAGTTTGAAAACTTCAGATCCTTTGCTTAGATTTTTAGCTAATGGAGCTATGAGTCATTGTTAGCTGCTTTGTAGACCAATTACTGGAAGAGGACTTGACAAACACACTTACCCCATTGGGTTATATAACTCTGTTAGTCAGTAATAGACAAAATACAAAAAAGTCAAATATTTTGAAGCTCTGAGGAATCATGAGGTATGAGGTCACTACCAAGAAGTTTTATGGATCATTAAATTAAAAAAGACCAAGTGACTTGGGAACATCTGAAAGATGCTATCAAAGAAGTTGCACATAAACATGGTGGTGGTGGTGAGGGAGATGTTAATAGCTAAGAAAACCCCCTGGATAACAGATTAAATCATTGTTCTGATGGATAAAAGAAGGAAAGTAAAAGAATAAATATTGACAACAGAAAAAGTGGAATACAGAAGACTAAATAAACTGTAAAGAATAAATGCAGATGAGAAAAATCTGAATGAGAAGTGAAAGACACTGAACAATTGGTTAAAGGGAACAAAGTGCGATATCAAAAGATATGTGCCTTCAATTGCAGAAGAAAGGTGCCAATACAACCCTTATGGACGAAAATGAACAATATTTGACAGACACAAAAGACAAGAATGAGAGATGGCAAGAATATATTAAGGAACTGTATGGTGGGTTACACCAGAAAAACTTCAACTAGACATTTGTCAAGCAATCCCGCCACTAATAGTTGAAAAAACTAATGACAACAATTTTTTTTTTTTTTTTAAATGGAAGAGCAGTAGGTTGTGGTGGAATACTGGTTGAATTGTTAAATAGCATAGGAGACAAATGCTTGAAAGCCTCAGTGGTAATGAGAATTATGTTTAAAGACTGGAGAATTGCTAAAGGCTTTATAATATATGTATCCAAATTGCCCCCCCCCCCCCCAAAAACCCAAACCCAATAATGAAAACAACCCCAGTACTGTAAAGACTGCAGAAAAAATTAGCCCAACATTACATGCCTGTAAGGTACTCTCATCAGTTGCTCAAGACTAAATACAAGGAAAGACTGATAAAGAAATGCACTAACGTCAATAGTTTTAAAATATGCAAGGGCCATGACAAATATGTACTTGAGGCTCATGTTAGATGGATTAGTTGAAATGAGGAAAACAGTATATTTCTTTTCTTTTTTAATTGACTTCCAAAAAGCATTTGACAATATACAGCTACAAATTGCTCAACACATTACAATCAGTAGGGATTGATGGATATGAACTCAGCGTAATAAAATTATAATAGAATCAGAAGGAAATTATAACGGGAGATGAAAAGGAAAATCTAATACAGATTGAGAGGAGTGAGAGAGTTGTACAATGACACTGACTTTATACAACATTTATAGCAGGTATTTTAAAATAATCGAATAGACAGAAGAAGATAGTAAGATGAAATGGAAAATGAGAGATCATCACTTCAGATGATAATGCTATAGGCTGAATCAGAAGGAGGTCTGAAAGTTAGTGAAGATTATATATGAATATGGCAAACGATATGATCTGAAGTTTAATATCGACAAGACAAAAATGATGTTGGTATGCAAGACTCCTGGGAAAACATGCATAATGCCAGTTGATGATAATTGTACAATAAATGAAAAAAAAGTTATTTAGAAAGCCTCGTTACAGTACATGGCAAGTCAGATAGTGAAGTCAGCATGAGAACTGAGACACAATAGAGTGAAAAATTGTGCAGAGGGATGATTTTTTATTTCATATTTTTTCTCTATCAAATTCTGGAAGAATAAACATCTGAGAGAGATAAAAATGAAGGCTAAATTCTGACTCAAACTTATATGTGGGCTCTTAATTTAAGGTTGTGAAACACAGACATTCAAACAACTGGTGATAAACTACAGTTCTTCAAATTATGGTATTATAGAAGCATTGTGGAAATTTCATGGTATAACTACAAAAGTATTGGAACTCAGCAAATGCTAGTCAGAGAATTTACAAGAAGAGATTTGATTCTCCAGTACATTTTAAGTGGTTCGGTCGGTGATGCATGTTTGAGTACTGGAACGGAAAGTGAATAGCAGAAGAATACAAGGCAGAAGATGATCTTCAATGGATGATATAGTATCCTGTATAGATCAAAAGGACTACTCATCCACAAATAGATTAGTAGAAGACCATACAGAATGAGTTACCATGGGCTATGTCTACACTTGTCAAAATAAGTTGACTTTGCTAAGTTGACTTAATAAAGTCAACTTAGCATATCTACACTATAAAATTAAGTCGACTTAAAGTGAACCTTGCCAAATCGACTTAGAGCGTCCACAGTGGATGCCTAAATCAACTTCTAGGGGCTAGGTGGACCTGGGACTGGTCCGTGGTGGCAGGGGGGGCACCCCTTCCAAAGTGCCAGGGGGCTCAGTATTTGCCTCATTGTATCCTGATACAGTGGGGGCTGAGCAGGACAGAGACAGGGGCAGGGTATAGGAGCGGGGTGGGCAGGGCTGTGTGCTGCCCTGTGGGGGGGCACACCAGGCTCTCCCTGTGCCAGCCACCCTGGCAGTGAGGTCAGTGGAGGAGCCCTGGGGCCCTTTAAGTCGATTTAAAGTCAATTTAGGGCTAATCTGTGTCTACATTGGCTAAGTCGACTTAATAAAGTCAATTTAGCCAGTAAAGTTGACTTTAAAGTAAGTTTAATAAAGTCGACTTAAAACTTCCTTAAGTTGACTTAAGCAGCAGCTTAAGTCGATTTAAGGAAATTGTAGTGTAGACACAGATTAAATTCAGTCGACTTAAGCAAGCTTAAATCGACTTAATTCACAAGTGTAGAGGCACCCATGGTTGCAAATCTCTGGTAATGGACATGCCATGCAGGAAGAATAAGGAATCCTGCATTCTATTCTTGCTCTTGGAAAGGAGTATGGTGTAGGGAGGTTAGAGATAGGATAACTAAAACTGGTTTAGGAACATTAAAAGCAATGTGATGCAGTGCTAAGAGTGGCTTTTGTCATGTTAGATATCTGGATTTGGGGCCTACAGTGACCTTGCATAAGCTAATCTATTTTTAAAAAATGGCACAAAACTTTTGTAAAGAAGGCTGCTTATTTATTTGTAAACAAACAGCATGACATGAACTTTCTCCAAGAATAAAGCTCACAACATAGCTCACAACAAATAGTAAAATGAAAAATACATCTGATTTGGGGATCAAAGGAGGGGGGAGCTCTTTAGCTAATGGAGAGCCTTTCCCTTCAGAGCAATGGCAGTAGCAGCTGCTCACCCTCTGTCAGTCTGCTTGCTTTATATGAGTGTCTGCTAATTGGAGAGAGCTGCCATTTGAGATCTTGAGAGAACTTAGCCAGGTCCTAACTTTCCCCTGCCACCCAGGCATTGCCTTCTGCTGTTACGGTAATAGATAGATGGGGAACCATCGCCAGAGGGGTTCGTTACCAGTAGCCAAAGTACTATTCTCTCTTTATCACAGATAGAGGTGAGGTTCCTTGTGGACTGCATAAATTAAATCATGGTTATGGCTCTGTTTACATAATGTGACTCTTGTGCAGTTGAGGCTAAATTCATCCAGTTGCTCCTCAGTAGCAAACATTGCCATGGGGAGAGTAGGAACTTTTAGGAAGCAGTTGCAACTAAAACTGGTGAAAGTTTTTGAATGAATTGTTTATTCACAGAAAAAATGTAACTTTGGGTTGACGGAACGATGAATTTGGGTTGACTTGGGTGAATGGGTTCCACTGAAAAATAGGGAAACACATTGTACTTCCACATTTTCTAAATGAATCATTGACACAATGTTTCATACTTCAAAAAAAAAAAAAAGAATTAAACTACCTTGAAACAACCCTTTGTCTCCCCCCAAAATTAGGTCAAACACATTTTGTTCAGTTTGAAAGAACCATTTTTTTTTCATTTCAATGAGCAAATCCAAATAGATTTCATTTCAGATTACCCCAAATGAATTTTTTACCAGATTTTTTTCTTTTCGGTTCAGTGAGTCAGTTATTCAGTCAGGTCTAGTCACAACCTCTCTTATATCATGGTTTAGGAATAGGTATTGCCAGCTTCCACTATACGAGGTGTTGCTGGCCATGGAGGGTGTGTAGGTGTAGTAGTTATGGGATGTGCTGATTCAAAGCATTCCTTCAGAAACCTTCCCCAGTGGGGCTTCTATAGATCGTACTGTGGACAGAGAAGTT
>ML685812.1:8069010-8106582 GCA_007922175.1 Pelusios castaneus
TCCCACGAAAGCTCATGCGATAAATAAATCTGTTAGTCTTTAAAAGTGCCACAGGACTCTGTTGTCTTTCTACAATAGACTAACACGGCTACCCCTTTGGAATTTGACTATAGATAAGTGTTACTCATCCTTTTTAGGTTGGCAACTAGGACTAGTAGATGGAAAATAACTCGCCATTTCATGAAAAAATTCGCGGTTTTGAAATTTATTTTTGTTTTGATATGCCAGAAAATGAGACCTTTTTGAAATTTTTTATGAAAAATTGTGAGACTCCCAAAATAACTTGGACTTGTCTCTCTCACATCTCAGAGATGTGTCCTAACGGTTGGGTTATTGACTGTTTTGGGATAGAGATCTCTCTTGCTTCCATTTTGAAGAGAAATTCCATTCTGGATTGAAGAAATCTTCCTGATGAGGTTTTTGTTGAAACCAGTATCTGAGTGTAAAACACTTTTGGTTTCCACAACATGTCATTTTTCACCAAAAGAAAATATAATGAAAATATTTTCAGTTAGCTAGCTGTATTGACAACGACTTTAAAATCCATCCTCACCCCCTGCCCAGTAGTTAATGTAAGAGTAAAAACTTATCAATAGTAATAAAGAAAATCCTGTACAATTCATTTGTGTGGGTATTTTGAGAGAATACTTTACCTTGAAATCCTAGCACAATGTTGGAGGAAGCTGGGAGAATTAGCTAAGAGAAATTTAGGTTGAAAAGGAATGAATTTCAGAAAGACAGTATATTATAGAGTCATGAAAACATAACTGGGCTAGCGTATTAAAACAAGAATCAAACAACAAGTAGATCTGGATGAATGTTTAGAAATGAAAAACTATACCCTTAATTCAAAATAATAGTAAATGGGAATATATAGGCCTAACTTTTCAGAACTGTGCAGTATAATTATGCAATAAAAATGTGTTTACATTTTTGGGTTTAGGTCATGCGTGCACTTAGTCTTTAATTAAAAAAATAATAAATATCTGGCAGTACATGGGAACAACCTCAGAACATGTTATACTAGGGGCAGAGAGAGAGCATGTATGTGATTTGAGAGAAGGGCTATGAGGACAGAAAAAGTTCCATCCCAAAGAGGAAGCAGAACAAAAACCAACCAACCAAAGAAAAAGCCCCCACAAAACAGGCAGGACAAACTATTGCTTTTCTCAAAGGGGAGATAAAAAGAGGATTCTTCAGATGAGAGCTGACAAGTTTGAGTGACAAGAATCCACTGTAAATTGGAGAGAGGTTGCATTGCTAGCTGTAGATAATGTGCACAATTCAGAGAGTGGAGAAATTAAACAGAAATTATAAAAAGCCTTCATAGTTCAAACAATTTACTAATAGATATAAAAGGAAGATGTATAAGAAAAATAAAAATGAGCTATCTGCACGGAAGTATTAGGGGAGGAGTGTAGTCAAGTAAATTCACCCGTTGGCTGGCCTGCTATAAGAATTCTCCATATACTGAAATAAATGAGAACAGATTAACTTGAAGGACACAGCCACATGTTTCTCACAAGACTTGGTAAATTCCATGGGAGTACAAAATAAAGCTAAAGGCCCCATCTCCCTCCTCTTTGTCTATTCCATTTCCTTCTGACATAAATGAACTATAGTCTCAACAGGACTATTTGCTTCCGAGTGTGGTCTGTAACCATTCTTTTGTCATTTTACAGAAGGAAAATGACTTGGTCTACCAGTTCACTGAAGACCTTGTTGCTAAATATTTTGAGGGCCTCTGAGAGCTACTTATATAGGTTTTGATGTTGTTTGGTCTTCTATACATGTGTCAGGATGCTTTGGATTTCTAGGCCCTAACTCTGATTGAGAAGCAGCTAGAATCCACCAAAGTGTCTAAGATGAAGGTAGACATTGAACACTCTATTCATATTAAGGAGTGTCAGATGGAGCACAAAAAACAATATAGCTGTCACAATTCCCAGTGTGCTAGAACAGTAACCAAGGCTTTATTAGGTATGAGGAACTCAAGAGAGGAGTAATGTTAAAAGGGATAGGATAATAAAAGGCAAAATTAACAATACATAAACTCTACCTCTACAACGAATACATAGCAACCTGCTCCCTCACAACACCTATCTAAGCAAATATTGAGTCCAAGCTCTGCCGTGGTGCAGCACAGAAATAAGTGGCTGGGGTTAGGCCTAGTGGTCAGAGTTTGAATGCCAGGGTCAAAGGTCAAACCACAGCTTCAGTCAGGAATCAGAACCAAGGGCCAGAAACAGATTACTTGGACTCAAACGCAGGAGCAGAATTTGAACAAGGCTGGGTGCATGGCAGGCTCTAGACTGGAGCAGTGTGGGAATGGGGGTTGGAGTGAGTGGAGCATAGGGAGGCAGAGAATCCAGTGTGGAGGGGTGTGCATTGGGCAGTCACTTCTCCTCTGCCGCTGCTGGGCTTAAGAGAAAGCCACCTGAGTTCTGTAGCTAATCAAGTGGTTCTACTGTGGCCCAGCTGTACTCACTGGCTGCCTGATGACTGGATAGAGATAACTGCAAGCCCTCATTCATGACACGTTTTCCACAGAAAAGGAGGTACCATCATTATCCATGTACCATCATCATCTGTGTAGCTACCTCGTGTGGGATTAAAGCAGGTAGGCTGGCTCTTGGTTGCCTGACCTTGACTCTCTCGTCAGCCTCCAGGGATTCTGATCTTTGATGAGATGACACTATCCAATGTCCCTGAAATTTCAGAAGGACTCAGTCTTCCCTTGGGTAGGAATGTGGGAGGCAGAAGGCTTCTCCCTGGTCGAGTAGCTCCTTTCCCTGAAGTAAAGCCAACCCTTTGTCTCTGCATTCCAGCTTATCATTGGTTCATGCAGTAGCTTGGAGTGTGTTCTTTTTCACTCCTTGGACTCTTATGCAGCCTGGGAAATGGAGTTCTCTATCGCCGTTGCTGTAATCCAGAGGCAAGTTCCGTAGAGACTGAGTGTGGTATTCCAGGAGTGCCTTGTCCAAAGGAGTAACATTAAACTTTTCGATTTAATGAGGTAGGGCAGGACCCACTGTGCCAGTGAATCTGTCCAGAGTAGTATGGCATGAGAAAAGCATCTAACTCATTGATGAAGCCTAGAATACTGGAAGCTGAAACACTGCCTTGTCTTTTTGATCATTACAGTAATAAAAAGTACTGACTCTAGAATAACGTATGTTGCTAAACATTAAAACAATAGCATATATTTCCAGTTATTCCAACTGCTCTATGTTTGTTCTATACCAGGCTGTCAAACATGAGGCTCATGGGCCAAATGCAACCCGCCAACCTCTTCCATCCGGTCTGTGAATGCACGCGGGGGGACCACAATCTCTCCCTATCAGAGAGAGAGAGAAAGAAAGAGAGTGTAGTCTTGCGTACCCAGTGCTCCGCAATGCCACGAGAGTGTCAGGCCTCGCAACATCTCAGAACGTTGGATATGCGAGACTGCGCTCCACAAGACCACACTCTCTCCCTAAGAGAGAGAGGGAATGGTATCGTGGAATGTAGTTTCACATACACAGCAAGCACTCTGTGATGTTGTGAGAGTGCTGTACTATTTCAATGTATGGCATGTCTGGCCCACTTGAAATACATTTAAGTCAAATCCGACCCACCATGGCAAATGAGTTTGACACCTCTATTCTATACTGTGCTCCCTAGTGCCATGTTAGCAGCATCTGACCCCTGAAAGGCTGTTTATCTATGTTTTTGGCACTTGGTACCTACAGTAAAGCACAGTATATACAGTAGTTGCCTGTATTTGTCATCAATGACAATGCGGTAATTAGCAGTTATGTGCTGATCTAAAGGTTGGTGGCAAGGGTTGTAGTTAGGGTGCTCTATAAATAGTACACTAAAATCAGGAGAGAGCTGTCCAGCCAATTGAAAGGTTCTATCCATTCCCTAACAATCATTTTAGTTATGATTTAAAAGTCCTCTTCCTAACATCTTCTATGGCCTCAGATAGATTCCAGTTTATGGTTCCATTGACTCACTACGCATACATGTTTGTATTGGTGGAGATTGTCCAATGGATGTATAGCTTATAAATGAATTCCACTGTAATGATTGTTACCTTTTCTCATCTCCTTGTTTTTTTATAAGAGGGTAAAACATATTTGCCTCAGAGAGAATTCTGCTCTGAGCAAGTCCATTCTTTAGAAGGCCACTCCTTCTAATGCAGATTGGCAACTGTGCCAGGCATCTTGGCAGCACTACTGAATGTTGGCTTTTATGTTTTAAGTAAAGAGATGCATTGTGAAAGCTGTCAGGTTATGTTGCATTGGTGGAGAAGCTGACTCGCATTACTGAGACAATTCTCTTGGAAAGCTGTAACTTGTGATTTCAGAACTGAAATGCATTCATTTAATAACCAGTCTAGGTGCTGCTTTAGTTACTTTCAGAAATTCAGTAGTGTGCGTCATACATGGTATACATATGGTTTTCTGCATCTGTGTTTTCAGCAACAACACTTATTGATGGATTTTTCTCTAAAAACCTCAAACCAGGAACAGATACGAAGTAAAGTGACTATGGTTCAACTAATGCACATAATATTTGCGTCAACTGGTTGAATGTCTGGCTGTCCTCTGGATTCTTGCTCACTAATCATAGTTTAAAAGAGAATCAAAATGAAAGTTCTGTCAGTAAAAAACCCAATTATTAAAATGCTTTAAAATTAATTTAATAAAGAAAGCTCTTTGCTTGGCTGAACAAACTGAGTCTGATTCTATCTTAGTTACTTAAATGGCCCCGATTAGCACACTATCTGGGCACCTCACAATCTTCAATACAGTGATCCTCACAATACTCTTTCGAGGTAGGGAAGTGCTATTATCCTCACATGGAGGAAGATCTGAAGCATAGAGAGACTAAGTGACCTGGGGCTTGTCTAGCTGGTATGGCTCTGTGCACTGTTGGGGTATGATTTCTAAAGCACATCAACATGTTGTGCACTAACTCAGTGGTTTTCAAACTATGGGTCGGGACCTGGTACTGGGTCGCAGACCCTCAGGAACTGGGTCACGCCCTCTCCCCCCCACTGCCGTTGAAAGACTAGAATGCATTACTGAAAGATGTAATTGTTGGGTCACAGGCATAAATGATTTTTTTTTAACTGGGTCCTGAGAAAAGAAGTTTGAAAACCACTGCTCTGACCCCTGTAGATCAGCTGGGTATGTACTAAAGGGAACCTGTGTTTTATGTAGTGCTGTTTCAAACAGTATTCTGTTGAAGTGCACTAGAGAAGTTTTAGTCTGAACCATCAGGGTCTACAAGTGCTGGTGAGTGCGCAACATCTTTATGAACTTTAGATATCAGCCCCCCTGTAGTGTGAATTAATGACTGTGTAGACAAGCCTCCTGTCATATAGGATAGGATAATAAAAGACAAAATTAACAGTACATAAACTCTGACTTTTGCAATTTTAAGGGGTTACATTTTCAAGTTTGTCTCTGCAACCATGGGGGCTAGAAACTTGCCTTTAAAAAAAATGAAATTTTAGATTCTGGTGTATTCGCATGACTCTGGGGTCTGCGGTTTATAATCTTCACCAAATATTTCCAGACTAGCAATAACGTTGTGAGAACTGGTAACAATATAATCAAGTTTGCACTGGAAATGGAAGCACCTGAACGGTAGTGAAGGGAGACAGACGTAATAGATTAGATTTGGCACTCTTTTAGCACTTACTACCAGATGAACGGTGCAAATGTGTAAGGGAGTGCCTGCTGCACTCCGAAGAAGATGTCACAATAATGTTCCCATGGAGGATTGTGCCTGCCAGAGGCTAATGACTGGGGGAGCTGCACTAGGATACTTCTTTTCTGCACCATCTATTAGCAGGAGCAGTGGTTTAAAGCTAGAGCTTAGCCCCTGATCTTGCACTGTCTATGGTTAGGGTGTAATCAGCAAAAGTTATTCTTTCTTCATTTTACAACTCAGACTGAGAAAAATAGAGGAAAAGTGAGTATTAGAACCACTTCTACTTGATGGAATAATTGAATAGTAAGTACTAATCTGTTACACTCTATGGTATTTTCTGCAGATTGAGGATTGTGAGTAGAGTAGTAGAGGGGAGTGGGAAGCTCTAGGTAAGCAAGAGTTAAGATTTAATCAAATTTCAATATGATTTCTCCCTCCCCCATCCCATTCAGCAAAATGTTTAAGTCCCGAAGTCCCATGCATAACTCTCCTGCATGCAGTGGCGCACATGTTCTAGTGCTTTGCTGAAAGTTGAAGCTAGCCAAATTCAAATGGGAAATAAAGGATACATTTTGACAGTGAGGGTAATTAATCATTAGAGCAATTTACCAAGGGTTGTGGTGGATTCTGATGCTGACAATTTTGATATGAATATTGGATGTTTTTCTAAAACGTCTGTTCTAGGAATGAATTTGGCCTGTTTTATACAGGAAGTCAGACTAGGTGGTCCCTTCTGGTTTTGGAAGCAGTGAAAGTATGACTATGATTCTGGTCCTTAATAATGAAGCATTAAACCCAGTCAGATTAATATGTTAAAAGTGTAGAGACAAGTACTACTGTTGGAAACCAGTACACTGTTTTTAATCAGTGGAAAGATGGCCATTGAATTCAATAGACTTTGAACCAAGCCCTCTGTATTAAGGGAAAATTGCTCATTTTCTTTGAGACGTTTGTTTGAAAAACAGAAACTTCAGATGAAATAAAGGCAAGTAAATTAGAACAAACAAGGTGTGCCAACCTCTGCAAACCTCTGTGAATCAGTTGTGCAAAGTTCTACACAGCTCAGTTCTTGGGATGTAAATAAGACCTAGTTTTATCATAATAATTGAAGTTGAGGCAAATGTTTTGAATGCAATCTAGATAGCCAGAGAATAAGAAAACTCCATGTATTTTAGGGAATGTGGATTATTTGCCACCTGTGGCTCATAAAATCAAAGAAAATAGAAGGTACCATAACAGGTCATCGAGTCCAGTTCCCTGCACTCATGGCAGGACCAAGTACCCCATTAAACCATCCCGGACAGGTGATTGTCCAACCTGCTCTTAAAAACCTCCAATGTAGGAGATTCCACAACCTGCCAAGGCAACTTATTCCAGTGTTTAGTCACTCTTACAGTGAGGAATTTTTTCCTAATGTCTAAGCTGAACTTTCCTTGCTGTAATTTAAGCCCGTTGCTTCTTGTCCTATCATCTGTGATTAAGGAGGACAATTTTTCTCCTTCTTCCTCATGTAGGAGTCCCACGTCACGGGCGGGCGTGGAGGGCGCCCCCTTCGGGTGCTTCGAGGAATTAGCCGGGGGGGAGCGCCCTTTTTATCCCACAGTCTGCGGCCCCCAGCCCCAGGCAGGGCGGAGCAGACCAAGTACAAAGTCAGTTGCCCCTGGCCCTCAGGCAGGGCGGGGCAGGCAAAGTATAGAGTCAGTTGCCCCCGGCCCTCAGGCAGGGCGAGGCAGGCACAACACACAAACCTCCATGTGGGGTTGCTGAGGTTTGAGTGTTATGGGTGGCTAGGGAAAAGGGGTGAGGGAGGGGGACGCAGGCCACCCACTCCACTGCGTCCCAGCCCAGGGCCCTATTCAGCGGCAGAGGCGTCTGCCACTGTGGTCAGCGGGGTTCCGGCCGAAACACGCTGACCCTGGGCGGCTCCGCCACTCACTAGGCGGCAGCCAACCGCCCCTGGGCTTCTTCCTCCCTTCCTTGGGTTTGGGGTACCTGGGTCGTCCTCCCGGTCTCCGGGGTAGATCGCTAGCGGAATCCCCACCAGGCCATCCAGGTCCATAGGGAGGTCGGGGAAGTGCTCAATCTCCTCCAGTGAAGGCAGTTCCTCGAGGTCGTAGGGCCCCAGCGCCGCCGGTGGGTCCTTCGGTGGACTAAGGTCCTCAGCCGAGGGAAGCTCCTCAAGGTCGCAGGTCTGCAGCGGCTCCTCCGGGTCCTCGGCAGGGTGCGTCTCTGCCTCTGGGGCCCGATGCACCCGGGATCGATCCCCGGCCTTTCCCTCGGGGATCCCTTCCCAGTCACAGGGCCCTGGTAAACTTGGTAGGCCCTCTGGCTGAATGGCTGGAGCGGCCCGGGCCGGCCTCCTGGTAGGGGCCTGGTTCTCTCCGGTTCACCGCCGGAGAGGAGCCACGTCCTTCCCCTTCAGCAGCCTTTCCCCTACTGAGCTGACCGGCTGGGCCTTTATACCTCCCCTTCCTGTCTGGGCCCTGCCCTTCTGCTGCCGGGGCTGGAGCCCTGCAGTTCCCAGGTATGTCCAGGGGGGGCGTCCGGGCCCTTCCTCAGGCCCCGGCTTGGAGGAAGGCCACAGGTCTTCTCTACACACACACCCCCCTTAAGTCCAGCTCCTGGTCTCCAGGGCTGGACCTGGTCCCCTCCCCGAGGCGGGATAAAGCATCCGCATTGGCGTGATTTTTACCTGCGCGGTGTTGAACGGAGAAGGAGAAGGGTTGCAAGGCCAGATACCACCGCATCACTCGGGCGTTAGTGTCTTTCATCTGTTGTAGCCAACGTAGTGGGGCATGATCTGAGATGACTACGAAAGGATGCCCGAGGAGGTAATACCGTAAGGCCTCTAGCACCCATTTTACAGCCAGCGCTTCTTTTTCCGTCGTAGCATATTTTTGCTCCCAGGGAAAAAGTTTTTGACTGATATAGAGGATGGGGTGTTCCTCCCCTTGATGCTCTTGGGTCAGGACGGCACCTAATCCCACCACTGATGCATCGACTTGTACCAAGAATGGGAGATCAAAGTCTGGACTATATAAAATCGGGGCTTGACATAATCTGTCCTTTAGTTCTTGGAAGGCTTGTTCACAGTGCGGATTCCATCGCACCCGCAGCGGCTGGTCTTTGGTTAACAAATCTGTCAAGGGTGTGGCTATCGTCGAGAAGTCCGGGACGAACCGTCGATAGTATCTGGCCAACCCCAGAAACTGCCGGACCTGTCTCTTAGTGGTGGGTTGGGGATATTCCTGCAATGCTTGCACCTTCCCGTTTAGGGGGTCTCAGTGTGCCCCGTCCTAGTGTGTAGCCGAGGTAGGTCGTCTCCTTCCAGCCTATCCGGCACTTTCGGGGGTTGGTTGTTAGCCCAGCATTCCTCAATGTTTGCAGGACCGCTGCCACCTGGGTTAGATGGGAATCCCAGTCTCGGCTATAAATGACCACGTCATCGATATAGGCAGCCGCATACTCCATATGAGGCCGCAGGAGTCGGTCCATCAAGCGCTGAAAGCTCGCCGGGGCTCCATGGAGGCCAAAGGGCATCCTCACAAAATGGTACAGTCCACTTGGAGTGGCGAAAGCAGTCTTCTCCTTTGACTGGGGTTCTAACGGGATCTGCCAGTACCCCTTGGTGAGATCCAAGGTGGTGAAATATTCGGCCTCCCCCAGTCGCTCTAGAAGTTCATCTATCCGTGGCATAGGGTAGGCATCGAATTTAGAGATGGCATTCACTCGTCGGAAATCGATACAGAATCGGCGTGACCCATCGGGTTTGGGGACCAGGACGATAGGACTCCACCACTCACTCGCCGAGGGTTCAATTATCTCTAGATTGAGCATAGCCTGGACTTCCTGCTCTATCACCGCCTGGAGGTGTCGGGAGGGGGGGATCGCGCCCCGGTCCGTACTATTTCCCCAGGAGATGTTTGGATCTGGTGATATACCTGGGTGGTCCTTCCCGGCACGGCTGCGAAGACTCTGGCAAAGGCCCTCAACAGGTGTGTAGCTTGTCGCCACTGGGCCTCGGTGAGGTCGGGGCTCAGCTGAGGTTCACCGGGATCCCCCTGGGGAATCTGTGGCCCTAGTTCCGGGTCCGGTGGGTGAGGGGTGATCATTAGGGCCTCCCGTTGTCACCAGGGTCTTAAGAGGTTGATGTGGTATATCTGCCTCTTCTTCCGACGATCGGGTTGTCTGACTTCATAGTTTACCGGTCCTGTTTGGCGGATCACTTCGTAGGGGCCCTGCCACCGGGCCAGGAGCTTGGACTCCGTGGTGGGGAGTAGCACCAGGACTCAGTCCCCTGGTTCAAAGGTGCGGGTCTGGGACCCCTGATTGTAGCCCCGCGCCTGGGTCCTCTGCGCGGTTTTCAGGTTTTCTTGTGCTAGGGATCCAGCCTGGCAGAGGTGGTTCTGCAGGTTCAGTACGTACTGCAGGAGCCCCTGCGAGGGGGAGGGGGTCGTCTCCCAGTCCTCCCTCATTAGGTCTAAAATCCCCCGGGTTGTCGGCCGTACAGCAGCTCGAAGGGTGATAATTGGGTGGAGGCCTGTGGAACTTCTCGTATGGCCATGAGCAAGGGTGGAATTAGCTGGTCCCACTTCTGCAGTTCTTTGGGAGAGAACTTCCTTAACATATGTTTCAGGGTCCGATTGAACCGTTCCACCAGCCCATCGGTCTGGGGGTGGTAGACTGAAGTCTGTAGCTTCCGAATTCCCAGTATGGAGCAGACTTCTCTAAAAAGCTGGGAGGTAAATGCCGTCCCCTGCTCCGTGAGTAATTCTTGGGGCAGTCTGACCCGGGCAAAAACTTTCACTAACTCCCCCGCGATGGTCCGTACCGTGCTATTCTTTAAGGGGATGGCCTCTGGGAAGCGGGTCGCGTAGTCCACCAGGACGAGCAGAAACCGGTAGCCCCCAACACTACGCTCTAGCGGGCCGACTAGGTCTGCGGCCACCCTCTCGAAAGGGTTTCCTACCACAGGAAGGGGCACCAGGGGGGCTCGCGGGGTTCTGCTGGTGGCGACCTTTTGGCATTCCGGGCAGGAGGCGCAGTAGTCTTGTATCTCCCGCCGCACTCCCGGCCAGTAGAAGCGTGCAAGGATTCGTGCGAGGGTCTTGTCCATGCCCAGGTGGCCGGCGGCGGGGATGTCATGGGTCAGCCGGAGGACCGCTCTCCGGTGTGGTCGTGGCACTACTATCTGGGTACGGGGTTCCCTGGTCCGGGTGTCTTTCTCGACCCGATATAGCCGGTCTTGGCGCAGTTCAAAGTGGGGCCACTGGCCGACTCGTTGAGGGTCCGTCACCACCCCATCCACCGCCGCCAACTGGTCGTAAGCGTTCCAGAGGGTGGGGTTCTCCCGTTGGTCTCGACAAAAATCAATTCTGGCGCTCTCCATCGGTGTAGACCCTGCTAGCGGGGTGAACTCTCTGTCTTCTGGCGGACAACGCTGTGGGGCAGGCTCCCCCGATGGGGCCTCGGGTTCTTCCCCTGGACCATGCGTCCCCGGATCGGCGACGTCCTCCTCCTGAGGGCCCGGTGGGAGTTGAAGTGTCTCGGGGACTGGTTGGAATTCCTATTGGGCCTGTAGTTGCCCGACCCGTTGCAGCACTCCAGCAAACTTGGGCCAATCCCGACCTAGGATGACAGGGTAGGGCAGTTGGGGCGTAAGTCCTACGGGAATGGTTCGAGTAACCTGTCCCACCGTGAGGGGAACAGGAAGCGAGGGATACGTCCGCAGGTCCCCATGGATTCACTGGAGGCCCACTTGGCCCAGCACGCACCCGTCTTCGGGGACTAGACCTCGTAATATGAGGGTCTGCCCCCACCCAGAATCCACGAGCGCTTCCAGGGCTCTCCCGGCTATCTGGACCGGGATGGTGGCTTTCGGGGAGGTTGGGCCCTGGGCTCGCCCTTCCCCGGCCTACACCGACACCAGGGAGCAGTCCATGGTGGGGCAGTGCCGCTGCCAGTGTCCCACCTGTCCACACTTGAAGCACGGTCCCCTCTTACTAGGAGCCCCCTGGCTTGGAGTCGAGACCTCTCGGGGCTGGTCTCCCTTGCCTGGTCCCGGGGTCTGTGCAGCTTCAGAGGGTCCCTGGGCGGTCCGGACTTGTGGGCGACTGCGGCCCTGAGCCGGCATTCGGCTGGGTAGGTTATTCCCTGGGGCTTGGCTGGGCCCAGGCACTCTCGGGTTGTGTCGCTCGGATTTAGGGCTGACCACATCTCCGGGGTTCTCTGCGGCCAGAAAGTCTTCTATTCGACTAACGGCCTCGCTCAGCATGGCGGGGCGATGCTGCATGACCCACTGCCGGCCCTGGCCAGGCAGAACATGTAGGAACTGTTCCAGTACAATGGTGTCCAACAAGTCCTCTTTGGAATGTTGCTCTGGCTGCAGCCAACGCCGACAGGCCTCCTTCAGTTCTTGCGCCAGGGCCTGGGGTCGGACCCCCGGATTATAGGGTGTCCCTCTAAACTGTCGCTGAAAGGTTTCAGGGGTAATGTCCAGGACATCCAGGATGGCCTCCTTCACCACCTTATAATCCCGCACAGCCTCGTCGGATAGCGCCCGATAGGCAGCCTGTGGGGCTCCCGTCAAATAGGGTGCCAGCAGGGTGGCCCATTGGTCTGGGGCCCATCCGGCAGCAGTGGCCACCCGTTCAAAGGTTTTAAGAAATGCCTCGGGATCATCATCAGGGCACAACTTCGTCAGTCTTAGTGGCAGCGGGACGGGGCCGGTGGCTTGCCCCCCTGCGGCTGCTGGGGCTGGCAAGCCAGTCAATAGGGCCGTCAGCTGCTGTGCGTTCTGCCGCTGCACTTCCTGTTGTTGGGCACTCAGGTTCGTAATCATCGTCTGTTGCTGTGCTGCTAGGGTCTGCAACAGCTGCTGCTGCTGTTGCAGCTGGGCAGCCTGCTGCTGTTGTTGGTGGTCCACAAGCCACTTCATGAAGTGCTCCAGATCCATCGTTTCGTCTTATCTCTAATTAACAGATAATGTTATTACTGACTTCAGCGGGCCCCTCCCTTTTTTCGTTCAGGGGGGGAATGCCCACATTCGCCACCACGTGTAGGAGTCCCATGTCACGGGTGGGCATGGAGGGCGCCCCCTTCGGGTGCTTCGAGGAATTAGCCGGGGGGGAGCGCCCTTTTTATCCCACAGTCTGCGGCCCCCGGCCCCAGGCAGGGTGGAGCAGACCAAGTACAAAGTCAGTTGCCCCTGGCCCTCAGGCAGGGCGGGGCAGGCACAAAGTATAGAGTCAGTTGCCCCCGGCCCTCAGGCAGGGCGGGGCAGGCAAAGTATAAAGTCAGTTGCCCCTGGCCCTCAGGCAGGCACCAAGGCAAAGAGTCAGTTGCCTCCGGCCCTTAGGCAAGGCGAGGCAGGCACAACACACATACCTCCGTGTGGGGTTGCTGAGGTTTGAGGGTTGAGGGTGGCTAGGGAAAAGGGGTGAGGGAGGGGGACGCAGGCCCACCCACTCCACTCCACTGCGTCCCAGCCCAGGGCCCTATTCAGCGGCAGAGGCGTCTGCCACTGTGGTCAGCAAGGCTCCTGCCGAAACACGCTGACCCTGGGCGGCTCCGCCACTCACTAGGCGGCAGCCAACCGCCCCTGGGCTTCTTCCTCCCTTCCCTGGGTTTGGGGTACCTGGGTCCGCTGGGTCGTCTTCCCGGTCTCCGGGGTAGATCGCTAGCGGAATCCCCACCAGGCCATCCAGGTCCATAGGGAGGTTGGGGAAGTCCTCAATCTCCTCCAGTGAAGGCAGTTCCTCGAGGTCGTAGGGCCCCAGTGCCGCCGATGGGTCCTTTGGTGGACTAAGATCCTCGGCCGAGGGAAGCTCCTCAAGGTCGCAGGTCTGCAGCGGCTCCTCTGGGTCCTCGGCAGGGTGCGTCTCTGCCCCTGGGGCCTGATGCACCTGGGATCGATCTCCGGCCTTTCCCTCGGGGATCCCTTCCCAGTCACAGGGCCCTGGTAAACTTGGCCCTCTGGCTGAATGGCTGGAGCGGCCCGGGCCGGCCTCCTGGTAGGGGCCTGGTTCTCTCCGGTTCGCCGCCGGAGAGGAGCCACGTCCTTCCCCTTCAGCAGCCTTTCCCCTACTGAGCTGACCGGCTGGGCCTTTATACCTCCCCTTCCTGTCTGGGCCCCGCCCTTCTGCTGCCGGGGCTGGAGCCCTGCAGTTCCCAGGTATGTCCGGGGGGGCGTCCGGGCCCTTCCTCAGGCCCCGGCTTGGAGGAAGGCCACAGATCTTCTCTACACTCATAACAACCTTTTAGGTATTTGAAAACTGTTATCATATCCCCTCTGTCTCCCTTTTTCTAAACTAAACAAACCCAGCTCTTTCAATCTTCCCCCATAGGTCAAATGTTCCAGACCTCTAATCATTTTTGTTGCCCTTCTCTGGACTTTCTCCAGTTTCTCCATATCCTTTTTTAAATGAGGCGCCCAAAACTGGACACAGTACTCAAGTTGAGGCCTAATCAGTGCAGAGTAGAGTGGGAGACATGGTGTATTAGTGATAGAATGCTGTACTGTCTTGTAAAATTATACTATAACCCTACTTTATAAGTTTTAAAACCAAAAATAATTGTATTTTTACACATTTTACAAATTGCTGTCTTTCTAATTTATGATAATCATATAAAACACCAGCAAAATATATCTGACAATATGAAAGTGGTTTTCTAAACATGGTTTTGTTGGTGATACACATCTTTTTGGTTAGGAATAACTGTAGTGATAAAAAAAGCTATCCTGTTTTTTAAAAAACAAAACAAAAACACTAACATGTAGTTCTGTGACAATAAGCTTGTTAGGTTCCCGTCGTTAAGATCCTCTATAAACTAATCAAGTTGTAAGACTTGCCATAGTTTTGTATCATATCCTATGATTGACTTTGAGCATTTACTCCCAGAATTAATAGACTTCCTACTAACTACAACATCAGATTCTTATTAATCAAGTCAGTGAAAGTCTTTGAAACTGACAAGATCTATTTTCTGAACGATACATTTTGACTCAAATAACCGCACAGACTCTGCTGTTTAACTGCAGAGATTTTTTCTTTTCATTGCCCTTCTATTCACTACTTTGGGTTGTGAGTGTGCATGGTTTCTGTGATTCCCCTATGGTAGGCATAAGGAGTCTTCATGCTGATTCCTCAGAATCTGAATTTTCTTAACTTTGATTTGAGTCTTTTTGATCTAGCCACCCCGCCCCTTTCTGAGGTTTAGTGTCATAGTGCTTTTTATTTGTTTATTGTATTTATTTAGGAATACAATTTCTTCCCTGAGGATATAGCTATTACTTAGTGGCTCTAGAACTAACTTGTCTGTGTTACTTGGGACCAAGTCAAGAATAGAGTTTACTTATGTGTCCTGTAGACATTTCACTAGATTGTGTGTTTTGCTCATGTCATCCATTAAATACTATTTTATTAGACTTCGTTGTTTCTTTTGTCTTAATATTGTATATACAATATCCTTTGTTCTAATCAGGAAGCCAGTAGTTTAATTCAACTGTAAATTTGTTTTAATTGTAAGGTATTTCCATGCAGAAATTTTCCCATTAAATTCTTTGGAATCTTTGCAATATAGTGCTACTACTACTTCCCACCTCTGTGACCTAATCTGACCTTCCTGTATAATTTATAACCAACTATTACATTATCCTATTGATTTGTCATTCCACCCTCTTTCAGTAATGTCTGTTACATCATGATCCTCCTCCTTGCTAGGCATTCAAATTAACCTATTTTTGCTTTAAGGTTTCTTGCATTTGTACACAGCTGTTTATTTTTTTTATTTTTGGCTGTGTGCCTATTTTTATGTAACTGTGATCAGCAGCTATCTAATCTCTTGACTGATGTTGTGATGCTACTCCTATCACCAGAGTGTTTATTAACTACATGATTAAAACAAAACTGATTCATTGGAAAGTAAAATAATTGTTTTTGACAAACTAAATATTTTAAAATTAATTTTAATTCATCTCCTATTCCCACTCTCACTATTAATATTCAGTAATGGTCTGACCCAGATACTGTTTCAGTTGTCCAGTTTTCAGAGCCACTTCAGTGGAATGGACTTGATGATCTATGGGTACTAGATTTTTCCTACCCTTAGCTTATATCACTGAGTCTGCTGATCAGCACTTGATAATTTTACGTGAGGATGCAATCTCTCTCTTGGAATTAAGATAGATATTAAATGTTGGAATACCTTCTTTTGGATGGTGATACAGCTTTACAATGGGTATTAATTACTATAACATCAATGATGCCTAATGAGGACTCCCGTTATGTCTATAGTTCTAAAACTATTTCCTAAAGTCTGTGGATGTGGGCCCTGGCTGTGGATTTCAGATCCAGGATCTAAATTTGTACTCTTCTGAAACATGAAGGCATTTGGATTCAGTGTTAAGATTCAACTCATTATAAAAATAGGCCAAAGCCATCAGGTTCAGATCTGAATCTGTCAAAATTTTAAAGGAATGTTGGGCCTTGATGTTCTGATTCTCCTCGAGCTCTGAAATATGGCCTCATCCTGTGCAATCCATGCATGCCAAATTGACAACAGTGATGTACTGCTGGTATTTTAATGGGGGGCTTCCCCCTTAGCTTGTGACAGGCGCCATGTGTATGTATACATGCTGCTGAGATGAGGAATGAAAGACCAGACTGTGTTAATTATGTATGGGACAAATTGCCATTTGGAGCAATCTAGTCCATTGCAAAAACTGAAAACTTGTAGTATATTAAGATTCCTGTGGGTCAGACACATCTGGTAGAGGAAATTCGGTGAAGGGGTTGCTATATAACAGATGGAAGAAATCATCCCAAGCATCTCTTCATGTTGATGGCAGGATTTTTAACAAGAGTCCCCTGCAGTGCATCAGTGATTAGTGAGAAGCCCTCTAACAATATGATTCTTCTTCATGTTAAGATCTATAGATCTTCTACTACAGGGTCAGTTTACTTATGGCACTCATTATATTGGATCTGTGGGCTCAAAGAAAGGGCATTTTTTAGGTAAGCATAGTTATATTTTTCTAATCCTGCGTTCCATTAGATTCCATTTGCATTCTGACACATCCATTTCTTTGAATTTAGCAGAGTGCATTTACCTTGCTTCAGATAATAGTTACAGATGGATGGCACTCTCTGAAGATGTTCATACTAACAGCCTAGTGAGTAGCTGATTCAAAGCGGGTAGCAATACTTTTTATTGCAGTGAAGTTAGAATGTCATTATTGGCTAAGCATTAGGTGGCCTCTAGAATGAACAGTATCTGAGACTCAGTGGCAAGTAGGACTTGAATATTCTCATGAAAAAAGATGTATCATCTCGCATTTAATTATGCCTATGCACCATGTCCTCACTTAATTTCCATGAATAACTCCACACACATGCGCTACGTCTATGTGTTAATATTTGCATGCACACTGCATATCTGATTGTATCATGACAAGAATTATGCCAAGGACTTGTAGTGCGTGTCACGTATGGAGTGCAGTATGTAAAGTGATGACGGAAAGTCAGGATAGAACTTTTTTCCAAGTGCAGCACTATACAGTTAATCAGGTGTAGTATATATCGTTCTTGTTTTCCTCTGAACCATTTGATATGTCTGGAGGCAAAGTATAGGTTTGATGGACTAGTGGTCTGATGCCATGAAGGATCTAATGTTCCTATAAGCTATATGATGGAAAGAACATTACTGGGCCATTTAGAAGTCTACTTAGATCTTCTAGAATGTAGCAGTCAAAAGGATGTTAGCACCAAAATAAATTACCAGATTTTCAAAGGCATTTTGCATGTTGGTGTGCTGAGCATCTTGGGAAATATTGCCATACATGTCACAATAAGAGCTGCTGGGGTGGACCACTTTTGCAAACTTGGCCCTGAGTTCCTTTGAAAGTGTGACCTTTTATCTCTCTGTGCTTCAGTTCCTCATTTGAGAAGAGGGAATAATAAAATTCCCTTTCCCTTCTCTCTTTCTGCTTCATGTATTTAGACTTCAAACTCTTTGGGACACAATTGTTTTCTTCCTATGTGTCTGTATAAGATCTAGCAGAATAGGGCTCCAATTCCAGGTTGAGGCTTTCAAGGCACTGCTCCAGTACAAATAAATAATCATATAACTTGTATTCTGGCAGGTGAACACAAATCTTTGTTTTTCATTTCATATAAAATTAACTCCCCAAAGAAGGTGGTTCCCTCCTGTATTAAACTTTGGTTTCAAAACACCGATCACTTAATTCCTACTTCAGGGAATGCTAATGTTACAAAGCACCATGGTTAAAATGGATTATTGTCTGCTCCAAAATGGTGTTGCCAATTTTATTTTACATGTCCAAGGTCACACAGTATTTGGCTGCAGAGCCAGTAAATAGAACCCAGATCTTCCGGCTCCTAGTCCATTATTGTAACCCCAAGACTATCCTGTCTCTAGCCAAAAAGTTTGGCTTTTCTTTAATCATTGAATACCTCAACACTGTATTGCAGACAGTACCATCCTGGGCAGAATCCAGGAAATGTATATTGTTTCGGTAAATCTGCCACATTCAGCTTTTCACAGTAAACTGTAGGCTTTGGTGGTGGTGGTGAACGTGTAGTCTGTATTTGTGCCAGGCTTTGTACTGTTTTCCTGATGATGATAAAGGATAAAATGGCTATTAGTTTTTTCTGTTAGCATTCCTCTAGACTAGAGTTCCACACCAGATCCATTCTTAGCATTTCTTACTAGGCCTGCAAAACATGTTTTTCTCCCTCTCACCACAAATTGAAAAGGATTCCTGTCCTTTAATATCTCTGTACTATTCACTGAGATGATTCTTTGATATATACCCCAAAGTTAAGTGGCCCTTGACCAAGTGGTCGCTCTTGTCTCTTACCTTGGTACCACTTACCTTCTGTGCTCTGCCAATGACACAAGCCTCTCTTTTCTCTGAGCAGTCTTTCACAGCTCCCCGCCCCATGGCTCTCACTTTGTTCCTAGGGCTCGGTTTTAGCTACCTTGGCTTATCTCTAATAAGGAAATTGGCCAGCCGTTTCTGGTCCTTTAACGCTCTAAGCTCTGTGGGACGGAAGCTCTGGTAATTGAGAGAGCGAGAGTGCGTACCTAGATAGAGTGACAACATAACATGGGTTGGAAATGTGTGCATAGGATGTCAGGTGGTTCTGGCACAACTGTCACGGGTATGGGGAATCTGCACAGGACCTCACAACTGCCAGTACGTAATCATTCTGATGTCGCACTAAAAGGAGTTTGTGTGAAATTTCAGGCCCAGCCACCCAGCAGATCTACACTGAAGAAACTTGTGTTCTTGAGACTGCATGCTGATTCTGAAAAGGTTATACATGTATAATCCTTTTGCTTCAGATTTTTGCATGCCTTGTAGTTTGGGGGCTTTCAGAAGTAAGAAGGCTTAAAAGCTTAACCAACCCCAAATATGCAAGCTGTCAGAGGTACTTATCCTGCCCATTTAAGGCCGCTCAACCACTTATGCTGTCAAATTTTAAAATTATGAATTTTCTTTCTGTGACTAGGACTGCTGCTCACAAACTTTTAAGTTCCTCTTACCTCTCTGGAACATACAGATCAGGATTTGACCCTTTGTGTGTATAGATCCATGTTGGGAACAGATCACACTAACTCTAAATGTAATAAGTGTTTGAAATAATACTTACATGTATAAAACAGTTTATATTTGTGTGTGCATACTATAGACCATACGGGCACTTAATTAGCAGATAAATAGATAAACTGTATTTGAGATGACATGATGAATTCACCCTTTAAGTAGGTACAGTTACATTTAGCCCTTATGCCAGTGGTTAATTTAGCCTGGAGCTGCTTTTGAAACCTTGAGTGGTCTCGCTTTCAAAGGTTGGCTTTCTAATCTATATAAAATAAATTAAGGGACAAAAGTTTGATCTGAGTTGCAGTAGTGTAAAGCAAGAATCTCTCTAATGAAGTCTATAGAATTTGTTGAGATTTAAATCTGCCTTAGTAAAACCAGGATCTGTCCCAAAATGGCAGGGAAAAGATAAAATGAATATGAGAAAGAGAGAGATTTACAGAGGTTAGAAGTTACTTATCCTTCATTCTTGGTTTGTTAGGGTGGTTTGTCACAAAGACCTGCTCTTCTAGGATTGCCTGTATGGGAATCATAGCATG
Source organism: Pelusios castaneus (assembly GCA_007922175.1). Classification (NCBI taxonomy): domain Eukaryota; kingdom Metazoa; phylum Chordata; order Testudines; family Pelomedusidae; genus Pelusios; species Pelusios castaneus. Next base: position 8,088,883 of record ML685812.1, read on the forward strand.
CTCACTGGTTATCATGAGGATAGGTGGGTTGTTGAAAATACCATATTTTCCTTTTTCATTGACGGATAAGGGTCTTTAAAGGGGCTTCTTCCTTAGCTATTTGTTCTTTCTTTAGCTCATATTTTAAATCAAACTCAGCGTGCAGCACAGCCATTAGTGGAAGGAAGAGGTCATGGAGATATAAATACAGTGCTGTAGCCTACACTGCATATTCTGCACAGTCCTTTGTTACTATGCATTTCTGCAGCCCCTAGGACCAGTTAATGGGAGCAATCTGTAAAGCTCCTGGTTGCTATGGGTGTTGCCTAGTGTTTTAGTGCTACTGTCTATACCACTGAGAGCTGGCCTGCTGCTTCTTGCAAAATCATTTCCATTTCACTCAGAAAACATTTTTTCCCCTCTGCTTTTCAAAATGTTCTCTAGAGACCAGAAACGGGCAACTGAAAGCCAGGATCCAAAACATCCAGAAACAAAAGGGAGATGGAGGGCAGGTCACATGCATCAACCTCATGCTGTTGTTGCAATGGCTCATAATGATAGCCAAGGAGATACCAAGAGAAGATTAGTAATAAAAATAATACAATGAAGCCCTATCCATGGCAAATGCATCTTTCTTTCAAGAGGAACAAAAGAACACCAGTCTCCCATAAATGCAAAAACAATTAATTTGTCCATAATTTGGAAAATAATATATTTTTGGCTTGCATGTTTAGTAATGTACTGAGTTGTCTGGGGAGCCCGAGTTCGGCTTATTTGCAACGTGGCACTTCTGGTTCTGATAGACTAGTGAACGTTTCTTGTTATTTTAAAAAGAGAGGGATGAGAAATTCTGCTGTATTTGAATTGAACTTTGCTGCTGCTATTATTAATTAATTCATATGGCAGTTGTGTCAATGTCAGGGACCAGGCCTCCATTTTGCTGAGTTCTGCACAAACACAGAACCACAATATGGTAATAAGCTTGAGTAGATCACTGCGTACATCTTTAAATTGTTTTAACTTGGTGACTGCTTAGTGTTAGACTACATATGTCAGTGAAGGTGCACGCTTATTGTATGGGTGGTGTGTGTGTGTGTGTGTGTAATATAGACCATATAGGCACTTAATTAGCAGATAAATAATTAAACCATTGCAGATTACATGACCAAATTCACATATATATGAACTTATACATACATTGTTTATAATATGTACTGCCACATATGTGACACTGATAGCCCTATGATAATTGCAGACCATACAGTAATGTGCATTAATCAGGAATCTTTTTCTCATCTGCACTCAATCATTCTTTTAGCACTTACTTAAACATTCCAAACCCCTCAACAGCTTGTAATACGTTTCTCTCTCTCTCTTTAGGGAAAGCTTGCTTACTTGGACTTCTCACTGATTTTGAATAGCCAAATGGAAAAGGCTGCTGTTTATTTAACCTTGGGCTGGTGTGGACAGGGACTAAGTTAAGTCGACTTAAGCCTCAAGTCGACCTAACTTGCAAGTGTAGACATAGCCTATATGACTATACCTCCCCCCCGGCCTTATCAAATTTACCCTTGACCACAATGATTCATACGTGTCACCTTCAGTCTTGATTATTTTAATGAACTGTATCTAAGGCTGAAATTACTGACCTTGAAAAGGCTTCAGTTTGTTCAAAAGACAATAGCTGGCTTATTCAGCAACCTAGACTACTGAGGCTACATTACTTCTGTGTTTTTACTCTTTTCTCTGGCTTTCCATTATGAATCTGGATAGTGAATATGTTAGGCCTCTTTTTTCTAAACTCTGATCAGGCTGTCCCACATTAAGTATGGGCGTCTCTTACCACATGTGACTATTACCTCCCCTGACAGCTGTGTTCTAAAATTAGAAGAGTGAGATACATGCACAGCAGACAGAGCTTATTGGCCATTGGGTCTTCAGCTTTGAAATTTGCTTTGAGGAGAGATGAGAAGGCTCTAAAATGCAACAAGGGAAATGTAAAACCCATATGTTTGATCTAGCCTTCCCCCAATAAAGCCATGTATTTATATACAAAAACAAATCCTGCTAAGAAAAATGAAAATCACTACCAGTTGGAGGAGAATGACAGAAAGACCTTCATGTGTTCATTTTAATACATTTGTGAAGGATTGAGAAGAATCTAGACGGACAGGAAAGTCAGGGCAGAAATGGACTATTCCCAAAATATTTCTTGCCATATTCTTTTAACTAGCTCTAAAGGTGAAATATAGAGGCATAAAAAGTTGACATTTGGTAAAGAAAAAGCCTTCATTTATGAAAAGTGCTTTTCAATGTTACAGGCAAAGCTGATTTTGATTTGAACAACTTACGAACCTTTGAAAACTCATGAATGAGCATGACATTTGGAATAATGAAAGCACTAAGCGCAGAAAGTGCGCAGCTGAGGGAAGTCATCTTCTATATGCATGCTTGACCATCTTAGCTGCACAACTTACAATAAACTCATGTATTTACTTTACCTTCAGCATATATTGCCTTTGGAGTCCTTAGTTGAGGCACTCTTAGGCCCTGTTCCTGCAAAGTCTTATGCATGTGATTCACTTTATGCACCTGGATAGTACCAATGAGGACTTTGCACATACAAATATTCCCATTAAAATTAGGCATGTGAGGAAGTGTTTTGCATGATCGGGGTCTTAATGCTTTAGTACTATATTTTTCTGTATGGTGCATAAATATTATTTAGAATGTAAGCTCTCTGATTAGTTATTTGGGATTGTCTACTCTGTTCAATGTCTAACACAATAGGACTCCATTATTAGTTGATCCTTTGTTAGTACCATAATAATCATGATGCTTGTTAATAATTATAATATATGCACTGAGAACACACAATTTAAATGAAGATAATTGTCTGATATTCCATGTGTTCGTATATTTCTGAAATAGTATTTATCAGTTGCAGAAAAATTGTTTCATAAATTGCTCATTTTCTTTTTAACTTTGTCAGAATCAAAAGCACCTAGTGCAATTAGTGACATTGAGCTAAAACAAGGCAGGCTTGGTTCCTTTTGCTAACTAGCTGAGCCATCATTTTACATGGTACTGCCAGCCAAATTATTGCATAGGAACATATAGTTGGTCTCCATATGGTAGGTGGAGGAGGAGGAGAAAGAGAATATGAGACGAACTGGTCACATCACAGCTAGCAGAAGTTTCAGCTGGCCTTGGCAGTACAATATATTTTTGGCATCATTCAGTACGTGTTGTGATGCCAGATCCCCAATGGTACTTATGGATCACTTCCCTTAGACTTGGCACATGGTACTCTGACAACTTGATATCATTCTTCATGTACATCATTACTGATTGATTGTTTTCTGACTTGTTCTAGCTGTGCCAACCTATTAGAAAGAGCCTTTCTTTTTCACTGGCCTGTCAGTGAGGACCAAAGCATGGTTGGCATAAATGAGGTGATTCATCACTGCCACTGGTCAGAACAGAAGCCTTATTTTGTACATTAAAATATAACATCTATATGACTTTTTGGTGCCAGAAACTGGAAAGGATCAGAGTTTTCTACTGGATTTGGGGGCTGGAGAAATAGAGATTACTGAAGTTGGAGAAGGGGAGACTAAAGGTTCAGAGTGCTTTCATGAGCCTGAGGAGGCTGAAATAGTTGGAATGTAAAATTTTATAGAAGACAGCAGGAGATATAGGGACAGTCGTGTGTGAGGAACAAGGAATACACAGTGCCTGGGCTTGAAATAGGCACTTCTCTTAGGGGAGCCAAATTCTCTAGTCTATGCAAGATAGGTGTTTACCTCTGACATTGTCTGTCACTTCTGGGGCTTTACAGATGTCCTCTCAAGGGGTCTATATGGGATGAGTTCCACAGAGGTGTTGTAGCAGGAGGTATCTGTAGGACGGTTCCATCTGCTGTGCCTGACAGCAACCACTGGGCAGTCTGGGGATATCTGGGAAGAAGTTCCACCAGGAGTTAGAGCAGCAGTATCTTCTGGGCAAGGCTCTCTGCATGCATCTACACTGGCAACTTAGGTCGACTTAAGGAGGCTTAAGTCAACCTAAACAAAGCCATGTCCACACTGGGCTTTTATTAACTCGACTTAAGCATTTCCTTATGTTGACTTAAGGAAAGCTTATGTCGACTTAATAACACCTCGTTTTAGGTCGACTTAAGCTTTAAGTTGATGACTTAAGCCTTAAATTGATTCCTTAAGTTGACTTAAAGCCAGTGTGGATGGGGATTAACGCCTAAGTTGACCTTATTAAGTTGACTTAAAGCATTAAGTTGACTTAAGGTCAACAAGGGGCTATGTCTACACTAGAAAAGTTAAGTTGACTTTGTTAAATTGACTTAATAAGGTTGACTTTAAGTCGACTTAACTTTTCTAGTGTAGACATAGCCTCTGTGGTCACTGCAGAGATATTTGACAAATGGCCTGTGCAGATCTGCAAGTGCCTTTCTCCTCTAGCTTTGTGAAGTCAAGAGGCTTTGTCTTCTGTTGACTTCATGGCTCCTGAAATGGCTTCCTCCCCTAATAACTATTTCATGAAAATTCCATAAGAAAATACATGCAGAGTTTTCAATGTCTTCTGTTTCACCAGGACAGAGGTGATCTGGGCTTGAGTCTGTCTCCCCAATGATTGCAGCATCACAGCATCTATTTTACATACTGCATATAAATAGGCAAGATCAAGACACAATACATGTTTGCGTAGGCCTAATTTCAATTTTATGTTCGTCTGGCAACATCTGCTATTAAATGACTCATGATTTTACCACTCATCCCATTACTTATGAACAAGGCTACTATTTAGTCATGGCCATGGGTATTTTTGGTAAAAATCAGACAGATTAAAGGCAGTAAACAAAATTTCATGGCCATGACTTGTCTGTGAGTTTACAGTAAATACTCCCTGACTAAATCTTAGCTGCTCCCAGGGCACCTATGCACTGGGGAGCCCTGGGGCTGGTAGCTGGCCTTCTGTGGTGGTGAAGACTGACTGTCCTTGGCCACCTGCTGCTCTAGACCCCAATGGGACTGATCTCTGATGGCCTCCAGGACCACTGGTCCAGCTGCCCTGAAGGTCACTACTACTTGGGTGATCCCTGAACCCAGCTATACCAGCTTTATCTTACCAGGTCTTATCTTTCTGGGTTCTGGAGATGGGCTTCTGTAGTGTAGGCTTTCTCCAAACAGATTTGTGGTGACATGACATAATGTATTTGAGTCTACTAAATTCAAACCCACAGTATTCAGATTTAGTCCTCTGCTTGTATTGTTTGATGAAATTCATACAAAGTCCTTGTAGCAGTCCATCAGCATGTGGCCTACCTGCAGGGCACCTTCTAGTGATGGCTCTGGAGAATGTAGCTCAAGTGGCTCCCCAGAGGTGGTCAGTGCTCTGCTTTTAACATGCTGGACTCTGCTTCTGAATCCCCTTCTGGGATCGTAGCCCTCTGGCCAAGTCCCATGGTTCACCCCTTTTGGGGTACAATTCAGCTTGCTTCACTCCTGGCTCCTAGTAAAAAAGTCAATGGCCAGCAAGCCTGCAGCACCCCTGGCACAGCGCAGTCAATTCCCCACAGCTACCAGTCACATGCAGATCCTGACCAACTTGGAGTACAGCTGCCATCCACTCCTGGCTCCTTGCCCCAGACCACTGCTCCAGCCACTGCCACAGTCTCCCCCTTTCAGGATCCCCGGTTCCTGGTCAGCTTCCACCGCAGTCCATGCATTTGGAGCTCTCCAGGGTGCTGGCTCCCTCAGCCCACCTGCTAGGGAAAGAACCTTCTCCCTGCAGCTTCTCAGGCAGATGGAACTAGTCTGTGCCATGCTGCCTCCCTTCTTATACTGCTTGCTTGCCCCTGATTGGCTCAACAGCCCTCACTCCTGATTGGCTGCCTCAGCCATTGGGTTGGGTGCCATTGTGGGGCAATTGCAGTGCTACAGTCCTGACTTTCTAATTTATCTAAGCTGTCCATCTTGCTTGCCCTATTTACTAAAGTTATGGCATTCAATCTAGCATCAAGATAGTAACCACTGCCATTTGGAATGATGTACTACTTGTCAAAGCAATACTTCTGGACTATCTGTTGTAGGGCTGAACAATATTGCACATGACAGCAGTCCAGGGGTCCACAGAATAGGAGGACTGAAATTTTTATTTTGGGATGGTGGTGCAATTTGCAAGGTTGGGTAAGGCAGAGTTGAAAGCAGGCTTTCTGCTACATCAACTACAAGGAAAGATTCCAAAGGGGTAGCCGTGTTAGTCTATTGTAGAAAGACAACAGAGTCCTGTGGCACTTTTAAAGATAAATAAATCTGTTAGTCTTTAAAAGTGCTACAAGGAAAGAGTATGTGATATACCATTGGAATATTTCCTTTTGTTGTTCCAATGAATGCACTTTACCTAAGTTCTATAATGTGGGATCTAATCAAGTGTGCACTTCTTTATTATAGTCATAAAACTATGAAACTCAGACTGGGGGCTAGATTCATAAGAAGGAGAGCATTCTTCCTGTTTCTCAATTCTAGGTAATTGGCGGCAAATTTATTATTCTCAACTTTGAATTTGATTGACTCATTTTAGTTATAATTGAGCACCACTTGTTTATATTTATAGAAAGCTAGTAAAGGGGTAGAGGCCTATTGTTGGCTGGCTTCTTGCTAATGGAAATAATACATGTACACTTCTACCATTTGATATCTGTCATTGGCCAATATGCAATGAGTTTGATGGTCCAGTAAAGTCCCTAGTGAATAGGCGTCCGTAACCTAAAAAGAATACCACTCTGTTTGACAGCATTTGGTATCCTCAGTGGTAGTCTCCGCAGAGAATTTAGGATTTAAGGGGCATGGAGAATGAGTATAATCTTCACATCCTACGCAGGGTGAGACGTATTGGTGGAGCCTGTAGGACGTGGCTCTGAGATGTCAGTGTGGAACCTTTCGTGAGCACTGAATCCACGCCTATATTTTAATGTAGCAAAGGAAAAAGCTATTCATATGCAGTATAGATAATAAAGTTTGATGGTTAAGAAGTAGCTGGAAATATAAACCTGAATGTTTGACTCCATGCTACCAGTATTTGTTAGCTAGATTTCAGATCTCTGGCAAACAGCTCATTGCCACTCTCGCTACTATGTTATTTGTTGCAGGTCTTTTGCAGCAATATCATTGAATCCCTTGAGATGAGATATTCAGGACTGAACTAAAATGAATTTTTTGTTAGTATGTCTATTACTGTTTTAATAAGCTGTGATCTCAAAGGCCTGTCTCAGAACAGGTAACCTACCAGCCATCTCAGGGCAAATAAAACCCTAATTAGTAACTGGAATTTAGACCAAATCTTTATAACGGGAGAATTTTATTACCCGCTGTGATGTTCCCCTCCTGCAATCTGGACTGGTGTGTCGCTGTGCCATCCCAGTTCTCTACTCCAGGGCCCTGACTTACCTCATCTTGCTGTGTGACCCTCCACTCCTGGGTCAGCTCATGCTTAACCAGCTGCGTGTAGTCCAGGGGTGTCAAACTCATTTGCTATGACAGGTCAGATTTGACTTAAATTTATTTCAAGTGGGCCATACACAACATAAATCGAAATACTAAGGCACTCGCTCTTTTAGGGAGAGTGTGATCCCACGGAGCACAGTCAGTAAGATTTTAAGTGAAAATAAATCAAACTAATATAAAATTAATTGGTTAATCGGTAATGGAGATAATCACAGTCAAATAAAAGAAAAAGTCGCATTCTAAACTAAAATCACTGTTTCCATTCTCTGTCTGGCTTACCCACAGGCCTGATAGCTGATGGTTTTCAGCAAGATTCCTCCCCTTGCGGGAAGGTTTCCAGTCCTTACCATTGCATGGAAGATGGTTTCCAGGGAAGAGCCTCACACAGACCAATGTGTCTCTTTTTCTTTCCAAACCCTCTCAACCCTGCCCCCTGGAGTCAGGTGATTGTCTATGTCTTGCAATGGGTGTGATGTTTCCCTCTTGAGCAGAGATGGGCAAAATATGGCCCATGGGCTGGATCTGGCCTGCCTGAGGCCTCTATCTGGCCTGCTGCCCCTGGCCTGCTCTCCTCACCCCACTTTCACCCCCACATGGCTGGGGCTATGCCACTCCAGGGTCGGGACCAGCGCTTCAACAGTCTGGGGCCAGAACTGGTGCGCTGCTGCTCTCGGGCTGAGACTGTGCGGGCACATGCCCTCCACTCCTGGCCAGTGCTGCGCTGCCCTCTACCACTCCTCCAGCTGGCACCGCAGCATGCCGGGGCCAGGCCGGTGCTTCAGCCAGCGCACTGCCTCTGCGCTGCCCCCTTCTGCCCCAGCCAGCATTGCACCACTGCGGGGTCAGCTTTCCTTCACCCCCCCAGCTCTTCTGCTCCCCAGGCTGGGTCTCCCCCCCATGAACTCCCCCTTTTCCTTCCTCACCAACTCCCCCTCACTGGCTCTCCCCCCCGCCAGCTTCCCCCCAAGCTCGTCCCTAGTTCCTTGCCCACCACCACCCCCCCATCCAGCCCCATGCTGGTTCTCGGCCACCACCGGCCCTCCTCTCAATATTATTGCCTGCCCCTTCTCTTGAGCGAAGGTGCTACAGATACTTAACTAGACCATTGTTCTTGTATGAATGCAGCTCTGTTTGTTCGCCTCTATTCAAGCCATGTGAGATACATTGGGGACCTGACCTGGCAAGTTTCATATCTGTACACATATATGATGTTGCAGGAAACATGCTACCATATCAATAATGTAGAGCATGCCATGAGGATTTGAAAAACACTTTACATGACATACTTTGCATTAAACTATACACAGTTACACTGTAAGGGTGAACATGAATGATACACAAATCACTTTACAAGGGTGTGTGTGTGGGGTGCAACACATCACACCCCGATAAAACAAATAGCTGTAAACGTGCTGATTGGCATATGTAAAAATTGTATCTGGGAAAATTACGATCAAAGATGATAGGCTCTTTGGATTAAAACAGTCAGGGTATTGTAAAATTCTCCCAAGAAGGTCAGGTTTCTTGACCTTGCTTGGTGTTAGCTTAACCAAGTTCCATAGTACTTTGTTCTTATTAAAAGAAATTTAGTACAGTATTTGGTTGGTAGACATGGGTTTAGAATTGGGCAAATCTAATTGCAACTGATGAGTATAACAGCTGCCCTTCATTTGGGATAAATGTAAGAAACAATGGATGGCTGAAACCAAAACACAAGCATGTGTCTGTCCTCATCTCTTTCCTCCCCAGCCCCCGAAAAAGGCTTTTGTGAGTCTGCTCAGGAGTTAGAACTATATGGGAGGGAGCAGGGCTTTGCTGATTATATGGGAGGGAGCAGGGTGCTGATTGGTGGAGCTGTATATGTCTGTGTGGGGAAAATGAGGAGGGAGAAACAGAACAGTGACAGGGGAGATGGAGAGTGGCTGAAAGTCAGATGCAACCTGAACAAACACATGGAGCGGGGCCTAAGAGAAGGGGAGAAAGAAAGAGTGTGCACTTTTGGGCTGAGTGCTGGCTGAATGGGGTTTGTGGCAGTGGTGAGAAAGAAACTAACTCCTGTTGCTTGATTACTCCTGTACTCAAGGGAACAGGACTTCAGGCATGCTTTCTTAAAAAACAGGATTATATCAAAGACGCATAATTTTCATCAATGATTTCTCCTTTGAAATAACCTGTAGCACCCTGAAGCTTGTCTAACTGCTCAGGTCACAAGGGACTTAAAGATCTCTCACTGTTAGCTGTGGCCCGACTGGATTGTGCAGCTGGATGTGGGAACACAGAGGGTCATTGGCGATATGGAGGATCAAGGAGCATGATGGTGAAGTAGGGGATTCTTTTAACCATGTTTAAGACTTTCAAGCACTTAAAATGTTGATTGTAGTTAAAGGTTTAATCTTTTATTTCCCCATTCGTTCGTTCACTAAACCCCATATCCAGCCCTGCTATTATTTCTTCCTACCATGCTGGCTAAAGTCTGCATGAAGGGAACCTTCTTTCAGTGAGTCTCATAAGATCTATTAGAGTAGGGTTCCCATCTCGCAGATCTTATGTGCTGTGATGAAGTGGCTGAATTCCTTTAGCTGAACATTTCCAAACTTTTTAATATTTAGATTATTTTTTTGAAGAGTTGACTATTCAATGATTATTTTGGTTTTGGAATTGTACACAGTTTACAATCAAATTGATCAATTGTCTGATACGTTTTTATTCTGATAGTATAATGTGACGGGAATAAGGGGTAGTGAGTTTTCCAATGGGTAGATTGGAGGTCAAGAGTTTTATTGAGTTTTATTCCTGGCACTGCCACTGAAATACTTCGTGGCATTGGACAGATCAATAATTAATTTCCTTATGAATTTGTTCCCTAACCTATAAAATGGATATAATATTTTTTTACAGACATGTTTGAGGGGTCAGTGTTTGTTAAACAATTTGAGCTTGTCAGGCAGAAACTGATATAGAAGTATGAAGTATTTTTAATTCATTATTTTTCTTCAGTATAGCAGACGTAATTTTCTTTGGAACTGTTGAGATGTTTACCACGTCAATTTTCATCCCCTTAGGCTGCCACAGAATCTACCTCCTATAACAAATTTTGCTGACAAAATGGAAAAATAACAGCAGCCTAGAAAATACACCAGCTATGCACATTATTGCCAGAGTTTACATAGCTTACACTAAAGAGTTTATATCCTGGTCTCCTTCTGAGAGTGCAGGGCAAAGGGGCTAACATGAAGATACGTCATCTTAAATTTCCAACCTGTTCTTCAACATCTCATCATTCTGCCTGATGCAGCATTGTGACCGTCATTTTACATATTTATAGGGTTGTAGTATCACCTTTAAAAGGAGGGGAAGCAATCAATCAACACTCCTCCAGTTGGAGTACGTCTACCAAGCGAGGCCCAGTAAATTGGATTTAAATTGATTTGTCTTGCATGCAGCTTTGATAATGGTTTGAAATTACATTAGTACATGTTTAGGGACAGCCATATCAGACTCTCTGGGTAGGCATTCTTGTTTAGTAAATAGGCTTCAGACATGCTTGTAACATATGAAATAGTGTCCTTCAATGCTGCTTCCCAGTTTAGTATAGAAAAGAAAGCAGCAGGGCTGCCTGCTTTTTCTTATATTCTGGACATGCAGCCTTTCTATATAGCTCTCAAGGTGAATGGAGGTGATGCATAACTCATGCAATCTTGTAGTGTTGGAAACTTATCCTGCCTTCCAGGAATTGATTGAAGTCAGCTACTCTCAAACCACAATGACAGCTGATGAGGTCCTGGAGAGAGCAAGTCTGCATGATATTGTCTACCGTAATGACTGGAAATAGTAGAATATGAAGGGGGCAGGCTTTCATGAAGTGCTTTGTAGCAAGTGATGCAGGCCTGGAGATCAAAGATAATGAAGCAATCGTTTTGGAATTTGCAAGAAGCCAGTATCTTACTTGATTTTTCTCTCTTGCTGCTAGTTGGGTTTTTAACTTGTGTTTAACAGCAAAACAGAGCTGTTATTTATTTCACAGTAGTGGCTTATGACTCCGGTAGGATTTGCAGCCCCATTGTGGTGGGCAGTGTGCACACAAGAAAGATAGCCACTGCCCCCAAAAGCTGACAGTATAATGGAAAATGAGAGGTGAGAGAGAGAGCACAAAGTTATGAAGAATGTCACAAGTGATGGTGGTGACACCCCAGTTACCTAGCTAGTCTAATGCACAAGTCTTTTTCCAGAGAATTGGGTCTGATATTTGCTGCCCTCATAAGAAGAAAAACAGTGACTAGGCTGAAGAAAAGAATATGAGGCTATATATTCTCTCAACTACCTTCCTTGCCATGGGACAAAATGAATTCTCTTAAACTATTCAGTCAATGGTGCAGATGATGTTTTTCTGTGGTTAACATGTTAACAGTGTTTGAAGCTCCCTGCAGCACACTAGTACCTGCTTTCCAGAGCCAAAAATTATACTTGACCTTGGAAGAAGGAAACAATTACAGTGTTCAATGGGTAAAGATGAAGATACAGCTATTCAGTAAGTCATTTTTGGGTTCATTCTGCTACATCATATAGCCCAGGGCTTGACAAAACCTGGGAGCCAGGTTGCCACGGTGACCAGAGTTTGTAGCCTGGCTCCTACCTCTGCTGTGGAAATGCAGCAGAGGATTGCCCTCTGGAGACCAAAAATAAAATTTCTGGTGCCTAGATGGGAGCCAATTTTGTCAAGTCCTGATATAGCCAATGTATGAGAAGTCTCCTGGGCATTCACTTGCTAGGTTGCTTTGAGCAGAAGTTGGACTAGATGACCTCCTGAGGTCCCTTCTAATGCTAATTTTCCATTATTTTATTCTGTAAAAATTTTTTAACTTCATCTTTCCATGGGATGTGCAGAAAAATCAAAGGTGTCCCTGACAATACTAAATGAGTGCTTGAGCCTGTGAGATCCTTAATGCTTCCTCAACAAAATGCATATTCATGGTCAGTGACAGTGGACTGCATTAGTACAGTACCTTTCAGATGGAACCAGCACTGTACCAGATTTGGCCCTAAAAGTCGAGTAGATTTCTTTTTTCCCCTTTTAACTCTTACCCAAAGTGTGCGCACATTTCCTGAGTGTTAGGCCTTGTACACACTACAAAGTTATTGCGTGATAAAGCCCTTTATCGCGCAATAAGAAGCAGAGCGTACACACTGTACTTGCAGTTTTTGCGCGTTAAGACCCGTCTTGTTGCACAAGATGTAAACCACCAAAACGAGCGTGGTATCTCTTAACGCGGAATAGCTATTGCGCGACAGCCCGTGTGTGTACGCTTCTCGCGCAATGTGAACATTCCGGAAATGGCCCACAATTCCAATCCCGTCCCTTCTGCACCCCTGTCAGTACTCTATTGCCGTGACGTCATTTTTCCCGACCTCCCCTTCTGCCCCGCGAATTTTTGAATTCCACACTCTCCCTTCTGGCTTGCTTTTCGGTGTTGCTGCCTCTGTGTGCTCCGTTCGCAATGTCTTCGCGGCGCAGCAAACGATCTCCGGCTTGGACGACAGCAGAGGTGATGGACTTGATAGGAATCTGGGGAGAGTCCACCGTGCAGTCACAGTTACGTGGCAGCCGGCGGAATTTCGACATTTTCGGCCAAATATCTCAGTCCATGAATGAGAAGGGCTACGAGAGAGACACTCTGCAATGCCGGGCCAAGGTCAAGGAGCTGAGGATAACCTTCCACAGAGCCAGAGAGGCTAACCGGCGCTCTGGCTCCGCACCAACAACATGCCGCTATTACAAGGAGTTGGAGGCGATCCTGGGACGGGATCCCACAACCACCCCGACCTTGACCGTTGACACCTCTGCGACATCGTCAGAAAATGACAAGGGAGCTGAAGGCGAGGATGCTGTCCTGGACGAGGATGCAGAGGGGGAAGAGGACGAGGACGGTGACGACGGAGCCACTGAAATGGGGAGCCAGGAGTTATTCGCCACCCCTCCAGAGACCAGCTCCACGGATTCCTTAGGCACGCCGTCCCAGGAATCAGCCGATGGCAGCTCCGGTAAGTTGGCCTTGCGGTGCTTTCTATTCTATCAGCTAAAGCTTAGCGGGTACAGGAAGAAAACGCGTTCTGTCCTCCTTTTTTCTGTCTTCTTTTGTGCGTGTAACAGATGTGGCATGGGGACACTGTCATTACATGAAAACCGCGTCAATGAATGCCTCGATTGACAAGTACTCGTCCCCTCTTAAGTCACTGAAAGCGCTCTCCAAATATTTCCAAATTCTTCTTTTAAAATTGGATGGTAGAGCGAGCCGTCGCCCTCCCCCATTCATGGAGAATTTCCCTCTCATGCTTGCTAGCACCGCCGCGGGAAGCATTGCAGCGCACAGTCCTGCAGCGTAAGGTCCCGGCTTGAAGTCAGCCACATGCAGAAGATGCATTCTCGCTTGCATAGGCACTCTAAGCAGTGTCATATCAGCTTCTGTTCCAGCCATCTCTGACACAGGGTCAGAACAAGCAGTGTCAATAGTCGACTGTCCCGTGGAGCAACTCACAGCAACCCGTCCCTCGCTTTGGACAATGGTCATACCCCCCCCCGGTATGGACTCGCTGTAGTAGGCGAGGAATGTGTAGGGAGAACATCTTTCGTTGCACCAGACCAAGGTTTGAACAATAGCGGCATTTACAATGTTTCATATGTACGCAGGAACGACCTTCGATGGACAATGTTCAGCTGCTGTGGACCGTCTGAGAAAGATAAGGCGGAGGCCTTGAAGGAGCAAGGAAGAGATCTTCAAAGAGCTCATGGATTCCCAGGAGGCATCCGCTAGGGAGACAAGGCAGTGGAGGAGGCAGTGCAGGCAGGACAGGAGAGAAAGCAGCGCAAGGAGGGAGAGGCAGAAGGATGCACTAATAGACATCCTTCATGAGCAGACAAACCTCCTGAAGACCATGGTTGGTCTGCTCCAGGCTCGCGCCCCCCTCCCCCCACAGCCTCCTCTGCCTTTCCCTCCACCCACACAACATTCACCTCCAAAACAATACATAGAGCACCATGGACACCCATGGTATAATGTTACATCTACCCCTCCCCCAACTTATGTCGTGGAGTCCCGCACCTACACCCATCTTTAGACACCCCCCCTCCTTCTGTGTTATCATTTCTGATTTGTTAATAAAGTACAGAGATTGTTTAATGAATCAAGACTTTCTTTATTTTTATTTACAGTATGATAATGATAATTGAATTTCAGTAAAGAAAGAATAAAAAAATAATAGGACTGTATTTCCCTTAACCTTTGTACCTAAGAATAGTATATGTGTACCATGAAGTACAGAAAGGGCGACGCTGTCCTTCAATCCCCATCAAAAAAATGGTTTTTCAACGCCTCCCTGATGCGCACCGCCCTTAACTGTGCACCCCGGATACCCCTGGTGTCCGGTTGCCGGAAGGCATGTTCCAGACGTTCTGCCTCCCTTGTCCATGAGTTCATAAATCTCTCCCCCCTGTTTTCACAGATATTGTGAAGGACACAACACGCGGAAATAACAACTGGTATGTTGTCCTCATGCAGGTCAAGCCTGCCATACAGCGATCTCCAGCGGGCTTTTAAGCGGCCAAAGGCACACTCCACAACCATTCTGCACCTGCTCAGCCTGTAATTAAAACGCTCCTTTGCAGGATCCGACTTCCCGGTAAAAGGCTTCATAAGCCATGGCATCAGTGGGTAGGCGGGGTCCCCAAGGATAACTACGGGCATCTCAACACCCTCCAGTGTTAGTTTCTTGTCAGGAAAAAAGGTGCCCGCCTGTAGCCTTCTGAACAGTCCAGAGTTTCTGAAGATGCGTGCATCGTGCACCTTTCCAGACCAACCCGCATTTATGTCCGTAAACCGACCACGATGGTCCACCAGTGCCTGAAGAACCATGGAAAAGTATCCCTTCCGGTTAATGTACTCGCTGGTGAGATGGTCGGGCGCGAGAATAGGGATGTGGGTCCCATCTATTGCACCCCCACAGTTCGGGAAGCCCAAGTCCTGAAATCCCTCGATGATCTCCCTCACATTCCCCAGGGTCACCGTCTCCTTAACAAGAGACGGTTGATGGCTCTGCACACTTGTGACAGTGCTACTCCAACGGTCGACCGTCCGACACCGAACTGGTTTGCGACAGAGCGGTAGCAGTCCGGAGTCGCCAGTTTCCAGAGGGCAATAGCCACACGCTTCTCCACTGTGATGGCTGTTCTCATCCGCGTGTCCTTGCGATGCAGGGCAGGGGCAAGCTCACGGCACAGTTCCATAAATGTGGCTTTGCGCATTCTGAAGTTCTGTAGCCACTGCTCATCATCCCACAGCTGGAGAACGATTCGGTCCCACCAGTCTGTGCTTGTCTGCCGGGACCAAACACGGCGGTTCAGGCTGTGCAGCT
The DNA here is from genome assembly GCA_007922175.1 of Pelusios castaneus. NCBI lineage: Eukaryota > Metazoa > Chordata > Testudines > Pelomedusidae > Pelusios > Pelusios castaneus. The sequence continues at coordinate 8,104,791 of ML685812.1, forward strand.
GGTCTGCAAAACTGATCAGAATATCAGTTCTGCTCTCATGGCTGTCATTCTCCGAAGTGGAGTCATCCGAGTCCTGCTCTGAGTCAGAGCCAAAGGCGTACTGCAACAGAATCTGGGCTGTGTTCACAATGCTGAAGGCAGCATTCAAGATCACAGCTGAATCCATGGTGATTATTAAAAGGCAGTGACGGAAAGACGGTTGCTCCAGTTTGAAATTAGCGCCCGTTGCTATTGGCGACTGCTGGGTAGCGTCGGTAGCGCAATGCACCACGGGAAATGATATCGGGGACTGTGGGATAGGTACCCAGAGTGCACTTTGTTTTGCTGGAGGACTGGGAGGAGCGGGGGGGGTTGTTTGATCCGTTACAGCATGCCGAGTGTGTACGCGGTATCGCGCAACAACCACCACGGAACATTTAACGCGCAATAGGGTAAGTGCGCGATAGCGATGCTAGTGTGTACATGGCCTTAAAGAGTTGTACTTGGAAGTGTGTCAAATAAATGTTAATGGCTTGAGCTAGTTGAAAAAAATTCAGTAAAGCAGTTTTGTCAACATCAAAATATTTTGCAATAATGTGTCTGCTTTGAGAAATATTTTGACCAGAAAAAGTCAAAATGTTTCATCTGGATCTCAAAAGGATGTGTCTCAACATTTATATTATACCAAAATATTTTTTTTAATTTTTGTTTTTGGGAAATTACAAAATTTTGGCTTTTCATACCAGTTAGAACTAATTGGCCCCCCCCCCCCCCCGAAATATTACATTCCACAGGAAATTCTACGTCCTCATCCCTCATCAGCTCTATTAATGGCTTAGATGCATTAATGGGAGTCCTGTGGCACCGTAAAGACGAACAAATTAAAGACCAACAAATTTCATCTGATGAAGTGGGTTGGAGCCCACGAAAGCTTATGTTCGAAGAAATTTGTTAGTCTTTAAGGTGCCGCAGGACTCTCATTGTTTTAGATGCATTAATGTGATTGTTGATATCTGTCGGGTTAATTGTACATACACTGGTCATAATGGTAATGCGAGATGTTTTTCTCTGGAGAATGCTCTGAGAAAAAGTGCTGTAAGGTAAAGGTCACTGTTTGCTGTGTGGAGGAGAGGATCATCAAGAAAAAAAAAAGAACACACAATGAACTGAGTGTAGAATTAGTTCAGTTTGTGCCCACTTTTTCCCAGTCCAGGGAGATTTATATTTGTAATTTTGCTGCAAAAATACCCTCAACCAAATCCACAAAGCTTAATTTTGGCTGCTTGCACTGCCCACTGAGGTGAAAGAGAGGAGAAATTAAAGTAATTGCTTACACGTCAAGTATAGTTTCATTTATTGCACTTTTGTTGTATATATTACTTGGCTGCTACGGAGAGTGGGGAAATGCTAAGCATAATATGTTGTACCACTGTAAGCAAATGAACTCTTCAGAACACAGAAAACTAAATTTCCCATGATCTCTCCTACCCTGAAAATGGGGGGATGGGGCAGAAACCCCTGAAACCATACTCGAAAGCTGTGGTTCCCAACCTTACAATCATAGGATTGGAAGGGACCTCATGAGGTCATCTAGTCCAACCCCCTGCTAAAAGCGGGACCACTCCCACTAAATCATCCTAGCCAGGGTTTTGTCTAACCGAACCTTAAATATCTCCAAAGACAGAGATTCCACCACCTCCCTAGGTAGCCCATTCCAGTGCTTCACCACCCTCCTAGTGAGAAAGTTTTTCCTAATATCCAACCTCGACCTCCCCAGCTGTAATTTGAAACCATTGCTCCTTGTTCTGTCCTC
>ML685812.1:8106982-8147094 GCA_007922175.1 Pelusios castaneus
AATGGTCATAACCCCCCCCCCCCCCCCGGTATGTACTCGCTGTAGTAAGCGAGGAATGTGTAGGGAGAACATCTTTCGTTGCACCAGACCAAGGTTTGAACAATAGCGGCATTTACAATGTTTCATATGTACGCAGGAACGACCTTCGATGGACAATGTTCAGCTGCTGTGGACCGTCTGAGAAAGATAAGGCGGAGGCCTTGAAGGAGCAAGGAAGAGATCTTCAAAGAGCTCATGGATTCCCAGGAGGCATCCGCTAGGGAGACAAGGCAGTGGAGGAGGCAGTGCAGGCAGGACAGGAGAGAAAGCAGCGCAAGGAGGGAGAGGCAGAAGGATGCACTAATAGACATCCTTCATGAGCAGACAAACCTCCTGAAGACCATGGTTGGTCTGCTCCAGGCTCGCGCCCCCCTCCCCCCACAGCCTCCTCTGCCTTTCCCTCCACCCACACAACATTCATCTCCAAAACAATACATAGAGCACCATGGACACCCATGGTATAATGTTACATCTACCCCTCCCCCAACTTATGTCGTGGAGTCCCGCACCTACACCCATCTTTAGACACCCCCCCTCCTTCTGTGTTATCATTTCTGATTTGTTAATAAAGTACAGAGATTGTTTAATGAATCAAGACTTTCTTTATTTTTATTTACAGTATGATAATGATAATTGAATTTCAGTAAAGAAAGAATAAAAAAATAATAGGACTGTATTTCCCTTAACCTTTGTACCTAAGAATAGTATATGTGTACCATGAAGTACAGAAAGGGCGACGCTGTCCTTCAATCCCCATCAAAAAAATGGTTTTTCAACGCCTCCCTGATGCGCACCGCCCTTAACTGTGCACCCCGGATACCCCTGATGTCCAGTTGCTGGAAGGCATGTTCCAGACGTTCTGCCTCCCTTGTCCATGAGTTCATAAATCTCTCCCCCCTGTTTTCACAGATATTGTGAAGGACACAACACGCGGAAATAACAACTGGTATGTTGTCCTCATGCAGGTCAAGCCTGCCATACAGCGATCTCCAGCGGGCTTTTAAGCAGCCAAAGGCACACTCCACAACCATTCTGCACCTGCTCAGCCTGTAATTAAAACGCTCCTTTGCAGGATCCGACTTCCCGGTAAAAGGCTTCATAAGCCATGGCATCAGTGGGTAGGCGGGGTCCCCAAGGATAACTACGGGCATCTCAACACCCTCCAGTGTTAGTTTCTTGTCAGGAAAAAAGGTGCCCGCCTGTAGCCTTCTGAACAGTCCAGAGTTTCTGAAGATGCGTGCATCGTGCACCTTTCCAGACCAACCCGCATTTATGTCCGTAAACCGACCACGATGGTCCACCAGTGCCTGAAGAACCATGGAAAAGTATCCCTTCCGGTTAATGTACTCGCTGGTGAGATGGTCGGGCGCGAGAATAGGGATGTGGGTCCCATCTATTGCACCCCCACAGTTCGGGAAGCCCAAGTCCTGAAATCCCTCGATGATCTCCCTCACATTCCCCAGGGTCACCGTCCTCCTTAACAAGAGACGGTTGATGGCTCTGCACACTTGTGACAGTGCTACTCCAACGGTCGACCGTCCGACACCGAACTGGTTTGCGACCGAGCGGTAGCAGTCCGGAGTCGCCAGTTTCCAGAGGGCAATAGCCACACGCTTCTCCACTGGGATGGCTGTTCTCATCCACGTGTCCTTGCGATGCAGGGCAGGGGCAAGCTCACGGCACAGTTCCATAAATGTGGCTTTGCGCATTCTGAAGTTCTGTAGCCACTGCTCATCATCCCACAGCTGGAGAACGATTCGGTCCCACCAGTCTGTGCTTGTCTGCCGGGACCAAACACGGCGGTTCAGGCTGTGCAGCTGGTCTGCAAAACTGATCAGAATATCAGTTCTGCTCTCATGGCTGTCATTCTCCGAAGTGGAGTCATCCGAGTCCTGCTCTGAGTCAGAGCCAAAGGCGTACTGCAACAGAATCTGGGCTGTGTTCACAATGCTGAAGGCAGCATTCAAGATCACAGCTGAATCCATGGTGATTATTAAAAGGCAGTGACGGAAAGACGGTTGCTCCAGTTTGAAATTAGCGCCCGTTGCTATTGGCGACTGCTGGGTAGCGTCGGTAGCGCAATGCACCATGGGAAATGATATCGGGGACTGTGGGATAGGTACCCAGAGTGCACTTTGTTTTGCTGGAGGACTGGGAGGAGCGGGGGGGGTTGTTTGATCCGTTACAGCATGCCGAGTGTGTACGCGGTATCGCGCAACAACCACCACGGAACATTTAACGCGCAATAGGGTAAGTGCGCGATAGCGATGCTAGTGTGTACATAGTCTTAAAGAGTTGTACTTGGAAGTGTGTCAAATAAATGTTAATGGCTTGAGCTAGTTGAAAAAAATTCAGTAAAGCAGTTTTGTCAACATCAAAATATTTTGCAATAATGTGTCTGCTTTGAGAAATATTTTGACCAGAAAAAGACAAAATGTTTCATCTGGATCTCAAAAGGATGTGTCTCAACATTTATATTATACCAAAATATTTTTTTTAATTTTTGTTTTTGGGAAATTACAAAATTTTGGCTTTTCATACCAGTTAGAACTAATTGGCCCCCCCCCCCCCCCGAAATATTACATTCCACAGGAAATTCTACGTCCTCATCCCTCATCAGCTCTATTAATGGCTTAGATGCATTAATGGGAGTCCTGTGGCACCGTAAAGACGAACAAATTAAAGACCAACAAATTTCATCTGATGAAGTGGGTTGGAGCCCACGAAAGCTTATGTTCGAAGAAATTTGTTAGTCTTTAAGGTGCCGCAGGACTCTCATTGTTTTAGATGCATTAATGTGATTGTTGATATCTGTCGGGTTAATTGTACATACACTGGTCATAATGGTAATGCGAGATGTTTTTCTCTGGAGAATGCTCTGAGAAAAAGTGCTGTAAGGTAAAGGTCACTGTTTGCTGTGTGGAGGAGAGGATCATCAAGAAAAAAAAAAGAACACACAATGAACTGAGTGTAGAATTAGTTCAGTTTGTGCCCACTTTTTCCCAGTCCAGGGAGATTTATATTTGTAATTTTGCTGCAAAAATACCCTCAACCAAATCCACAAAGCTTAATTTTGGCTGCTTGCACTGCCCACTGAGGTGAAAGAGAGGAGAAATTAAAGTAATTGCTTACACGTCAAGTATAGTTTCATTTATTGCACTTTTGTTGTATATATTACTTGGCTGCTACGGAGAGTGGGGAAATGCTAAGCATAATATGTTGTACCACTGTAAGCAAATGAACTCTTCAGAACACAGAAAACTAAATTTCCCATGATCTCTCCTACCCTGAAAATGGGGGGATGGGGCAGAAACCCCTGAAACCATACTCGAAAGCTGTGGTTCCCAACCTTACAATCATAGGATTGGAAGGGACCTCATGAGGTCATCTAGTCCAACCCCCTGCTAAAAGCAGGACCACTCCCACTAAATCATCCTAGCCAGGGTTTTGTCTAACCGAACCTTAAATATCTCCAAAGACAGAGATTCCACCACCTCCCTAGGTAGCCCATTCCAGTGCTTCACCACCCTCCTAGTGAGAAAGTTTTTCCTAATATCCAACCTCGACCTCCCCAGCTGTAATTTGAAACCATTGCTCCTTGTTCTGTCCTCTGTTACCATCGAGAACAGCCTAGCTCCCTCCTCTCTGGAGCACCCCTTCAAGTAGTTGAAGGTTGCTATCAAATCTCCCCTCAGTCTTCTCTTCTGCAGACTAAATAAGCCTACTTCCTTCAGTCTCTCCTCATAAGACATGTGCCCCAGCCCCCTAATCGTTTTCGTTCCCCTCCGCTGGACTCTTTCTAATTTGGTCACATCCTTTCTGTAGTGGGGAGCCCAAAACTGGACACAGTATTCCAGACGTGGCCTCACCAGTGTCGAATAGAGGGGAATAATCACATCTCTCGATCTGCTGGCAATACTCCTACTGATGCAGCCCTTTTTGGCTCGAGGGTCTAGAAATATTATTTTTACAACACTGAAGGGCCACCAGTCTATCAGCTCATAAAACATGTACATGATACACCATTACAGACCACAAATCACATATTTAAAGTAAACATTTTAATGCTACTGTGCTCATTTTTACATTCAATATTTTACACCTACAAATTGCTCACTGTGTCACACTCACAAAGCACTAGTGCAGATGAGTGACTGTCATTACACACTGAAGCACATGGCCTGGCTGCTAAGTCACAGTGAATGCCCTGCTAAGTGCAGGTCAAACTGTATGGCACTGATTTTTAGAGTGCTGCCCCTTCTCAAGCATGATAGGTCCTGGATTCTCCACTAGCAGCCATCCCCCCGCTCCCACTGTAGCCAAATGAAAGGAGGTCAGTGAAGAGGCTGCCTCCTTGCTGATCTCACATCCCCCTGGCTGCAGCAGAGAAACTGCATACGTTTTGTAGCCCTGTGCGCTTCAACTGGGCCCCTAGGCAGTGGTCTCCTTCTGCAGGCAGAGGGATGAGAAATCAGTGCTCTCCTCCCTCTGGTTCCAGCAGGGAACCCTGCATCTAGAGACCCAGACAGAGTGCTTTCCTCTATGCTTGAGCTGGGCATGGGGATGGCTGATCTCTCCTCCTTCAGGCTCCAGGATGGGCCCCAGTACCTATGAGCCTAGGAGGAGCACTCTGCCATGCTCCTTACTACAGCTAGGGGGAGAGAAGTGTTGCTGTCTCATCCTGTTGGCTGTAGCAAGGAGCCTGCGCCAATCTTGTAGCCCCACGGCAATGCGCTCCACCTGAGTCCTTAGGTAGAAGCTCCCTTTTGCAGCCAACAGGAGGGAGTGGCGGGACACTTTGAAAGATACAGGCCACAGGTTGGGAACCACCACTTAATATAAATATAGATTGGACAGTCTGCTGTGAAAGGCTAGGTGAAAAAACTCGGTCTTAAGGAACTATTTGAATATGACTCTGGAGGACACAGCAGATGGGAAGTGGGAAGGATCTTTGAAATATAGAGAGTATTATGAAAAAGAGTTAGTGGGAGAAGTGGATGAAAAGAGTATTGGGGGAGATATTTGGATAAAGGCTGTCTAAGATGGAGAGTCTTAAAATATACTTGCATTTATTATTTGAGTGAAAAGTGGTATTGGATTTTGTTCCCATACATTTTATTTTTAAATAAAGTATCTAAGGTGAACATATTGAATCTGCTACTAGTAAAAATCACTATTTACCACATACAGGCACAGGTACTTCACAAATTTCAATTCTTTAATTAGATATAAAAAATAATGGAGTCAGTGTCTTCAGTATGCTCCAGCTGTTTAGTGCTGCTTTAATTCCGGTCATAACTTCCCACCCCTTGATCCTCTCTCAGAGGGGATCTCCTCATTGCTGAAAGCTAGTAGAGCTGGCTTCTGCTCCAGCTACCATCTACCTTGCTATAACGGTATGTCCGGGGAGAAATGGGTGGAATAGGTATGACATCACTCTACTGTTCCCAACTGACAGAAGGTCCCTTAGGATCCTGACATCTATGTGTGAGTTAGAGATACTCTCATGGCTGCTCTAAGTCACACTGGAGCAGGGCCAGTGATGGATCAGAGAGCCATAACTGGCTCCCTGATAGTTACTCTTTTCTTCTACACTGGGAGGAGTGTGGATGCAGGGGAGAATCAAGTCTTTAGATGTTCTTTCTATATGAAGAAGGCTAATTCTCTTCTCTCCTCCCTTCCCTCAAAAGTGCCAGAGGTGCTGACCATGAGTATAAATAAGTTCTAACACCTTCCAAAATCTCTAGGCCCTAGAGTCTAGGATAATTGGTTTTATATAAACCATACATAAGTTGACCAATATATGCCCCTAAATACTTTAAACTCTTCTGAAGTGACATTAAGAAGGAAATCTGGAGGCATAATACCAGTTTATGAGATAAGAATTCAGAATTGACTGAGTTAGTCTTATTGTTCTATCACATAACAGGATTCTAAAACATGTAAAAGATGGAGTCCATTATCCCAAGTCTGTCAAAAATATCAGTAACAATGTCATCCAAGAAAAGGAGAACTTATATGTCAGATAAATAAAACCATGGATTTTTTCAGTTTTGCAAAATGTGATCTATGAGAGATTTATTTGCAAACCAAAAATTGGTTTTTATTTAAAAAAAAAAAGTTTTATGTTTAGATTGTAAACTCTTCTGGGCATGACTGGGTCTTACTATGTGTTTGTGCCAGTTGGAAAAAGTCTAAGTGATATATAAATACAAGCAATAATAATAGTTTTTATCAAGAACTCCTTAATATCTCATGATTTCGGGGCAAAGGAAGGGTTAGTGTTTCAATAAGTGTTTCTGACTTTGAACCTCTTTTTGGCTATGTCTACACTGGCAAATTAGTTCCGATTAAGGAAGATTAATTGGAACTAACTTAAATCTTGGCTACACTAGGCTTTCATTAAGGGCTTCCTTAATTTGAACTAATAAATTTGCTTATACTTTCCGAAGTAAGGGTTAATTTGAACTAGTTAGTTCGAATTAACCCATTGTGGCCATGTTAGTTCGAACTAAGCGCTTAGTTTGAACTAACTGGCACATTGAGCTCAATGCAATTGACTAATTCGAACTAAGCAAGTGCTATGCATGGCACTTGCTTAGTTCGAAGTAAAGTTTGCTAGTTTGAATTAAGTTAATTCAAACTAACTAAAATTAGTTCGAATTAGTTAGTTCGAATTAACTAATTTGAACTAACTTTGATAAATATAGCCATAGCCTTTGTGGATAAAAGCACACTTGTGCCTTGAATCAAATTAGCAAAACAAAATACAACAACCAACTACCACCAATCTCCAATCAAGGAGAATATGAGTATCACAACGCTGGGGAATACACTTTTCCAAAACACGTTGCCAGCAAGTTATCAGTTAGCATCATGCTAGCTTTGAGGACTGTGTGTAAAGCCAGTGGGATTCATATTTCAACTTTTGCATGTAATTTGTACTCGAACAGACAGCCCTACTTAAGGGACATTTTAAAGTAATTTACCAACAGTTCCCTGTAACACAGAATGTGAATTATTCTGTCCTACTTGTAGAGGAAAAGGGTTGTATTTTAGATATCACAATCTAGTAACTGCAATAAATATTGATTTGTGGGTCACCTCCAAATACATTTCAGGAACCGAATCTCTAATGCACCATGAACAGGTGTACCCATTCAGTGTGGTGAGCTTTATCTGTGTGGAGAGTAACACTCTAGGACAGTGACAAATGAGTATCTAAGATTTGTCAGAGATTCTGACAAATGAAGACTATCACAGAGAAAATGATACTGCTTCTCAGTTATACCAGGCTCCTTTAGAATGCTCTGGCAGCCTAGAGAGTCCTCAAAGGGCATGGAAAGGGTCCTTTTAAGAGTACCTCAGTGCAGATGGCCTCCCCAGCTAGTGCAGTGGTCTAGCAGCTAGCCTAAGGGCTCTCTGATGGCCTGCGCCCAGCCTTTGATGTAGGGGAGAGAACCAGACATCCTGTGCAATGTGTGTACATGGTTAGCCAATGAAATTCCCTTTAAATAATCTGGTCTGCTCTTATCCAGCATTTAACAAGATGTTTGATTCATCTTAGGAGAGAGCAAATGGTAAGGGATGATTAGTTATATCCCAGAGAAATTGTTTAAAAAGTCCTGCAGAATATTCATCTGCCAGCTTTTTCTGCTTGCTCCTGCTTTTTATTGCTTCTCCAACAAGAACAGGACAATCCATGTCATTACATTCATCTTCTCTCAGTGTTGACAGCTCTAGGAACAAGTTTTATTCTCCAGTTCTATTTCCTCTGATTTGTGTTAACTGTTTGGCAAAACCCAGGAAATATTCAGCTGCCATTTATATTTCACATTCTTTGAAGGATCCATTTTGATTTTTAAATTATTATTTAAAAACTGTTTAAGATCCTACGCCTATGAGGGGCTGGGCATCTTCTATATCTGTCTAGTGGGAACAGAAAGCACTCAGGAGTTCACGGGGTCAAACGCTAGTGAACAGCTTTCCTTCTAACATTCTTTTTCCCTGGGTCCCATTCTCCCCTATGCAGATTACTACCATGTAAGGGATTTGCAAAGTTTCAGCCTAAGTACGTAGAATGTTTCTATTGAGGATGAGTTTGGAAGAAGCTTGGAATCCCTCTGCTATATCTACAGATCTCATAATACCCTCATAGCCTTGGGAGTATCTGTAACTGTTCAGAAATATGAAGATTCCATGTGAGAAACATACTAAATCTACATATTTGAATATACCTTGTTTAATTTGCATATCTCCTTTACTTGTATTCCCAACTCCTCAGCATAGTACCAGTTGCACTGCTACAGTAATAGACGTGCTTTAAAAGTCAGCACATTTTCTTTTTCTTTGGGAGCCTTTAAGTCTTAGTGAAAGTGAACTGATATGGGAAGCTCAGACATCATGGAGAGAGGGAGGAAACCAATCTTAAAAAAACCCAAAACAAAGGGACATGGGGAGAGTCACTAATAATTCCACGTACCTATACACTCACCTTTTTCCTGAATCTTATCTTAACTCTTTGCTGTGGCATAGACCTGCAGTGAATCTTTTCAGAAAACTTTAAACCTCTGGGCTATTGTGTATAAAACGCTGATAAATTGATCATAATGATCCCAAATCAATTCCAAAAAGAGTACAATACACTCTCTTAGTAAAAAAAAAAAAAATGTAATGTAAACAAGACACATTGCAAATAGTATGCCTGCTACGGTACATAATATATGTAATACTATGGGTAACTTTTAAACAACAGTTATTAAGCACTAAATCTACTGCTGTTCTTTATGCAGATTCCACTGTTGTTTCTGTAAGAAACATTCAAATATAAGATTTCTGCACAATATTCTCTATACTTAAGCACACATATCAAAACAATCCCCTCAGATAATCCCTGAGATGATTTCTTAGGGTTTATGATGTGACCGTAGTATGTAATGTGTGTCACCTAGACTCTCTAGGTGATTGAGAAATGGCATCACCTCAGTTCTTTCAAATATTTCAGAAACCTGTCAGCAAATATGTGCTCTGGGGATCTCCAAAGCCAGCAGCGTTCCAGCCCCTGGGTTTGTAGGTGCCTGGGCCTCTCAGTTGCTGGTGAAATAGAAATCTATAGTCTGTATCCAAAGTGAACAGCATATAAAATATCCATTTCCTGGATCTCTATAAGACACTCACATTTTAGGATACCATCTTCTCCCCATAAGCCCAACTAAGTCAAGCAAGAATTCATAAACTATCACTTAAGTGCTGCCCCATTCTCTCTCTTAACTGAGACAGAAGCCCTGTTTAGGGCCGTTAGTTGATAGCCCCATGAAAATTCCAGTCTTTGTAGGGTCTAGGGACAGCAAGTGCCTCCATACCACAATAGATCAAACACTACCCTAGTGGAGGGCCTCCCTAGTAAGCAAAGCTGGAATACAGGGATTGGGACCTTGACCTGAGAGCAGACATATCTCTTGGTCCTGCATCAATCTCTTGCTGAGTCTATAGTACCCTCCTTTAAATCCTTCTGTTTGAAACCTTTTCTTCCTTGAGTTCTGAGTAGCTTGTCTCAGAGTGTGACTAGAGTGTGACCTGCCACATGGGTTGCCCACAATGAAAACTTCATATCCAGGCTCAAAACAGCTAGTATGAAGATCAGGTAGCTGCCACGCCCTGTTCTGGAAGTGGCTGGGTCCTTCTAGCTGAGTTGGCCAGGAGATTCAGACTCCTGCTGGGATGCCCATGAGAGCTCACCTGGAATTGGGAAAAGAGAGGCAGTCATTTTTAACTAAAGGTATCTGCAGTGTGTGTCTGCTTTAGTATAGCTTTAGGGTCTGGTTTTGGGAAGTGCAGAGTGTCCCCCAGTGATATGATTGGGTCTAATCTGCCTGCTGCCCATAGAACCCTCTCCTAAAACAAAGTTACACAGCACAGATGGGAACGCTCTACAAGTCAGTGCATGCTCTGCATTTTGGCGTGGGTGGGAAGAGGGAAAATACAGAGCAGCCTTGTTGGCCTCTCATTTCATCTTCTCTCAATACATGTGGCCAGAACAACATCTCACTGAGTTACTCCTTTGTGAAGAAGGGAATGTGCTAAGAAGGCAACACTGCACTCACAGCTCTTTGGACCAGAGATTGTTGTTGACTGTGTTTGAACAGCACCTAGCATAATGAAGTCCCAGTGTTGTAGTCCTGTAGGTGCTATCACAATAGAATAATGTATATACCAAGATAGATAGCAGCAGCAGCTAATTTGTTACTGGCAATGCTGTATATTTCATTTAATTATGAATCACCAGCAATACAAGTACCCTTTCCCCTCAAATTAATGTATCTCTTCTGTATACTCGAAAATAATTGAAAATATGATCAGTACTTATTTGGAATTCTCAAAATATACTTTATTTTCTTGAGGAAAGATTGAAGTTGTGCTTCATATTTAACATGCTACAAGTCCCATTTGCTTTCCTGAAGCAAGAAGTCCTATTAACTTTATGGCTGTTGGAAAAAAATTGAATTTAGAAGTGAGGGATAATGTGACATTATGAAAGGAACCTCCATTTAGTGGTTAGTGTGTTAAATAAACCTCTATATTCCATAGCTGCAGAATTTACAAAGGAATCTATCCCAGTCGCAGAATAGTGCTCCAGAATCTAAAATTTAATTTTTTAAAATGATTCTGTTTCTAGCTATTGTGACTGTTCAAGTGAATTTAAAGATGTAATCCAATTATAAACCAATGCAATGTTATCATCCTGAGTTTTTAAACAACCTGAAACAGTGTCAAGTCATGTCAATGACCAATTAAGCTCTCTTTGTTTCAGAACTAAATATCAACGGCTATGTCTACACTAGAAAAGTTAGGTCAACTTTAAGTCGATTTTAAGTCGACCTTATTAAGTCAACTTAACAAAGTGGTGTCTATGGACGTGGACTACGTCCACTTTGTTAAGTTGACCTAACTGCCCTTAGGTCGATTTAACGAAGTGGACTTTCGCGTCCACACTGGGCTTAGGTTGACCTAAAGAAGGGTAAGATCGATTTAAGGAGGGTTAGGTCAACCTACCCTGCGGTTGTTAGTAAGTCAACTTAAGCTTTCATTAAGTCGACTTAATGAAAGCCTGGTGTAGATGCGGCTTTATTTAAGTCGACTTAATTTGCAAGTGTAGACATAGCCAACAATGTTAATTTTAACAGAGAAAGCCTTTATTGTACAGTTCCAAAGTACCTTGTATAGCATGCCCCAAAGTCTATAACATATCAAAAACTGAACCTGTGGGGAAAGCACAAAATAAAAAAATAAATATTACCATTCTAATTGTTTTATTTATTTAAATCTTTAATTCACTGTTGCCTTTATTTTTCTTTTAAATGAAGCTGCCTCAGAATTTCTAGTCTGCAAGAAAATTCATGTCCCTTGAGACAGAGTTTAAGGCTGGTTTCTTACAGGGTGCCTTGATCCTTAACTATTACCCTCCCACAGGTAGAGCTTGGCTCTCAATTCAAAATGGCTGACCTCAGCTATGATATTGTGCTCTCAGCAATGTGTATAGAACTGTCATTGTTTCTGGTGAGAAACATGCATAATGGAACTGAGTGTCAGAGTTGAGATCATCCTGAGGGTTTAAATGTTAGAATTATGTCCAAAGCTAGCAGATTCCTGTTGCTATATCTTATTTTAAGACATTAATTAAATATTTTAGTACTGTTGTCTTCTTAACTATCCAGGGAGCTCTATAGTCAAGCTTTGATCTTTAGGGAGGAAATATTGTGTAGTGGTTAGAGCACAAGACTGCAAGGCAGGAGGCCTGGGTTCTTGACTCTGCCATTGATAGGCCCAGCAGCCCAGAGCCAATCTTACAACTTCTATGTGTCTCAGTTTCCCCATCTGTAAAGTCAAGGATGTGATGCTTGTCTTTTCTTGTAACATACTTTGAGATCCATGAATGGAAACTGCTACATTAATACAGGTGATTAATTACCTACCCCTCAAAGTCTCTATAAATAATCCTTTTGAAGATGTGTCTTGGATAAACAAGCATTTTAATCAGAAGATCTAGGCTTTCACCTCCTTCCCTTTAAACTAGTTGGCTTAGCTTAAACCAACCTGCCTGGGCTAGATCCATTCTCCTGTTTTTAGGCATTTTTCTCCTTTTTATATAGATTCCACATAGACTGCTAGAAGCTAGACCTGGATGACGAGATGGATCACTCGACAAATTGCCTTGTACTGTTCACTCCATCTGGCACCAGCCACTGTCGGAATACAGGATGCTGGGCTAGATGGACCATTGATCTGACCCAATATGGTCATTCTTATACTTCACTCATCACCAAGCACCTTCCAGTGTTGCGTTAAGCGATTAGCATCTGTCATGCAATTGTTCTCTCATTCTCTCCCTAGGAGAGAATAATGAGCAGTGGAATGTCTTGTTTTGGTAGTCAAATTCCAAAGGGGAGCCGTGTTAGTCTATTGTAGAAAGACAACAGAGTCTTGTGGCACTTTTAAAGACTAAACAGATTTATTTATCTGTTAGTCTTTAAAAGTGCCACAGGACTCTGTTGTCTTGTTTTGGTAGGGTTTTTTTTGTAATGGACATGTTGCTGTATATGCATGCTAGTTGAGGCAAGGTCACAGAATAGCATCTTTACTTTAGAGGTGGTGAGGTTTGGGAAGGTTCTTAGTTCCCAAGGGAGGTCATTCTATAGTTTTGGACTGGACGCTGAGAAAGTTTTGTCTCGCTGCACAGACAAGGTTTACCCGGATTGCTGTGAATGAGCGAGCTGGCTGGACAATGCTTGCTGGCTAGAAGGCATGAGCGGGTTATTTTTCTTCTCCTTCCCTTTCAGCTGGCTGGCCTTGTGGAAGCCAGCTGGAGCAATCAGCAGAGCTCAAAGGACTATCTTTTGGATAACTAAGAATTTTGGCAAACTAGGGTATCAATAATTGAGGCTTGACTAATACTGAACGATTTGTCCAATAGCTCCTCTTTCCCCAGAAAACATTACAGAAATCAGTTGTACTAAACAGTCAAGAATATCAATTATACAATATAGATATCTACAATATGTAAATAGATAGTAATGGAAACAAGAACAAAACAGAAAAATTGATGTAGTGTAATTTCTTCATCAGATGGTTTTTTGCTTCAGCTGAGTAAAATACACTTGTGCAAATTGAATGTATCCAGTACAAGATAACATTCCATTAATATCAGCTCTTCATTAATTATTACATTACTAGAATTGTAACAGTCCAGAAAATGCACTAGGAGACCAGCAACCAAAGGGTTAATGTTACTAGCAAAGTAGGGTGGTGCAGGTCTGTTTTATTCCAGGATATGCTCACCAGTTTGGCATCACTGATTAACTAATTCAGAAAGACTTCTACTCATTACTTTAATAGGATGATAGATGGTGTCTGTTTCTTTTTGCCACTTGCACATGATAAATATTGGTGAAGTATTCAAAATGTATCTTTCATTAATATTGCTTTAGTATAGGGCAGTCATCTATTGCTTTTATCTGTACATTTTGCAGAATATATACCATTTCCACACATCATTAAATGCCAAGAATGTGTACTTTCAAGGCAAATGAAACTAAATTTGTATTATGTGTGGAAATTGTATTTTGGCTTCAGGGTGTATTAAAAATAGTTTTTGATGTTCATTATATGCCTCGAGGTAGTTTTACCACTGACATTTATCTAAAGAACAGTTTTTATTGATTTTTCTAGCATGTCATAAGTTTACTCCACTGGCATGCATATGGAATTGTGAAAGTTGTAGATGCAACTTTTTTGAAGGATCAGCTTTCCACAATCATGAGAACAAATACTGATTTGATTGAGAAATTAATTAATTGAAAGCTTAATTTTACAGTTTTTGCACATCAAAGCTTACTGTATGTTTTATAAACTTTTTTCTTTTAAAATATATTACTTCCCATTGCTTATTCTAATAAGACAATATGATGTCCTTTAGAACAGTGGTTTTCAAAAAAATTTTCTCAGGACACAGTTGAAAAAAATCATTTATGCCCACGACCCAACAATTATATCTTTGAGCAATGCATTCCAGTCTTTTGGCAGCAGCAGAAGGAGGTGTTGCGACCCAGTACCTGAGGGTCTGCAACCCAATACTGGGTCCCAACCCTAAGTTTGAAAACCACTGCTTTAGAGTATGTTATATTGAGGTAGTTGGAACTTTACTGTACGAGTTCAAGTTTGAAATATTGAGAAAGGCATATGAGAAAGGCAGACCTAGTTCATGCACAAATGACTTTGGAAAGAAAGGAAACTTCTGATTGTGTGTGGGTGGAGAAGAAGGCTAGATTATCTATGGCAGAGAAGCTGGTCAAGATCCTTTCAATATTAAAATCAATATAGTTGGATTTCATGATGAAGACGATGAAAGCTTATCAGGTTGTTCCTGCCTCATAGAAGTCAACTGTGTGTATATAGTACAATGTGCGTAAAACTTGACCTTGTCTTAGTTCCACAGACATTTGGAATATGCTGTAAAGTCTTTGAATATTCCTTTACCCATCTTTGCTTTTCTATATACAGTATAATATTTTGAAAAATCAATACATTAAAAAAATGAGATCCAGGAACAGAGTTCTACGATCAAAAAAGTTTTGGCCTTATTATGACCGTAGGGCATAGGAGCCCCCAACCAAGATCAAGACCTGTTGTGTTAAGCGCTGACCAAGCATAGTAACAGACAGTTCCTTGCCTGGAAGAGCTCACAATCTAAACAGACACAATAGACAAAGAGTGGGAGGAGAAATGGAGTCACAGACACTTGATGTGACTTTCCCAGGGTCACATAGTGCTTCAATAACAGTCACAGGAATAGACCAGGCCTCCCAGGTTTCACTCCAGTTCTTGTCCATTAGACTATAATGCCTGATCATCCAGTCCTTACTCAGGCAGAATCCCCAGTGGCTTCAGTGGGAGTTTTGCCTCTGCAAGGACTGCTAAATCAGGCCTTTTATTTTTTTTTTTAAGTTCATTATGGATTATATATGAGGTGGGTTTTTTTGCGTATATTAAAGGATTGAGAATAGAAGTCTGTGTTCTCACCCATTACAGCAAATGATACCTGCTATTAAGAGTATGATGTAACTGATAGTTATCAGTGAGTGTTTATAAAATAGTAAAAGATTATTTGTTAGAATACTCCTTTATTACTAAAAATGAGACTTCTTGAAAGCTTCAAATTCTCCTAACTGTCAAAATAAACAGGAATTGAATATATAATGGGGAATGAGTGTCTACACAATTAAAAAAAAAAAAATATTTGTGTTCACCTGAGAAATATTTCAGACTTGCTTTTCCATGAAAGACTTCAGTGACTGTGTGTGCGATTTATTTGAATTCCTTGTAAGAAGTGTTTTTGTTTTGACAGAGTATTTATTTCATCAGATAATTCTTGAACTTTCCATCAGTTCAGTGATTTTTTTTTAAGAATAAAAGGCTTTTCCATTGGAAATGTGTTTTATATATAAAGGTTCTAATGTGTGGTTATAAGAAACAGGTTAAATGGGGAGCCATATGGTCTGAAACCCCTATGTGTATCCAACAAAAAAAAGGAATTAATTCCTTGCTTTCTAGTATGCAAGGCTGAGAAATAAGGCTTGACTGGGGTCTGAAAATTCCATCAAGCTCACAGTGGGTGTACAAAAAATCCCTGTAATAGTCTTGTAAATTTTTGCTCATCTGGAATGAATGAAATGTCATTAATTTTGGTATCATCCCCAAGATTAAAGGCAGGCAAGTGGATCTTTGTCCTTCAGTCTGTGAATTTTTATGAGCCTGATTCCGAGAAGTTCTGTGCCTCCAGAACACCACTGATTGCAGCTGGAATTGTGAGGGCTCAGCACTTGAAAATCAGACTCTGACAACTTTGCAAGGTTGCTCTTAAAAAAAAATACATAAATATTTTAAAATAATCCTCATTCCTCAAAACAACTGGGGATTAAGGAGAAAACCTTTGAGAAGGAAAAGTCCATACCCTGTTGACTCCAGCTTCATTTAAAAGCAAACAAACAAAAAAGGAGAGAAGATTAAAAACAAATTCATTCACAGCAAAAACTTCTTTCCTCTGCTTCCAGACTGTATTACTGCTTAGCCATAGACAGTTTGGGTCTGTCTACAGCACAGTTACAGGGTGTGATTGAAGCATGTGCAGGAATACCTAAACTAGCTTTAATATAATTATCTTGAATATCAGAGAAGTGAAGGTACAGTAGCATAGGTTCTGGCACAGACTTCCTGTCTGGAATCCTAGGTAATTACTCCACTAGCTAGCACTTACTGAAGATTATGCTGCCTCAGAGGAACATCTCTGGTACCCAAGCCAGCTAGCGTAAAGCTAACTGGAGCACATCTATACACACCTCATGCACTGTGATTGCAATAGTGTGATTGCCCTTTAGGCTTTAGTTTTGCAGTTTGTGAATGGTGATGAGCTAGTCTTTAAGGCCACAAACTAGTGAGGCCACATTGACAGGTGACAGCTCAGGCTAGTTGCCTCATTGTGTATGTAGGGAGTCTGGTGAGGTTGTACTCAGGTGGCTAGCCCAGGCTGCCACACCCACAGTGCTAATTTTAATATGCTAGCTTGAGCAGAATGGGTCTGTGTTTGTGTACCCAAGCTGGGAATCAGACTGTTGATTCCTTCAGAGACAAGTAATCCTATTTGTAGGATCATTCCTATTTGTAAAACGGGTGATTAATTTTTTAGGGTCCCCAACATAACATTTAAGTCCTGATTGCCAAATGTAGCAAGCTGAAGAAAATGATGGCTGCAGGTCTTTAGCACCTTTGGGATCCATGGCTGGATATCTAAAAGCTGAGACTTGAAAATTTGGCTCAGAATGAGTTGCCTAAAAGCACACAGCAATCCAAAAGCAGAGCCAGGATTAGAAACCATCCATTTCTTGTTCTTGGTAGTGTGCTTTAGTCACTAGGTAAATCTGCCTCTGAGTTCTCTACCCCATCCATGGCTCAGTCTTCCTATATACTGAATACCTTCAAAACCATTCAGATTTCACTGCAATTTCTAAGCCCCTTCTCTTTTTACATTCTAGCATTCCTGCTCCAACAGCTCCATTTAGGAATTAGATCAGTGAAGCTTATTAATTTTTAAAGCCTTTAATATGCTATCGTTTCTCATTTTACTGTAAGATTTCTTAGTGGAAGATAAACTGTTTCTGCTGGGATTTAATCTAATATTTTACTTAATTAATTACCTTAGTCACACCATCACTTTGCTAGATATGGCAAGAATTAGTGATAGCATAGATCCAATGGAGAAATATATATTCTTCTTCTATATTATTAACACACGGTGTAATATTTTTTATCTAATTGTAGCTTTCAGTTCTTAGAGGCTTATTGATTCCCTTTAGTGCCTCAAACTTCCTACCAATCTCCTATTCTCTAGAAATGACAACATTAACAGAATTCTATTGTTATAGACTTTTAAACTGTAATTTAAAAATTGCACTTTTCAGGTATTGATGGTAAGACCAAGCAGTATGTTCTCTCAGGACCCAATTCAATAAATCATTTAGGCATATGCTTAAGTCCTGTTTTGAACTGAGGGCCTAAATGTGCAGGAAATTTGCAGTTCTCCATTACTAATGGTAGATACGCCTACACAGACCCAGGATGTGCCTTTCCTGATTGGCACCTAGAGGTGGCTTCCATGCATGGGCTCTCCTTCCTCCATGTAGAAGGGCTTTAGGTGTCCCTACAGAACTGTTCCAATTCTTAGACATGGGGTGCTACCATCCCCCCAACCCCGCTAGGCTCATGGAAGATACTCTAAAATGAATTGACTTGTAGAGCAACACCCTCCAATAAGCCATTCATGAGATGGTGAAATTCCCAAGGGGAAAAAATATCCCTTTTGTTAGCTTTTACTGTGGAGGGGACAGTCAGGGTCATAAATTCCCCCCAAAACATTTAGGAGCAAGTTAGATCTACCAGCAACTTGGGGTTTGATTCTAATCTTGGATATATTGACATGTATCACAATCTACTAATGTTATCGATGTGCAGGTTCAGGCATTTTTCAGTACATCTGCAGGTGAGTGTCCTGTCTGTGATTGGAAAGAAACCTAATGATTACAGATTGGAATTAAATTAATAACTACCCCTTTGATTGTTGAATTGTTTCAGACATATAATAAAGTACTGCATATAGAGGAGATTGTGCCTGTATAGACCAATGAATAGGGCACAAAGACTGAGAATCAGGAGAGAAAGATTCCATCCTAATTTCTGTCCTAATTCTATGATACCTTGGTCATGTGTTCTTCATTCTGTGAGGGAATGCTCAAGAGTCTGAATTAAAAGAGGTTCGGTTTATTGCCAGTGTCATGCAATTTTTTGTTGTTCCTGTCTTTACATGACAGAATAATCAAGACTTAGGGTAAGAAAAAATGTGATTCCTAGTAAAACTTTGGATAGTCCATCTACTAGACTGCAGTATTCAGGTCATGCGCATTCCAGCAAAGGTAAAAGATCTACCTCTCTTTGAACTATGCATGAAATAATTCAAACCAATTTTCAAAAAAGAGTGTATTAAAAACAAAACACAAGCCCCTGAAGATGTGAATCTTTTGAAATGAGCATTTTTCAAGACAGGTTTATCTCTTACAGATGAATTGACAAGAAGATGCCTTGTCTCACATAGTAGGAACAGAATGTTGTTTTTTAAACCATTGCTAGAAAACGTGTGCATAATTTTGATGAGAGGATTAATTAATTCATTTTTAATTCCACAGCATGAATCTTCTAAAATCTTTGTTTAAATCAGATATGGTGAGGCAGCACAAACTATTTTTTCTCTTCAAAGTGAGTACATAACCACATACCTATATAAAGACATGTAATACATTCAGCCTCCACCCCACACACATATGGTATACTCTGGCAATGTGATATATGCCGAAAATGCTTGATTTATCTCCCTATAAAATTAAAGTGACAAACTTTACTTTAATATCAAGAAAATCATGGTATATGGGACTGGGAATAGGTTATGATACATCATGGAGTACCCTGCAGCCTTAATCAAATTCTGCAGTTTACAGCCATACATCCTGAGGTTTTAATCTTGTCATAGTTGATAAATCAATCTGGGTTGAGTATGATAGCATGGCTTACCTCATCCCAGAATCATGTTTCAGCCATGCCACTTTTATTTTGGGGGGCTTATGTCATTGGCCTTTCTATCCAAATTAAATGGTCCACTTCCAAGAGAAACAAAAGTTCAGACATGTTAAGGAATGTATGTCCTTCACCTCTCAGTATAGGGAAAACGTATACTTCAGCCTCTCTAGGATGAGCTGTTCATAGGGTCCATATTAGTCTTTCCCAATTATTGCAGAGGGTAAAAGGAAACTTCCTCCTGCCCTTTCTAGAAGTTGCTTAAACAAGGACAGGTGCAAACACCAGACTTCAACACCACCACATTGCTCATGACCTTTCACTCCCCTTTTTTAAATACCGCTTTTAGGCCTCCTTCTGTGTTGTATCTCAGGCTTCTAGGACCCTTCCCTGATAAGACCCCACAACCACTGCTGTTTTTTCAAATTTCTTGTTTTCTGGAGACCATCCTCATCAGCTGCTGCTCATCTTTAGGTCTCTTTTTGTTCTCAGAAACAGGTACTACTTTTGTACTCCTTCCCCAGGAGGTCTCGCCGTGATAGCATATTTCTCATTAAATTCAGTCAGAACGCTTAGGTTAACATAACAACTAATTTCTTATGAAAAGTACCAATGGGTCTCGAGGGTCTAACAGTGATCAAGGTCTTCTTTTTTTCTTCTCATCCAAGAGTAGACACCTCCAGAAACAATGTTGGATGCAGATCCAGACATTGCAGTTGGTCCCAAGGTCTTCAATAGAAACCTTGGTACTAAACCGCCCTGAGCTTTGGGAAAGCTTAGATCTCTACAGTACTTTACATATTCGATTCATCTCTGCCAAAAAGTAAATGTTTACTGATGCCTAATGCCTTGTAGATTGTCCTTGTGTCCTGCTTTTGAGTGTGCACTGCCATTGTGGATATGCAACAATAATGTTTGGGAAATGCAACAATAGGATTGGCAGGGACAGTAACTAAAGTGTGTGTGTGTGTGTGTGTGTGTGTGTGTGTGTGTGTGTGTGCGTGTGTGTGTGAGAGAGAGAGAGAGAGATGGAATAGAGTTTTCTCATTTATTTTAGTTTTCTCACGGAATTTG
The DNA here is from genome assembly GCA_007922175.1 of Pelusios castaneus. Lineage (NCBI taxonomy): Eukaryota > Metazoa > Chordata > Testudines > Pelomedusidae > Pelusios > Pelusios castaneus. The sequence continues at coordinate 8,127,269 of ML685812.1, forward strand.
TATTATCTGATGGGTTGATATGACAGAGGAAAACAAATCTGAACTGTAACTATTTTGAAATTCAACAAGTTTGGTTAAATCTAAAGTAGAAGTTAAGTTTTTGTTTTCCTCTGTATCTCCTCATGGTGCTGAGACACAAACTGTTCCAATGTTGTTTCTGGCTCCAGTGGAAGTAGAAAGTACAGATGGCTGAAATTTTTCAGATTTGAGTTGTTTGGGCAATTCTGATAGGCTTTGGATAAAAATCTGAATTCTGGAATACTTAAACAAAGCAAATCTTTGGTCTTTAACCTGTCAATAGTTATGACATCAACTACAGATTTTATATTATTGTTATTGTATTATTTATTAGATATGTGGTTGTATATAGGCATCCCAGTCATGGACCAAGATCTAGTGATACAGATTGCTGCACAAACAAGGGACGGAAACGTGATCTATGCACCAAAGAGCTTACAATCTAAGTAAGAAGTTACTAAGCTTCCAAGAGATGCATAAATGTAAACATTAAAATGATTTCCATAATGTAGTTAGGAAGTGAAGGGATTCCAAGGAAAAATAGTATTACTTATCATAGAAAGCTATATTTGAGGCCTATAGTTAATATTTTCTCTTGAACTATTTTCTGAACTAGTTTCTGTTCTGATTTGTCTTAGTACCTTCTCTCTCTCTTCCCTCTACTACTAGTAATTTTACAAATAATGTTTATTTACCATCTTCAAAGAACTGTATGAATAATAACAAATTAATCCTCATGACCCTCTGTGAGTTAGGTAACTTAGCGTTATGAAAAAGATTCCATCATTCTCTTAGAAGACAGACTTGCAGTAGCACCAAAGAGAATACGTTAATTGGACATCATTTGCCCATATCTCTGAACCTCAACTTTGGGGGCATATTTCCTCAGCACAGCCTGTGTTGGGAAGAGTAACTGATGTGACACAAGATGGAGTAAGAAAGAGGGTTAGCTCAGCAGAATGCAGGTAATGGTTAGGCATCAGTGGTATCTTCTCAACTCCGGACTGTAGTCAAAGCAGAGCTCTATGCTCCTTAGTTAATCACTTAAGGGAGTGCTTAAGTCGACTTAATAAAAGCCCAGTGTGGACATGGCTTTGTTTAGGTCAACTTAAGCCTCCTTAAATCGACCTAACTTGCCAATGTAGATGCACCCTTAGTGACTCTTTATTATTGCCATATGACAAAATTAATTAGTATTGATGGGAGAAAACGAACTAAACAGTCAATAAGTACAAAAATCATAAGTGGCAGGTCTAGTGTCACATTTCTATGTGTTGGGAAAGGGCAAAAAGCTAAGGGTGCATAAGACGTTATGGTTTGGTGGGGATTTTCAGATTGATACTTAGACAAAGGTTAGATGAAGCCCATCTATCCAGTTGCACATACTGTTAGCCTGTGTAACCACCTGATCTTACTCTCTTCTTTCCTCCCACTTCCTTCCTATTATTTGTTGTTTGCTCACTTGTTTTGTCCTAGTTGATTAGATCATATGGTCTTTGGTGCTGGGACTGTATCTTTCTATATGGTTTTTGTAGCTGCTTGCACAATGGGGCCCAGATCCTGATTGTGGTTTTGGGGCTCTGATCTTCTGTTTTTTCATAGCTATGGAAACTGAGTCATTGAGGGCAAGGGCTAAGTCTTGTCATGTGTTGCCAAAGTAGCTTCCTTGAGTTATCCTGCTCTGCATTGTTTAGGAACTCTATGATATCAGCACAACTGCATCTTTCACCCTCCTCCCAGCCTGGATGATTTTGTATAAATTCAGAGGGATAGTGAATTGTTATCAGAGAGAGAATTAGAATATAGGCATGCCTGACTCCCAGGTTTATTCTCTGATCCCTGCTCAATATTTTTTTCTGTAGCATTTGTTTTGTTGTAACTGTTGTGGCATAGTGTTGTGAACAATAGGGCAGAGCTTCAACTGATGTATATTGGCATAGCTTTGATTACTACAGTGGGGCTATTCCTGTTTACACAAGATGAGGATCTAGCCCAATGTATTTGTGCAATTGAATGTAAATGTATTTTCAGGAGTAGGAGGTTAAATGAATAAATATTTACATATTTTATGTATAATGCATATTTATGGGTTAGCAAATGGGACACCAGTGTAAATTCCTTGTAAGAAACTGCTCACAGACATTTTTGTGTGGAAAAACATGTCGTCTTGTATAGATTTCCATTTGTGAATTTGCCCCATGCTTATGGTCTTAAAGCTTTTTGTGCCACGGAAGCATATTTTCATTGTCTGTGCACATTTGGAGGTTCCAATTCTCTATTGGCTTGTTTGAAATATCATAAGTACAGAAGAATGTAAGTATTGATTTTGGCCATTAAAACATATCATACTTTCATTGTTTTATAAGCAGTAACTGCGTAAGAGGACAACATAATAAATCCTTAAATGTATTCCAGTTCAGAAAATTCATCAGTGTATTGCTCTCCTCAGGATGCCTGTTAGCTGTTACAGGCACTCTAGTGGAAAAGTGAGGAACTGTACATCCTTAGCAAAGCATGCACAGCAAGAAATGACTTTTCTGATACATATGCAACAAACTCAGTGAGATACTAAATTTCTCAAATTTTCTCTCTTCTGTTCATCCCTCTCCATTATTAGACCCTGTCTTCACATCAGTTACAATGTACTGAATCATTGTCAATTGATACCGAGATTGGAGCTGGTTCGGAATTGTTCAACAATTTTTTTTCATTGAAAAATGACAGTTGAAGTTAAAACTTTTTTTGTGGGAATCCATCAGTGTCATGTTCTGGGGTTTGATCTAGACCAGTGAGGGGTTGTCACTGAATGTTCTGTAACCTTGGGTGCCTTAAATTGCTCTACTACTGCTTTAGGTCCCTTGTCTGGATGCTCTTACCCAACATGCAAGTATGCACCGAATGTCTGTCTGGTAAGTGGCCCTGGAGCAACAGCCTCTAATTCCAGCAACCTGCTTGTTATACTCTGGCCACATTCTGATGTACACCATCCTTTTGGTCACACCTAGCAAGATGACCCCAATGTCCCCCAGTTCTGAATTTTCTTAGAACCAGGTGCTCTACAACCTCCAGCCCTTTCCTTTCAGGGGAATAATAAAGGGTTGTTTGTTTTTCTAAAGAGACAAATTACACAGTTTAATCACTTTAATGAGAATTTTCACTTCAGTTCGAACACAGAACTGGGGTTTAAAAATAAAATATGTGTGTTAACAAAAGGAGATATGAATGAACTTACTTTAAATCCTGAAGAATAGCATTAAAATGATTACATACAAGTGAAAAATATACTTTATTTAGCTGGGTTCAAAGTTAGAATCTTAGCATGCTACCTTCCAGCAACATGGTTGACAGCCCAAATCGTCAAGATTTTCTACCAAGCCCAAAGTGTTCAGTTCCTTTGGGTTTTTTTAGGTAAAAAGTGACTTGAGGTTCTTTGCCCCTCTCTTTCATAGTCCAGTGATCTTTGAAATAGATTTTGAGGTTACCTTCCAAAATCAAGTTCATTCAAGCTATGAGGAAAGTGACATGGAAGCCTGGTGCTGAACAAAGTTCTATGCTGATTTCTTCCTCACTGGTGTTACTAAAATCCAAATGGATCTGTTCCAGCTCTCTTTATTGCAAATGAATGTCCACTTGCCATGTCGGTTTGTTGTTTGTGTGGGAGAAAACTATTTACCCACTCCCCAGATTTGTCTGGTAAACACATTTTAGTTCCACATTCCTTTGTATTTGTATAGTCACTTGAGTTATTACTGGCCAACTATAGGAATGAACAGGTTGTTAGTTTTCCAGTGATTTCTTACATGATATGTGTCAGATACAATTTGACATCAGTGAACTGGACTTGAACTGGTCACTGAAACACTGATGAAACAGAGCAAGAGAGAACAAGCCCAGAATAACCAAGCAAAGACTGTAACCCAGATCCCCCACGTTGAGTCTTTCTCTCTCTCTTTGCATGATGAATGTTGCAAGGTCTTGCTTTCCTCCCCAAGGGAAATATTTTGAAACCTTATTAATGTTTTACACTGTCCTCCCTCCCAGTCCACACCCACAACCTTTGTGGAATGTGTAGCTTCCTCAGTAGCTTATTGAGCAATGGGGCCTTAATCTCAATCTTAACACTGTAACATGATAGAGAAAAAGTCATACACTTGCTTTTCATTACAAAGTTATTCATTCATTAGAAGTTAAGCACCATAAGGGAGTATGTGGTACAATTCAGGTTGCAAACATAGTGGACACTTGTTTCTTTTCATGGTTTCTTAAGCCTTGTGCAGACTGAATAAGGTAAAATAACCCCAGTAAACTCATCATTATTTCACAGTACTTCAGGCTGTCATTAATACAGTTATTACAGTCAAGTAAGTGCCTCAAGTCCACAGTGTAGAATTTCAGAATCCTGGTGGCATCTCCATCAAAGTATGATTGCATTTCTCAGGATAGGCTTTTACAATAATATTACTATATTCACAAGGCAAAACTGAAATTCTACCATATTTATCTTCCTTTATTGAAAACTAGCAGATTTTTTTATCTTGGTGCAGTTAAGATTTTTGTCTTTTTCCGTACTGCTGTCCTGCTTCATGGCAGAAAACCAGTGAGACTCAGTCTTTGCTGCAGCACAGCTATTCACCTGAGCAGCCTTTTAATGGCATTTCTCTGGTTTTCTGTGGTGCTCCATATTGGAATTATGTCAGGCCACATTTAGGGCTGAGTAAAAGGAATCACAGCACGCCACATGAAGAGTAAGATGAGCATTAGGAGTTCAAGGAGGACCTGTGGAAATAATTCCCTCATCCCTGCAGTTCTGGCAACTGAAATCCAAGAGCTTAGTTTTGATCTTGCTGGTGTAAGGAATTGCAAATTGCACTGGGTTATAGGGCAGACTTTGTTCTAATGATTTCGGGTTACTACCAAGGTACATTGTGTTTAAACAGGTAACCCATACTAAGGGTCAGGGATGCTGGAACAATATTTATGATGGGGGGTGTGGTTTGAAGGCTCTAGATCGTATTACCAATCCAATGAACCACCAATCTCTTTTGTTCACATAACTGAGTAATAACACCCATGTTGTTTTCATGCTCTGAAATCAAGTGGATGGAGATTGTAATTCCAAATTAGTAACAGGCATGAGATTGACATTTTTTTTTAATTGCAGGTATTTATGAGCCGCCATTTTTTGTACTACTGCAGTGAACCTACCCTGGATGTAAAGATTGCTTTTTGTCAGGTGTGTGTTCCTTACAGGTAAAACAAGGTACAGTATATACTTGTACTTCCATATATGTCATCGGTATTGTATTGACACTATAAAATAATTAGTAACATGAATTACAGTTGAGGCCTAATACAGGCTACTGAATTGTGAGAATTAACAAGTGGAAAAACATGATAGAAGAGCTAGGTAGAATATCACAGAATATACTGTTTCACTTATTTTGATCATCACAGTTTGCTTTTAAACATTTATGACAATGCTTTGTAATAGAGCTAGCAAATGTGTTAGAGTAATTTTTATACAAACAACAGTCTTAGATCTTTTTACATGCATTGTGGAGTAATAAAACCTGGCTTTAATTCACGCCAATTTAAACTGAATCAAAATAGGACAGTTTCTTAATCTATTGAAGAGTAATCTCTTCAAGTGTCCAAATGCAGACATGCACAGAAATATCCAAAAAGTTGAATTAAGACATTTTTCTTATTTCATTTCCAGTCTTTATAAAAATAAACTTCATACTGTAACGCCTCACTATAAAACAGTCTCTGCTTTTACATCTTTGCTAAGAGGTGAGGAAGAGTGGCCAAATTTGTGCATGGAGTATAGAATACATGGTTTAATGAAATGTGTGTTATTAAGGTTCCGCTGCATTGAGGTGGCAAGGTAGCCACTTCCGTATTTTTTAAATTAATCTTGAAATTGTTTAGTGATCATGCTTTAAACTCTATAAGGCTAAAACTAAACTCAGTAAATGAAGTGGAGAAGGAAAGAGGATTAAGTTGTCCAGTTTCTGGTCCTGTTAGTTAGATTTGGGAAGTTTAGCATTCATACATGTCTAGAAAACACAAATCTGTGGAGACATTTTCATTACCTAGGTGAGAATGTTTATTTCCCATTCACTACTCCCGTAGCTCAACTAGTACTTGAGTGCTGTCTCCTTAATTTATGTTTGTGGTCTGATAGGGCACCAATAATCTGAGTGATCATAAAAAAAATGTGTTTCTTGATGTGTGAGAACAGCGTTTCATCCTTAAAAAGAGCGTCACATTTAATACTTACGCAGCAAATACATTGCAGTGAGTCTAAGTAACTGAAAATCAAGTAAAAAAGAAAGTTCTGTATCAGCATTTAATACAAAGCAGCAAAACGGATTCCTTTCACAAAAATCTTTTCCTATTCTCTGCATTTCACCAGGCACTCAGGTTCAGAGTGAATCTGGACCATTTAATCTCATTTTTCAATCTGACAGTTTGCTTCGCACACTTTCTTTTCCCCCATCCTCCTCTGCCTGAGACATTTGGTCTCTCTCTGTTCCTCATCTACATATAGATCTTATTTGCTCAACATTCCCTTGTTCTATAACCATTTTTGGTAGTTAGCAACCTCTCATAATTCATCCAGACTCACTGTTTGGTGACCATCATAGAAAGTTACTGTTACTTTTAATCCATACTCCCTAACACAGCTGATACACACTTGCCATCAAAACATTTTTACTGAAGTAAAATGACTTCAGCATATCTGCATTTTGCACAAAAATCACCATTTCACTCTTTTTTGTTTTGTTTGCAGTTGCCTAAAAAAATGTTTCTAGGTTTTTGACAAAAAAATCAGAAAAATTTTTAAAAAAAAATCTATTTGGTAAAAGTTTTCATGGCAGGAAAAATATCATTTCCTGATTAGCTCTACTTCTTAATTCTCTCCCTCTGCCATGGAGAGCCATAGTAAAGTTGTACAGAAATGTTTACATACGATTCTCCTCTCCTACTAGAAAGTAATCTGTATGCGATTATAATGTGTCCACATACAAGAGGCTCCTTATCACTGCCAGTGTGATCCCAAGTCTCAGATAAAATGAATCTCCAATGATGTGTGCCTCTGTCCCTATTACACTGATTTAGATTTGAGCAGTGGAAAGGTGGTTTTTGCTCGTTTTCCTCTTTAATATTCAGAACTCATTTTATTAGGCCAGTGATGCATGTCAAAGTAGACTGAATAACTTTTCTCTCTGGATGCAGGGTTTTGGAAATAGATCTAATAATGACAGAGTGCTGCTGTAGTTATTCCTATACAGTTCATTTAATCTTATTAAAAAAGATTTGGAGGCATTTGTACAACTGTATTTATGTGCAATGAATTTGACTAGCCAAATAAAACAAAATTAATAACTCTGCAAGTATTTTAACACTAACTGAAATTGCTTCTTGTATAACTGTAGAAAGTTAGCAAAAATAAATCATGCGGTAAGAGATTGTGAAAGGTGCCCTATTGAAGTACTGGAAACTGGAGACTGTATCTGCAAAGGAGATACAACACAACTATTCAAGCTCCCTCACGTTGGTCCACCAATATGCCTGAGCCTTGATCCTCTAATGATGAAAAGCAAGTCTGTGCTTCAAGGAGAGTGGAAGTTATCATGAAATGATGTGTTTCATGACTGTAAGAAAAGGAAGGAGTGAGAACTGCCAAAAAAGGACACTGAGCTTCAAAAAACAGACTTCAGCAAACTCAGGGAACTTGTAGAATCCCATGGGAAGAAAATCTAGGGGAAAAGGGGGTTCAGGAGAGTGGCAGTTTCTCTGAGACAGTATTAAAGGCACAACAGCAAACTATCCTTATATGAAGGAAAGACAGGAAAAATTGTAAAGCATAGGTTCAATACTTTATTAGTGGGGAAGGACAGCTGATAACTGTCAAGAAAACTGAGGTGTTTAACTTCAACCAGTGTTGAGAAAAAGGTTACATTGAACTATGTTGTGGGAGAGTTTTGTCCCTCAGATGCATACAGAAACATCTCTAATACATTAGGCAAAAAATACCCTTTATTTTACTAGCAAATTGAAAGTACTAGCTGGAGTCTCACTAAGTGGGAGCATCAATGTGGAGTGGTCAGTGTATATGAAATCACTGCAATCTCCACATTGCTTGTGGCTTTTCCAGTTAGCTGACCTTGGGCAAATGTGGCAGCATCAACTGCTGAGTTTGCTAAGTGCTCCACTGGCGGCTAGTTTTCAATGGTAAGCAAAGGATAAGAATGTTGCTTTAATTGGCATTGAGAAATGATGGGTATCAAGGATTTATCTCTTTGACTTGTAGATGCACATTTATTTTCTACCTAGACCACGGGTCAGCAACCCAAAAGATAAGAAGAACCATTTAAAAAATTCCTTCAATAACCAAGTGTTTTGAGAGCCACAGTGGGTGTAGCCTCCTGGTGGGAGTTGGGGAGAGCTGTGCCAGGGTGCCTGCCACAGGGTCCCCTGGTGGTGGTGGTGGGGGGGGGAGGGCACAGTCAGGAGCTGCAAGGGAGCAGCCAAAGAACCGCATGCGGCTCCAGTTCCGCAGGTTGCAGACCCTTGACCTAGACTGGCAAGGAACAAGCACTTTCTTTGTCTTTGTCAAATGTGGAGACAAGCAGGATTGTTGCTGACCCAAACAATGAAAGTTGCAATGCCAGCATCATCAATATATTCAAGAAAAGAACAAATGACCACCTATGTGTCTGCAGAAGTCCATTATTGCAAGATGTTCCATGTTATTAACAGCACTTTTAGTTTCAGTCAAGTGGAGAATTATGTGGGGTTTCTTTTTGTCTCTTTTTACAATTTTATAATGCATTCTCAATAGAATTATAATTGACTTTGCCCTTCTTTGGAACATAGGAAACCCACTTGAGCTGCCCAACAAAACCGAACACTTCTGCTCTGCTGTGGTGTGGATGCAAATCATTGGATGTGTCTGGCTTGTTTTGTCAGATTGTTCCAACATAGGTCAAATTTTTGTAAAGTAGATCTTCAGCAAGCTGAATATTGGTGAAAAAGTTAACCTCAATTACATTTCTTCTAGTTTTAAAGCAGTGCTGAACACTAGCTGCTCATTGTTTGAAGACAAATTTGATGAACAATTGTTTGAGACATGGTCTTTCTTCCTTCTGAGAGCAACTCTCAACATGATCTGACACGAAGTCATTATCATTTAATATGTTGTCCTCAAATGACAACTCACTTTGAGTTGTAAATCACCTTTATAAGCTCAGAACGAGAATATCCTGCCTGTTCGTTTGCCATCTTGAATTGTGCAACAGAGAAAATCCTTTCTAGAGTCTCTTGAGCTTACACTGTTTGGAACACAGTACCTAGACAGAAAATCCCCTCAAAACTGTTAGGAAATAGAGCCTGCATAAGTCCACTCTGTATTGAGGATGCTTAATATACTCAGATTTGAAAGGACCAACCTCACTAGAGTAACTTCTACCTTTGGGCGACTGTATATGGCAACCACTGTCACTGCAATGTATTAGCAGCAAGCATATGCATTTACAATACAAAATACTCTCACTAGAAACAAATGTACGCAACTGCTAAAATACAGTGCAAAATGTTTGGAGTGCATTTGTACCCCGCATACTTTTTTTTAAATACAGAAACATGTTTTGTCATGCTGAATTATTTTTTTTCTGAATTGTGTACATGTACCTAGGTGACAGTGTCCTAAACCAGCATAGTTAGAGTGCCACTAGTTTGAGTTACTGTAATTTATATTCTCCAAAGTACAGCGTTACTTTGTTAATATGAATGAGGGTTAATTTCTATTTTGCTTTAATCTTTGCTAAAAGTTTAATTGTGACCAGATGCTTAACACAATTAACATTAACAACCACAGGGAAGGAAGACAAACCAGAACAGGGAAAGAACAGGTTAAGAATATTTAGATAAGTTAGCTGCCTGTGGAAATTCATCTTGATGTACTTAATAACCAGCAGAAGCAGTTTTAGAACCATTTGTGATTATCTTCAAAATTTCATGGAGGGGAATCAGAAATGTACGAGCCATCATTAAAAATGGAAACAAAAAGGACTCAAGGAATTATAGAAGGGGGCTTCAAATATGTTATGGGCTGTTAGAAAGAGGATGGTGATCAGTTGCTCTCTGTTCTCTCTGAAGCTAGGACAAGAAGTGATCTGCTCAGTATGCAACAAAGGAAATTTATGTTGTATATTAGGAGAAGGTTTCTAATTAGAAGGGTAGTTAAATTCTGGAATGGGCTTCTATGGAATGTTGTAGGGAATCCCCATCATTGGAGGTTTTTAAGAACAAGTTACATGAACACCTATTAGGGATGGCCTAAGTTTACATGGTCCTGCCTCAGCATGGGGGGATGGACTATTTGGCCTCTCAAGGTTCCTTTCAGCCTCACATTTCTTTGATTCCATATTAATTGAGTCTCTCTGCTAAGGTAGGCCCTGATCCAGAAAAACACTTAAGCACATGCTTAACCTCAAACACCTCAGTGGTTTCATTTGAAATCCCTACGTGCTTTGTTGGATCCAGACCACAGACGGCGAAGGTGTTGTCAGTTATGTGGCATGGTGAAGGGATGTGCGATATACATGCCAGTCCACTAACAATTGACTTAAATCCTCAAGTCATTTCACATAGACTACTGAACAAGCACCAGATAGTAGCAATGTTTAGTTGTGCTAAGGTCATGTTAGTGAAATGGAAGTGAAAGGCTCTGTAATTAGTTAATAATCCTCTGAGTCAGTGATGAAGAAAGAATCAGTTTTTTGGTCACTGGGAAGGCCTGCAAGAAGCCACTGTCAACTCACTCAGTAAGCCTCAGAGATTCAAGGATTGCTTCCAGCAAAAATAAATTATATATACATGGAATGGTTGTTTGTAGCAAGAGGTTGATCCTGCTGCTGAAATCTTCCCAGGACTATGACCAAAGGACATTCATATAGTTTGTATAGCAAAAACTACCCATAGGTTCATCATGTCCCACAGATGATGTTATACCCACTTCTAGGGTTTTCTTGGGATTCAGTGCATTCAGATTATTTTCTTGTTGTTGTATGAGGCTGAGTGGAGATCAGGAGAAGAGTCCCTGATGAATGTGATCCAAAAACATTGCCTTGCCAAGATATTCTGCTCTGTTAAATCATTCTAAATTCAGCATGTGTTTGTGAGCAGAATGTAGTACTTTAACTTTTAACTTCATCCCGCATAGCATTCTTAGTATTTATAAGATGGTCTCTAGAGAGGACATTTTGGGTGCGTCTACACTTACAAATTGTCAATTTAAGGAGGCTTAAGTCGACTTAATTTACTCCACGTCTACACTGGGCTTTCCTTAATTTGACTTAAGCTGCTTCTTCAGTTGAATTAAGGAAAAGTTAGTTTGAATTAATAACACCTCGTTTTAATTTGAACTAGCACTTAAGTCGACTTTAGTAAGTCGACTTAAGCCAGTGGAGACACGGAGTAGTGCCCAGGTGGACCTTTTTAAGTCGACTTAAAATGTTGTGAACTTAATAAGGTTGAAAAGGGGCCACATCTACATTTGAAAAGTTCTCTTTTGGTAAGTCAACTTAATAAGGTCCACGTTAAGTTGACTTACAGTCGACCTTATTAAGTCGACTTTATAAAGTCAACTTAACTTTTCAAATGTAGACATAGCCTTTTAAACTACCTACACCAGTGGTTCCCAAACTATGGCCTGGGGTTTTTTAAAGTGGCCCACCACTCCCCTTCTGCTGGCTGTAGAAGGGAGTTGCTGCCCAAGGACCCAGGCAGAGTGTGTTGCCAGGAGACTACAAGACCAGTGCAGGTTGTTTGCCGCAGCCAAGGGGATGGGAGATAAGTGCTCCCCTCTCCCTGTCTGTAGCAGGGAGCGTGGCTAAGCACTCTACTTGGGTCCATAAGCGTTAGGGTCTCTACTGGAGCTAGAGGGAGGGGAACACTGATCTCCCATCCTCCTACCTGCAGAAGGAAGTCACTGTCTAGGGACCCAGGTGGCTTCCATGTGGCTGAAGGACGGGTGTAGTTTCCCTACTGCAGCCAGGAGCACAGGAAATCAGCAAGGAGGCAGCCTCCTCACTGCATTCTTTCCATCTGGCTGCAATGGGGTGGCAGGGCTGCTGACAGAGCAGCCATGACCTACCATGCTTGAGGAAGGGAAGCACTGTAAAAATCAGCGCCTTCCGGTTTGTCACTCACCGTGACTTCGCTGCCAGACCATGTGCTTCAGTGTGCAGTGATATTCACTCTTCTACACTAGTGCTTTGTCTGTGAATGTTTGACATATTGTGAATAATTTGTAGGTTTAAAATAGTGAATGTAAGAGTGAGTACAGGAACATCAAAATGTTCACTTTAAATATGTAGTGATTTATAGTCCTTAGTGGTATATAGTCAATACATTTTTTATGAGCTGATAGACTGATAGGCCCTTCAGGGTTGTAAAAATATTTGTGGCCATTGAGCCGAAAAGTTTGGGAACCACTGACCTACACCATGACCCAGCCCCTCAGCAGATGTAAATCTATGTATTACCATTGTCTTATGCTATGTTGATGTATACCAGCTCAGGACCTGGCCTTCTATACAAGGCTGGGCTCCTGGATTATACAGTCTTTTGAAGATAAATAATCTATGGGAGATTCTGAAGACCAGCATTTATATCTGGCCAAATAGAGCTATTACACTGAATGAATTGCTGGAATTATCCAAACTGGTGGTCTGTTAATAAGTTGAATAAATCATTGGTACACTGCTGGAACACACTATAAAATAGTCCTGCTTCCATTCAGAATCTATACCTTTGGGCTTCCTTCTCACCAGCAATGAGCTGTCCCAAAATATCATTTTAGGAGGGCAATAGGAAACTGAATCTTAGGCTCTAATTCTATGGAAAATTTTCCTTGTAGCATATATTTCCTGAGGATTTAGCTGGGACTACCTATGGTAGGTATAGGCCTTTATGCTGTACATGGAAGAGGCATAGGCCTAAATATAAACAGCCCCACTTTACAAACTGGAGATCATACAGAGTGTAATATGTCTATCAATACCTCAATAATATACCTGTCTCAACATGAAGACAATACGAAACATTTTAAGATTAGGAAACATAATACAGCCTTAGAAATAAGCAACAGCATTTCTTAATTTTCGCATATAAATAACTGGTTCTGACAAAGATGACAGTCATATTTCAACATCTTCTGTTGGTTCTTTCTGACCAGACTTTTAATCCATCCATATGGGTTAACAGAAGTACATGCAGTGAAATTGAACAGGCAAATCCATCTGTTCCCCAAATACTTCTATTACAAGATAAATTAACTTAACAGAACCTCAGTGAGAACACCACATTATCAGGAACAACTTGAGCTTTATATAGGAGTATGACATGACTGCAGTTTTGCTGATATAAAATAAAATTGGAAGGACCAAGAGAATGGGAAGAAGTGTGGATAGCTGACCTTGGATGTGGGTTTCCCTGATGTTTTTGCTGATGGTAGAGTAGGAGCTGCTTGCTGAAAGAAAATTGTTCGCTTGCAAGGGGTCACTGTGAGTTGCATGCTTTCTTTTGAGCAAACTTTAAAAATAAGTCAGTGTGCACAAGTTGAAGTTTTCTATGTGCTTGGAGGCTGACAGATCACTCCCCATCAGGTAGGTGGAAGGTTGGTCACTGGAAACCTGCTGCTGACCACTTGAGACCATTTTAGACTTTGGGTAACTATATACAGGCTGCTCTAGAATCCTACTATTTTAGATGTGTGTTGTCCACACCTCAAACATCTATTACTCCACGGCTCCCATTACTCAGGTTCTCTGTGCAAGTGCCTGAACGGTCTTTTTCAGCCCAATACATTTTTTGTTAGGATATAATATGATCCTGTGGTTTCACTCAATTGGTTAAAGAAAAGATTTTTTTCATACCTTTATAGAAAAATAATTTTACACATTCCTTTATTGAATTATGTGCTTTAGTAATATTTCTATTCTACAATAATAAAAATATGGCACATTTCATAGTTTCCAGTGAGTTGCAGCCATACACATTAAGATGTCTTTTCTTGAGTCATTAATTGTGATTTTATCTCAGATATATATACATAGTCTTATTTATTGGTTAATTTAAATAATTTAGTATCTCAAGTATAGAGCTATAAAGGCAGCCACTCCGGATGCAGCAGTCAACAGGGCTGTGAACAGGGAAGTTTGAGTGAGCCTTTAGGGTTGTGGAGGAGTCCTGGGGGAGTTGTAGTGCTTGTTATTTGTATTTTTGTTTGTTTTTCTTTTTTCCTTTCCTTTCCTTTTTTCCCCCCTCTTGGTCAGTTTTCAGGGCCTGAGTGGTGGAGAGAGATCAGCTGACCCCAGTTAGGGGTGGGGCTTCCCTGCTGAGGGAGCTATAAAGGCAGCCACTCCAGCGGGCAGCAGCACACAGGGGCAGTCAACAGGGCTGTGAACAGGGGAGTTTGGAGGGGGAGTTTTGGGGGAGGGTCGATTTCTTATATTACTTTTCTTGTGGTGTTGGGGTTTATTTTGTGCAGGCTGGGAATAGGAGAAGTGCTATGGCAGATACAGAGGCAGCCATAGTAGACACTCAAGCCAGGGAAGCAACAGCAAAAATGGCAGGATGTGGAAGCTGTGGGATGGACTCAATCTTGGAGGGATTGCCTCCAAGGACCTATGTGTGCATGAAGTGCCGCCTCATTGGGTTGATGGAGAAGAAAATTTGGGGATTAGAGATGCAGGTGAAAACTCTCATTGAGTTTAGAAGGGGTTTTGAACAACTGATGGAGCAGACAGGTGAGGAGGTTTTAAGAGAAACGCCAGACCTGCAGATGGAACCAGGACCATCAGACTGTGAGGGCAGAATACCAGAAGATGAAAGTGGCCGGTGGAAACATGTGACTGTGAGAAGTCAGCAGAGAAAAAGATGGGCTAGTGAAGGAGAGATAGAGCTCAGAAACAGGTTTGCTGGGTTAGCAAATGAAGGAGCAGAGCATGTAGTGACTAATGTTGGGAGTGCAAGGAAAAAGAGAAGAGCAGCTAGTCCTATCCAAAGAGGGGATTAGCCAATGGAGATTCCGCCCAGTAAGAGCCCTAGAAGGACTCGGGAGCAGATGCAAACGATTGCAGAGAAAAACAGGAAGACAGAGGACTTGCGACCGGAACCAAGTGGGGATAGGCTAGTGAGTAGCTCTGGTGACAGGAAAAGGCAAGTGTAAGTGATTGGGGACTCCCTGTTGAGAAGGACAGACAGGCCTATAACCAGAGCTGATCCCGAGAACAGAAGGGTATGCTGCTTGCCGGGTGTGAAGATACGGGACGTCGATCTGAGGCTGACAAGGATCTTAACAGGAGCTGGAAACAGGGGCTGCTAACAGGGAGTTTTGCAAGGGAGTTCTCCAGGTGAAGGAGGAGCTACTGCAGAATCTGTGGGGTAAGTGACTGTCTGTAGTATTGGGGGGGGGTGTTTAGGGGTTACTGCTGTGAGCTGTGTGCTGAGCTTGAGTTGGTGTCTGTCTGTGTGTCTGTTTGAAGGACTGTGTGCTAGAGCTGGCAGTTGGAGGCTGTGAGCCTCAAAGGTAAGTTTGAGAGCTTGAAGCCTCTGGTGATTGGCTGAGCTTAATCAGCCTTAATCAGTGGGTGGGGCATTAACCCAGGCCAGGGCTTTATAAAGCCACACATAAGCGACCAGGGAGCTTGCGAACAGGGGCTGCTAACAGGGAGTTTTGCAACGGAGTTTCAAGGGAGGGCGGGGCCCCATAGGTCCTCCTTGGTCCCCTGTCCCCATATAACCTATACTTCAAAACCATACTCTAAAACCCCTTTCTTTCTTTCAACCACCCTTTCATTAACTAGGAGACAATGCAGGCAGAAGCCCAGCAGCAGAGTGGGGGCTATCCAGTTTATTGCGCCGGGTGTGGAATGTATGAGTACCTGCCTTGTGGGCGGGTGTCGTATGTCTGCATTCGGTGCAAGGAGCTCCTGGCCCTCAGAGACCGCGTGCGGGCTTTGGAGGCCAGGGTGGCGGAACTGGAGGAGCTGAGAGAGGCAGAGAGGTTTGTCGACGAGGCTTTCAGGGACATTGTAGAATTGTCCCACCTCCGCTCAGACAGCCTCTGTGCTGTTGAGGAGGAAGAATGCCCAAGGGAAGCAGAGCAGTCAGCGGGAGCAGAGGGGAACCTTCCCATAGTTGGGACCCTCCTTCCAGATGATGCTGAGGCTGCCTCTCGCACAGAGGTTGCCTCTCCGGGGGAGGGAACTCCAGTTGCTAGGAAAAGGCAGGTGTTAGTAATGGGAGATTCGATCATTAGAAACATAGATAGCTGGGTTTGTGATGACCGGGAGAACCGTATGGTGACTTGCCTGCCTGGTGCGAAGGTTGCGGACCTCTCGAGGCATCTAGACAGACTTATGTGTAGTGCTGGGGAGGAGCCGGTGGTCGTGGTACATGTAGGTACCAATGACTTAGGGAAGGGTAGGAGAGATGTCCTGGAAGCAAAATTTAGGCTACTAGGAAAGAGATTGAGATCCAGGACCTCTATGGTGGCATTCTCAGAAATGCTCCCAGTTCCACGCGCAGGGCCAGGTAGGCAGGCAGAGATTCAGAGTCTCAATGCGTGGATGAGACGATGGTGTAGAGAGGAGGGGTTTACGTTCATTAGGAACTGGGGTAACTTTTGGGATGGGGGGAGCCTATACAGGAGGGATGGGCTCCACCTAAACCAAAAGGGAACCAGACTGCTGGCGCTAAACATTAAAAAGGTTGTAGAGCAGTTTTTAAACTAGAGGATGGGGGAAAGCCGACTGCTGCAGAGGAGCAGCTGGATCGGACACAGACTTCTCTTAAGGGAGAGTCTGATGAGAGGGAATCTCCAGGTTATAGTTATAGTTATAGTCAGGAACAGAGGACAGAAAAGGATGGTGAGGGGGCCGGATCCGATGATAAACAGCCACATGACCAAGAATCTGGCACATTAAAAAAGGGCAGACAAATAAACAGGGACAAGTTTTTAAAGTGCTTATACACAAATGCTAGAAGTCTACATAATAAAATGGGTGAACTAGAGTGCCTAGTGGTAAAGGAGAATATTGATATAATAGGCATCACAGAAACCTGGTGGACAGAGAGCAATCAGTGGGACACAATCATTCCGGGGTACAAAATATATCGGAAGGACAGAACAGGTCGTACGGGAGGAGGAGTGGCACTATACGTGAAAGAAAATGTAGATTCAAATGAAGTAAAAATCATAAGCGAATCCACTTGTTCCATAGAATCGCTATGGATAGAAATCTCATGCTTCCATGACAATATAACATTAGGGATCTACTATCGGCCACCTGACCAGGATAGTAAGAGCGATGATGAAATGCTAAGGGAAATTAGGGAGGTTATCAAATTTAAAAACCCAATAATGGTGGGGGATTTCAACTATCCCCATATTGACTGGGAACATTTCACTTCAGGACATATTGCAGAGATAAAATTTCTCGATACTTTGAATGACTGCTTCATGGAGCAGCTGGTATGGGAACCCACAAGGGGAGAGGCAACTCTAGATTTAATCCTGAGTGGAGTGCAGGAGCTGGTCCGAGAGGTAACTGTAGCAGGACTGCTTGGAACTAGTGACCATAATACAATAGCATTCACCATCCCTGTGGGGGAAAGAACACCTCAACAGCCCAACACTGTGGCATTTAATTTCAAAAGGGGGAACTATACAAAAATGAGGGGGATAGTTAAACAAAAGCTAAAAGGTAGAGTGACTAAAGTGAAATCTCTGAAAACTGCATGGGCGCTTTTTAAAGACACCATAATAGAGGCCCAACTTCACTGTATACCCCAAATTAAGAAACACTGTAAAAAAACCAAAAAAGAGCCACCATGGCTCACCAACCATGTAAAAGAAGCACTGAGAGGTAAAAAGACTTCCTTTAAAAAGTGGAAGTCAAATCCTAGTGAGGCAAACAGAAAGGTGCACAAACAGTGCCAGCTTAAGTGCAAGAGTGTAATAAGAAGAGCCAAAGAGGAGTTTGAAGAACGGCTAGCCAAAAACTCCAAAGGTAATAACAAATTGTTTTTTAAGTATATCAGAAGCAGGAAGCCTGCCAAACAACCAGTCGGGCCCCTTGATGATGATAATGCAAAAGGAGCGCTTAAAGATGATAGAGTCATTGCAGAGAAACTAAATGGATTCTTTGCTTCGGTTTTTACGGCTGAAGATGTTAGTGAGATTCCCAAACCTGAGCCGGCTTTTGTAGGTGACAGATCTGAGGAACTGTCACAGATTGAAGTGTCACTAGAGGAAGTTTTGGAATTAATTGATAAACTCAACATTAACAAGTCACCGGGACCAGATGGCATTCACCCAAGAGTTCTGAAAGAACTCAAATGTGAAGTCGCGGAACTGTTAACTAAGATTTGTAACCTGTCCCTTAAAATGGCTTCGGTACCCAAAGACTGGAAGTCGGCTAATGTAACGCCAATATTTAAAAAGGGCCCTAGAGGGGATCCCAGCAATTACAGACCGGTAAGTCTAACGTCGGTACCGGGCAAATTAGTTGAAACAATAGTTAAGAATAAAATTGTCAGTCACATAGAAAAACATAAACTGTTGAGCAATAGCCAACATGGTTTCTGTAAGGGGAAATCGTGTCTTACTAATCTATTAGAGTTCTTTGAAGGGGTTAACAAACATGTGGACAGGGGGGATCCAGTGGACATTGTGTACTTAGATTTCCAGAAAGCATTTGACAAGGTCCCTCACCAAAGGCTGTTATGTAAGTTAAGTTGTCATGGGATAAAAGGGAAGGTCCTTTCATGGATTGAGAACTGGTTAAAAGACAGGGAACAAAGGGTAGGAGTAAATGGTAAATTCTCAGATTGGAAAAGGGTAGCTAGTGGTGTTCCCCAAGGGTCGGTCCTAGGACCAGTCCTATTCAATTTATTCATAAATGATCTCGAGAAAGGGGTAAATAGTGAGGTAGCTAAGTTTGCAGACGATACTAAACTACTCAAGATAGTCAAGACCAAAGCAGATTGTGAAGAACTTCAAAAAGATCTCACAAAACTAAGTGATTGGGCATCCAAATGGCAAATGAAATTTAATGTGGATAAGTGTAAAGTAATGCACATTGGAAAAAATAACCCCAACTATACCTATAATATGACGGGGGCTAATTTGGCTACAACGAGTCAAGAAAAAGATCTTGGAGTCATTGTGGATAGTTCTCTGAAGATGTCCATACAGTGTGCGGAGGCGGTCAAAAAAGCAAACAGGATGTTAGGGATCATTAAAAAGGGGATAGAAAATAAGACTGCAAATGTATTATTGCCCTTATATAAATCCATGGTACGCCCACATCTCGAATACTGTGTACAGATGTGGTCTCCTCATCTCAAAAAAGATATTCTAGCACTAGAAAAGGTTCAGAAAAGGGCAACTAAAATGATTAGGGGTTTGGAGAGTGCCTCGTATGAGGAACGATTGAAAAGGCTGGGCCTCTTCAGCTTGGAAAAGAGGAGACTGAGGGGGGACATGATAGAAGTATATAAAATTATGACTGATGTGGAAAAAGTGGACAAGGAAAAGTTGTTTAAATACTCCCATAATACAAGAACCAGGGGTCACCAAATGAAACTGATAGGTAGCAGGTTCAAAACAAATAAAAGGAAGTTCTTCTTCACACAACGCACAGTCAACTTGTGGAACTCCTTACCTGAGGAGGTTGTGAAGGCTGGGACTATAACAATATTTAAAAGGGAACTGGATAAGTTCATGG
>ML685812.1:8172094-8247718 GCA_007922175.1 Pelusios castaneus
GGAGCTTCTGCAGCCACCCGATTCCCCCAGCTGGTTGGCTATCAGCAGGAGCTTCGATTATCCGGGCTTTTTGATTATCCGGCTCACGGGGGCCGGTCATTAACCCGGATAATCGAGGTTCTACTGTATATACTTCCCCTCCTTCCAGGTTTGTGTCACTTACAGAAGCATGCTACTACTACTGACCAAACTGAGTAATTTCTAATTTATTTCATGGCATCAAATTGAGAATTTATTTAGTTTTTATCATATAATTTTTCCAATTTTGTTTACAATCAGTTTTTGTAAAGAAATACATTCTGTATATTAAGTGCTTTTATGTTTCTTTTTGCAAGATGTTTCTCCTTCCCTGCCTAGCAGCAAGTTCTTGTTTTCTCTTCCTACTTAGTACCCTGTGTTGCTGTGAAACCCCTTCCTCCCTGCAAATCAAATTTTCCTATGGCTATCCATAACTGATTTGCTGTAAAGCTCAATTATAGAGCAACAAAGACCAGATAAAGGCATCTAAATAGTATCAATAACATCCTGTGCTATTCATATTTCATACTGAGATTTGACAGGCCAAAATCCAAATGCCTTAAGCAAAAAAATCCAAACAATGAAAAACAAAACCAAACCCAAACACCACCCAACAAATGAAGTGCAAACTAATATAAATCCCCTGAACTAAATGAACAATGGACTAAGATTGCAAAAAGGACAAATGCAATTTTGAGTTGCAGATGTAAAGATCTCTATGGACTACAGATGTAAAATTCTGCATCATGGTTTAAAAAGATAAGATCCATTTCTACACAGAACCTGAAATATTGTTTTCAGTTTCAGGCTGTATTTTACCAGAAGGATATTGACAAAATGTTAGGTGCAAAGGAGGGTGAATCATTGGTAGGGAAGGAGGAAGTGATTTATTTACAAAGACAAATTAGAGGTAAATACAATATCTATAACTTGACTATAAGAAAACCAGTAGAAGATATGCTAAAAGCCTACAGATATTTGAAGAGCGTAAACACCAAGACAGATGTACATTGTTCTGCATGATATATGTGGATATATCTAGAAGCAATTGGAAGATATTAAGAAAGGGAAAAATGTAAGCTGAAAACAGTTCTGTAAGTGAGATGCATTAAACTGTGGATTAGTTGGCCAAAAGATGTGGTGGAAGCCTCATTGCTTGGAACTTTTAAAGCTTGACTGGCCAAAATATAAGAACATGAACTTGCAAGGTTTTTCTGTACATTGATAAAGAGATGGACTGGGTGATCTTTTATATCTCTGAATTCTCAGATTCAATGAGATATGTTGTATTTAGCTGCTCTTTCTCACTCCCTCACCCTCAAAGAAAAAAATTCTGTGCAGAAGAAAAACTGATTTTTTTTTTTTGTGGTATGCATGGCAAGGAGCTTTGGTATGATCTATTTGGAAAATGTGTTTGAAGAAATAACCATAATTGGCAAGCTTATCATTTAATAACATTGGCCAAGAACCACACTGCTAAACAGTTTTGGAAACATTCCTGCCATTTAAAAAGAGGCAATAAGAACAATGACATTCCCCCCAAAGTGGGATAGCCTCCATTTTCTTCTCACAATTAAGTAACAAAAGTGCAGTTTTTGTGCCAACAGATAGGGAACAGCTGCTTTTCTCCCCACGCCCCCTTTCACCTCTGCCAATTTTCTATGAAAGATAATCAAACTTGGCATCATGTGAATGGTAGTGCGGCAGTAAGCCTCAAAAGAAATGGTGAAAGCTGGCTCTGGTAAAGAAGATTTCTTGCCAAGCTTCTCTTGCTATTTCGGTGAGAGAAATGCTGACAGAGTCTCTCTGTAAATAACAGGGAAGATCTATGTTATGTTGTCTTTTAAATTCCAATGACCATGAATATATTACTTCTGCTTATTTGTTGCTGAAGAAAATTCAGAGATTTCAGGGTCTAAGTTCTAGCTCCTTTTGCCAGAAGGTCTTGCATTTTAGGGCAACTGGATTTGTAGGAGTTGGTTGGATGATTCCTGAGCCATTCTGTCTAGTCTAGATTCTGGAATGCTAGCTTAAGTGTGAGGGATGCAAGTACAGTATACTCAGCAGTGATCCTTATGGCTGACTTAAAAGAAGAGCAGTGTACATTATTATTGTCATCTGTTTTCCCATACCATCAGGTGCTAGGAGGTTACAGGTTGTCTGGCTATATGCACAAGCCACCTATTCATGCTTACGTGGGATTTGAGAGTGCGGTTGTGTAAATTAGCCAAGCCTTTCATGTAGCACTCAAGGAAGATTTGGTCACCATTCCTGGGAAGATAAAGGTTGCCTTTTCTTCCTAGAACAGCCATATAAAAGGAAGAGGACTGAGTACAAGTTCAAAGGTTTTTGCAAGACCTGGGTGATGGATTGTAAAAGGGAATATATGGTATAGCAATGGTGATATCAAGTTAAGCTGCATCTGTATATGAAAGAGACAGGTTATTGAGATCTTCTTACTCATCCCTATAAATGCAAGTTAACAGAAAGAGGAGATTTTCAATGGAAAATTATTAATGTGAGGGACTATGATTTGATTGCAGAAAAATAGGGAATTCGAACAAAGAAAAATTAAGATACACATGGGTTTGCTTCATTATTCTCAGAGCATTAAGCCCAACATAAAGATATAATCTCAGTATGGGAGTATTGAAATAAATAAGTAAATTTCTCAATGGAAGGATAATATCTGAAAACTCTTAAAAAGTGAGAGAGATCCTACCACACAAGGTGTTTTTAATACACTTGTATCCACGTGGAGCAATTGTGAATGTTGCAAGACAGCTGCCTTATTGAGTTATATTGATTAAACATGTTTGATGCAATATTATCTGGTTACCTTGAAGTTAATTGCTTCCTTTTTTTTTTTTTTTTTTACCGTAAGGGTTTCTGCTTGTCTGAGTTCACGTGGGGGTTTTGTAAGTTCAGAGACAGAACATACATTTATGAGCAGAGTTTATTTCTTGTACCTGCCACGATGTTTGTGAAAAAGCTTGGCTGATTAAATGGCAGTGTGTTTATATGAATGGTATGTTTATTCAGGGAGGTCTATAGCATTCTCTAGTGGTGCACGTGTTCAGAAATAATACCACTGGCAAAGAGAAAACCAATTTTTATTGTGTTATCTTAGCAATCATATTGAGCACATGAATTGTGGCCTTGCTGGGGAGTATATGCGCTAGATCCTCCAGTCTACAGAAGACACTTAAGTTCTTTGAAGGAGGTATTGTCCTTTTGTTCTGTTTTTACACCACCTAGGGCAATGGGCTCTTGGTCTATGATTGGGGCGTCTACTGCACTACAAGTAATAAATAATAATAATTATGTCACATGGCCTGAGTGTCTGCAGATGGCCAAGAGAGAATTTCCCCTCAATCAGTGTAGCCTTTGCCTGCATCAGACACGTCGCATCACATGGGTATCGGGAGGAACTGAAGTAATGGAGGACAGATGAGAAGAGAAGATCCTCTGTGGCTTGTAGCTAGTGACAAAAGAATATAATAGGCGTATATATCCATGTTTCTCTCACTTAATTAATTCAGAACGGGTATGTAGGATCTGATTTCTAGTCCTCCAGTGTGGCTTCCCCTTATAAGGAATGCTGTTTTGTTTGGCATATTCAATAGTCTGAGGAAAAGTATCATGTCCTCTACTTCAATATCTGTACATGAGGACTTTGGCTTTGTCTACACTAACACTTTTGTCAGCCAGTGGTGTTAAAAAAAAACAAACAAAAAAACCCCCTAATGACAAACATAAGTTTCACCTTCAAAAGCATGGTGTGGACAGAGCTACATCAGTGGGAGATCTCTGTTGCCAACAAAGCTACCAATGCTTATTGGTAGTGTTTTAAGTATGCTGATGGAAGAGCTCTCTCCTGTCAGCATAAAGCAACTACATGGGGGATTTTAGGGGGCAGCTGAGGCAGTATAGGTGAGATCTGTAGAGTAGATATACTCCAAGTCCTCAACTGCTGTTACTTGGCATAGCTCCACTGAAGTTAACCTGATGATCTAGCCCCAAGGCTATAACGCTAACTTTCCTGAGAAGGGGAAAAGAGCAGACAGTTCTTTCCAAACAAAAAGACTAAACTGCAATTTTATGTCATGTGTACTTAGTTAAGTCTGATTTAGAAATGATAGTTACAAAACAACAGCCCAAGAAAAGAAAAGAATAGAGTGTTACACCTGTTCAAGATAATTTGAAAGATGTGCATCTATTTGTAGCGCTACCAATTCTTGCTGCAGTTGCAAGTCACGCATGATCAGCGATCTCAAGCCTAGTTAGAATTTGGAATGGAGTTTCTCCAGGATTGCAGGAAATGTGTTGATGATTTAGTCAGGGGCATTCTTTCATGTGACTCAGAACTGAGCATTTCAGTTGTGGTTGAAGTGTTCCCTGTAGAGAAATCAACCTGTAAGTTGCTTAGAAGAAAGGCACAATATTTACAGTAAATGCCAGGTTTTATTGTGGAGAAAAGGTGGGCGAGGTAATATCTTTTATTGGATCTGCGTCTGTTGGAAGCTTTAGAGCCACGCAAAGCTCTTCTTCCAGTCTAGGAAACAAACAAGGAGTCTGGTGACACTTTTAAAGACTAACAAATTTATTTATTGCATGAGCTTTCATGGAGAAAATCCCACTTCATCAGATGTTTGCACCCCATCTTCAAGCATCTGATGAAGTAGGATTTTCTTCCATGAAAGCTCATGCAATAAATAAATTTGTTAGTCTTTAAAAGCACCACCAGATTCCTTGTTTGTTTTGCTGGACTAGCCTAACATGGCTACCCCTTTGGAACTTAGGCAGTCTGGGAAAGGAACTTCCATCATCACATTTGAGTCATTCAAAAATTCAGTGATTGCCTGGTTTCACCCACATGATTGTTATTGGGTGATTTAGTGAACTGGATTAGGTATACCACATGTTGTGTTAGGCATGTTTAGGATCCATGGTTCTTGAAAAGCTTTGTTATAGGGAGTGTTGATCATTATTGCAGAGGAGTTATGTCTGTATCTGCATCTGTTTTGGCAGGGTCTGAAGCTACTTGAGTTATGTATCCTGATCTGTGGGGAGCTTGCTTCTGATCATGAGCTTTGAGAGGTTGGGGGGAGGTGCTGTTTGAAGGTCATAAGTGGAGATTCAGGGAAGATTTCTTTTAGGATCAAATCCCCATCGAGTATGGGTTGTAGTTGTTTGTCGATACTGCATATAGGTTCCAGCGCAAAGACAGTAGGTGAGAACTAGGGTTGTGCGGTCACAGGGGGTTTTATTTCTGTGTTGAAAAAGGCTCTTCCAAAGCATTTTGGTGGCTTGTTCTATGATAGGCTTCTGTTTTTCTATAGCTGAGTGTTTGGCTGTAGATAACCAATTTCTTGCTTTGTTTGGGGTGGTTACTGGATCTATAACAATAAGTTTGGTTATCTGTGGGTTCTCAGGGCTTTTTTTGTGCCAGTACCCACTGGTATGGCGCACCGGCACCTATTTTTCCCTGGCCAGCCTCGCTGCCCAGCTGGGGGCCAGGGTCAGCAGGGAAAAGGAGCAGGGGAAAGGAGTGAGCAGCGGGGCAACCAGGGGCCAGGAGAGGTGCACTCCCAGGCTTGTCCAACCTGTGGCTGCAGACCAGAATCCGGCCCACCAGGGGCTGGAGTCTGGCACCTGGACACCTGGGAGCTGTGGCCAGGCTGGAGCTTTTTCATATCTCCTGCCCTGAGTGACTCTGGCCACCCCTGAAGCTCCAGCCAGGTAAGGGAGGAGAGGGCCCGGAGTGTCAGGGAGCTGGTGGGCAGATAGGGAAGGGGCAGGGGTGAGAGGAGCAGGGAGCCGGTGGGTGGGTGGAGAAGGGGTCCAGGGGGGTGAGAGGATCGGAAGCTGGTGAGCAGGTGGGGAAGGGGCTGGAGGGTCAGGGAGCTGGCGGGCAGGAAAGGTGGGTCCTGGGAAGGCTGCTGGGGGCCAGCGGTGATGGAGTGGGGGGTTTGGAGAGGCTCCCTGGGGGGTGGTGGCAGAGGGTCCTGACAACTCTCCGCACCGCCCACTGCTCCTGCCAGTGTACCAGCACATTATTTTTAGAAAAAAAAGCACTGGGGTTTCTTGCATATGGTTATCCGTAGAATTCTGTTGATGAAGCTGGTCGTTGTATCCAGGAAGCTGATGTTCGTAAGGGAGTGTTCCTGAGAGAGAGTTTAATGGATGGGTGGGAGTTGTTGAAGTTGTGGTGGAAATCTGCAAGGAAATTTAAGTCATCTGTCCAGAGGATGAAAATATTATGGATGTATCTCAGGCATTGTTGGTTTCATGGTGCATTTGTCCAGAAATTCTTCTTCAAGGCAGTCCATGAAGAAACTGGCATATTGGGTTGCTGTCCTAGTATCCATGGTTTGACATGGTTTAATGGGCCACTCTACCATGAATGATCGCTTATGGTATGTGCTGACTACTTATGCTAAACAGTCTGTTTCAACTTATTTTATCCGTGGTGCTGGGAGTTCCTTTCCAAGACCCAAACAAGAACTCTTTGTGGCTTGAAAGCTTATTTCTCTTATCAAGTTGAAGTTGGTTCAACAAAAGATATTGCCTCACTTGCCTTGTCTAACATCCTGGGACCTACATGGCTACAACTTCACTGCATATAGTTTTTATCA
The DNA here is from genome assembly GCA_007922175.1 of Pelusios castaneus. Taxonomy (NCBI): domain Eukaryota; kingdom Metazoa; phylum Chordata; order Testudines; family Pelomedusidae; genus Pelusios; species Pelusios castaneus. The sequence goes on from ML685812.1 coordinate 8,178,751, forward strand.
TGAACTATTATTATTAATATTAGTATTATTGAAATAGGCCTTTCACTTTCAGAAAATCCTTGAAGTTTCCCAGTACCAATGTTCAGATATAGAACTTCAGACTTGTGTGTGTACAGTGCTTCCTTAAAATTGTTTTAGTTACTGCAGAGGGGGAAAACCTGAAACCAGATACCTTTCTTTAGAATCAATTGGTACAGCTGGTGGTTCTAAGAGGTTACTGAAACATTGAACTGCAGTAAACACATGGGAAATTTTGAGCTTGGCTGACTCACTCAGATGGTGTGTTGTGTTTTTGTTTTCCTACAGCTATAATTCATGTTCAGACTGAAAACTTCTCTCTTTTTAGACTTTCTGTTTAGTTATTACTCTGAAATGATTAATATTTAATTTCACATTTTTCATTTATCCCTTGACCAGATTAAACGATTATCCTCTGATCTACATCTGGAACAGTCAGTCTGATTTTCCATTGTTAAATCTGTGATTGGTTTCCCAAAGAACCAGTAAAAATTTCATAAACACTTTTGGAATCTGGATTGCTGCGAGCTGCATCCTGAGGTGCGAAGCACCCATTACTGCAACTAACTTCATTAGGGATTGCAAATACTCAGGATTTGGCCCAGAGTCTTTAAGGATTGTTTGTGTAACTGTTTGATTAGAAGGGGAGCAGAAGATCTTTTTAAAGATAAGATTATTGAAGTCTTTCTCCTGGTTGGAGTGAGTAGGAGGAGGTGAAAGAATGCTTTTGGGGTTGTTCTCCCTATAACAGCTTGGCTGGATTCCAGGGGGAGCTACATCCAGTCATATTTAATATAGGGAGTGTTGCCATAATGTTAAGCTCTTGAGCAAAATGGAGAGGAAAGGAACCTCCAAAATGGAGCTGGAGGTCTGTGTAAGAGAAAAAGACTTTTTCACCTCTGCTTTGCTTCTTGTAATTTCTTCCATTTATTAATATCTTGAAATATTGGGGAGAAGAAGGCTGAAAACATAAATGTGTATCCACCTAAAGTGCATGGAGACACCTAAGACAGGATAAAGGCCCATTTTTAAATGAAATAGAGACCTGAAATATAGAGTTTGAGAAAGAGTTATTATTGTCAGTATCTTCTTTTTTTGCTTGGAAGCTGAAAGCAATAAAAAAGGATGGGCTGACATGTATTTGACAGAAATTATTCCTCACATTTTTATAATGCCCATTTGCCACCTGAGATGCAGAGGCTTCTAGAATGAAAGGATGTTGCTACATATTTCATGTTTATCTTCCCATGTTTCATATTCCTTTGCTAGTACACAGAAATCTAAGAGAGAATTCTGATTCCGTAACCGTGGCAAGTATAATAAAACTTGTGGCAGCATAACATGCACTCCCTGGGTGCTTGACCTCTTTTCAGCAATTTCTGGTGTTCTCACATTCCATTTCTCTCTTTATAAGGAACTGGTACGGTTCCTATCATTGTAGTACCTATTGTAGGTACCAATGTGTTCCCATTTCCTTTCCAAGGCCTTGTGTAAACACACAATTTAAGTAAATTGGTTCAGAAATTAATTACATTGGTACAACGGCCTTGTGTGGATGTTTATATTAGTTTAAGGGTATCTCATATTGATTTAGCTTAAGCTGATTCCTTGCTGATGTAAGCTATATCAGTATATGGCACTCTTTGGTTGGTTTAAAGGTGTCCACCCCATGGAGACTTAATTTGATTCAGTCAATTTCCAAACCGATTTTGTTAAATTAATGCAACTTCTGTATGTAGACAAGGCCTAACTGCCATTGATCTCTACAGTTCTCTGCTTTTCCCTGAGTGCTCTCCCGGTCCTTGCATCTGGCCATCTTAAAGGGGTTTTAAATGATCCTTTAATTCTCCTCCTTTCTGAGATTGCCAATTTTTTCTTTTATAGTTGAGAAGCAGGCCAGCTAGGGTTGAAGTATGATGATGGTCCATAAATTTCAGTGATTCCCTTCTAGAATTCAAACTTCTCTTGCATTCACTGAGATCACCAAGAGTTTTATTAGTGGCCTGGATGGATTCAGGGTTTCTCCCTAGAATAGGGATGCCAAAGCTAAAAACTGTTTTAGCCAGGTCTGCGGAGAGGGGCCAGTTGTTCTCCTTTTCGCTGCTCACAGATGACTTCACACCAGGTTTCTACTGGTTTTTAACTGCTCTTGCTTTTCTGCCACAGTCTGCTCGATTGCATTTACAATGGCCAAATTCTGTTTGATGGATCTTATTGGTATTCGCATGGCAGTTAAGGTTTCCACACAAAATGCTTACTGTTACAGTAGAACCTCAGAGTGTCTAACACCAGAGTTATGAACTGACCAGTCAACCACACTCCTCATTTGGAACCAGAAGTATGCAGTCAGGCAGCAGCAGAGACAAAAAGAACCAATCAAACAGTACAGTACTATGATAAAAGTAAACTAATTAAAAAGATAAAGGTAAAGCAGCATTTTTCTGCTTTTGAAAGAACAACCATAGTATTTTGTTCAGGATTACGAGCATTTCAGAGTTATGAACAATCTCCATTCCTAAAATGTTAGTAACTCTGAGTTTCCACGGTATTCCATGTATTGCTAAGTAGGAACCAGCATGTAAATATGATGTTGCTGTGGAATATGCAATATTCTCTTGGTGATCCATTTTCTCTTTGCTGTTTCCCTGCTGTTTTTTATACCAACTTCCTTTCTCTCACACGCCACCCTACCTTATACTACCCTAGCCTGCCTCTCTAATTTCCTGATCTGATAGCGAGATGATAGGAACATGGTCTTCTATCAAAATAACATTAAAATACCTTTCCTCAAACAAATCATATGAATTGTCTAATACATAAAGAGTATATGTAGATATTTTTGAACTGAAGGTGAATTTATGGCTTTGGGGGATATCTGATTTTATTTTCTTGGGTAGCTCAACTAGGGGAATATTTCTAAGTCAGTGGTAATGTGCTGTTCTCTTGATTGTTGTTTGTTTGCCATTCCTCAAGCTTCTGTATCCTCTTGCTAGAATTCCAGTGCCAGCATCTTGCTAAGCACATCAGGGTCTCTACTACAGTAAAATAATGACTGTTATCACATGGAAGGGACAGGGATGAGAGACCAGAAAATAGACAAACAGCAAAATGAAGAAGCAATTGAATCAGAAATGGAAAAATAAATACTAGCAAATCATAAAAGAAATACAGCTTTTGTCACTTGAATTTCATTGTCAGACAACATTGGTCTAATTTACTTAATATTTATATATTATGTTATATGTAGGTTTTCACAGTGCTTTACAAAAAAACTTAAGGAAGTTGTCCTTTTCTCAGAGACCTTACATTCTAAATTTAAACAAACATAGAAAATATGATGGCAAAAAAGGATGGGAGAGGATGGATGGTGATTACAAATTAAAAATAATATGAATCAAGTGGTTGAGAGTGAAGCTTGAATGGCATTCCCGAACAGGGTAAGGCAAAAGAGAATAAATGTCAGATAACATTTCAGAACAGGGTCATGTAAAAGAGAAGAAATGTCTTGCACTAGAGTAGATTCCTTGGTGGGAAAACTCCTGGAAAGAAGTGGAGTTTAAAAGAAGACTTGGTGGTTGAGAGAGAGGATGCTTGGGGAGGGAAGAGAATCCAGGCATAGAGAACAGAAGAGAAGAAGGGCCAAAGTAACACGTGGAAGAAAGAGAGAAAGATAACATCAAGGTCAGAAGAATTGGTTTAGAAATTGAAACAGAAACAGGTAGGGGAGCAGACAGAAGCGAGACCTGTGCTCTAGGCATAGTGAGCTTATGATGTGTCTAGACAGTGAGGGAAAAGAGGTGACAAGACTCAGGTGGCTTTAAGCCACCTTTGTTTCCTTCCGATGCTCCACTGCATGACTTAGACTGCATGCTGCTGTTTTGTCCCAACATGTCTTATGCATCTGGACTTGTACATGGTTTCTTGGAGGACAGTCTTATTGCTGTCTTCCTCATTTCCTTGTAAGGAGAACCCCCATTCAGCCAGATACAGAGCTCGTACAACACCTTTGTGTTGTCTAGCCCTTTTACCCATTGTACAGGTGCTGGAGTGAGGATGAGGCTGTCACTCGAGAAGTGTAAACAGGTTGTAGAAAGAACTGGGGGCCCAACTTAGCAGCTATAACATTGTTCTAGAACTACAAAATAGTTACGAAATCAGTTCCCCTTTTTGGTTTATTAATATTCATGACTACATGTCCTGGAGACAAAAATTATTGGCAAATAATTGAGCAAAACCAGAAATCTAGTTTGAGAGTTATCATAAGGCATGTGACAAGATACCTTTGAGGCATGTGGTACAGTGTATCTATATATGTATTTTGCCTATACATATGTAGAGTAACTTCATTTTCAAAGGTTAGGTTAAGAAGACTATAGCTATCTGCTCATATTTATCACTGTATTGTTGCAAGTTCTCCATTGGATATAATATTTTTATATAATAATTTCTTCAGAAAAGGATTATGCATATTTAGTTTGGTCTTCTCTGAATTTTATATAATCTGTCTTATTCAGACAATGTAGCACCGTTTAACAAAGCATGAAACATTTGCTTAACTCCCTCTGTTCAGCAATGCACTCTAATTAGCAAAGGGACTGAAGTATTCTGGTAAAGCTGTTACAGTGCTGAAAAGTTCCAAAGGGGTAACTGTGTTAGTCTATTGCAGAAAAACAACTGAGTCCTGTGGCACTTTTAAAGACTAACCGATTTATTTATCGCATGAGCTTTTGTGGGAGAAAATCCCACTTCGTCAGACGCTTTGAAGAGGTCTCCTTTCAGGGAGTGTCTAGAAACACTTGGACAAAACTCCAGAAAGAATTTCCAACATATAATTTCTCTACTTTATGCTAAGGTACTTTTTGTAGCATTTTCATAGAATGCTAAAGATTACTAAGGATCACGTTGCATCTCTGGGCCAGATGCTGATCAGTTTCACAGGTATAAATCCTTTTATGCCTTTGACTTCAATAGATTAATTTAAGATTTATACCTGTGTAAATGAGATTGTAATCTGCGCCTGTGTTTTGTAAATTGCCATGTGACTGTACAATTGTATATAGATTGCTGTTGTGATTAGCAGTGATAGATTTTTTTTAAGTTTTTTGTAAATATACTTTTTTCAGTCTTTCATATTTTTGGCTGTTGAGGGCTCTCTATGTGTGCCCAAGTCGTGGTGGGGAAATGCCATCGAAAGGAAAGTTCTGTGTATGGATCTTGGAGGGAAGGTACAGCTTGCTGCTCACCTACAAGTATTAGGTCCAGATTCTTCAGTTGTATAAATTCTCTTGGCTCTGTAGAAGTTAATGTAAGCATGACAATTTATATCAGTTGAGGATCTGGCCCTAAGTTCTGAAGTGTGGAAACTCAGAACAGAGCTCCCACAGAGTTATTACAAGGAAGAATTCTGTAACTGCAAAGAAATCACATTTTGGCCCTTTGGGCTCTCCTGTTATCCTTGTTTTTCCAAGAGCAGAGTAGTGACAGGTAAGGCAAATCTTCCATTGTCTTTCTAGTAAACTAAATTACACCCACTTTAAACATAATGCACAATGTTGAGAGCCTAGTTGAAATGCAGTGAGAGAGCAGCCTGCTCATTTGGGTGGCTCAGTAAATAGACTTTTTTTGTTGAGTCTTCCAGGGTAAGTGAAGATAACACAGTCAAAGGTGGTGCATGGCTATGGGGGCAGGAGTTGCCCTTTTTTACCATATTCTCTGGGTTTCATATGTGTCACCCTTGGAAGTTTTCTGTATCTTTCCATGCAGGTTAGCCTCACGGGGTTAAGAATGGTGTCCCTAGCCTCTGTTTATCAGAGGATGGAGACGGATGGCAGGAGAGTGATCACTTGATCATTGCCTGTTAGGTTCACTCCCTCTGGGGCACCTGGCACTGGCCACTGTCGGTAGACAGATACTGGGCTAGATGGACCTCTGGTCTGACCCAGTACGGCCTTTCTTATGTTCTTATGTTCATTTTGAGAACTTCTGGCACATAGCAGCTAGGATGGATATGTGTTGTTGTAGAGCTCAGTACTGCTATTGGAGTGGAAGGACCACAGGGATTTGCCCACTCAGATCCACCTGTAGATCAGGGACCTTGATATGTGTTTTGTGTATTAAATTAATAAAGAAATGTCAGCACGTCTGATGGGAAATGCATGGGGTTTGGGTGTTATGTGTGTTTTGTGAAAATAGTGATATTTCTCCCTTAGCGCAGAACAGGTTGATGAATTTCTGATCCTCACACTCAAAAGAGATTCTCCCTCCTGGATTTTTGCTTTCAACATTAAAGCAATGGGAAAACTGCTTAGTGAACCTACAAATGTGATTTCTTTCCCCCTGCTGGCTTCACCATCAGTGAAAACTCGTTCTAATATTTCTAACCCCAGTATGATGCAGATAAATTTGTTTTGTTTTCTGTGGTAGTAGTATCTGATGCATTTGCATTTAAAATGAATGAAAATAAAATATTTGTCTGCATCCTACTGGGGTTGCAGCATCTTCAGGCCTAACGTAACATCAGGTTAAAGCCCAGTGACATTTGAAATGGTCGTAGGGCAATATTTACAAAGGAGACAGTTACTTGACTCTCAGCTATAGTGACTAATGAGCTTGGCAGAATAAAGGAACAAATTGAATGTTATGTAGAAGTCAGCGAACACTTAATCATACTCTATGAAGGTAAATCATTTCACTTGGAAAAGACAGATGAGAAAAACCTCTTATTTGCAACTGTTAGAACTCAAAAGCCAAGTAAATTATCCTAACCACAAAAACAAAGCAAAAGAACAATAAACACACACATCACTTGAGTCGGTGCCGGTACTAAAATCTTGATAGTAAATTTGAAAAATGCCTTTCCCACCTCTCTTCTTCCAGTGCCTCTCCTCTCCTATTTACTCACTGGAATTTTCCCTTTGGGCCATAGGTAGCTGTGCTTAATTTAGAGGAGCCTGAGGCTGCATTAGCTTTTTTTCAGGCCCCTGTGATTGATGGCTTAAACTAAAGTAATAGTTATTCCATCCCCAACCAGCTGTGCACCATGCCAGGCTCAGCCAATAGGGGCTCTGGTCCCATCTGTTCAATCCAGTACTTTATAGCTGTCACATGTTTAGTCTGAGAAACCAAACTTTGGGGTGGCCTTTGCACTAAAACTATTGTTCTATGGTAAATGCATATTATTATTTCAATGCTTATCACTGCAAATTATTGGTTGTCTGTGATAGCTTTCTTCTTAGGACCTGGTTAGATTTAATTGTTCACTCAGTGAGAAAGATAGTAGAAAGTCATTACTTTGTCTCTACAAATAACAATTCTTGGTATATTTTCAGCCAGAAGAGACCAGCATATTTTTAAAATCATGACTGTGAGGAGAACATGTGAGATTGTGCCTTCTGTTCCAAACTAGTTTTTCTGCTCTCTTAGGGTTTCTGGAACTAAAGCTCATTAAATATAAGCGTTATCATTGTATTTATAAGTTCCAAAGGGGTAGCCGTGTTAGTCTATTGTAGAAAGACAACAGAGTCCTGTGGCACTTTTAAAGACTAACAGATTTATTTATCGTCTGACGAAGTGGGATTTTCTCCCACGAAAGCTCATGCGATAAATAAATCTGTTAGTCTTTAAAAGTGCCACAGGACTCTGTTGTCATTGTATTTATAAGTATTTGTCATTGGCCCTCTGGGAGAACCAGGACCTGTATTATTTGCCAAACCTGATTACAGCCCTTTGCTTCAATTTCAGATTTCCACATTTTTTGTACATTGTTCCTGAATGAGAAAAATTAAGTTTTGTTGACTTTAACATATTGTAGCCTATGAAACCCTCCAAGCTGTTCAAATATGTTATCAATTTTGAATATCCAACTTTGGATCTATTTATCAAATTCTACATCTGATGCCACCTTTCCAAAAAGACAGCAAATATCCTCTCCAAATGTTTAATATACAAATCATACAAGCTCTTTCTCTGCCATTTCATCTTCCATTGTTAGATACTAAGATGCAGTGAAATACGTTTTTTGTAGAGATGGACCAGAGTTGAAAAATTCAGATTAAAGTTTCGAGTCCCTCTTAAATATAGGGGCAATAATCACTTAGCCTTCACAGGCATTTGCACACATGTATCTCAGGGTATAATTTGGAGGCTAATGGGACTGCAGAAATGTGAAATCAGTTTGGCTTAGAACATTTTTATTATACAGACCCTCGCTTGCTTCTCAGAATCCTGGCTGAGTTTGCAGGGTTGACAGTTGTAAGCAAAAGCATGTTTTTACTTGCCATATTTATATTAAAACAGTGAGACACAATAAATATGGAACCAGAAAATTGATTTTTTTTTCTGTTCTGCTCTGAAAAGGTACCACAACTGAATTACTTGTAAAAGGTAATTGTAAACAGCTATATGGTGACCACTACATATACAGGTGAGGCTAAAGAATGCCCTTCTATATGGACTTGGGCTGAGCACAGTTTAGAGGATCTAGAGGCCTCTAAACCTATATACATTGCATGTGTGCATGAGAGAGAGAAAAAATACATACCCTCATAGGGATCATGTACACCATTGCTCATATAATGTTTCTGACTCACACTGACAAGAGTTTCCAATCTTTATTAACTGTTGGTTGCTAACAAATGAAAAGTGCTATATAAACACTATTATTTTATTATGTGGTCTAATGATACAACTGAGCAAGATATATTAAAAGCATTAGTTTATTTTTGTCAGTTTATTTTTATCAGTTTCACCTAATTTTGGTAAAAGTCCCACCTCTTATTATGGGTTCTTCTAATTCAAATGTGGAGGACCAGGGTTCAGTCCTGCATTAAGTAGTTTAAATAACACAAACTCCCATTGAATTTGATCCCTTGGAGATCTGAAGATTTGTAAAATCAGAGAATACAAGTGCATCTTCAGTTAAGCATTAGTTTGCTGTATTTGCCTTAAAGTCTTTCAGTAAAAATGCAGGAAGGACCGAGATAATTTTAAGAGCAGACATGCTGGCTCAGTTCTTCCCTATTCCTAGACCTGCTGCAATAACTAAATGTACTTTCTGGCATGCCACAGTGTGAACTGAAGAGGCAATCTTACCATTTGAAAAGGGCTTCACTGCAGTTTCTAATATTGTTCTATGCTGATGTTCATACACAAACTTTATGGGCAACGTCCTATCTATTTATGTACACAAATTGCACATTTGAGCACCAATAGAGTAGTTAGACATCTCCTTGCCCAATGGCCATATATAATTGCAGTTTGTCTGCAAATAATTAGTTTTTTTGGCACATGTAAAAACTTGGTGCACAGTTTTAAGAGACTCCTCTTGAAATTGTGTCCCCAATCTTTATTTACTGCAGTGTGTGATAAAATTGAAAGTATCTATATCTATCTACTTTTCAAGAGATGCTACATAACCCAACTCTGCCTAGTTACAACCATTCATATTTAAGCCAGAAAGTGACAGTGTATAGATTAGGCTCTGTCTACAACTTCAATTGGACAGGTATTGTTTTAACTTCCCCTCAGGATTGAGGATAATAAGCCAGAATGATTTCAGCTCTTATCTCCTCCTTTGCCACCCCCCATTTCTTATAGCTCATGACATGTATCATTCATTACATATTTGGCAATTGGAACTATCCATACTGCAGTCTGGCATTCCCCCCAGTTGACCTGCCCATGTTGAAAATGATCTGCAGCAGCAGTTCATCATAACCTATGTATTTGTCAATCCCCGCCTTTCACAGTAAATGGAGATTCTGTTAGTGCCTTGGCATTAAAGGAGACACTGAAGAGCACTAGTTGGAGTGCCTTGCCACTGTACTGTACTATCGCAATCAACCCTGCAGGGTATTGCTAGTGGCATTATATGTAGCAGGGGCTTTCTGCTTGTCCTCTGCACTGCATATAATGGGCTTTAATAGTTCCTCAATTCCAGGAAAAAACACCAGGAGTTTATCCAGCAATCATTGTCATGATGAGGAAAAATGAAGGAGGTCTGTTTGTTTATTTAATTTGTTTATTGCTTGAGATCGCCGCGATGGTGGTAGAAATAACTGATGAGCATGCTGCTGATGGGGAGGTGGTTTGATTGCATTTTCTAATTCAACTATTGCCACTTGATTGCAAGAAGCTGTGAATCGATTGAAACTGAAATGAATAGCTAGATCCTTGTGCTACAACTGGAATAATATAGTTGGCATCTGTTATGAAGCATATTGGTGACAATCAAAAAGTGTACTTTTAAAAAGTACCAGAGAGGGTGCACTGTTTCCCTCTATTGAGGATGGCAAATAACTGTGTGTACTCTCTTATCACTGTGTGGTAACTAGTGCTTTTTTTGTGATGGTACGGAGGGTACGGAGTACCGGCACCTTTTTTGCTAGCCCCTCTGCCTAGCTGGGGAGTGGGGTCAGCAGGGAAAAGGAGCGCGCCACTGGAGGAAGTGGGGTTGTGCAGGAAGAAGGGGGGGGAGGGGCATTTTTCCAATTTACTATCAAGATATGATTACCAGCACTATTTTTTTTTTTTTTACAAAAGAAAAGCACTGAACTGTTGGTAAATGGTAAACTTGATAAGAATCATTAGCATACCATACAAAGATAGAAGAAGATGGGAAGCTTGAAGGTCTATCACTGTTTGACCTTTGCATTTAGTGGAGATTGATAAAGTGGTAATCTTCCTACCTGATCCCAACTGGAGACCTCTGCTTATTGCTCCAGAGGAAGATGGAAGAAAACCTAAATCCTTGCCAATGAGCCATGGATGTTGGGAAGATTCCTTCCTGACCATAAAGCTGAAGCTTCCTGTTTTGTCTGTTTATTATCAAATTAATTAGTTCTGGTTGTTACAGCATATAGGCCTGATTTAAAGCACATTGAAGAAAGTGGGAAGACTCTCGTTGACTCCAATGGGCTTTGGAGCATGCCCTATGTAGGGGTGATAGAGCTCTTCAGTCTTTGAAGTTTCACAAAATCTTTAGAACCATGTTCACGATTAATTTTTAATTGTGAAACACTTTCCTCTTCATCTGAACTGTCTTGAGTAAATTTTGTATCATCTTCAAACTGTACCACCTCACTGTTTACCCCTTTTCCCAGACAAACTATCCTGCTGGAGAAATTAAAGAGGAGATTCAGCTGTGTCATTTGGAAAGTAAACGTAACATCAGGAACAGCTTCTTAGATAGATTTTTTTTAAATACATTTACCCAGATCCATGTTCATACTGGTGGTGATAAGGACAGTTAGTGTTTTCTAGTTTCTCTTGTATTCTGAAAGAGGTATGTGAGACAAATTCCTTGGTGCAGGAGTCAACAGTCTACTGAGAATGCAGAGCTCCTCAGTTCCCCTGTTTGTCTTTCAGAAGGAAGAACAAGGTTGGTCTTGTTAAGGTACAGGATTAGCAGGCAGGAGGACTGATCTACACTTACCTGGGAATTTGGTGGCAGTTGACCGGTGTTATGGAATCTGCACAGAGTAGCAGTCTCCACTGACCGCTCAATTGACTTAAAGTCGACTTTGTTAAGTCGACTTAGCAAAGTCAACTTATTTGGCCAAGTGTAGACATAGCCTTAGTTGTTGACTTAAGTCAGTCAGCTATGTGGCTGAAAATAGGTTTTATGCCTAATAAATTGAGTCATTTCAAGTTATTTATGGCTTAAAAAGAATTTTAACACTAGCGTTTACCTTACCAAGCTAGTGGTAAACATGATATATCGTGAAACAGTTTGTTTGCAGCATTTTTGGAGCTCCCAGCTGCCAGTGATTTGATCGTAATCTTAGAGGATTTTTTTATAGTGCACATCACAATAAAGCAATAGTTTTTATGATGATATTGTGGCTGAAGTATAGTTTTTGTCGTAAAATACAACAACTATATAGATACTAAAATAAATGCATAGTTCAGTAAGAATTTCTATGATGCTGTTTCCAGAGGAGTATGTACAGGCCCTTGCAAGTCCAATTTCAGCATCTTTCAGATTCATTTTCATACTCAGTCTTCCCTGCCATTCATAGTCTTCACTTCTTGTTGAGTCTTGCTCCTTTCTGTCACTCACTCATAGTTCTCCTCTCCTGCCAGTGCTGAAAGTTTGTTCAAAGAAATCTGTTTTATTCACTGATAATGATCTTTCTCTTCCTGGGAAGGGATTTTAAAATGAAACTTCTTTGTGCATATTACCAGTCTGAGTGATCCTTGGCTGCATACAAAGTGTCTGACGAAGTGGGATTTTCTCCCACAAAAGCTCATGAGATAAATAAATTGGTTAATCTTTAAAAGTGCCACAGGACGCCTTGTTTGTTTTGCTTAACTAGACTAACATGGCTATCCCTTTGGAACTTGGCTGCATACAACAGTCAGGACTTGCACCATCAAGTATAATAAAATTCAAAAGAATGTAAGAATGGCCATACTTGGTCAAACCAATCACCATCTAGCTCGGTATCCTGTCTTCCAACAGTGGACAATGCCAGATTTTCAGAGAGAATGAACAGAACAGGACAATTATTGAGTAATCTATCCCTTGTTGTTCAGTCTGAACTCTTGGCAGTCAAAGTTTGAGGCACATCCAGAGCATGGGTTACATCCCTGACCATCTTGGCTAGTATCTGTTGATGGACCTGCCCTGCGTTAACTTATCTAAATCTTTTTTTAACCCAGTTTTAATTTTCACAACATCCTGTGGCAATGACTGTCACAGGTTGACTGTGCATTGTAGGAAGAAGTACTTCTTTTTGTTTGTTTTAATCCTGCTGCCTATTTATTTCAACAGGTGATCCCTGGTTCTTGTGTTATGAAGGAGTAAATAACGCTTCCTTATTTGCTTTCTCCACACTGTTCATGATTTTCATCTCTCCTTAGTCACCCTTTCCCAAGCTGAACAGTTCCAGTTTTCTTAATAGCTCCTCAAATGGAAGCTGTTCTATACGCCTAATAATTTTAGTTGCCCCTTTCTATACTTGTTCAAGTGCTAATATTTTTTGAGATGGGGGCAAAAAGAATTACATGCTATATGCAAGGTGTGGTTGTACCTTGAATTTACATAGTGGTATTATGATATTTTCTGTCTTATTGTGTATCCTAATGGTTCCTAACACTCCGTTAGCTTTTTTGACTGATGCTCTGCATTGATCAGATGTTTTCACAGAACTATCCACAATGACTTCAAGATCTCTTTCGTGAGTGGTAACAACTATATAGACATAGTTATTTTGTATGTATAGTTGGGATTCTGGTTTCCAACTTGCATTACTTTGCATTTATCAACATGGATTTTCATCTGCTATTTTGTTGCCATGTCACCCAGTTTTGTGAGATCCCTTTATAGCTCTTCACAGACAGTTTTGAACTTAACTATCTTGAGTAAATTTTGTATCATCTTCAAACTGTACCACCTCACTGTTTACCCCTTTTTCCAGATAGTTTATGAATATGTTGACCAGCACTAGTACCAGTACAGAACTCTGCTATTCTCCTATTTATCTCTATCCATTAAGAAAACTAATTTATTCCTACACTTTGTTTCCTATTTTTATTTAGTTACTAATCCATGAGGGGACCTTCACTCATATACCATGACTGCTTACCTTGCTTAAGAGCCTATGGTAAGAAACATTGTCAAAGGTTTCTGAAACTTCAAATATACTATATCCATTAAGTCATCCTTGCCCATATGTTTGCTAACACTCTCAAAGTATTCTAATAGATTGGTGAGGCATGTTTCCCTTTACAAAAGTCATGTTGACTCACAAAATTTTGGGTTAATCTATATGTTTGATAATTCTGTTCTTTACTATCATTTCAACACTTTCCCTGATAATGTAGTTAGACTTATCATTCTGTAATTGCCAGGCTTGCCTTTGGAATCTTTTTAAAAAGTTGACATTATGTTGGCTAGTCTCTAGTCACCTGGAACAGAGATTGATTTAAGCTATAGTTTACGTACCACAGTTGCTAGTTCTGCAGTCCTTCAGAACTCTTGGGTGAATACCACCTGTTCCTCATAAGTTATTACTCTTTAATTTATCAGCTTGTTCCAAATCCACCTCTATTAACATCTCAGTCTGGGAAATACCTCAGATTTGTCACCTAAAAAGAATGTCTCAGGTTTGGGTATCTCTCCCACATCCTCTGTAAAGAAGGCTGATGCAGAAAATTAATTTAGCTTCTCCTCAATGGCCTGGTCTTCCTTGATAGTTCCTCACTCGTGGTTTGTTTGGTCTCAACAAAGGCCTCTCTTGGGTGATCTGAAAAAGTGATAGGTCTACTAACTCAGCCCATTGAATCAACTTAAATAAATTTGACATTTTCCGTTCAGTAGAGAACAACAATTCATATACTTGTAAGCCAGAATATTATTTCACATAGCCTGACTCCCAGTACAAAAAGGCATTTTGTAAAGGAGTGCCCTGGATACTTGATCTTATAGCCACCATGTTCCCTGCAGAAAGTGGAACAGGTCAAAGAAACATAAAGATTAGCAGAACAGATCAAATGATTGGGTTAGGAAGCCTAGTATCCTGCTTATAATAATAGCCCTTGACCCTCGCTTAAGTAGGAGGCAACCCCCCACCCTCAAAAAAACAAAACACAGCAAATAGGTTACCTAGCCAATTTTGTAGTACTGAACAAGGATGAAATAATTCCCACCTGACCCCTGTGGTAATCAGTTTATGCAGTGACTCATGATATTACATGAAGAGATAAAAACATGACTTTTGAATGATGCGTAGTAGTATTAAGTTATTCCACTTAATGTATTTTGTTCTTTTCATCAAAACAAGTCCATCTAAGTTTGTAGTTTGCTTCAGTGTTCTTAGAAAACGAAACAAAACGCTCTCCTGTGAGATTAGCTCATTAGTAAACTTCAAATTATAATAAGTTAATAATAAACAAAAGCATGTCTGAATGATAGCAGAAAAAACATTTTAGTAGTGAAAGAGTCTCATTTCTAGTTCATAAGGATTGGAATATACTGATGAATAATTCAAGAGTACTGGTGGCTGTTGAACGGATTCAGACCTGCTCAAATCTTTGTGATTATGTTGCCTTTTACTGACTGGCTGAAAAGAGAATAAAAGATCTAATTCTGGAAACAGCTTCTAGAGGTTCCCCTTCAAACAAAATGATAGATATCTGCACTACTGGAGCTGAAGACTTTCCAGTTGGTTCCTTATTCATTGTGTGTGACTGGACTCAGTAAAGGGATATCTGAGTGGGATTCTATGGCCTGTGTTGTACAGGAGATTCAACTAGATGTTGGTCCATTCTGGCCTTAAAAGCCATGAATCTGTGTGCTGTTTGGTTAGTGATTATGGTATGTGTCTTCATTCATAGATTTGATACAGATTATTTTTAACCAATGACTAGAATGATTTTAACCATATTCTTTAATTAAAAAGGCTCTCTGCCATACACTGTAAATATATTTGAAAGGGACATGAAGAATTGTTTTGGGAGGAGGGCAATATCCTAGGTTTAAAATCTGGAAGGTTGGTAACTTTAAAGTGCCTCCTCTGATTCACATGAACACTATGATGGATACCAGAGCTAAGCAGGAAATGACTTTCCTAACCCAATTTTTGTGATGTCAATATTTTTTCCTATCCTGAATCTGGATGAAAATTCAGTAGTTTCATAAACCAAAAACCTAAAAAAAAAAAAAAAAAAAAAAATTAAGATTCAGATCAGCTCAATCCTTTGATACTTTTAGAAAATTTTATTTTGATTTCAGCCTTTTAAATTTTTATAATTTATTTTAACCTATAAATTAATCTGTGCATGTATGACAATGGATTTTTCCTAACAGCAAACGGATTAAAACAACAACAAGAAAAATAGAGTTTGGAAAATCTATTCTAGCATGGAAAAAAATAACACCATTAAAACAACTGAGCCCTGGTCTACACTGACAGTGAAGTTTGACGTAATGCTGCTTACCTCAACCTTCTGCAACGTGTGTCTCCACTGTCAGAGCAATAAGTTCCAATTAAATGGAGTTGTAATTCAATCTGATAACACTACCCCTGCAAGTAGCATAGCACTGAAGTCAAAATCTACAAATCAAATTTAAGTCTGCATAGCCAGAGAGTAGCTCTAATATGGAATTTCTGGTTTTTCCAGTCTCCTACACCATAGCAACATAGCTTCTCCCCTGCCTGCAGCCCTGGAATATTTTCAATTAATTCTTTTCTCTGCATGCCAAGTACTGTGCCTCTCTGTTGTGCCTGCAGCAGAGAAAAGCAAGGAAAGCTTTTCCTGCTTTTTTTTTTTTTTTAAGAGAAGAGGAGGGGGCATGAGCAGAGGACAACTGCTTCTCCATAGGCCACTGTGCCTATTACCCACAGTGCAATGCATTTGAAAAAGTAATATGTGAGCAGTAAGGATGTGAGACCCTGAGCAAGCAATTTGCTATGATCATTCACCTTCACCTTCTGTAATTCAGCCTTAGGTTGAATTACAGTTCCACTCCCAATATAGAAAAGCCCTGAGAAACAAAGCAGAGGGAGTGCTAGAGACTCCTAATCTGCAATGTGGACATGGGTGCACAATTCAGTGCCCTGTGTTCTGTCCAGTCACACAGTCTTCCTACAGGATAGATTTAAAGGTGGAGGTGGTGTCCTGTGCTGCTGACACAAATATTCAGAGAAAGAAAACTCCATTTAGGTTGTCAGATGCCCTTCAATCTTTCAGTTTAAATCCAGTTCAGACACTTTGCTGCAGGGGTATGCTCACAGGGGTGGTCTTAGCAATTCAGGAGTCCAGGGCAAAAGTCAAGGGTGGGGCCCCCAATGCCATGTGGGGGGCCTTTCCTTGAATTTTGGCCCCCCTCACCAGGCCCCTGCCAGACTCTCGCTCCCCCGACCAGGTCTACGGCCCCCCTACCGGCCTCACGGAGTCCTCTGCCATACTAGCACAGCCCTGCCGAACCCACTGCTGGGCTCCCCTGCCAGCTGCCCGCCCCCCCCCCCCAAGCCCTCTTTCCTGGCCACAGCCACGGGACACTGCCAGCCCCCCCAAACTCCGCCATGGAATGCCGCCAGGCCCCCGCGTGCCCCAGCCAGGCTCCCCCAACCTCCCTGCTCCCGGGCCCCCACTGGGCTCCGCAGCCCCCATCGCAGGACGCTGTCCGCTCCCGCTGAAGGACACAGCCAGGTCCTTGCACTCCCCAGTCCCAGCCAGGCTCCCCAGCCCCCACCATGGAATCCCCTGGCTTTGCCCCCACCAGGCTTGCCGGCCCTGCTGTGCCCCCCTCTCTTCTGCTACTGGCCCCCACCAACCCCTCTGCTGCCCCCTCACCCCGCCCCGGCTACTTTATCTACCCTCACCTGCTGCCCGCTGTGGCTCTGTGCTGCTCCTGCCCTGGCTGCTGCACATGTAAAAGGTGCATGCTGCTGGGATACTAAAAGCAGCGGAGGCTTGGGGCCCCTTCCCACTGCAGGGCCATGGGCAGCTGCCAATGCTGCCCATCTGCTAAGACCGCCTATGCATGCGCAAGAGGGTGCATGCTCCTTCACGGCCTCGGCAGGGGCTGACAGCTCCTCTGGTTCTTGGAGCTGTGGAGCAGGAGCACAGAACATGGCATTAAAATTCCTGGTTGTAAAACTGGGTTGCAGGTTCTGGGACGGCAAGATCAAAAAAAGGCATGTTGCACCTGGAGTAGACTGTGGTGAAGTTTTGAGTGTGTATGCATTCAAATCAAACTTCTATTGTTTTCAGTATTAGTTTGGCATGAAATTGGAAGGTTTTACCAGCATTCTTTTCAGCTTGGCGTAAGTGAACTACAGCTCTCTAGTGAGTTTACTATCGTAAGAATAGAACATTAAACCAAACATATACCCAGATAACATTTCAGAGGTGACACTGGATATGCAAAATCACAGACAAAGGAGATAGGAGAAGGCTTCAGGATGACTAGTGTTATTGTGCTCATGCTAGGTATTCTGTGTCTAGTATCTTTTCTAGATGACATGCAATTGGCACTTGTTTATGTACAATCAATTGTAGATCTCTGAGTAATTTTGAATTTCTTTCAATTTAACAAAAATAACTTCTGGCTCTTATAAAGGATACTGTATACAAAGGCCAAACGTAAATCATAAAGAGGAGTGCTTTGTCCTGAGGGGAGCAAAAACTCAGGTGTATCTTAATCCTAAACAGTCTTCTACTGTTCCAAATAAGAATGAGGACTCTTGAGTATAGAGAGTTACTTCCTAATCTCTTTGCTTCCTTACTTTCTTCTTAGTCTACAGTTAGATCTATCTTTTGCAGTGACTTTTTTACTGTTTAGTTGGTCATATAAATCTTTGCATATGAATCTTACACTGCTGTTGAAATTAATTACAAATAATGATCTGTATTCTGTCCTACTGCTGTAAGTTCTCACTCTCTCTGTGTGTGTGGATTTCGTTTGCCCGTTATTTCCATCTCTTTCTCTGCAGGTCTGATTAATCCAGAATACATCTGAATGGAACTTCCAAACATCCCCTTCACCCGTAAAACTAAACAATGTCCTTTAAAAATGTATAAATCCTGTATTTGTAATCTCTGCAGCGCTGCATATGATGCCGTCCTTGACAGAAATGTGGCTATTAAGAAACTCAGCCGACCGTTTCAGAATCAAACACATGCCAAACGAGCTTATAGAGAGCTGGTCCTCATGAAGTGTGTGAATCATAAAAATGTAAGTTTTCTTTTGGGGGCCATGGGGATGGGTATATGCTTGATTTGTTCCAGAAAAAGTTGCATCCTTTCATGCTGTAATGAGATACTTTTAACATACTACTTCTGCTATTTTAAGGTCTGATGTATGCTCTACACCTACATATTGTAAGCACTCACACTATGTCCTTATGTGTGGGCTATCCTAACTTTGGGTGCTGGCACATGAATAAACATGGGTCTCCCATGCTTACTCCTTCTCCAATGGAGGTTTGCAAAGAATAGATGGAGCTTTGGCTTCACCCTGTATTCGCTTATATTGGCCTGCAGAAAATTATTATCCTTCCAGGAGTACGGAGGAAGAAAGGGATTGTAACTCAATGCAGAATCTCTGAATCATGGTGCATCCATAGGCTATTTGTATGGGGGTATAGCTCTGACTAAAGTGACAATCTAGCCCTCTATATTGGCATATTTGATTATATTGTCATTATGAAGGTTCTTTTTATTAATAATCCTCTTAAGAGCCTGTGGAGCCCAATGGGAATCAGATACGCTTTTCCTCTGTCATGTAGAAAGCTATTATTGATTTCTGCATTACCAACTGTTTGGGTAGTTCATACTGATGCGATGTAACCAGAATCTCCGAGGCCACATGATATTTTGTCTTATTTCTTATAGCCTTAGAATTGACAAAAGAGTCTTGTGGCACTTTTGTTACTGAAATGAGCAATGACAGCAGAATTTTTAGTCTTTCTTAATTCTCCTTACTTCCACTTGCCTTATAAATAAACATTATTTTTAGAAAGGTCACTCTAAGCTGTGAAAATCAAAATGAGTTGTACTGGAATGGCTGACATAAGGCTGGACATTAGTGGTGCCTATATATGTATTCAATGGTTGTATGATACATTTGATACAGTACAGTGTGACTCATGGCTATGGGGGTACCCAAGGATATCCCATCACATTGTTCAAATATTTCTTTGCTAGTTTCTTTTTTGTGTAAACTCGCCACGCCTGTTAATGCACTTAAATTGGCTAACCCCTGAGAGATTCTCACACGTGAGACGTCCCAATGAAATCGATGGAACTACTCATGTGAGAAAAGCAAACAGCATTTGTCCTCTTGTGTGTAGCATTGTATGTTGTCACTATAGGATTGTAAGATCCAAATCTAGTGTCCTCCTATGTGTGTGGACTGATTCTAGAACACTGGAATGGTAATAGACAGTGCATATTAGTTTCCATTGAGAATGAATTAATAGCAGTTGGTACCCCTAAACACTTTTCACGGATCCTGAAATGACTCTCTCTCTCCACACATGCCTATGTGTTTTTCTTTCAATGAGAGGTGGTGACTGGAAAGCTGTGCCATTTAAAGACTTGGTATGAAGAATGCAAATAGTATTTTGCCACCCATCTCCTTTTACTGCCTTATGCTAGTGACTATGGCTATGTCTACACTTGTTAATTTAAGTCGACTTAGTGAGTCTACACTTAAAAATAAAGTCAACTTAAAGGTGAACTTAAAAAGTCGACCTAGAGCATCCACACTGGACACCTAGGTCAACTTCTAGGGGCTTAGGGGGACCTAGGGGAGGTCCACGGGGGCAGGGTGGGCACCCCTTGCCCAATGCCAGGGGGCTCAGCCTTTGCCCCATTGTACCTAGGTGCAATGGGGCAAAGGGGGAGAGAGACCCTGGTAGGGCATAGGGGCAGGGTGGGCAGGGCTGTGCCCTGCCCTGTGGGGGGGCATGCCAGGCTCCCCCTGTGCCCCCCCCGGCAGGAAGGGCATTGGTGTAGCCCTGGGGTAGCCCTAAGTCGACTTAGGACTACCTCACGGCTATACTGGCTTAAGTCGACTCTAGGGAGTTGATTTAAGCCTTAGGTCTAATAGAAAGGTGGTGTTATAAAGTCGACTTAATTTTCCTTAAGTCGACTTAAACAAGCTGCTTAAGTCGACTTAAGGAAAGTGTAGTGTAGACGCAGGGTATATTAAGTCGACTTAAGCAAGCTTAAGTCGACTTAATTTACCAATATAGATGCAGCCTATTTGTCTGATCCTTTAATTTTCAGATGAATAATGTCCCTGGAAGACAATTTAGAGAACCCACCTAGAAATAGTTTGCTGTCCTTTTCTAAATACTGAATTATCCTTACATTTTAAAGTATTGTGCAGTGCTTTAGCTGTCTCATTCCGATTGGCTTGGTTGGAAACTGCATGATTTAGATCCTTGCACACCAGTTTGAAATGCAGAGGTGAGTGAATTGTGCTTGGCACATAACTAGAGGCTGCCCGGGGCATTCTTATCCATGCTTCTTAATGTACTGGAAAGGGCATAAGGCTACAAAGATGGAGTAGATTTGAAAAATAGACCATTATGAAAGTATTGTATATGATGACATAATAGATGCACCTCTATTACTCTTCTTTAAGTTTTAAGTTGTGTTGTTAAAACTTTCCAAGGAAGACTAGAAGAGAGAGATTCCAAAATATTTAGAAAAGGGGAAGAAGCAAGGACAGATAGTGTAAGAAAGATAAAAGCGCAGAGGCAAAGAGGCCAAAAGAACAGGAAGAAAGAAAACTAAGGCTTTCTTTAAAAATATACGCCCAGATGATCAAATTTTGCCACTAGGAAAGCCTGCCAAGATGGGGATAAAGACTCTATAAAGTTGTCTTCATGAAATTTCCTCAAAAGTCTTCCTTCTCTTTTTCCCCCCACACATGGAAAGGGAGGGAGTTCAATTCCACCTCCCATGATGCACTGTTGTTTTGTGCTAACTCGCAGGCTCTGCCAACTCTCTGGCCAATTACTGTCTGCAGGTTTCCCTGGGGCTGTGGTTTCTGGAATCTCATTTTAAAAGACAGCATAATATGCGGGGCACCTCTGGCCACTTTCCAGAGCTCTCTGAAGTTCTCCCATTTTGAGATGTATATGTTATAGCAAGACAACTGGGAATTGGAATTTTTTTTTAATGAAAGAGAATCTGTACGAAAAATATTAAGAAATGTCGGAGAGAATGGAAAGTCTTGTGTTTTTGTTTAATAGGATGATCTTTGATTATTTCTCCCCTCAGACACAGCATTAATGTAATGGCAATGGCCAGTGACTTTATAAGAACTACCACACTTGTTTGAGTTGAGACTGGAATTCGAACCTGCACCTCCAGAATTCATAAGAGTAATTCCTTCAGCATTTTGGCCAGTTGCTGTCCCTCAGCAACTCCTCTGACACACACCCTTTCAAATGCATCCTGAAAAATAATGGAGCTCTGAAAAATTGATTTGAAATTTGCCAGCTGTTTGCTAGTCATTGTAGCAAAACTTGTCAGTGTAAATTGAACAGTGAAAAACAGATGCTATTATTTAATACAGCAATCCTTCAAAATGTGATCAACTGTGTATGTTTATCTTCTTTCTCCTTCCCTCTGTCTTACTCTGCTTTTCAGATTATCAGTTTATTAAATGTCTTCACACCACAGAAATCTCTGGAGGAGTTCCAGGATGTGTAAGTAACACAGGCAGTAATGTAAAGTAAAGCTATAGAGGGAGGTGAGCCTGGAATTTATAGTGAACATAAAAATCCCCATGTAATAGAAAGAATGAGCTCCTCTAACAAATTATTATGTGGAGATGAAGCTTTAGATAGGATTTGAAAATGTAGACTATCTGTCTGTCTATTTTAGGTATTTATAAGGAATCTATCAACTTCGTATCTATGTGCAAAGCATACTAACGACTGCTTTTGAGACAGGTAGAACGTGTAGGTGCGTGCGTGCACGCGCACACGTGTACAGGAATATGAACATCTATGAGGAATTATACTTAGTTCCTTTGTGTTAATGGTTTGCTTGGGAAATGGTGTTCTCTAAACTCCCTCAGGTGTATGGGGCTTTAAAATGTAGTGATTCACTCTGAAATCATTGCCTTGTAAAAGGGACTGTGTAAATTCCTTTGACTGTGCTTAATTTTTGGCCTTGGGACACAATGGCAAGGCATGGAAAATTAGAGCAGTACCATTGAGAACAGGGGCATCATGGGCACTACTGCATTTAGTGACTTACCCTGAATCAAATTTCAAGTAGTCAGAATGGTTGCTCTTTGATGTCAGCTAAATAGCTTCTGCCTTTCAATCTGTAACCTCTGTTTCTATACTGTAATATACTCACAAAAGGGCGGAGTTAATAGCATTCGCTGGAGTCAGACAAGTGTTGCCCATGTATCTGTACAAATATCGGCTGGTCCATTGCAATAATCTTGCTATTGCACTCCTATGCAGAGAATTGGTGAGATTAGATTAATGATGATTAGATATAAATCTGAGCTCAGATGTTTGAGAGAGGTCAGATCCAGTGTTCCAGTTAAGGCCTCATCTGTATTTAAGAATAAATATCCCCTAAGAACAGAACTGGTGGCTTAAATCTGTTAAGCTATCACTTCTGGAGGACTGAGTAAAACTCTGATTGGCTATCACTCAATTTTATTTAGCAAAAGTACATTGTACAGACAGATTACTTAATTGGTATTAAAACCATATTGTATAACCCAATTTTGCTTCAAAAATGCTTCAAACAAGTTTATTTTGGTAATATATTGTGACCCTGCCAGGCCACAAATATATTTACCTTCCCCCCCCTCTTCCATCAGCCCATTGATCCCTGAGAACAATCTTCTGATTAAACTGTGCTAGCCATTTCCTGTAAGGATTAAGGGCTGACAAAAAGCCCACAGTTTGGTCCACATGACTCTTTCATGTTTGGATATCCTGCTAACTGTCTTATGTGCCCACGTAGAACATCCCACAGTTGCTGTGGAAGGTGCAGGTAATTCCTGATATTCCAAGGATGTTGATGGGGTTTTCTTAAAATGGTTGCAGAGTAGCAGGGTGTGGTGGGAGACAAATCACAGAATAATTGCAGTATTACTGAGCTCTGTGCTGGGGGTCAGGTGAATGGCCCATTCAGAATCTTCTCTCCACCTTTGTTACCGTCTCACAATGGAAATAAAACAGAAACAGACTATGGGGAGACAGAGAGAAGTTAATGTTGATTATTGCATAGAAGTTACTTTAAGCTCTACATCTATGCAGGCAATAATTGTATTACTTTGCTTTCCTATCTAGTTACTTGGTAATGGAGTTGATGGATGCCAACTTATGCCAGGTTATTCAAATGGAATTAGACCATGAGCGAATGTCTTACCTGCTCTACCAAATGCTGTGTGGGATCAAGCACCTTCACTCAGCAGGAATCATTCACAGGGTAAGGGGATTGTCCTTTGAAGGACAAGGTTTTTAAGGCTCTTGGTCACGTCAACATGCAAACTTCATCAAGACCAGGATTCTCAATGTAAATATGAAAACTTATCTGTCAATAACCTACATGTCTAGCAAGTTAGGTGCATCGTTGTATGTTAGGCATGAGGATTTTTGTTAATTTAATAATCAAGCAAAAAGAGAACGAGCCATAGGTAGTGTAAGACACCCAGTGATTTATGATTGTTGGAATAGATGGAGGTAACTGAACTTTGTCCTGAAACTGTGGTGAGCTACCCTCAGGCTGTGACAGTTTAAACTAATATAATTAAATACATTAAAGTGCCATAAATTGATTGTGCCCATACTGTGGTCCAAGGATCATTTGGTGGAGTTCCATGGAGAACTGGAGCATGGAGAACTGTTTAGTCATATGGAATTGGTTCTTTTCATTGTTTTCATTTGCTTAAAGGACTGCTAAACATATGTTAAGAGTCCCTAATTTTACTTTTCCACATAAGCAATTGCTGTAATTACCACAGGAATGAATGAGAATATAGGTAGTCCATGCAATTGTTGATAGTGGAGTAAATGGTCCATACAATTGTGAACAGGATGGGAGGAGGTCCAGCTGACCCTGAATACATGAGAAAATGTCCATGAGACAGCCTCTCTCTTAAGATGTGGTCCACAGTATGAAAATAGAATGAAAATGGGAACCTCTGCTCAAAAAACAGTCATTTTTATGGCTTCTGAAGGGAAGGTAAGAAAGACTGAATGAATTTCATGTTGGATATTACTTTATAATATACAAAGACCTCCTTTCTTAAAACATGCTTTATATAGAAGATGTAGCATGTTTGACTCCTATCGTTGCCATTATGTTCCAGGCAAAGAATGGGCCAGATTGTTCTTATAAATAAAATATTCACATGGATCCACATACACAGTTCATGATGGTTCTTTTATTGGAGCTCAGTGGTCACTGTCCCACTCAGAATAAAGTGTAAGCAAAATAAATATTTCATCACCCTGATTTTGTAACCCTTTTTGGAGCTTAACAGCAGAATATTTCCATCATCCAGAGGAAAGTATTCATAGTTTTGAAGGCCAGAAGGGACCATTGTGATCATCTGCTTTGATTTCCTGTATAACACAGCCCATAGAACTCCCCCAAAATAATTCCTTTTGAACTACAGCATATTTAAAACAATAATCTTGATTTAAAAATTGTCACTGACGGAGAATCCACCACAATCCTTGGTAAATTGTTTCAGTGGTTAACTACCGTCACTATTTAAAATGTATGCCTTATTTCCAGTTTGAATTTGTCTGGCTTCAGCTTCCAGCCATTGGGTCTTGTTAGATCAATGTCTGCTAGATTGAGAAGCCCATTATTAAACATTTGTTGCTCATGTAAGTATTTGTAGACTGTTATCAGGTCATCCCCCAGTCTTCTCTTTGTTAAGAGAAATAGATGGAGCTGCTTGAGTCAATCACTAAAACACATGTTTACTAATTCTTTAATCATTCTCGTGGTTCTTCTATGAAATATCTCCAATTTAGCAACAGCCTTCTTGATTGATGCAAGCTGCTTGAAGGCCTTTGACTATACCCCCAAAGTGCACATTCCAACAGGGGGTGTCAAAGCAACAACAGGATTGAGACACATGGCAAAAGGTGCCTTCCATGAATGACTGAACATGCAGTTATGGAGAAGCAAAGTGTTTAGGGGCCCTCTTAAAGCATCGATCGAGATCACAAGTACACATGGCCTTCATAGATGGCAGTCATGTCTGTTTTCATTTGTGTCTCTTGCAGGATTTAAAACCAAGTAATATTGTGGTAAAATCTGACTGCACATTGAAGATTCTAGACTTTGGACTGGCCAGGACCGCAGGCACCAGCTTCATGATGACTCCCTATGTGGTGACACGTTATTACCGAGCACCAGAGGTCATCTTGGGGATGGGCTACAAGGAGAACGGTAGGGCTGTACCTCAATAGGAAAGAGAATGTGGCCTGAAAGGCATGGGCTACTTTTTACAATTTATGGGCACCAGAAGAGAGACATACTAGCAATAAAGAACATCTTGAATATAAAACCAAGCTGATGTTAGATCTGAATTTTCCCATTATTATGTTGTTATCAAACTGCAATAACTGATGGTACTGTGTTGCAGTTTGCATTGGATTTAACCACATGGTATTGAAGGATAACAATCTGTGATTGACCAGCACTCCTTTGCCTGACTGAGCAGCTAAGCAAGCCCTTCTTTACTTTAGTGTATGCCATAAAGAGAGCTGTGACCAAGAAACAGTATGGGAACTGTGAGGGTTGTCAAATGGATGAAACAATCTAAAGACAGCTTTTGTGAATCTGAATTTGGAATCCAAACATTCCCAAATGTTTCAAGATCTAAAAACCCACTGTTAGCATATACAAGATTCCGATCTGAATCGTGCAGCTTGAGCCCATCTTTAGTGGAAAGAGAAGGGAAGAAGGGGAGGAAACAGAACTACTTTTCTGTTGGTTTTGATTATATGTAATGCCCCTAGCTACAGATAGAGGGCTCTGCTATGAAAAACCTACCAGTATGTAAGTATCTTTCTGTCCCGGGACAGATTCTGGGATGCAGATAGGTCTACCATATTACAGAGGAGCCAGTAAGAGAGAGCTTTATTGTAGGAGGGATAAATAGAAAGTTTTACTGAATATATAATTCTTGTTCTATATTACTGTCTAGATGCCAGATAGACCAAGTTGGAAAGAAGAGCAGGATATGTAGTGGAGGAAAATCTTACTATACTATTTTTCCTTCCAAAGCAATGTGCCTGTTAGATAAAGAGACCTTTTCAATAACAAATGTAATGGAAAAGTAGCAGAAGCTCAAAACTATTTTATTTTTAGTTGAAGAATCCAATTAACATACAATAGAATTTGAAGTAACAGGTGACAGCATTCTGCAGTGGACAATGAGATTATGTGTTTGTTTAAGACAGATTTCTTTACTCAAGCAATAACACAGGCAGGCTCAGAACACACCTGTAAGCTACTTTATTACATGAATTACTGGTGGTATTCATGGAGCCACAATGCAGATTTTAATAGAGTTGTTAGTAATTAGGAAAAAATGAACATAAGTGCTAAATCTTTTGCACTTCAGATTTCTGATGAATTGAGTGCCTCAAAAAATCTTAACTGGGCTCATTCCCCAATGCAAATATTTGGTTCTTTTTATTCCAAAATGAGTTACACAGGCCGTATGTGGTTCTCTCACAAAATGGTGTGTTTGTTGTTATGTTTGACACAACAGAGAAATTCCCCCTGATTTCATACTGTTATAGTGGCACCTAAGCAAAGTTTGGGGCACTTCTGGGATCAAGTGAAAGACGGGGCTCAGAAAGAAGCCCTCAGGAGAGTTGATCCAGTGCCTTAGAAGTTAATGGAGAGACTCCCATTAACGTCAGTGGACAATGGATCAAGCTCAAAGTGAGCAAGGAGCTTTTCTGTTTCAACTCAACACTAAAAAATAGGCAAATGTTTTTAAGAAAATAAAATAAATTAAATGTGAAAACAATCAAAAAAGAAAACATGGGTCAGCAAATCTGAAGAGCTGATGTGCACTAGGACCCCGATCCAATGAAGTGAATAGGAAAGATTATTCTTTGCACAGCTGCTCAGTCCTGTGCTGCTGCATTATATGAGCTCCTCCAGTTTTTTTCTTCCCACTGTGTACACTGACTGTGAAGACAGTTTTGCTCCTTTCATTTTCTCCCTGCATTTGGTTGCATAGTTAGCACCATTCTGCTGTACTTTCCCTAGTGGGACCCAAAACCACTATAAAGAAGAAATCCCTCCCCTAGGCATGCTTTAGCTGTCCTGTGCACCCAGTACCTCTGTTCTCCTTTCCCAAATGAAACATTTCACCCTTATTTTGTTTTTTCAACAACAAAAAGTTTTGGTTTGTTTGTTTTTATTTGTTTCTTTAAAGGAGAAAAAGGGAGAAGAAAAAGAGGAGAAACTGGTTGTACAGACCAAAACAAGGATTCAAAATTGGGAGAGTATGGCAGTTTCTTGAAATTAGATTTTTTTTCTTCACCACTTGGAGTGCTGGGTCTTGTCTATGCACACCGTATCATCAAGTGTCTGTCCCCCTCCCCACCCTTATAACTTTTCAAGGGGAAAAAACCCCACCTAAACCAAATAGTTAAGCAACACTGCACATTGTGTCCAATACCTGAAGGCATGGTGGGAAGTACAGAAACCGTCTTAGGTTATGCTGATATCTGTGCAGCATTTTGTATTTCAGGACCTATACAGTACCCAGAATAGGTGGCAGCATGTGCCAGACTTTGTGTTCTCTTCCATACATAGGACTGGATCCTGCAGCAGGAGTTTTGAATACTCATTGATTATAGGATAGAGTCCAGATCTGCAGTCTTTACTTGTCTCCCAGTTGGGACAACTTGTGAGAACAAGGACTGCAGGTTCAGACTCAATCCTGCAGTAATAAGCCCATAAACTCGGCCCCAGTGCCAAATAAGAGGTGATAGTAGATGATTACTATTTTTTGTCAGTAAGAATTGGGGTTTTTCTTTTCTGCCATTGTATTTTTTCCACCCACTAAGTTCAGTTTGTCTTTGCAAACCAAACAGTCATATGTCTTTACTTTTTCTTTCTTTCTGGCTAGGTTTGTCTCTTTTTTAGCCTGTGGGTTCTACACGATCTCATGGGCAGGATGAGGGTAGATAAGAGTAGCTCCCTTTCCAGTTCATGGCTTCCCTTTTCATATATATTAAAAAGCATAGCGGTAAGTCCTGTGCTGAACCACCTGGATGGTTTTAATATAGATTAGACATGCTTGCTGCTGATCAATTTCCAGCCCATGAAACTTGCTTGTGAGTTCATTGGTCTGGGTGCCTTTCTCATGTTGCCTGAACCAGAAAGAGACTGTACTGAAAAACCTCTATTGGTTTTCTTGTGAAAAAAGGTGCATAATTTTATGTTAGTGTAAAAAAAAGTTCATGACTATGCTGATAATTCAAATATATTGCCAATTTTACTGAGCCTGATGGTGCTTTTATCGATATACTTATTTTAGTATGTGATGGGAGGAGAAAAAAACTGTACTATTCTGATCAACCTGCTCTTTTTCCCCTCCTTTAGGAGTGAAGTGTCTTAGTTAACTTTGCTTTTTTTCCCCCTTCTACACTTCCCTGTCTCTGCTGTTCTAGTGGATATATGGTCTGTGGGATGCATTATGGGAGAAATGGTTCGCCACAAAATCCTCTTTCCAGGAAGGGACTGTATCCTTGTGCCATTTGCTACAGCTTCACCTATTTATTTATTCCTCTCCTCCATCCCATCCCCCCTTAAACATATAATATATATACCAGGACTGTAAGGATAGAAGCAAAAAGTCAAATCTAGGAGGTATGAGTAATTTTGAGTGGGAAAAACCCAATTAATGAAATGAACAAGAAATAGAAATGAAAAACAGATACATGCTGAATTATTTCAGTCTAATATCTTTTATTATTATTTTAAAATCTTAGTCGTCCTGTTCTACGTAAAAAGTGTGTATGCCATTTTAACAAGGAATACAGAAAGCAACTGGAATGATCAGAAACTCAGTAGCTTTTCTTAGTGACTACTGTTTCGCAATTCTCCCAACCCCATCCAATCCATCCGATCCTATAAATCTGTTTTTCTGCTTTACTGTTTTGGAATGGTAATTTCAAGATATTTGTGGTGACATCATAATCTTTTGCTCGCTAATGCATCATTGATCTGGATTCATCTCAATGCTGTATGGACTCAGAGCTGAGTTGATACAACATTTTTTCAAACATTTTTTGACTTGCCCACTTTAAAACAACCGTATATCTGGTGTGATCTTTAAATTTACCTGAAATTGGATTTCTGTTGATTTAAAATTAGACTTTCCTTCACTTGCATGAGGTCTGTGTCCCTCTCTGTCTTGATCATCTAAATTTGGATGATATTCTTTTTACTGACTTTGAGGTGGTGAAAGTAATATTAGAAAATGAAAACAAATGAGGAGATGTGTACTTAGCTTTTCACTTGGCAAAGGCTAAGCCAGAGGATCTTCCTAAGGTATGTCAGAAGTGCCTAAAATGTACCGTGCCCATCAGAATAAAAATACAACAACATATATATATGTTCTGTTTTCAAAAAAAGGGGACTAATTATGGGAGGCTGTTAAAAGGACACCACAAAAATCTGGCATCAGAAGACATTGGAAGTTAATATGAATAACGAACTTGGTTTTATAGACATAAGGTAATGCACACTAATTATTTTTGCTGGCTCTCAAGTGATTGACTTAGTGTATAACAAAGTTATATACAAATCTTATAACTGGATTTATGTGGGAGAAGTCCTATGGAAGTTACTGACACAGGTGTCCAAAGGTTTCCAGTTGTAGGGTTGAACATATATGATTTTTCTCCACATTTTCAATGAGGAATACTGCAAATATATCTATATCCTATTTTCTAAGGAGAAAATAGCAATGATATTAATATCTGTCTATATGTTCTCCTTGATTAATGTAAGATTTGAAAACCTGAGACACACAGAGAGACTTTGGATCACTATTTATAATTATTTTTAGTGGATTTTGGAGTCTCTAAAAAATGTTAAGTACTTCCTGTGAAGTAATGGGTACTCTCCGTACCATTGAAATGAATGAAAGTTGAGGGTGTAGCGCACCATCCAGGTGCAGTTAACAGTTTGCAAACTTCTGTCCTTAAGTCATTGTGGCATTTCCAGTTTTATTGTGGTATTAAGGAGTAATGTCAATTTTTACTAATTTCTGTTGATCTTTCCTCTGGCTTTTCTTAAGATGCATGATGCCTAATTCAACTATTTATCAAATATCAGGGTCCAATCCAACATCCATTGAAGTCAACAGGAATGTTTCTGTTGAAATCAGTGAACGAGAGATCAGATTCACTATTTTGTTCATTAATCAACTGGAAAAAACCCCAAAATAATTCCAATGGAAAAGTAATACCGTGGTTGATTGCAGCTCATTTTTTCATCCAACAAGTAGGATGCAACAGTCATGTCCTTTTGTCTACTTGTAACAAGCCATTTAAAAAAAGTAACCTCCAAACAAACTCTTTTTCAGCATGACTCTTACAGTTGTACTTCAATTTGGGCATGTCAAAGTCACTCTTATTAGTGTCTGATCGGTTTTTTGGAGTAGATAGTCAGAGAATATTTAAAAAGAAGAAAAATTTTCACTATCCAAATGTTCATTAAAATCATCTGAAGATATGAGAAAAAAAGATAGTTGATTGACTATATGGATTTCCACCCAAAGTCTGAAGCATCCTGTTTGATAGTCCTACTGTTTTAAATAATTGGAAATCATCAATTTACCTATTTACAGCCTGCTTTGCAAATCAAAGTGTTTCAGAAAATGTCTCTAGTCAAATCCTGAGGTTCTTTCTCAGTTCTCACTCAGGCATACGTCTAATGAAGTCAGTAGGAGTTTCTTGAGTAAGGATTAAAAATAAAAAGAGTAATGACCTTAGGATATAGCCAAGTATGAACTCTTGGACAGAAGCTCCAAAATCTCTGGTGATACCCAAACTCTAGCTTCAAGTCTGGTTAATATTAGCTAGAAAATCTCATAAGATTTCATTTTAGTGGTAAGAAATTCACTTTGTGCATTGTGTAATGAAAGGAAAACATAACACATCATGTGACGTCAATTATCTTTAAATGAGAGATTGGCTGAGAGAGAGAAGTTGTGCTGAAACCCACACTGATATTACACAGATGGACACCCACACTCAGTCCTTCAAGGAGTCTTTGTTGAAATATTAATTCTCACTTGGATTTTTTTTTATTTCCCCAGTGTAAGGACATTTATTTTCTATAGTAGAGAAGTAACACAATTTATTCCTGACATAAAACTGGCTTTAGTTTGAAGATAGGTGTGTGGTCAGAGAGAGATTCCTGAACATCGAAGCTGAAATATTATTGTAGTTATGAATTGCTATATTGCAATAATATCAAAAAGCATACTCAGCACTATGTTATACCAGCACTGTTAAAGAGAAAGGCTCCTGCCCTGAAAAGCTTACAATTTAAGACACAACTTACATGAGGAAAGAAGATGGAAGTAACAATAATAGGAACATGGATTCAAACAGAGTTAATATATATATATAGCTGTAATAAAAAGCCATTTTCAAAAGTGACCAGCACCCACAACTATGGTCAGATTTTTCAGAAGTAGACAACATTGTGAAGTTCCCAGGATCCAGCAGGTCGGACTGAGGGCAGATCTACAGTGCCTGCCCTTTTCGGTGGCAGTTCAACAGAGATAATACTTAAAATAACTTGTGTATCTGTGTTTCCCCCCTCCCTACTCCCAGGATGTCCTCAGCACTACTCCAGTTGATGGGATCTTGTTCAGGGATCAAACTCCCTCATCAGCTGAGCGGGTCTTCACAGACCTGAGCAATTGATCAGAAAGTTCGAACTGATGATGGTGAATTTGTCACCATCTGTGAAGACTAGCCTTGAGAATAATGAGAGTTAATAAGTGGTAAACTCTTTCAAAATCTGGCCTATGAAGTATTTTTCTTTGGTGAATTTACCTGTTTGGTTATGGATTGTAATTGTATTTATTTCTACAGGCATATGCACACAGAAAATGCCACATTATAGTGATCAGTGTGATCTAAAAATACCGTTAGGAAAAGGAGTTGCCCTCCATAGTTCTTGAAAGGTGCAGTGAGAAGTAAATGTGGCCACAGCTCTGTATTTAAATATTGAGTGAGACCTAAGTAATTATGATTGGTTGGGGGCTCAGGTTACCGTTTTGAATACAGCTTCCGATAATAAGCTTTTATATAAGAAATGATCTATTCTTACATTTGTTTGATGCAATTTCCTGCTCAAAATTTATTCCTGATATTTGTATTTGTTCCTTGTAGTATTTTTCTTTTTTAAGGTTTTCTTTTATTTAAAAGATCAGTAGCTGAGAGACTTTAGGCAGAGGAGAGAGAGAGAATTTCAAAATGGCTGGCATTGTTCTCAGAACTTGACTGATCATTTGGATTTTATCAATTTATTAGCAGAGATTACTTGAGTGTGCATCAGTTTGAATGTTTGTCCAGACACAAGCTTTCCCCTTGGATGTAGGGTTTTAATTAGGACTTCTTTTTTGTTTAGGGTGGAGACAGTTTGGGTTTCAGCAGTGTTTTCTTCAGAGATCAGCTGGCTCATTGTAGGTGGGAGCTTCCTTAACATTAAGGACACAATGGTTGTAGAGACTCCCAGTTACAATGGGCCCAGGGAGAAATCTGATGAACCATTAAGGAGACGGTTGTTGACAGCCTCCTGTCTAGGGCGTTTCACCAGAATGACACAAGTTAAAGTATAGATATAACATCAAATTCCTAACTTCTAACAAAAATACAATTCCTAGACATAAACTATATAATAATTCCCAGCAAATTACTACCTTTCTATTGATACCAAACATGACATAATTCCTATGGATTATAGCATTTATGAGATATTAATAGAAAATAATATCATAAATGGTTCCCTAAATCCAGACAGCATCACACAGGGCTCTGCCCTGCCCTTTAGGGGGGCATGCCAGGCTCCCCCTGTGCTCCCCCCCGGCAGGGAGGGCATTGGTGTAGTCCTGGGGTAGCCCTAAGTCAATTTAGGGCTACCCCACGTCTACACTGGCTTAATTTGACTTTAAAAACTCGAATTAAGCCTTAGGTCTAGTTGAAAGGAGGTTTAATAAAGTTGACTTAATTTTCATTAAGTCGACTTTATTTTCTTTAAGTCGACTTAAGCAAGCTGCTTAAGTCGACTTAAGCAAACTGTAGTGTAGATGCAGGGTAAATTAAGTCGACTGAAGCCAGCTTAAATCGACTTAATTTACTAGTGTAGACGCAGCCTATGTGTATATTCTGTATGTTTGACAGTCAGTTATACACATGATATGTTTATATGAGCAGACTAGTAGCAAAATCCTATGTGCAGTCCAAGGAAATGGTTTGTCAGAGGGAAATCTCTGAATCTGAATTATCCCCAACAACCTCCTAAATGGCAATGGAGATGATCCATGGCTGCTTTTGCCACACTAGCCTTAGAGGTTTTTGGATAGTGGCTCTATATAGTAGTGGCTCCATCTGCCAGCCATGTCCCACTCCCCGAGACTTTTCTGCACTGAAGCAGGCAGAATCCCCTGGAGCACAGCTCTGAAGCACAGAAGTCCAGGCCTCTAGGTGAACTCTCTGTATCTTGCCTGCTCCCCTGCACAGCAGGCTCTCACCAAGATAGTACATGAGAGAGAGAATTAAGGAAGAAAGTAATTAATATGTTCCTAATTTAGAATGAATGTTATTTTTTTTAAATGAAGTTTTCACATATCTGATTGGGGGTTCATTTGGTTCAGGGCATTATTTCTTTTTTTCTTGTAATTAGGGTTTACTTTGTGTCAGCAGTGGGGTTAGTTAGCCTTGATGTTTGCCCTGTGAGCTATTGCAAGGAAACATTCCAGTAACAGCAAAACACTGATTCTAGCCATTCCAATAACAGCATGTCTCTTTATCAGAATCAAATAATATGAATCTTACCAGATCCTTTCTTGGCTTTCTCCTATGGAAACTGGAGTTCTCTCTTACCTTTAGAGAAAGCCACTTCCCTATATAAACAAGGGAGACTTCATAAGTAGTGGTGGTGTATACCATAAAGGAGAACAACTAAGTAATTGCATTAACTGTAGAATTAAGCTGTCAGGAATCCATCTGCAGTATTTTTCAAGGCACTATAAAAACTAGCATTACAGTGCAAAGTGTCTGGTCTGCCTCTTAGCCATGGCTCCATGTTGAGGGTAGTAAGAGATGGGCATTCTTCCAGCAGAAGCTCCCGAAAGCATTGTACCTGAAGCGGGAGATTTGTTTGAAGCTCTAGGAATACCAATGTTCTACCCTTCAAAGGAGACCACATCTGCTTCCCTCTGCACTGGCAAGCTCTCTCTTTCTCTATTGATGTATGGTGAACTCTTCTCTTGTGTTCTAATCTTGGTACTTAAGAGGCAGATTTTTGAAGGTATTTAGGTATCTAAAGATGCAGATAGACACCTACTGGGATTTTTAGTCATTTAGTTCAGATAGGTGCCTAATCCGCTCAGATACCCTTTAAAATCTCACTAGGTGCCTATCTGTAGCTTTAGGCTCCTAAATACCATTGAAAATTTGGCTGTTAGTGCCTGCCTCAATGTTTATGTATACATAACCCAACACTTTAGCTTGCAGAGCTCACATCATCTAGCTGTTGATTGGGTTTAGAAGCACTTTCTGTTTTGCTTTAAATTGCCTGCTTCACATTAGCTTTCTTTATGAGCCTCAAAGGTATATATCGGGCTGAGTCTTCACTCTGTAACTCTGTTGTAAATATATTAATGTCAGCAGAATTATGTTAATAAGTAAAAGAGTGGAGATTCACAGTCTGCATATAAAAGCAATATAGGTAAAACTTCTATTGCCAAAGCATGTAGATACTTTAATTACCAAGATAGGTACACAAGACAAGAATTTATCCTGGACTATAAATTATATTGTTTCATATTAGATTAATAAAGACCATGTTAAATTGACTTAATGGAGTGTCTACACTTGTTAAGTCGACTTAACAGAGCCTGTAGTGTAGACATACCCATCTCCACTGGCTTAAAGTTGACTTAATAAGGTCGACTTAAGCTTTAAGTCGACCTTCAGAGCTGGCGTTATTAAGTCAACTTAAGGAAATGCTTAAGTCGACTTAACAAGTGCCAAGTGTGGATGCAGAGTTCCGTAGGTCGACTTAAGCATCCTTAGGTCGACCTAAGGCGCCAGTGTAGACGCACCCATAGTGAGAGAGGCTATTGAGAGATTCTCCATAGAGAGAATGAAATGATTAAAATATGCTTGGATATAACCTCTGAGGCCCACAAAAAGAAGCTAGTTCATGACAAACAGTTTAAAATAACATAGAAAAATGGTTCAAAATTCAGCAGCCAGATGGTCTGAGCTCGACAAGCTGAACAGTTGGGTTTAGACAACTTTTCCTTGTGTTTGGTTAGGCATACGTTGGTTTAAATTGCTTGGCCCAGATTCTTTGCAGATTCACGCACATAGCGATGATTGTTTTCTAGTAGCTATGATGTACATTTAAATACTTGAAATTAATAGAAGCTTTTCCTGCGTGTATTGCAGGGTGGGCACTCTGGGTGCTAAGAAATACCTTTGGGTTAGATTGAGCATATATAATGTATCTTGTGCAAGAGGTGTTATATGAGATACAGTTGCCCAGGCCAAGAAAGAGCACAGGGAAAAAATCCTACCATCTTCCCCTTCCCCCTGCTCCAGAGTGGTAGCAATGATCTACTGGCCCATTACTAGATTATATACCCTCCCATCAGCTCAGCTGAGCTGGTAGGCACATTGGAGGGGCAGAGCCAAATCTCTATACTCTAGCTCAGGAGCAAAATAGCGGATGTGCAGAATGTGCTTACACTGTGGAGGCTGGAACCGAGCACGGGAGAGAACACAAAGGATGAGGAATGATTCATAGACTCATAGACTTTAAGGTCAGAAGGAACCAGTACGATCATCTAGTCTGACCTCCTGCAAAATGCAGGCCACAAAACCTCACCCACTCACTCCAGCAATAGGCCACCAACCTATGACTGAGTTATTTACCGCCTTAAATATTGATTTAAGGACTTTAAGATACAGAGAATTCACCGTTAGGTGAACCATTGCCTGTGCTACAGAGGAAGGCGATTCTTTCCACCTTATGCCCACGTGTAGTTGTGTAGACTGCGTTAGTATCAAGCTTTTTGTTAATCTTGCAGGTCCACTGCAGGTAAACTGTGACTGCATTTAACTAAAGTGAATATCATCTTTTTTTGAATCTCCAACGGGTGACTGCTTAAGTCCCTTGATGAATCGAGGCCAGAGAGCAGAATGTGGCCATATGCTAGATTTGCTGGTATCCTGGCAAATGTACATGCTGGAATTTGCCATCATTGCCTATGTCTGCACTTACTAAAGTTAGTTAGAATTAGTTAAGTCATGGCACTTGCTTAGTTCGAATTAGCGAATTGCATTGAGTTTGAACTAACATGGCCTTATTTCGAATACCCTATTCAAAATGCATTAGTTCAAATTAAGGAAGCCCTTAATTTGAACTAATGAAAGCCTAGAGTAGCCATGGCTTAAGTTAGTTTGAATTAAGCTTCCTTAATTGGAACTAACTTGCCAGTGTAGACATAGCCATTAGTATTAAACCCAGAAGTTTCAAAAATTAAACTTTTCTGTTTCTCAAATTCGCTTAGATTTTCAGATCTGAGTTGCAGAGTGAGGAATATAATTACTATGTTATGTGTAGTATATGTAGAGAGAAAGAGAGCAAGTAAATTTTAAATCTGTTAGGAATTCTGAATTAATACTATATCCATAAAATAAATTTTCATCTGATAAAATTTATAATCATTTTTATAGTGCAGGTTTAAATTTTTATGGGGTGAGTGTACTGAATCTTTTTTATTTTATGTAGATTTCTGCCATCTTTTTTAAGGGGAATTTATTGAGGGGAAATGATCAAAGCAAACTTTCTGAAGAAACATCAGAACATTATGGGAACATCATTATTCAGCTCAGAGGTAAATGCAATCTGCTTGCAGATATAGTGTAGCCAAATGGGGAATAAATTTGCACTGTGCTGTTCAGGAAGAATCCAGACAGACTGCAAAGGAGGCTTCAGAGCTTCTAAATGGTACTAGTCCACAGAGAGATTGGATTGGAGATTCAACATTTTATTTATTCGTGTTTAAGCTATCTCCTATATCCCTTCCATGCCATAGGAAGTATACATGATAGACCAGGCATAATCTCATCTGATGGTACACTAATGATGTGACAATTGAGAAATTCAATGAGCTGCATACAAAACAAATAGCCATTTTTGAATAGGAGTGACTCAAATGCACGGTTTTACCCCATGCAATTGTTCTCTCACTCAGGTTCATGGTAGTGTTAGGTTCTGATTCTGTGAGGTCGAAAGCCTCCAAAGACAGATGTTGAGTGGGGCTTGAGGATGCATAGTACTTTCTAGGAAAAATACTTTGCTGATTCAGCCTCCTAGGGTCTGTTTTACCCCAGCCAGCACTGGTCTCTATAATGTTAAGGCCCAGTTAAGGTCTGTTTTGTAGACTTGCTTAAGTAGTGTGTAGGTCAGATGCTGGCCCTATCTCCAGGAGTGAATTTCAGCTCAGTGATTACAAGGGGATCTCAAACCAGGGCTGGGATCTCCTGGGGAGTCACAAGTTCTCAACCCCCGCACATGCCAGGGCTGTGGCTGCCAGCTCTGCTCATGACTGACAGCCAGGGCCCTTCAGAGCGAAGTGGGAAATTTTCTTTCATGAACCTCACAAGTAATATAGAATGCAAGGAAGTTTTAATTCTTCCATTGATGCCTTATGGTATGAAAAAGTTTACAATTAAATAAACCACTAGATGATTTTCCATAGATATAATTTTAATGAACACTTTGCAACAATTATATCATGAGGCAAGGAGCTCTTAAAATAATAACAAATGTATTAATAATGGATGGACAAACAACTGTCAGTTCTATCTTTTCCTAATATTCTGCATGTCATTTGCCTTGTTGTGATGGAAGCAGCAGTCATTTCTGGTTCGCTTTTCTGGTTCGCTTATTGCTATCAAGCAAGTAAACATTTTTTGTTTTGTTTAATAAAGCTTCTCATGTGCTAATAGGGAGTCTTCGATTCAGTCAGGATTAAGATTTCCATAACATATACCTTCTCCTTAGAAATCAAACCTACAATAAACATCTACTACAATCTCAGAGTCAGTATGGGGCCATAAGAATGAGTGAAATCAAAGAACACAACACTTGTCTCTCCCACACAGATCCTGATTCTCTCTGGTATGTAATATCATAAAAGAAGTTGGCAGATGCAATTCTATTTCAGGATTTGCTAGCTTGTGTGTTTATGCTGTATGGTGTTAAGCTACTCATCCTCACTGGCAGTAGCAGGGAGCAGAGCACCAATTTAATTACACATTAGACTAGAAGGGCCAGATTTTGATAAAATTTATATCAGTGTAAATCATAAGTAACTTACTTAAAACCAATTCAAATGCACCAGTGTACATAGAAGAGGAATCGGGTCTCTGACTGCCTCTGAATTACAGTCCTGAAGTGCCATCTTAGTACTGTGTATTGGAGCTGTTCCATTATAAAGTTAGCATTTCCTATCATGCAGAATGAAAATCTTATGAGATTCTCAAGGTACCCATTCTGAACTGGCTGCTTTGTTGAGATTCAGTGGAAGAGAGCCAGCAGATTCCAAAGCACACATTACTGAAACTGAATGATCTCAACACGTTTTATTCACATTTCTGAATGAGAGGTGGATATGTTTTGTAAAGACCAAGCTTTCTTTTGTGGCTGTAGGCTGTTCAGCTTTAAAAATATGCATAGATCTCCTGTAGTTGAAAGGATGACGGGGAAATGATTTGCATATCCCAGTGAATACAAAGACCAGCATTCATTTATAGCACAAACCAGTCTGATCTTAAGTAATGAATGCAGATGAGAACGTTAAAAAAAATTGATGACATTAATTATTTAATTTAAATTGCAAAGTTGCATTAACACATAGCAGCTAGCTGTGAATCTTACTCAGTTTTGGGGTTTAATAGTGTTGCCTCTCATTTTTCTGAGGAAAAAAATTATTGGAGTCACTTTTTCTCAACCTAGCTTTACTCTCATCAAACATGTGCATAAATGTCTTTCAGAAGTGTGTAAGGAAGGTACTGAACCTAGAGTATGCACTACACGCTCTGTACTTGGCATGATTGGATAAGTTGTCTTCTCATTTATTTGTTGTTCTGTTGTTGTGTTCTTGTTTACCTTCATTTCATTTTTGTTTTCAGTTGACATGTGGTCAGTAGGGTGCATCATGGGAGAAATGATTAAAGGTGCTGTGTTGTTTCCTGGCACTGATCGTATCCTTCCTAGCAGCCATTGGCCTCTATAGATACTTTCAATCCCTTCCCCTCAGGCTCTTTGGTAATAGACTAGTGCTGATATTCAAAATATCTAAATAACTGGGATATGTCCCATTACTAAATGCTTGCAGAACCTGCACGTTGCTATGTCTTTGTCTCCCAGTAAAAGGTTTACCTGGAGAACACAGTGAGTACAATGCAAGAAAGGTTGAATACAATGCTATGTATTGTTCACCACAACCACCTTCTGCTGGTAGCAGCCAGTGATCACCTGTTTATTAGTTATATCGACCTATAGATGTCTCAAATGACCTTTTCTTATTTTGCTTTATGAAAGACAATATTTTAATGTTCCAATTGTGTTTTACAGTGGGTACTATTAAAAAAACCAGTGCTTACGATATATACCAGTGACTGGTAAATCATAAATACTGCAGCTTAGGGACAATAGATGGTAACTCAAACACTACTCTGTGGTAAATGTTGATTTTCTAATGGTGATCACTGTGCATAGAAAAACGATGCTATTTAACTAGGAAATGGTTTCAGATCTGGATTTTTTCTTTTTCTCATCACCAAGCACTTTTTGGATGGTACTAACTTGATGAAACAATTCTCTGCTTAAAGTCATTGTTTTGGATTTCACTTCCATTATGATTTTGAAAAATGAAACTAAAGCAGATAAGCCTGTCCTCTCTGCATTAAAGCAATTATTGTGATTTTATGGAACTAAAGTTTTTTCGTCTTAGACAGTACAGTTAGAGTCTCTCAAATCTCTTCTTCAGATTTGGAAAAGGTAACCAGTGTGTCGCAGCTAAGTACATTTTATTTAAATAC
Organism: Pelusios castaneus; assembly: GCA_007922175.1. Classification (NCBI taxonomy): domain Eukaryota; kingdom Metazoa; phylum Chordata; order Testudines; family Pelomedusidae; genus Pelusios; species Pelusios castaneus. The sequence goes on from ML685812.1 coordinate 8,219,619, forward strand.
ATTATAAATTGTATTCTAAATACAATTTATTCAGTTGTGACACGCTGGTTACCTTTTCCAGACCTCAAGAAGAGCTCTGTATAGCTCAAAATTTGTCTCTCTCACTGCTTAGTTCGAAATAATCGGCAGATTGACCTTCATGCAACTGACTAATTCGAACTAAGCAAGTGCCCTGCATGGACATGGCTAGTTCGAACTAGAATTCTAGTGGGGCCATGCTAGTTCGAATTAAGTTAATTCGAACTAACTAAAATTAGTTTGAATTAGTTAGTTCTAATTAACTAATTTGAACTAGCTTTTGTAAATGTAGACATAGCCATAGACTTTAAGGTCCGATGGGACCAATATGATCATCTAGTCTGACCTCCCGCACAATGCAGGCCACAAAACCTCACCCACCCACTCCTGTAATGAATCTCTAACCTATGACTGAGTTATTAAAGTCCTCAAATCATTATTTAAAGATTTTAAAATACAGAGAATCAACCAGCAAGTGAGCCATGCCCAATGCTACAGAGGAAGGCAAAAAAACCCCAGCACCCAAGCCAATCTGCCCTGGGGAAAAATTCCTTCCTGACCCCAAATATGGCGATCAGTTAAACCCTGAGTATGTGGGCAAGTCAACAGCCAGTCAAGAAAAAATTCTCTGTAATAACTCAGAACCCACCTCATCTAATGCCCCTTTCCAGGTCACTCGCATATCTATCACCAGTAGTAAAAAATGGACAATTGCCAAACTAAGCCGTCCCTAGCACTTGCCCTCCTTCTTCCTGGCATGTGTATATATACACCTCTCAACTGTAGTTTCCACTTCATGCTCCAGCCCATGAAAGCTTATACCTGAAGAGATTTGTTAGTCTTTAAGGTGCCACAGGATTCTCGTTGTTTTTGCTGTACACAGACTAACACGGCTGCTCCTCTGGAACTTGATACCGAAGGCAGAGATCCCTTTATATTTAGCAGCAAGAGTGCTGAAGGCTAAGTTGTCAGGTTTGGTTTACCCCCTTCACTTCCATCCTCCATCTGCCTTGAAATAGCCAAAAGGAGCTTTGAGGAGCTGGAGTCTCACCTGTCATCAACACCTTGACCAAGTACTTTTCAAAATGGTATCTTAAATGACATGCACTAAAGGTAGTGCTATCTTGTTTCCATCTTGCGAACTAGTCAGCTCTTTGGTAGTTTCAGGCCCTTCTGAACAATCAGACAATTGTTTTTGATGCATACTGTACTTAAATAGGGAAAAAGCTTGACCACTCTTCGTCCTGTCAAAAACATATCAAGAGATGTGATAAAATCCAGCTAGGAGTGGCACTCCTCCACAGGCTTGCTGTCAACTCATGGGATGCCAGCACTGCAACCTTATGGACATCTACTAGTGCCTAATTATTGCACCTGCAGAATACTATGTGGGAGTATGGGGCTTCTGTCATCCCTGGGGATATTGGATTCAGTGATCAACTCTGATTTTGTATCATCACTGATGCAAGTTGAGTAACTCCAGTTTTCAATGCTCTGGTCCTGGTAGGCACTGCTTCCCCAGCAATTAAGTGTGACGGCAGAGTCCTTGCTGTATTACTGTGTGTAGCTAGCCATCAAGACAGCTGACTTCACTGTGTCATCAGAAAGTCCTATAAAAATGCTAGTTAAAGTAAAAGATGCCCCCTTTCTGAAATAGTTGAGTCTCAACCAGGACATCTGACACGATCTTTCTAAGGAGCAGAAGCAAGAGACGATGTGCAACAATATTTTTGATTGATGGCACATTTCTTGGCAAATAGATAACTTAGATCTGTGTCCCCTAGCCTGTCTGATTCAGCTCTGTCATGCCCCTCAAAACTATTAGTAGAACTGAAATATCTTTCCTCGTTACAGCAATATCTGTTGTGATCATGGATTATTATTTAACTTACATCTTTCTTGGGGGAACCCTGTGGAGCTCAAGAACAAACAGCATGCCATCTGGTTATGAACTTTCCTCTTTTATCGTCTTTATGGTGGATGGATGTGCTGGACATCTGTGGGTGCTGCTGCTGCTTCGATAGAATGTCTACATCCATTACACAACATCTAATGAATTGTTTATGCCATCAGTCACCATGCACATGAAAAAGAGTCTGTCCAAAGCTCTGAATCACTGCCAGAGACCAAGCAGGCACTGTAAATCATGCAACTGACACTATAAATACATTGTAATGTATACATCTGGAGCCTGCATTTGTCCTAAAATATGAATGACTTTCCCACTCTATTAACTGAATCATTATGTCCTGTCTTACTATCCAAAACTAATGAAAAGTACTCTTCTTCACTCAGCCCCAGGGAAGCCTACTTCACCTTAAGCCTGCTTATATCATGATGGTAGTGTTTCCCGATACCACTCCAATCATCTCATTTTCTGTTGGCATGTAAGTTACACTCACAGTCACACACTTCCTTTTATCAATATGCAATCTAGCCACCAGTCACATCATTTCTGGTATTTACCACAGCATGTGCATCTACGACTGGAACTTAAAACTTGTCTTATATTATAGTTTAGCAGCATTGTTGAGATTGTTTCTGCCTATGGCTAGGGAAAGTCATTTGCCTCCACAATGGCAAGTATGCAAGTGGATTTTCCAAGCTCTGAATATCTGGAGGCTATGTCACTGCCGCATTTGACCATTCTTTATATTTCTTTCCCCTGTTTTCCCTCTGGGTATTTATGTCCCTGATCTCTGATCAACACCAGGGTGCAAAAGTATCCAGAAAGAGAAATTTTTCCATCGTGGAAAGCCATTTGTGTCAGTGGTGTTACACCAGAAAGTTCAACAGGGATACATTCATTGCCCTAGTTACTCTACAAAACCAGGCACTGAAATGGGGTGCTACTGCATGACTAATATGAAAAAAAATTTCTTTTGGTACCCTATCATGTATTTGACATTCGAAAGTAAAAATGTACAAGCTAAGTGGAGGTAAATGGAAAGAAGCAACAGTAGAATTAAAATACATGCCTCCAAGCTATAGGGGGAAAAATATGGGTTCGCACCTGCCACTCCTGGAGTCAATAGCTGTATTGCCATTGATATCAACACTGAAGGACTAGGTTTGGACCCTAATACTTTAAATTGTATGTCCATTTGGTCAGAGCAAAGACTTAATTACAACAGCTTCAGTCTTTATCCTATAGGTAAACTACAACTTATCAGCCATTATGGGTATACTATGTGATCCAAATCCTGCTTGTTTTACTCATCAAGTCATCCCATTCAGTTTAATAATGCATGATATGCTGGTATGAGTAAAGCAAGCAGCAATCTGGCCTCATTTGTCTTCTATACTTTTCTTTCCCTGTCTTTTATAATTAGGGACTCATATATAAAAGCAGCTTCTTTATTTTATAGCATTCTTCTGTTCCTACTATATCCCTCTTTTGAAATCCTGACCCCATGTTATGATGATACAAATCATAGGTTTATTCAAATGGGAAACAACAAGGAGATGAAATTTTAAGGAAAAAAATACCCTATTTGTGCTCATTTCTAAAGTAATTCTATTTTTCCATGAAGCATCAGCAGCTCTTTAAGTGATTTTCTTGTGAAATCATTAAGTTTGCAACATTTGATGTTTATGTAATTTGCATACTAGGTATCTGATTGATATCATACCCTATACTAAAACAATTACTAACTGCTACAGAGTTATAGATATAAAACTTAGGCATTAAAACAATTGTTTATTACATATAGTAATAATTATTACTTCATATGTAGAAAGCCCTTTTCACCTCAGGAACTGAGGAGCTCATTTTTTTGTTTTAATTCACTATTTGTTTTTTAAAAAAATAAGCCTCACTGCACTCCTATAAAAACATTGGTAAATTGAAGTACAAAAAACTAAAATGGGTTGCTCAAGTTCATGTAGGTAAGTCTAGGGTAGGAATAGGAGTAGAACTCTTGTTTTGACTTCTGGTCTCCTGTTCTAATCACGTCATGAGCCTTTTATGTCTTGAGCTCAGTATAGTGTAAATTGGCCTCTGCTGTATTAATTAGAGCAAGGCAGGAAACAGTTTTCCCATCCTGTGACTTTCAAGAATTTAAATTTTTTCCCAAAATGAATCAGAACAAAAATTGTACCCAAAATCAGAAATAGAAACATTTTTATTTCAATATATTATATTTCAGTTGAACTAAAAAATGAAACTTCACTTTGAAAATGATATTTAAACAATCTTTCTAATCAGGAAATTCATCAAAACTACCCTTTTCCTAGGAACAGTTTCAGTTTTGATGAATTGACATTTTCATATCCAAAAAGATTTTATTATAAAATTCTTAATAAATTTATGTACCTTTCTAATTATGGTGACATTTATTTCAAATTGAGTAGACATAGCTTCCTACAATGGTTTCACCTCTGAACCAGAATTCTTTGTTTTTTAGGCTGTTATAACAGAACTAATTTAAGAGAGTGGGTTTGCTCATATAGGTTGCTCAAATGAGGACATTTTCTGCTCCAGGGTAAACTTCATTTGACAGCATCTGTACTTACACATCTGTTTCTTAAGAGTGCATCTCCACTATGTGTGTTATTTCACAGTAAAAAGAAACGAACCAAGACTGGACCATTTATGAGTTCTCTCTTCCCCTGGATTTTGCAGGTTTGGACAAATGTCCACCTGAATTTGAACTGCCACTGATTTTAGTGTTGAATTTTGCAAAACTAAAATCACAGAGATTATAAGGCCAGAAAGGACCATTATCACATAGTTTGACTTCCTGCATATTGCAAGCCATAGAACCTCACCAACCCCATCCTGGAATATGTCCATAACCTCTGGCTCTGGTAACACTACTTCTTAGAATTTTTCTTGCCCCTTATTTTACCAAATATATTTAAGCAAGTGTTCACGAAATAAGCAAAGTTTTGCAGGAAAATCTGTTGTTGCTCCCTAACCTCTCACAATGAAATGAAAATATGTCTGGAAAAGATATTCTAATCTGTGTCCTTTCCCTCCATTGCCTGAAACGATTTCTTTGACTCAATGCATGGATGGTTTTTTTATGTGGTATATACCTACCCTGTGACATCTTCAAAGCAACTCCTGTACCAAGGTATTTCAGTGGAGTCTGTTTCTAAATTATGTAATTTTTCCAGGAAAAGCCTTTGGGTTTTCTACTAATTTAGCTTCATAGCTTGGCAAAGCTGTAGAATCAATTGCAAACACAATCTTCACTTTCTAAGAGTGTAAATTAATATAGTAACATTAATAGACGTGTCTAAGTGTTCAGCAATTATCTTGAAAGTTTTCTAATGAGTTTGGGACTCATCAAGTTAGGGAACAGTACTAGTCCTATATGATTTTAACTCTCCAATTCACAGGTAAAATAGAAAATTAAGAAGGATGAGTGAATAGTTCACAAATAATTGATCAACTGAAATATCTTCGCATGTAGCAGTGACTGATTTTGAATAATGAACAAACACAAAACATCGCTTAATGTGAACACTTCCAAATGTACAGAGAGCCTTCTATCTGGCCAGTGTGAATACTTATGTGAACATTGGTGTGAATATGTATTTGCATCACTTTATCTTTACATTAAAATGTTTATGAACAAAAATTTAATTATCTGCATGCTCACAGGAAGCAATGGAAAAGGGCTATTGAATTAACTTGAAAGTATAATTATTTTTACTTAATTAAATGTTCAAAAATATGTTTCGAAACTTTGCCCAGAATTAATTAGAAGTAAGATGGAGACATAAAGCATTAATTTGTGTGAAAAACAAACAAGCTGTGAACTTGTAAAAGAACTTAAAAATAGATGAGATGGTATCTCATGATTATGTAATCTTGATAATGACTTTGATTTTTGGGGTATTGCTGCATCACTTTCAATATTCAGTGGTACAGCTGGTAGAGGACCCTCTTCCTGTTCCCAAAGCATCTCAGAAGTTTGGAAATGGTACTTCTAAGTTCTGTAGTAGACAGCAGTTACTGAGCATGAAAATGAAAGCTTTGCTGGAATTTACTGCATACACACAACACCAATAAGATTATAAAAGGTTGGATTAGATGACCTTTTGAGGTCCCTTCCAAACTTATTATATTATTCTAGTTACCCCTTTTGCCCTTTCCCATTTCCATAGAGTTGCCCAAGTTGGTCCTTTGATCTTCTGACTTTACACCTGACTGTTGGTAATCTTGTCAGCTATCATCTCTATATTCATGACTTATAGATCTCTCTTTCTGCCACTAAACTGTCTCCTTCCATCCTATTCCACATCTCAGTCTGTCTCTGCCATCTTCTCTCAAAAGTCTTGTCATCAGCTTATAATGAACACATGCAGAGCAGAACTTCCCTCTCAAATATTCACTTCTTCCCCTTTCTTTATCACTGTCAACATCACCCCCATCTTCCCTGCTCCTCAGGCCCACAATCCTCTCCTGTGACCCACACATCCAAATCGTAACATATCCTCCTTCTCAGTGTCTCCTAGATCCATCCTGTTTTTTCTATCATCACAAACAAATGTTTCAGTCAGGCCCTCATTATATTCTGCCTTGATTGCTGGCCTCTCAAATACACACATTGGCTCCACCAGTTCATAAAGAGTGCAGTCACTAAACTCTCTTCCCTTGCCCATCAACTTGTTTATGTAACTCTTTCTCTTTGAATATTTTCACTGGCTTCTCATCTGCTTTCACATCAAATTTAAGCATCTTGTAACCACCTTCAGAGCTCTGCACAACTCTGTCTCCCCCACAATTATCTTTTCTCATCAAACTTCATGTTGTCTCCATTCCTTTTGCTCCACCAGTGTCCTCATCATTTTTTACCCATTTTTAGTTGTTCATGCTTTCACTTCTCTGCCAACTGTCATGTGACCTCACACATACAAGTTCACTTTCTCTACCTTCATTTCTTCTATACATAGTGCAACCTGCCTGAGCTTATATTCAAAGCCCACATTTAAATCCTTCTCAAAGACCCACATCTGCCATGCTGCTTACAGTAAATATTATTTGTTTGCAAATTAGGGATGGTCTTGCATTTTTGAATTTCTGCATTTTCCAGTGAAAATGGGAGCCAAAATTTTCACAAAAAATTCATCTCACTTTTTAACCAGCTAAAGAGCTGGTTGAAAAAAACCTGAATTTTGAAATTTTCTGTGGATAAAAGGAGCTAAATTTTTCATGGAATTGTTAATGCCTAAATGTTCCCATTTTTCAACCACATTTTCAAATTGTATATAATTTGTTTATTTTTATTCTCTTTCCTTTAACCATTTTTCTGTCCATGGATTGCAACCTTCTCAGAGTGGGGACTGTTCTTGAGTGTTGGAGCTCTTAGCACAGAGTGGGCACTACTGTAAATAAACAATTAGCAGTAATGACAATGAGGATATCTTCATACTGAGCTGTGTCAGAAATTGACTTTCTAAAATGAACATTCTCTTTCTAATGTCTCTCATGAGGCTCCCTTAGCTACATGCTTGTGATAGTTGCTTTGTTGAAACTTGTGAATCACTGTGTGTATTCATGTATTATCTCACTGGTTCCTCAAATTCTTAGGATGGAAAGAGCAGGGACTATGATAAGAAAGTAGTACTGGTATTAAAAGCAATCTCCTTGATCAAAAATTTTCTCCACCCTCCCTTTGTATGTGTGTATGTGGTATTTTGACACAGTAGGGCATGTTCTGAGCCTCACTGGACAAATCATTCAGCAGATATGTTCATTGGTATGCCAAGAAAGCTAAAAGAGTTGCCCATCGAAACCCAATGAGAAAGTTTCTTGGTTGGGTATGAAATCATGTGGAAGCTAGCATACACAATGAAGGTATAACAACTTTTGTTAATCATCATGTTTGAGGAAAGCAAAAGGGAAATATCTATGTGTAACTGGTACATCCCCTACTGATAGAAAATATTTGTTAGAGGCAAATCAAGAAAACACATTACATTTTTTACAAAGTTTTACCAAATAGTTGTTGTTGGGTTTTTTGTTTTTGTTTTAAATAAAACTAGGAACTGATAAATGGCTGGGAAGAATAAAGACATAAGTATGGAGCATTTCAGTTTATGTATGCATCTCTAGGAACTTCTGGCAAATATGTCTTTTCCTTCACATAACACCTTTGTTCCCAGATAAAATGGCCTTCACAAATTATTGATCATTTATGAAGAACGGATAAAACTAGTTAGAGGTAACAATCACTCCTTGCAGAACTCTTTTCACACCATTTCAGTCCCCCCCCCCCACACACACACAATGTGACAATTATGATTGGTGTGCCCAACTGAACAAACAAGATTTGTTACACCTATGTAACCTACTGATTTTCATGATGTTATGTAAGTGTAAGAGACAGTAGCCATGAAGCTAGAATTTAAAAACAAAATAGACTACCTAGTAGGTAGGAAGCTTTATATTGGGAGGTGTCCAGCTATTATTAATATTTATTTATACAGTTTCCATCAGTAAGCTAGATGCTATAAATGTCTCACTCATTATGGCTTATAAAGCATCAAGTTATGATGATGCCCCAAGACACTGATTCAGAAGTATCATGGCAGGAAATTAAGCACCTTTAAGGGTCCAAAAAACCCAACCAAACAAGAAAGCTACTAGGCTGCACATTTTCTTCCCTTAACTACCTCTTCTCAGATATTGACCAGTGGAATAAAGTAATTGAGCAGCTGGGAACACCATGCCCAGAATTCATGAAGAAGCTACAGCCCACAGTACGGAACTACGTTGAGAACCGACCTAAGTATGCTGGTCTCACTTTCCCCAAACTTTTCCCAGATTCTCTCTTCCCAGCTGACTCAGAACACAACAAACTCAAAGGTAGGTCCAAGGAGGGAGTACGGGATATTTGTGAGCAAGTACAATATGAGAATGTTTTTCTCCAGCTGACATGAATTGGCTTTAATGGACTTTGAAACCGTTTCATACAGTGGGTTATGGGTTTTTTTTTTCTTATTTTTAAGATGCTAGGCTATATCCCTTTCAGAGGGAGAGTCATTGATGTAAAAACATTCTAGAAAGAAAACAGAAAGCCACTTTTGATGTCTGCAGATTTAGTCTCTACCCAGGTGTTTATTGAAAATTGTTCCCTTTGATGCAAAGAAAATAACAAGTGTTTGAGATTTCCAAGAGGGTGGTAAAGAAAGAAAAAGTAAAAATGCTTTAGCACATTGATGTCTTCATGAAAACAAGTCAGATTCAGCTGCTATAATAACCAAGACACTTGCATGGGTCTTATCTAGCAAGGAACTACTTCTGAATATGATTTTCAGGAAAATTTGGTGCTAGGGCAGCCAGTCAGGCCTCTAGGAAATATTTGTTGTCATTGATTAACATGTCAGGCATGTCAGATTCATAACTGTACAAGTTTGGGCAGCCTGCATTCTTATTAATTTCATTCTGACATAATGGAGCCCAAAGAGTCTTCTCTGAAGATCTCAATTTGGCATTAAATCTTCTTTTGCTGTAAACAGAACTGCCAATGCTGCAAGAGCCCTAACGTTAAAAGTGATAGTGTCTTAAAATTGCTGTTGATATAGTTGTATTTTAATATCAGTCTGGAAGTGGTTCTGCGACTATGAAAAATGGAACAACTGGGTTTTAGAATGTGTAGCAGAATGATATCTTAATTAGAGTGGTGCTACATATTTCCATTGTATAAAATACACAATGACATGATCTCAGCACATAAATTGAAGCAATGATTAACTTGAACAGGACGCTGACCTTCAATAAGAAACAATGATTAATGTCTGTTGAATATAAAAAGGATTTACAGTCACAGCTTTGAAACCTTTTCAGACTTCCAGTGTGCATAAATTTTTCACACAAGGGTTCCCCTGATTGCTTGCTGCAGAGACTCATAATGTTTCTTAATCACTTACAATTTGCATGTCATTACATTACTCAGAATGCTCTTCCAATTAACAACAGTTTCACAGGAAGGCTGTTCTCTGAGATCTGGGAGCAAAGCGAAAGATCTGAGCACTCTGAGGAGCAAATGCTTTTGGATTCATTGAGTTCTTTTCTGTATTCTTCCTACAGTGACAAGAAATAGTGATCTCATTGGATTTAGGACTAGTGCATGGTGAATAATGATCAAACTCTGTTAACTAATTATCTTCTGAATAATGGAAACACACATTTAAGCACCAAGTGAATGTCAGTTTTTAAGATTAATTATGTCTTGTATAGTTCATCTGCATTAAAAAGACTCTACATTACGTCACTGAATCCTCACACTTGCCTAAAGAGTACAATAATGTTATCTAGTCACTTGGATGTCACCTTTAGTGGTGTGTGTGCATGCTAGCATACATAACAAAGTTAGTGAAAGGGTTATATTTCTATAGTTACTGATCTATTTTTGTTTTGTTGTTTGTTCCTCTATCAGAGGTCCACTGTGAATGGTATAATAGTAAATGATTTCAAATAAGAAAATATTTATAACATTATATGTGCAGTACTATTAGTATTAATTGATCTGGTTAACATTTTTTTAAAAATTACAGTGAATTTATGGTACAAATTATTGACAGTGGAAAAAACCAGAACTGAGATAAGAAAAAAAAATCACTTTGTGGGTTGATTGGCAGCATATTTGCTATGAATCCAGAACACTGGGCTCTGGTCCCAGATTAGAGGTTTTGACTTGAACTGCATATAGACTATCATATGGTACTAGGGGCTGTTTTGTTGTTGGATGCTTGCCCAGTCAGACATCAGCATGAACTTCCATCTGGTGATTACTCAAAGTCCTGTCAGAATGAATAGAGAGTTACTTTGCTCTCTTGGCCAAATTTCATGTTCCATTTGCCACTACAACCACCAACTAATTTGTACCCAGGCATTCTGAATAGTAAATCACATAGCAACTGCTGCACTTGCTTCCGTGTGGAGCCTCTACTATAAATAGGAAAAAGTCAGCTCATTATAGGGGGTGGGGGTGGGAATACACAGATTGTGAGGTTTTCTGAAACCATGCCATGTTCAACAGTGATACAACCCATAATGGACAAATTTTATTGACAAATAAGACTAAGTGCACTGTGCCATATCCTCTGTTGGTGTAAACTGGCATAGCTCCAGGGAAGTCAAACACAGAAGTGTAAATGAGGCTATGCTTATTTACACCAGTTGAGAATATGGACCATTGGTGTCATCACTATTTGGCAGAGTAAGACAAGCAGGATTTGGACAGAGGCTTAGTCTACAATATTATCATAGCAGTAACTGGGACTTGCTACTTTCAGTGACCCATAAAATGTTTGTTCACTTGAAAAGAGACTCACTGGTAGGGGCAGAATTTGAATATTAGTGGTTATAAGAGACATGGGAGAAAACCAAAACTTTTTATTGGAACCCCCAGAACTTTTTTGTTGTTTGAATAAATAGAACCCAGATCTACCCCTGTTCCTGCACATGGTTTTCTAAAATAAAAACCCCGGTGAAGGGAATCTTGGAAATCCAAAATGATCCACACACCAGATCCTCAGGGTCATCAATGTGGCTGATTTGCACTACACAGCTGGCAGCTTCTGGCTATAGGGTGAATGTATCTGGTCCCAGGAGGATTGCCCCAATGCAGTGGTGTATGTATAGCTGCTGAAGGAACTCCCATATAGCTGGTGTAGGAACTTCTGTTGCCAGCAGAGCAGAGATGGCAGGGGATATGGCTGGGACTACAGCTGTCCAGCAAAAAATTTGAGATTTTGGAAAAGTTTCCTATCCCTTATTAGGATGAAAAGTTAATCTCAAATAAAAAAAATCTCAAAATTAAATCTGTTTGGGTCGATTTCTTTTCAGTTTTAACTCATCTTATTTTAAAATATTTTAAAAATATAGTTAGCTTAAATTTTTAAATGAAAAATAATTTAGAACTAGAAAACCAGAATATATTGTGTCAATATATTAAGACAATTTTAAGGCTTCCCCAAAAGGATTCTGAGTTGAAATTTGATCAAAACCAACTCCATTTCACAGAAAATATTGTTTTGAGAAATCAGCATTTTGAGGGCCTACATGCATCTTATGCAGAGTGCAGGTCTGGCGCTGCTCCTTTCTCACATGAATTTCATCGTCTGCGAATATTTGGAACTCTTGCTGCATTGAGGATTGGCAGAAGTTCACACAAATGAAGAATAATTGGAAGGAACCAGTTGTCCTACTTACTTTCTTACCAATTTCTGCTTACATTAATTTTGTACTGACACTGTGTTCCTTGGTTTTCATTGTTCTAGCCAGCCAAGCCAGGGATCTTTTGTCTAAGATGTTAGTGATTGACCCAGCCAAGCGGATATCAGTGGATGAAGCCTTACAACATCCATATATTAATGTCTGGTATGACCCTGCGGAAGTGGAGGCGGTAAGTGAGGCATGGACATTTAATTTGCTTTCATCTTAATAGCATAGAATGCAGTCATACTATGATAAACAGGAGACTTTTCAACCTACCAATCATGGCCTAAAAAAAACCAAGCAAGACTTTTCAAAATTACTTTCTACTTTACTACCAGATATAGACCATATGGTGAAGAGAGGCAGAACTAAATAGGAAGCAAAACTAAGCTCTCAACTCAGAAAAGCTCTTACACTCTTGCATAGGTGCCATTGAAGTCAAGTGTGCTTAAACCATCCTTCAAGCTAAACAGGTACTTGAGTGGTTTCTTGATTTAGGGCTTGGGTGGCCAGGTTCAAGGAAAGCAAAGATATTCGTGAATTCAAAATCCTGCAACTTAAACCCCCTGCTCTCAATGAATGAGAAAGTGACCATAATTTTAGTATATAACTTGAATATTAGGTTTATCTTGTTTCTTTCCCTCAGGGAATACCTCCGTCCCTTCCTCACTCTCATTCTTCCTAAGTACATTCTTTTTAACAGTCTGGGGGGAGGGGAGGGGGCGGAGGAGAGGGAAGCAACAGTAAACCGGTCCTGCAGAATGGAGAATTTTTATCAACTCTTTTTAATGCTGGTTTCCCCATTTCTTGACTTTTGAGTCCTCTTCCATTTACAGCAATGTCCCGCATGCACAATCCTGCTCCTACCCTAACTGAAAAACACATTTTTTCCAAGTAATTTGGCTGGACAAGCTATTGCATGCAAAATCAAGATATGATTTTAATTATCATCTTGGCAACATTATTTCCATTGGAAATAGTACAATGTAGTACAGTAACATATGGCATTTCTCAGTATTTCTCTAGAGATAGCTCATGACAGGACAATATTTATCTGTGTCACTAATTAGCTTCATATGAAAAACATTTGTGTTGGTATGCTAAATGTAGGGACCAATCTTACAAGGCAATGACCACCACCTGTAATGACTTAGGAAGTAAAGGGAATGCAGTGCTTTGCAAGGCATTATAACAGAAGTGTTCCAATGAAACAACATACTGAACACACTGAAATTTAGTGTAGTTTGAATATATGCACATTCTGTATTTCATTTACGTTTTCTTTTGCACCATTTATTAATTATGCCCCAAAGGAATTAGTTGAGGAATATCTGAATATATCCTTTAATTTCTATTGGCTTTTCTGTTTACTTTTTAAAAGCATATATTTTAATCTGAAAATTAAAATATTTGACCTGCTACCACAATTATTTTACAAACATGTATATATTTCAATTCCACATGCCTTTCAATCATCTTCAATGAGTTACATACCTATTTCTGAAAATCCTGCAGGATGACTTCCCTGCTTTTTGGACTTGCTTGTACGCTCTTGATCTCTGTCTTCATATCTACACTCCTTGCTCATTCCAGTTTATCAGTCCGGGCATTCCTCTCTGTCCAACTCTGTACAATTCAAGGTGACTCATTGACTTTTACTGCTCCTTCTAACTGTAGGAGAGATGGAAGTTCTTTTCAAGTTGTCTCATTTCTCCATCTCTCCTGAATTTCACTTTAACCTACGTTTAATGCTAAAGCCTGTTGATCTTACTCTGTTTCATTCTTGTATGCCTCTGTTACACCTCAGTGCAACAGTTCTACCCTTCTTTCTGAACAATATCTCATCAGCACTGACACCAGAGCTGCTCTGCCCTTGCAGCAGCAGCAACGGTGGAATCGCTAATGTGACAAAATGGCAATGCCTGCCAGATCTTCTTACTACCATGTCATCATCTAATCCTACTCACAGTCAGTTTCCGAAACACGATGGTAGAAATGCCAGTAGCCATCCAAATAATTTTCACACTAGTTGTCCACACCGATACCATAGGTGGGAAATTTTTTAGAAGAAAGACTGTTCTAGATAAAGATGTGCAAGTTACAATTATTGCTCCGGTCCATTTCTATTCCTCATTTTGACCTCTAGCTTGTATGAGAGCCATTGTAACCAGTCTTGTAAAATTTTATTCTTTTATTTTATCTTTTGAGAAATTGCTTATGAACAATGTTATATAAAAATGAATTGAATTGTAATTAGAAATGTTTAAAAGAACAAAGGAACATTTTATATTCTCTGCTTTGTTTCTGCTTTGAGTCAAAAATATGACCGAAGAAATTTGAGGCTTCCTGACCCTCTACAGACTTGGAGGTTAATTCTGGATAAGTACCCACAATGTTTGGGAGCTTTTCCTTTATGCTCAGGAAATTAGGTTGGAAATTTCAAAGGGCAATGCCATCTTGGAAGATTTTGAGTGTGTTCTGGTTTCAGTTGAACTGGGAATGTTACTTAGACTAGCCTTCCTTACAGCATTGCTACTTTTTGTTTTAGACAAAATCAGCAAACATAGGATCGCTTGATGCTGTGATATGTAACTGTGAAGTATATGAAAGTATAAAAGACCCTACTAATGGTCACTGAGCAAGAGATTTGTACTGTCTTCCTGGATCTTTTTCAGTAATATATCTACTAGAGATTATCATGAACCAGAATACTGGGTCTGAACCCTCTCTGTACTTTGTGAAGGTTCACACCAAGATCTGCGTCCAGATCTCACAGCTGGAGAACCTTTTCAACGGACTGATGCAGAATACTAATTTTGAATATCCTTAAACTTTGGGTTTGTAAAATTGACTGGGAAGTTTGGATCCAGCTCTGGTTCTGGACTTTGGAATTTGGACTTGTCTTTATACTGGGATGACCTAGATGGAACACCAAATTCAAAGAGCTATGTGCTTTAGGGAAATTCCTAGTCATATCTGAGTTTAGATCAGAATTTCACTATTTGGGGCCATTTTTTAACATGTCCTAAGAAAAAACATATACTGGTTTCCAGTCACTTGACATGTCATTAATGTTTGTTTAGTCTAAATCTTTCCTGTTCCATAAATATTTTATAAAATTTAGATTTTTTTTTTCAAATATTGAACACCTTTTTCAATTGATGATGGAGGTTCAGGCTGAAGTTCATTTTTAATTTTGTCTGAAGATTAGTTTGGCACTTTTATGAGCCAAAGATGGTGTTACATTTCTAGAAATGTTATTTTTGTTGACTGATATTCACCTCTGCTTACACTAATGGAGGCTGCAAATAGGTCTCGGACATTAGCTGCAGTCTCCTGACTCTGCCACAGATTCACTGTGTGACCTCAGGCAAGTTACCACATCTCTCTCTCGCACAGTCCCCCATTCATAAAATCTTTTATCATTACTGGTAATGCTGAGCACTGAGACGATAACATAGGTGATAATAGAGTGTCATTTATAATTCCTTTGATGTTAGAATGTGTTGGATCCTTTAAACTTCTATTACTTTAAGGTTGTTCAGGATATTTTAGAGATAACTTGGCCCTTAGTTGGGAAGTGCAGAGGCAGATATAGATAAGAATAGCCAAATGGGCTCACATGGCATTGTTCTTGCCATCTCCCAAGGACCTAGTTTTTGCTTAGATGAATTAAGAGTCTGTTTCTGCTCCCGTGGCAGCCAGAGGCAAAACTCTCATACTCCACTGGGGACCATTAATTGGTCCTTAAAGGGGAAAAAAAACAAACAACAAAAACCACACACAGAGCTCCCTGAATAAAGGAGAGACTCTTTCCCCAAAGAAAGTAACTAACTCATCTATTGTGATTCTACCCACTGCTAGAGGTTTCAGAAAGGGTGACCTTTAATTCCACAGGCCCAGATCCAAATGGGAATTAGGAATTGCAATTCTGAGCGTTACAGCTTCTAACTTTAAGCACCCAGAAAAATCACAGGAACAACATTGCAATCCTCAAAGCGTGGGTAAGGTGCCTAGGCTATTTCTACAATGAATGGGGAAAGATGGATGACTTAGAATGCAAGCCACAAAATCTAGCATGTGAAAGGGGAGCCACCTACATTGGCCAATGGGAGAGGCCAACTATACAGAATGTGTGCTTAAGTCCCTTTCATTGAGTTAGGTCCCTAAATGCAGGCATGCGCCTATCTCTTCTTGAATGGGAGCCCCTCTCCTGGAGTCAGACAGCTTTGGCCAGAAGAGGAGGGATCATGATGGTGGTGCTGCCTGCCTTACAAAGTTTAGATGGGTGATTAGTGCACTCTCCTGGGATATGGGAAACCCAAATTCAGTTCCTCTCTCACTGGAGAAAGGATTTGATCAGGGATTTCCCAACTCTCAGGAAAGTGCTCAAACCTGAGCTCTAGGATAGTCTGTTTTGGGGAATCCCTCCTGCTGAAGCTGTTGCATAGGAGATAAATAATGAAAGAATGATTGGAGCAGTAACAACTAGGTTACATAGCCATTCATATTCTCTCTTTCTCTCTCTGACTCAATGCTGTTCCTCTGTGGATAGAAGCTTAAATAAATATTAGAGTGGGGTAGCAGTGGAGTGCCCAGGAAACCTTAAAGTGTATCTTAGGGAATTTTCCCCACTATGGATCAGGATTTGTGCAAGGAACGGTTTATCTTATTATAGCCTCTAAAAAGCTGAGCAAAGATCGGCAGAGAGCCCTAAAATACAATATGCAAAATGGCAACAATAATGTCCTAGTACTCTTAGATGGAAAAAGCTTTTCTGTTTGATTTTCACCATGTCCAGCAAGACCAGTGGCAACCATTAAGAGTCTGATATAGAGCCTGTTGAAGCAAATGAAGAGATTCTGGTGAATTCAGTGAACAATAGATCAGATTTTATAGCCTTCTTGTGTCCAAAATTATTTATTAAAGTAAGGAAGCTTTTCATAGTGGATATCCTTTGACTGGAAGCCTTTATGCATTTTATAAGGTAATGCCTGTCTCACATTTAAAGTTGATGTAATGTATCCGTGTGCCTCTGATTCTCTACTACTCTTCACCTTCTGTCATCAGTTAGGCCTGTGCAGAGTGGAAGAAGAGCTCTGTGGAGCTCGAAAGCTTGTCTTTTTCACCAAGAGAAGTTGTTTCATAACCTCACCCACCTCATCTCTCTAATATCTTGGGATCAATACAGTGATAACACTGCAAATGAAGTGGATCTGAAATTTTAGCAAATCAGTTTCTGTGTTCCCTTCTACTGGTGAAAGCATTTCAAACCAATTTTGCATGCGGCAAAGGTGGCTATGACTACACAAGAGGCAAGACAATGGAAAACTAGGCCCACGCTATTATCATCTAAGGGCCAGATTTTATCACCATGCCTCATGCTGAGTAATACCATATTCCAGAAATTCCCCCATGGATTTCAGTGGGACTGTTCATGGAATAGTATGCTGTGCAATGTGAGTAAGTCTGCAGAATCTGGCCCTAGTGAGCAAAGTGATGTGTCTTTGCAGTAAGTACCTCACAGGACAGTGGAAGTCACCTGGAGAAGGAGGAGTACATTGGTTAGTGATTGTTCAGATTTAAAGCAACCAATCACTGGCTCCGTTATTTGTTCTAATTTGTTGTCTGTGTCTGAATTGGCCCTTTTCAGAATGTATCTTTTCTGTTCATGCTTCTAGATTTTGCCCAGCTTACTTGTAGTTAAAACCTCCTGAACATCAACTTCCTCAGGTGTTACATCCATCTGTCCTGCCACAAGGTTTCTTCTTTTAAGACATTTTGTGTCTTGTCCTTCCAACATGCAGAATTGTCTTAGCACCTTGGCAGTGCATTATAAGTGAAAGTGATTTGATGCCATTTTTTTTTATCATATAGAGATCCCCTTCAGTTTGTAGCAGATCTGAAAGGAAGAAAGATTTCAGGCTGTGTACATGATAGCATAAATGGGGGGGGGGGGGGGGGGGGCAGGGGGGAATGGACTGAATGAATATTCATTCTATTTTGTGAAAGTCGTGTGTCTAATTTTAGAAAGGACCTTGACTACTCCCCAGGTACCTTAATTTACAGATCTCATTTCCATTGGGAAAAAAACCAGCGACTCTTGTTTTTTCTATTAACAGTTTATTAAATCTTAAATTTACATCTGTTCATGCTGACACACCTTTGGTGGCTAACTATAAGTCATTGTGTAATTACTTTCTGCAGAAAATTTATCTTAGCTGAATTTTCTTGCTTCTTGCATCATTTGTTAAAGTGCTGTCACTGTTTGAATTGCATCTACATTGAAGAGGTGATATCTGCATGGGGTGGGGTTACGATGGTTGTGTTTGTCAGAATGTTTATAGCAGATGCACTTTAGCCATCTATTCTTTTGGTATTTTTACTTTGGTCTTAAAGAAGAGCATACTGAATCTAGTAGATTAATCCTCAGTCTGGCTTTGACTCCCAGTAATTTGGTGATGCTTCTAATTAGGACTTGTCTTCACTGACAAAGGCAAATTTGCTGCCATCAGATTAATCTCTCTGATCAACTGATTGGGTCTGTGTAGACCCACTCAGCCAGTCAGGAAACCTATGCTTGAAGACCACCCTCGCAGAAGCAGTAGTGCTGAGTCGGAGGGAAGGGGTTTCCTTCCAGCTCAGGCTATTTAAGACAGCATGGTAAGTAGAAGGTAGGCAATCGGAAGGAAATACACAAGGAATTTTAAGTACCTTGTGTATCTCCCTTCGATTGCTGCCAAAATCACACAATATAGACCTGAATTGTTGCTTCTCAGAAAGATTCACTTTTGCCTGAACATCACCTAATTCTTGCTTGCTGCAGTTAGCTAAAAGGAGGGTGTCAGAATGGCTTTTGGTTCATTTGAAAGGAAACAAGATACTCAGCATATAACTTTGTCTGACAGTACAACTATTTTTTCTGCTTAAAGACTTCAGTGACCTATTTACTCTAGGGCCTCATCAACACTGCTACCGGTTTTTGGTGGCAGTCGAAGGGAGGTACGCAAGGTATGTAAAATAAGATCTGTATCTCTATTCAATTTAGTAATTCCGCCATACACACAGCGCTAAGTCGAACGCAAATAGCATAAGTTTGACTTAGCGCTACTGTCATTGCCAGGCTGGAAGTTACTAAGTTGAACTCCGGATCGATTGAGTGCATCTTGACTGACACCTCAATCATACCTGGAAGTTCAAACTGACAGCGGCGAATTAGTCGCCATCAATGTCGACATAGCATAGGTTGAAGCTGTAGCAGAATCTTTATAGTTCTTGCCAGTCTGTCAGCTTTATATGTTGATCATGCACATCTCTTGGAATATCTATCTTGTTGGAGAATCTTCTACATTTTTTAGCATGGGGCAGAAACTGAGTGTGCTATAAATTGCTATTTTGTGTGAGATGGTTTCTACTTGTTCTATGGCCTCCCTGAAGGATCTCTGTTTTGCTAACTGTATTACTCTATTTTAATTCTGCCTCTTGTAATTTTTTCACTGTTGTGACACAAGATTTATTTCCAGCGTTAAAGGAGTAACATTTATATGTTCTGTGTGTCTCTGACCTGACTGCCCTGCATTCTAGCTTTTCAAGGAGGTATGGGGTATGAATGACTAAACATTTTCTAGCATCATATTTGAATGTACATCATGAAGTAGATATGGAAATTGCTACCTTCGATTATACTCTTGTTAGATTTTATAAGTTCAGTGGTCTTAGGTCTAGTATGGGAGACTGCCAAAGAAAACACATTTTCTAGAGTAGGTGCCATAGTAATTTATTAGACAGTCTTTCACATGAGTCTATCCGTATTGAACTAAAGCTGCAGAGGTGGTGCTTAGGGGCACCAATGAGTAGACATGGATCTCTTGGGGAAAAGGTCTAAAATCTTTGCCCTGACTGCTTGTGGTCATTAAATTTCCCCTGCCAGGTTTTGCAAGAATGGAAATACAGTACCCAGTGCTCTGAACTAGTTGTAAGTTGGTAACTCCAGTCTGTGTACCTAAAATCCTCCCTCCAGTTTTAATGGGACAAAGCAGTCTTCACTTTCTTCCTAAACTATAGTGTTAGTGTTACTGTGCTCTTTGAAACAACTGCTGTGTGTCACCCCCTAGCATAGTTCAGTATTAATTCTTTTACAACAGCACTGGATCCATAACAAAACTGTGGATCTAAACCCCCTGATTTTTGAAGGGTGAGGCAGGAATCTAAATCCACAGCTGTATCTAAATTTTGCAGCTTATCCCTATGTCTTGAATGACTAGTACCAAAAATCTAGATCCAAACATGGTAGAAATGTGTTAAAAATCGAGACACGGATACTGTCTCTTAGCCCTTCTGTACTAATTATGGCAGTTTGTAAAAATGACTTGTGAAAAGTTAGATTCTGTGTCAGTGTAAACCAGTCAGTCACCATTTCAGTGAGTTAATTTATATTCTCCCCGTTTGCAGTTAAGGAACAAGTTCACCAATCAGGTCTTGATTTTTGTGACTGTCTATCTTATTTGTGCTGAGTCTATTTCTATCAATGAAAGGAAGAAAGCAAATGAAATATACTACTATCTAGAGCAATTTATTCAAGCGATTTAGATTCCATGGGGTTTTTTGGGGGGGGGTTTGGGGGGGGGGGTTAATTATTCATGGACAGGTTTAGAATTTGTGTTCTTTGTTGGAATTATTTCACAAGTGACTTGTGCAAACATGTATTACCCAGATGATTGCTTTTGAACTATTTAAAAGTATGCTATTCTTAATACCCAGTTCTTGCTGTGTAATCATATAGTATTTTCTGTTCCTTGATTGAAAGTTTCCCATTCCTACAAAAGTGTTTGTTTGCATGATGTTTTCTTGTCTTCCTTTAAAGAACATTATTATATTTGACTATGTATATGGCTCCCAGATTTTAAACAATATCTAGGTTCCTTCCTAACTGAGGGAGAGCAAAAGCTGTAAACCAGATTAATTAGCTATCTAGCATATTTTTCATTCCATTTTCTCACATCCAGCCACATCAAGTAATATCTGTGGCTGTTGCTATGCACCCTCTCTTCCTCCTCCTTCTTGTTACTCAGGATAATTCTGCCCCCGGTTGGATTATTCCTAGTGTAGTAATATGGTCAACTAGTCCTGATGGAAACTGCAGCTGGCCCTTGGGGTGCCAGGTTGGAGGAGGGTTCTTTCATCATCCTCTCCTACAGCACCTCGTGTACCCGCTCAGGACTCCACAGTCTAATCCTGATTAAGGACTTTTGGCTTCGGTGCATTGTAGGGTGCTAACCTCTGGTAGAATACAAATGGCCCACTTTCCTTTCCTCCTCCACCACTCATCTATTAGTTGTCCAAGATGTGAAATGGAGACAAGGAAAATTAAAGAAATTGAAGTACGTCTTGGGCACAAAGGGACAAAATACCCATAGAATCAGGGATAGCCTTCAGTAATTGGAATAATTTGTGATAAACTAAATTATGCTGTGTTCTTATGTGGTACATGAGGGGAGACTGATAATAAATATCTATCCAGTTGTCTCCCTGGTGTTTTGGTAGTATAACAAATGCTCTCTTTTTACCTCCCCATGGGATGCTGGCTACCTGCTGCAAAGAAAGGGATGTGGGGTGGGGAGTGGAGGAGATGGCCAGATGTGGCAGGGAAAATGTTCTTCCACACCCTCAGGAGTGTGCAAAGGTCATGCTCTCACTTTGTGCTGGTGAATTCTAGGAAGGATTTCTGTCTCATAATGAAGTACTATCCTTTCTGGAATTTCCTGTAAGGCACTGCAGCTTGACACATCCTCCGGTGTAGGCCTGTGCCTGAATGGTATAACCTAGTCCTCTTTTAGAGTAGGCAGGCAACACGTGGGACCAAGGGAACCTGGCAAGAGAGACTAAAGTGATTGATAGCTATTCTTGTATCTTGTGTGACCTTTTCTCTGAATCATTGTAGGGGAGGATTGAAAATGCTGCAAAAAATTCTATTCTGCAACCCTCATTCACAACAAGACTGCTTGTGGAGTGAAACGCTTCTCAGAGTGAGGGTAGCAGGATCTGATCCCAAGCTCAGGATCTGTCTCAGGGAAGTATGAGTCTCTGATTGCAGAGGTATTCAAAAACTGTTTAAAAATAACTAAGTAGTCTTAGCATGGGACCCATCTGACTGGCACCTCCTGGCAATGTTACGAGGAATTACTCAGGTGGTCTCTGTTTCACCTCTGCACACACCGACTCCTGTCACAAGTCCCACTCTGGGACCTCAGCTCTCCAGCTGAGCCCACATCCAAGTCCCTCCCTTCCGGGATATAGTCCAGCTCACTAAGGTCCTGGCCACTAATTAAACCACTCACTGGCCAGCGAGCCTGTGCTGCTCCTGGCACCCGTATCACTCCTAGCATGCTGGGAGAATGGGGAGGGACCTGGGCCCCTCTTCAGGCCCCAGCCCAGGGACCCTAAATGCCTCCATTGAGGCCTCTGCCTCCCTCCAGTCCTCTATAACCCAGCACAGTTAATTCCCTGGGCCACTTTCCCCACAGATCCCAGCTGCATGCACCTCCTCACCGTGATGGAGTTCAGCTGCTGTCTGTTCCAGGCTCCCCACTACTGGATCACTGCTCCAGTCACAGCCACAGTCTGCTCTCCCCAGGATCGCCAGTCACTGGTCAGCTCTGAGTGTGCACACTTGGTGCTCTCCAGGGTGTTGACTCTTGCAGCCAGCCAGCTAGGGAGAGGACCTTCTCCCTTTGAGCTCCTGAGGCAGACTGAGAAGTGCAGCCAGCTCTGCTGCTCCTTTTTTATACCAACTGTTTGCCCCTCATTGGTTCAGCAGCTGACTGGCTGCCACACATATGCCCTCTTTAACCCTGTGTGCACCAGAATGGAACAACTGCCCCGCTACATTGACAATCTTAATATAATGTTTTAAAAGACATTATTGAACCTGCATGACCTGAAATAGGAATACTTTGTAGAATACCAGCCTCTGTGAAACCTTCAGATATCCATGTTAATGCCATGAAAAAGCCCTTTCCTGTCTGGAGTTAATCTCTCTTCTATCAATCTGATGTCTGCTCTCCAGTAGAGT
This sequence comes from Pelusios castaneus, assembly GCA_007922175.1. Lineage (NCBI taxonomy): Eukaryota > Metazoa > Chordata > Testudines > Pelomedusidae > Pelusios > Pelusios castaneus. Next base: position 8,242,886 of record ML685812.1, read on the forward strand.
GAAGAACTGTGACAGCACTGCTCTTCAAAGCTCTTTACAGCCTCTTTCAAACACATCCTCCCAAAAACAACAGCAAAAAGGCAGAAGTGAAAGCCAGCTGAAAGTCATGGAAAATCTGTATTTCCAGAACTCCTTAAGCACATTGATGGAGTTTTTAAATTTCCCACTGGAATTTATGATCTTGCTATGTGTCATGTCAGCTCAGGTCAGTTACATTGATTTTTTTTTTTTTTTTGGTAACACTTGGCAGGCTTTCTTTGTTTAAAGTGAGGACTGGGGTAACTGGAGAAGTCTGCCTGATCAGGGGAAGAGAGCATTGTTCAGTTGTTTAGAATTTTTTTTATAGCGCTGTTTGTTACTTGATATAACCCATTGTGATAGCTATAAGCCAATGTGATGTGCCACACTGGGGAAAATTGAAGGAAACCCTCTGAAATTCCTATAACTTATTCACAATCATACAGTGAATGAGACAGCTTCATGTTTGGAGTGAAAGGAGAGGATTTTGCAGAAATGTAGCCTCGATATAATGACCCGATGTGTTTCTTCCAGATTTAAAGCATTATGAATGTATAAGGAAGATGGAGGCAAGATCTGTCTTGTAAAAAAAATCTAGACTACTTAGCCTGCTACCATCTCTTTTTATAAGTCTATTAAAAGTTTATGGTCTTTCACAGACTATATGGGGGGCAATAAAATTCTGATGTTTCATTCTAATGGCAGACTGTAATGAGAATGGTGAATGGTAGAAATGTAACTACCTTCTCCTTTTGACAGGTTTAATATGCTTAGCCTCTTGCAGTCTTCCTTGAATGCCAAGTCATGACCTCCTGCTAACTAGACAAAAATATATGTTATTACTTGCCAAAAGTGATGTTCACTTACAGTGAAGGTCACACAGCGGTTTGGCTCTCCTATGGAATACTGTGCAGAAAGCCAACCAGACATCTCAGACTTCAACCTCAGTGGCAAAATTGGTTTGCTGATGTTTAGGAACAAGTTTTACAGTTTTTGAGCCACAGTATTTGAGGGATGGCTAGCTGTGTGGGCTGGATCTTGGTTTCTAAAGTCATTCCAGATGGACTCATGTATCTAATTTATTAACACTTTTGGATTCTGGTTCCAACTCCCTCACATCTTTATAGTACTTCTGAGGGCAGCATCACAGAATCAGCCAATGAGAAGCATTCCCAGCTACTCTGAAACTGACTTGAATCAAGGTCATTTCTAGTCAGAACCAATTGTCGATTAATACAAGCATTTTCCCCACCCCCAAATACAGAACTCCATAGATAATATCTTGTGTGTCTGTGAGCAATAGAATCAATGTAGAACGCATGAATTTAGAAAGTACTATTCTAGATTAGACCCATGCTCCCTCTAGTCCAGCATTCTGTCTCTTACAGTGTCCAGCCTTGAAACCTGCAGAGGAAAGGGCAAGAAATCTGCACAGTAGTAAGATGTGGGGATAATCTGCCCTCTGTGAAGATGTCATCCTAATCCTTAATAGTTTACAGAGTGGTTTAACCTGTATGCACAAACACATTCAAAATCAAAATTCCCTTCTTGAATCGAGTTTTGGGCTCCAGTTAGAGGATCAGAACAACCTAGCTCTTGTCCATCTCCTGTGCTGATGTTGGCATTGGTAATACTTCACCTGTTTAACTGAACACGTGAGAATCTCCATTGATAATCTCACCTATCAACCTTTCCTGTTCTCTAGGCAAATGGTGGAAGACAGTTCCCCTCAGTCAGACTTACTCATTTGCTGTTTTTTCCCCCATCTTCAGTGGGTGGCAGTATAGACGCATAGAATTAGGGCATTTCCCTGCACAGTAAGGTTGGTGTAATGTTGATGTATGTTTTATAGCAAATGTAGATTAGATCTTACATTTTAATGATATGATGTAGTGTGTATAGGAAATCTGATCACTTTGTGGTGATAGACATGAGCTGAATTTTAATTTGACTTAGTCCTTAAAGTATCATGCTCTGGTAAGAGCCTGATCATCGTTCAAAATCTGGATCAGAACCATTGGAGGACTTGAACTGACTCAAATATTATTTGGAATTGAAATGAAAGTTTTACTGCCAAGGTAAACAGTTCTATCCTGCGCTCTTTGTGCACTTTACACTCCTACTGAATTGGGGTGAGGGGTGTAAAGGCCTGCAGAAGCAGGCCCCACCCTGCACAGATATAGCCCTTTTCTTGGTGGGCATAAATAAGTCTCCTGGCTTCCCTGTGAGTCAAGTAGCATTGCACTCATTTTATGATTGGGGAAACCAAAGCTCAAAGAGGTAAAGCAAATTCTGAAGGCTGCAGGAAATCCATAGCAAAGCCAGAATTAGAATCCAAATCACTTAACTACCAGTTCTCTGCTTTAGCCCCAAGCAGGGGCATGTTCAAGGAGAGGCAAACAGGGGCATGGCCCCCTCCAGTAACTGGCCAGGAGGCACAAAGCTCCAGGGGCCACAGTGCACGGTGGGATGCATGCTTGAGCTCCTGGAGTTGCAGTGGGAAAAGGGAACACAGAGTGTGCTGGAATCCCTGTGCATGCCTCTCACCCCAACATCATCTTCCCCATGTATTCAATGCAGTAAGTGTGTCAGTTTCACTTCTGTTTACAAGCTTATATCATTATGTAGTTTTAATTTTTATGGTAGCGAATGTCTTCAACAGTTGAACAATAACCACCATGAATAAATAGGGTATGTTTATGGTATTTTTCCTCAGACTTCTACATTCTCCTACAAGGTGAAAATATTATTCTTGTCTCTATTTCATCCACATCTTGCCTATTCTGTTTATTGTACCTTATCATGATATCTCCCTAGTTGTGTATTACTTCTCCACTGGCACATTGTGTCTTTAGCAAACACTTCAGTCAAAACTTTGTTTTCATATTACAGATAATAACTGCTATAGCTTCTTCTGCCTGGACTTATATTTCCCATGAGAAAGCCCCAATCCAGTATTCTGGGTTTTGTGTGTTACCTTATTTTTATCAGATGCCCATGTGTGAGTGTTTTAATCTGGTGTGTTTGAATTATTCTAGAAGAAGGTATAATGCTAAGTTCTTCAGAGGCGCTGATTTCATTTGCCATCTGACTGACTGCACATTAACTTTGACTTTCAAAGCACTTTTGCTGGTGTGCTATAATACAGCATTTGGTTGGGTCTGCCTGATGTCTAGTGGAATTTTATGTATCCTGGACCTTAGAAATTGTTTTGAATGGGGAGGTGAGAATTACATCACATGTTCCTTAGTATCGGAGTTACCCTCTGCTGTAGAAATGTTCCTGTTTTCCACCCCTCTTTTCTTTCCCATTTACAATAATTTCAAAAAAGCCTTTTAGATCTCTCAGGGATATTGTACTTCTCTGCTCTGTCACCTACAGGGAAAGTTCATCTCAGTCAGGGAACATTGGCTGGACAATGTCAGGAAATTGTCATTGCCCCTGCACATTTGTTCTGTGGCTAAATAAAAGGGGGGAAGAGGGAAGCGGGTGTCTCACTCTAGCACCTTTCAGTGGGGTATATTTTAAGACTTTAAAAAAAAAATCAATAAACACAACTTGAAATGTTGCAAAATGAAAAGGCATTTTTATTTGCCCCCCTTTATGAGGATCCAAATCATTAAACCGACTGTTTAACCTCACACCGTTCGTTTTTAGAGACTCACTTGCCTGCAGTTTTCACATATTTATAGCTTTATAGTTGCCACGCATGGTGTTATAGCCTCCAAGGTGCCTCATCTTGGCAACTGCAGTGCCAAGGCTCGTTCCAGTCATCCAAAGATCTTTACTGTGTTCGGATTAGCTCCACAGAGTCACAGGCATGTCATCCCAGTGAGGGAAGAATGTGGCTAAGTACGAGGAGGGGGCTGTCAGACTCAGGGCTAGGCAACACTGCGACGGTAACATCTCCAACAGCATAACATTGAGTTTGATTGAGTGCCAGTAAAGAAGCGCTCAGTCGAACCCAGAATTAGCCAGAAGTCGATTTGTTAAGACCTATCTGGCAAGGTGTTTCGCATCGACTCAGTGCTGTGAGGACCCTGCAAGAATAGGCATTAGGCAGTTGAAGGGAGAAATACAAGTTATTTTAAGTAATTCGCATATCACCTTCAGCTGCTGCTGAAATCTCCCCGCAGTGTAGACCAGTCTTCATTCTTTCTCCTGTTCCCTTCCCAGCTGTAAATGACTACAATCAGTTGGATGTGGTAGGGCAAAGGGAGAGTTCACGAGCATCTGAGTAACTGCTTAAACTTGGTGTTTATTAACCTTCCTTTCATTTTTTCCATAGTGGAGTGTTTTCTGCTCACCAGACTTAAAAAAGGTATTTATTGGATGCAATTGTCTCCTGTTTGTGTATCTCATCACATTAGGTACATTCTGTTTAGAAAAAAAAAAGTTGCTTAAATGATGTCAGAAAATGAATGGTTAGTTTTGGGGGTTTGTTTACTCTGTTCTGTGGAATTGTTATTAAATGCAAGGAAAACGGAATACATGATTAAACTATTTAAAAATGCATAGTTTTTAATAGAATGCAAAACCAAACACTAATGTCAACCTAGCAAACAAACTACTAAATCAACAACAACCCACCCCACCCAAAATAGATTCTGTTCTTTGTTGTCATTGCCACTGTTACGTCTTTAAAAGCAACTCATTAGGGTGGGAAAATGGCTATCTTAATATAAAGTGAGCTGTTGCCACCCTTAGGGCTGGTCTGCACTCAGTGTTTGTACCAATTTAACTATATCTGTTTAAAGACAACAGAGTCCTGTGGCACTTTTAAAGACTAACAGATTTATTTATCGCATGAGCTTT
>ML685812.1:8248118-8261972 GCA_007922175.1 Pelusios castaneus
AAAGCTCATGCGATAAATAAATCTGTTAGTCTTTAAAAGTGCCACAGGACTCTGTTGTCTTTCTACAATAGACTAACACGGCTCCCCCTTTGGAATATATCTGTTTAGAAACTGATACAGTGGAAGTGCTGTAACTCCCTAATATGTACACAGGGAGACTAGCATAAAAGTGCTCATATTTATATGGCTTATATATAAGCGCTTTTATATCAGTGCAACTGCCCACACTGAAAGGTTTCTCCAGTTTCACTGGATTGGTTTTCCTAAACCAATAGAGTTTAACTGCTATAAACAGTGTGTCTAAATAAGCTTTTACTGACACTGAGCAGTATCTAAAGAACAGATTCTGACAGGCACCCATTTTGCACTCTACTAGGGTCCCAGCTACTACAGCTGCTCTATCGGTTGCTGTGCTGTGTCAGTGCTTAATTATTAACCTCTCTTTCTGGAATTTTAGAACTCAGCTAGAAAATTTGTCTCTCGGCAGAAACTTGGCAGCCCAGGGTAACTCATATTCAGAGTGATGATCAGATATTAAACTACCTGATTCCCATTATCATTGGTACAAATCACATGAACAAATCCCTCATTGTCATGCTAAGCACTGACTTAGCTAATTGACTTAATTCCCTGTATCCTTCTGAAAATCTCCCCCTGCAGTCCTACTGAAATGAATGAGGCCATTTGTGGAGTAAATGTGCTACTTTACAAGAGAAAGGACAGCACAATCAGGTCCATGGTTTTCATTCTCAGGGCTAGGTCCTGCAAATGGATCCTCCATGGGCAGAGCCCTGTACTCCTATGGAACCCGGTTGAATACACCCATTACCTCCAAGTGGTGAGATGTTACAGAGATTGTAGAGTAAATGTTCTGCCTAATAATCAAGGGATCCGTTCATGTGATTCCTGCTAATGCTAATGGGGTTACTCTCTCTTATTCTCACATTGAATATTAGTTACCCCTGGCTGCCAAGTTTCTGCCAAGAGCCACATTTTAGAATGGAGTTCTAATATCCTAAAAATAGAGGTTTGTAATTCAACTGTTGATACAGCATTGGAACAGGTGAACCAGCCAGAGTAGCTGGGATCCTAGCACAGTGTGAAATCTGGAGTTTAGTCATTTAGCTTTGAATATATTGTCAGCTAAATAGGAATCTAATATTGTCTTAGATTAGGTTTTGTCCGATCCCCAAAAATACATCAGTTCTCAAAATGTGTTGATCCATAAAATAATTATTGCTGCCATTCTTGTTGACTCTGCCATTAGCTAAAACTGCCTCCTTGAGACATTGACTGGAGTAGATTAGCAGAAACAGAAGCCAAAAGTCCAAAAGATACTTAGATTGTTATGAGAAGGTGGGACTGAGATAATGTGCCTGTTCCTTTTTACTGCTTAATTCCATGCATTCAGGAACCCCCTCTGCTTTCCCTCACCTTGGAGGAGCAATAACCCTCCTTCTCCGTGGATGGCATGGAAAAAACTTTCCTGCCTGTTAACAATCTATTTTAATCACTGCCTGTGATCTTTGCAAGCTGTTTACCGCAGCTCTTTAAAAAGGAAGGTAATCATGGGATATTCTCTCCCAATTTCTCTTCTCTGCTTTGCTCTTGTCTCTCTGACAGAGACAGGATAGTTCTGGTGATGTGAGTCACACTACAGCTCAGCCAAATGCACTTCCTCCCCTCCCCCTGTAGCTACCACCCAAAACGTAGAGCCAGCTGCTTGATGAAGCACACAGCCTCTGGGGCAGTTGTTTGAATTCATAGTCCTCGAGGGTTTCCTTGACTATCTCTTCACAAGGGCTCTCTGCTCTTCCTCATTAGGAATGAATGCTGTAGGGCTGACAGAGTGGCTGAGTGATAGTCCGTCAGCCATGCTGAACTGGAGGAGCCCACTTCACAGCATCCCTGTTGTCACTGACAAGGCTAGCGTTCTCATTCTTAGCTTGAGTAGTGAGCTTCACAATGCCGTGATCAGCAGGAAAGAGATGTCTTCAGAACGGATTTCTGTGGCTTTGGCTGAATCTAGCACCGAAATGATCAGCTGCTGCAGGCCGGTCTGTAATAAGGGGTAGATGTGTTCATGTTGAAAACAGAGACCTTGGTTTTATTAACAATAACATGTTGTGATTGAGAGCAGCACCCCGTCGTAGGTCACAGACAGATCTGCTGTGACAGTCTCCCCTCTTCACCTTGTGGCTGAGATTCCCATTTTACCACCTGCTTGGGGCACTGTGCCCTTTTCACAGGTCACAGCCAACTCTGCTGAGGTACTTCAGTCCCCTTTCTCTCCACTCTGGGATCCTTCCTCTGCCATCACGACCTCACTTCAGGTCAGAGACAAATCTCCTGCAGTATCGTATTGGCAGGGTTACATGTAGGCCTGGAAACCCTCTAAGACCATTGTTTCATTCACCATGGAATAAAATGAATGCTGAATGAGGGAGGGCTTCAAGTGAACACTGCAACAGGCATGGCTGTGTGGCATGCAGTAGAGGGGACAATGGCTCTTTGTGTATACAAAATATTCATAGACTCTGTTTCTCTGGCGCAAACCCAGTAGCAGAAAATACTATTTATGTGTATCTGAATTAGTAGCATTATCTAATATTACACCGCATGTTTGTCTGTATTAAACTATTGGAGAAATAATGAGTTTAAGAAAAAGCATTCATAATGTATGTGAACAAGGAGACAGAGATACAGTTGCACAGCTCATCTACAGCTCTACAAATATATCTTCCATATGTAGAGAAACTTAATGATTTTCTCCCTGCCACAGTCACCTCTTCAGTAGCCAGCTCGTTACCTGGCCTGACTAAGCAGATCTGGAGATGCAGGTCTTTGTCTAATAGAGGTCAAAGATACAGGAGATTCTCTAACCTGAATCCAAAGCCCATTGACATTAATCTTCCATTGCCTTCAGTGGGCTTTGGACTGAACCATCTGTGCACGAGGAGCACCCACTCTTGAATTCTGATTTCTTCTACCGCACTCACCCTCTCCAACAAAAGCATATAATCCTCAAACACCAGATTGGTCTCTGTACCATACTTTCCTTTGACACTCTCAGCCACTTCTGCTCTCAAAATCCTGAGAGGAAAATTTCACACTCCAGTTAACCAGAAATCAACCTAGTAATTGTGTGGTTGGTACTGAGTAGTCCTAATAGGAACATAGTGATTGCCTGCCCAGGATGCACCTGGAAACTTCTGGAGATACTGGTGAACTGGGAAGCTCATTCGCCCAGATGTGCCTGGCCTCTACATTGAGTAGCCTAAGAACCTTTATAAAGGGGATAGTGTGGTCAGCAGCAAGTTGGGATTGGACCTACTTCACAAAAGGTCATTGGCTAGTCTAGGAATGTTGGTAATGCTTTGTGGCTTAGTGAAGCATGATAAGGAGTAGACTGCAGGAAGGAATTAAGGCCTCCCCTTGCCCTCTTGGTCTCTTTTGTAGACACCTTATTGTGGGAAAATCCGCTTTGCTTATGCATTCATTTACCCAACCAGCTGCAATGCCAGAAGCTGTCTAAGTTGGGACATTAATCTCTGAGACAACCAAGTGTGGCTCTAAGTGGGATTCTGTTCCTGGCTAATCCAGTAGATTTGTCCTTCCCCAGGTGTTAAAGCAATGCTCTGCTTTCTCAATGAATGACAACAGCCAAGGCAGATGAAACTGGACATGTGTTAGAGAGAGCTAGGAGGGGAAAGGGTATCTATTTTATCCATTCACAATACAAATGCCAGGCGGCGCAACCCTATAGCTGAGCTTCTCTGATGGCATACGATGTTCCACAGTGATGGAATCATTATGCCCTGTGTAGCTGGCCTCTTTGATATTGGGGATGGAGTTCATATATAGAAGGGGAGAAGGTCCCTGAAGCTGAGGAGGGTGACAGAAAGTGTCACAGCAGACAGGAGAAGAGAAAAAGTCCCTGGGAATGTTGTCTCTTGTCAGGGAGGGTGGTAGGAGGGTTCCATAACAGAGGAATATTTGTGGGAGACACGGATTTAAGAAGGATTTGGTGGGAGAGGGTGTTTGGGGTCAAAAAAGGGAGGCAGGAGAGGCTCTGTGATGTGAAACTACCGGGTGAGAAGAGTGGAGTAAATGGGATTAGCAAAGCTGCTTGAGTTGTAGTTAAAACAATCTTTACTGTGTGGCAGCAGCCATTTTAAATATCTCAGATCTAACCTTTGTTTCTTCAGAAAGATAAATTAGGCAAAAATGCTGGATCAATGTGAAAATCAAATCCAGACTGGATTCATCCCATTGATGACCCTCAAAGATTTCTTATGGCAGCTTTCTTTTTCTTCACCATTAGGTTAGAGCTAGGCAAAATTTTTCAGATAAAACATATTTTGGCAAAACAAATTCAGCTTTAGTAACATTGGTATATTTTGTGCATTTGTGTTGGGTTTGCCAAATTTGGGTGGGGAGTGTAAATTTTTTTAAAAATCTGATGAATTGAAATATTTTATTCTAACACAATTGACACAAAACCTTTTAGTTCTTCAGTTCCAAATGACTTTGCATTTTGAAATTTTCCTTAATTTTATTTTTAAATGCTGAAGTCAAAACAAAACTTCTATAATTTCTCAAAATTAAATGTTTATTTGATCTGAAATTATGTTTTTATGTACCAAAAACTTTTAAAAATTCATTTTCAAGTTGACTCAAAACCATTATATATCAGTGGGGAATGGGATTTGTCAACAAACCAAACAATCCATTATTCTCTCAGCTCTGCAGTGGGGTACAGAATACACACATTCATAACAGACAAATCATGAGCCCAGATACTTCAGCAGTGAAGAAGTCTTAGCAGTGCCATAATCTTCTTGGCTTTCCAGCCATGGAAGCTGATGCTGGGGAGGCAATCCCTGCTGAAAAGGCCAGTAGTATTTACATGGCTGGCTAACTCTCTCCCCCCAGGGCCAGATTGTTCTGCCTGGCTGGTCTGTTATATCTGACACTTTACATCAGAGGAGACACTGCAGATGAGTGGTACTGATTTCCAAGCCAGGACAGGAGTTGAGGAGCTTGTCTCTGGCTGACTCTCAGCCAGAAAGATACTGACTGAGCCACCAGCTGAGACTAATTTTTTGCTCGGAGGCTAAAAAAATGGAACTAAAACACTTTCAACACCATATGGGAACTCTGATCCAATCCCTTTCTTTCTCCCTAATTCAGCTGCATAGGGATTGTTGTCGCACTGGCACTAGAGTACCACCATGAACCCAGGAGAGGGCAAAATGCAGGGCCAGGACCTATGCAGGGCTGCTCAGGAATTTCCTGTTCGCCTGAGTACATTTGCACCTTGCTACTGCAGGGGTGCAGATCCGTACCTCCCATTGTTTGGAATGCTTGCTAAGCTATCCTCAGGGGTCCTAGTACACTAGGTAGGACAGGGTGACTACACATTGCACAAACCAGGATCAATACTTGGCCCTGAATCAGTATTGAAATACACAAAATAGTTTGGAACATCTTGAATCCGACATTGTGTATCACATTAGGTTACTGAGAACAAGTAAATATTGTTCCAGTTACTATCTATCCACTAAAACTTAACCTTAACATTAGGCTTTAAAGTGCCACAGGACTCCTTATTTGTTTTGCTGAAATAGACTAACACAGCTGCCCCTCTGGAACTTGTCTGTCCACTGTTGTCTTTTTGTTCTTTTTCTAATATATTTTGTCCCTTAAAGAAAAATGAAAACTCCTCAAGGACCAGTGAAGCTTTTCCGTTGGCTTTTGAGATTTGTAAATGCTTTTACACTGCAATAGCTGTTAAAAAAAAATCTGTCTGCAAATATAAAATGGGAGCATTTGGCTTCTCTGTTTTCCTTTCCCTTTGTAATTCCATTGTTATAAATATCTTTCAAGTGTCTCAGCAAGAGGCTATTCTCTAAAACTCTATGGAAACCACCTCCCTTGAAAAGCGTTTCATTAGAAACGCTGCCTCTACCAGCTGTTCCCTTTACTCCTAGTTCTACAAGGTACTGTGTGCCCCAGGGGTGTACTGAGCATTCTTAACTCCCACTGAAGCAAATAGAACGTGTGGCTCCCAGGATGTGTTTAGGACAGTCTATACTGAAAAGTTAGGTAGACCCAGATACAGTGCTCAGGGGTGTGAAAAACCCACACCCTTGAGCAACATAGTTAAACCTACCTAATTCCCAGTGTAGACCATGCTAGGCTAATGGGCCCAGCTGGAGTCTCTCAAGAGGTGGATTAGCTACAGTGACAGGAGAACCCTTGTAAATGTAGATATAGTCCTAATATCTGATAGACTGAGTCCATTATGAATTGCATGAAATACTCACTCTGTATGGTAGCCTGAGCAGCATTTTGCTAGCCAGATTTTTAGACTGTCTCTGTTGCTACCAGAGAAAGTAACTGGCATGGCAAAACATGTGAAGGCTTTGTGCTCTCTCATGTCCAAGGTGTCACACATGATTTGGTGAGAAGGAATCAAGCCCAGAGTGCTCCAAATGCAATATAAAATCAAACTGGTGGCATTTAATGGTGTGCAGTGGAAAGGGAATTTCACTCTTCTTCGGGTTACTGGTAAAGCTGATCAAAGAATGGAATTTCCATCCCAAGGAAATTCCCATATTTAGACACCTGGTTACAAACAGATTCAGGCTGAAAAACTGTAAAAATGAAACTTTTCCCAGAATGAAAAATTCTCAGAAGTTTTAACTAGGAATTGTTGGAACGTTTTGACAATTATTATTTAAGCAATACATTTCACCACCCCCTAAACAAAACGTTTCATTTCAGAATCTCTCTTGATTGTTATTTCCTGTATCTCAATTCATTTCAAGTCTGCTTCTTGTTACTGACAAAATCAAGAAAGTTGTAGAGTCTGTGCAAAGTAAATCTAGCAAATAAGTGTCAAAGATAATGAATTTCAAGGGCATCTTCTGAATCTGATGTAGGGAGACATAATTTAAAGTAAGATTCTGACAATGTTGATTGTATAATGACTGGAGATTATGAACTGAGAGTTTAATGTGTTGCTTGAAAATGAATACACTATTAATATGCAGAATCCCATGCTCGTTAACCTCTTTCTAGGAAACTGGGTTTGGCCACATAGTGAAGTACACGAAGAGGGAAATGACAAGAAAAAAAATGTAACCTCCCTAAAATCTTCTTGGTTTGCAGATAAAATCTGCTAACTGGGTTTGAAAAATCTCTGATAAAGTTTTGCATTTTTATTGCCCTTTACTTTGTCATGGCTTTCAGAAATTAAGCCACACAACACTTTTTCAGGCAGGTGAGCAATAGTCCCATTTTACAGATGGGAAGATGAGGCAGAGAGGTCAAATGACTTGCCAACAAGGCCGTGGAGGGAGCCAAGAGTAAAGTTCAAAAGATGCTGGCTCCTAGTCTTATATGGTAATTATTACATCATAGTGCCTCTCAGAGCACCTAAATGCCTCCCAAATAAATCGAAATGTGGAGTCCACAGGTATAGCAGGTCTGTTGCCACCTGGACCCCTCCTGGTCCATACTGCTCAGCTTTTGGCTGAATTCCTGAGGCCTTGTCTTTAAACACTGTATTCTGGTTAAGACATTCCAGCATCGGCTGTGCAGATATGGCTAATGCTGTGATGTCTTTCATGCCAGTATTGATTATCCAAATAACATCATTTCATGGCAGTATGGCTGGCTGGCAGAGTTATTTAAACAGCAGAGATAGAGAGGTATTACAGCTATGGGATGGGGGAGGAGAAGCAGCAGCAGCAGGGATTTTTTTAGAAGAGCATCTGATCTCTAGGACTTTTAATCCTTTTAATGATTACATATAAAACCATTGAGAAATTCTTAATTTCAGTTATTATTACTATGTATTTTACTTATTAATATGAAGGAGTAGTCTGTTGATCTCTCTTTGTTTCTACTCTACAGCCTCCTCCTCAGATATATGATAAACAGCTGGATGAAAGAGAACATACAATTGAAGAGTGGAAAGGTAATCCCATTTTAAAGATATAGAGTATGTGGACCAAATCCTGCTCTCAGATGGAGCAGTGTAAATCCAGAATAACGTCTTCCCAGTCAGAGGGGAGTTTAGCTGTATCCTGATACTTTGTTGGAAATGTAGAAGAGGCCTCTAGAGTTACACCTATAGTCTCAAGGGATTTTAAAAAAAGAAACCTAATAAGTAATGTAATTGATCTGTGACCAAATTCTGTTTTACAGTAGGTCACAGCCTCATGATGATAGTTCTACAGGGTGAAATTTCTGCCCTGCAAGGGGCCAGTGCAAAGCCGTAAAAGAGAGATTAAAGCAGTACATAAACCTCACATTGGTCCTGCTGAATTCAGCCCCAGTGAATTTCATCCCAAAGGATGCTCTACAAATTTAACCAACCCTGGGATTCAGTTCAGTCACTGCTGAAATCCAGCCATCTCTGGTTTGGAGAATCACAGCTGTTTTAACAGTGATCAAACTCTAGAGGATTCACGGCAGGAAGGGAAAAGGAATTCCATACTCACTTGAAACCACATGGTGCTGTTTATCATTGGCCTGATTTTGTATTGACTAGTGCCTTACTGTGTCAACAGACACATTGATTTCATGGGGGCTACTTATGTGACAAGTAGATAAGTAAAGATGGCAGAATCAGGCTCTGTACATTATAGCCCTTCGTGCCTGATACACCAGGTACTGTTTAGCAAAAACCATAGTCTGATTCTCACTGAAGTCAATGGGACTATTCCTGGTACTATTCAGCAGGGACAAGGAGTCAGACTCTAGTCCAGGATGAGCCGCATGCCAGTCCTATTAAAGTAGCATCGCTATTATACTCCCCTATCTTTGTCTAAAAGCATACATTAAAAAGTGTCTCTTGGAGACAGAGAGTGAAAAGACTTGTTAAAGCTCAAGTAGGCAACATGAGGCTGTGGCACCAAGTAAAATAAATCGAATATGGTTACACAGGCAGCAAGCAGCCATGGAAAAGTGTGGGTTTAATGCTTGCATTCCTTCACTACTTAATCATCTGCAAAGGTTTAGCTTCATCCCCAGTTTGCATGCTTTAAGGACTGGCCTGTGCAACCTGTGTTAAATCATTATAATGGATTGCATAAATGGGTTTAAACACCCTAGTGTGCCTACAGCTTAATTCTGGTACACAGAAAGGAGAGCCTTATATTATCCTAGTCCGTGCACTTTTCATTTTGCTGTGCTGAAGACAGTTTTGCAGTGCCAGACATAGAACATGAGCTGAGTTACAACAATCCATTCCTTTCACTGGTGACAAGTTCCAGAGGGTAGCCATTGTAATCTACTTCAGCAAAATAAATAAGGAGTCGTGTGTGGCACTCAACATGAAGTGGGTTATGTGGGTTATGCCCATGAAGCTTATGCCTCAATAAATTTGTTAGTCTTTATAAGTGCCATACATGAAGTATTTTTTTTTTACTTTCACTGTTACTAAAGTGATAAAAGATGTGCCAAAACAGCCTGAATGGTTCCAGCAGCGGGAACAAGGATGGGGAAGAGAATGGGAGGAAGGGAGAGGAGAAGAGAGAGAGATGACTGAGTTAAAATCTTTATTTTTCAAGTATTATTTGTAGCATTGTTGTTTCATAACCACAAGAACTATCTACTTTCATAATTGCATAAATTGTCTCCCACAGAATTGATCTACAAGGAAGTAATGAATTCTGAAGAAAAGACTAAAAATGGAGTAGTAAAAGGGCAGCCTTCTCCTTCAGGTACTCAAACCCAATGAATCCAGAGCACCATAGAGAGGCTGCAATGTAGCCAAAAATGTATTCTACAATTCAGTGCTTATAACGAGCTGAGTTTTATTAAGTGAACTCGTGTCATTTTAATATTTTTTAAAAGACTGCTTAGATTCTATAAAAGTTTCAACGTTATTTTGGGGATTTCTTCTCACTGAATTCATGTTCTTATCAGTGTTGGGGTTTCTAAGGACTAAACACAATAGTTATATAGTACTGATATGGAGGTGGGGAATGATTAATTTTTTTCAGAATCACCTGGAAAAAAGAATATCCGTGATGGCATATTACATTTCTATGTGTGGTGAGGTTTGTCACTCTTTAGTTGTAAGAATACATGGTTAGTTTTTACTGTGTTGAATGGGTGATGAACCAAATTCTCTACTGGTGTAAATGAGCAAAATGTATTAAGTCAATCTATCTGTCTATGCCCCTTTACTCTAGCAAAGAATTTGGTCCTACGCCCACAAGTGTTATTTGGACCTACTACTATAATTTATCCCTTTAAAAGTTCCAATAGTGTTAAGACACTTTGTTTGTGATGTTTGTTGAGACTGGGTAAGCAAATAGACTAGAAAGACTATATTTTCACATATGGATCCCTAAACCGCCTCCACAAAACTACATGCTCAAAATTAGTAAAATCTACATGTATGCAAACAGCCAAAGTCGATTGTGGCCTCAAATGGGTAACTGTGGAGACAAAAATTTTGTAGAAAAACATTAAGATCTGGATTTGAAATATTTGTGTCTCTATAGAAATGTATTTATGCATGAAACAACTTTCAATACATTCTTACCTCAAAGGCTAATCATTAACTGCAGTGTTCTTAAATTTCTACTGTTCAATTTGGAAAAGTCATTTCATCAAAAGGTTCTTAGTTTTTCATGTGTCCCTGTATGTTTACTGTTTTGTACTGAGCATGTTCATGTCATCTTTTCTCTTGCCAATGTTCATATGAACTAACTCAATGTGACAGCAAGTGATGCTCCATTACTCAGCAATAGGAGTAGGGGAAACATGATGAAAGAGTGATAAGTCAATACAATGCTGGCTGACAATATTAGGGCTTTAGTACTGCATCTTGATTTAAGCTACACAAAAAAAGATATGAAAGGCAATCCATTGTGCTGCTGCAGAATAGAAAGTGAACTACACTACATGCCAGTTTGACTTAGGGAATTATTGAACCATCACTGAAAAATAAATCTGAAATCCTGACAGGTATTTGAATAAGTCCTTGTAATTTAACATTGTTGTATTATAGAACAGAGCTTGCATACTGATTTATGTGCAAATAATACTGTAGTTGCTTTTTGGGAATTAATTCATAAAGCCAACCAAGGATTATCTTTACATAAAAAGAAAAATGAACTTCCTTCCTATTCCATTTCCTCTGCATGGAAGATTTTTGTTAGTTTGTTTTGTTTACTCACAAACTCTTCTGGGCATGCAAAATTGCAATTCCTTACATGTTTTACTTTACCATTCTCCTTTCAATTGCCTTTTCATTGACAGCATCAAAGAACTGTAGCAATATTCTTTAAAATGAAATAGGATTTCACAAAACAGGCTTCCCACCCCTCTTACTTCCCAGATTTATAGGCCTTTGTTTCTGAAGTGTATTTTTATTTTATTTAAAGTGTGAGGATGAAAAAAATCAGCCAATTTAGAGGTTCAGGGTATGGCAGGGTAGAAACTTTACCTCTATTAACCCCCTACCCACCCTTTTAAAATTGTATTACTTAACCAGTCAAACATCCAAATGGACTAAGGGCTTGCCTACACGAGCACCGTAATCCGCATTAAAAATCATTACCGCGCGTTAATAAGCGAACTGTACAGACGTGAAATGTTGTTCCTGCGCACTAAGCGGTTTCTTGCTCCGCATTCCAACCACCACTCCGCCAAGAGTGGTAACAGCTGTTCCGGATCATCTGCTGCGCGTTTCTGCTTGTCAGTACTGTCTCTGCGCATTGGTTGGAGTCCGGAACTGTCCCAGCATTCCCAAGTCGTCCTGTCTGTACTTCCCTTCACCATCTCTATGACAGTGACGAAACAGTCCCCATCTACAGGTGATTCCCGGGATTTACAAACATTTAGTTACTTTCACTTTAGTTACTTTCACTTCCTCTGGCAGGGAGCTCAAAACATAATGAGCAACCATCCGAGATGTATTCAGCATGTGGAGGGCGAGAGTGGAGACCAGAGCAGGATCCATTCTAACGCAGATTTTGTTTCTATCCAATGGCGTGCTCCGTGCAAACAGTATTGAAAACAGGCACGAGTTGCTATTGGCAACAAGGAAGATGCTAGGGAAACGCAATGCAGCATGGGAAACATCCGGTTTACCCATGGTGCTTTGTGCTCCTTTCCTTCATCACATGATTGCAAGCAAGTACACAGGGAAATTGGAACGCTGTGGTACGTGCCCAGAATTCAGAGCGCTAGTGCGCATTGCAGCGAGGAATCCTGTGACGTCTCAAGGAGCGACGTGTGTACAAAGTAAAGCGCAATAAAATCCACGTGCTTCTTACAACGCAGTTCAGAAGCTGCGCTGTAACCTGATCGTGTAGGCATAGCCTCAGGCTAGAAAGACATTTTCCTAAGAAGATAGCCCTCATAGAGTAACTGAGCCATTTAGCATCCTGGTGAAAATTGGAATTGATTAGGCAGAGTGAGGACGATTTGAAAAACACTTTTGGTGCATATTCCGTAATTGGGATCTGATTATTTGTACTTCCTTCCACCATTCTGAGTAAAGGAAGGCTGTGCTGTGTGGGCCAGGTCCTCAGCTGGTACAAGTCTGCTTAGTTCCTTTTAATACAACACAGGTGTGCTGATTTACACTGACTGTGTATCTTGCCCTGCCTGGTCATCCAGTTCAGTTAGGCTGTCATTTATAGAGGGGAGTGGCTTCAATGCACTGTGTAACTGTTAAGATAGGAACAAAATGGAGTAGATTTCCATAGGAATCCTGTCTTGCTCAGTGCTCTCTACCAAAGTGTCTATTGTGGTGGAACCAGAACTGTGCAGCAGGTCAGTACAAAGGGTTATGTACTACCCACGTTCTATTTTGAGGTCTTGATAGGATAGGCCCGTCAAAATTGGCAAAGCTCCCTCAAGAGAAACTTCTGTTTTCATAATTTATTGATCACAAAAAAATATAAATCATCTGAGAATCCATGGTTTAATTGGCAAATGGAGGCACCCTTAATTTTCAATACAGCTGAGAGCTGTTGTGCCAAAGAATTGAGGCATCAAGCTTTCCATTTTAATTTCCTGATTCTCCATTCTAATGCAACTCAATCGAGGTCAACTCAGTGGAGTGACACACCCCTAGAGTCCACAAGCTAAACCAAAAAGCTTCTTGTATTTTTTGCCATCTGAAAATTTATTTTCTTTCCAGCCACGCAGGGAGAGGTACTTTAACAGCTGTAAATGCTGTGAACTGTTCTCTAGTGAAACTCCTGGAGGCTTGTTAGCTAGGGACATTGACAGTTGGAAACATTATCTTTTTATATACATATATTCTGCAATCATTCAGAATTAACTATCTATCTTACTTTTTCAGCTGTCTTATCATTGCTGCATTTTGGGATCTCTAAACATCTTTGTGTTACAGATAAATCCATGTATTACTGAAATGTTTATATTTCAGAGGAAATCTTGTCACATCATGTCTTAGCTGGCAGATCGGGCATGCCTGCAAACTCCCTTGTTGCTTTGCTCTGCCCTTCCACAGGAGACTGCTATAGATAGGCTACTTTGATTTCTCTACCAGGGACTTCTTACTAAAATGAGGAAGAGTGCATCCCACCTTTTACTGATTCTAGTCCTTTCTGGAGATACTATCTATCTATCTGTTCTCACATGTACCCCAACCTTCTGCCTACATATCGACAAATGGACAAACAGGACCATTGGGGTCATAAGCAAGTACAAGATTTTGTTCTAAAGTAGGCAGGGGACTAGAGTGGAATGACCTCTGCCTCCCAGCGCATGTTCAGCTGTACTGAGTATCTGTTGTTTAGGAGCAACTCCAAAAAGGACAAGTGGGGTGAAAGAAAAGGGGGAATCAAAACT
>ML685812.1:8261982-8397576 GCA_007922175.1 Pelusios castaneus
TGTGTGTGTGTGTGTGTGTGTGTGTGTGTTTGTCTAAGGCAGGGGTCCTCAAACTTTTTAAACAGGGGGCCAGTTCACGGTCCCTCAGACTGTTGGGGGGCCATACTATAGTTTGAAAAAAACATGAACGCGTAGCTATCACATCTGTTGCTGGCCTGTGTTCGTGGGTACTGGGTGGCAGGCGGTAATGAATCCACACACTTTTTGTTGGTGCTGTGGGGCTCTGGCCAGGCCCAGAGTGTGGGATTGACTGATTTTAGCCTGCTGTTGTGTAGGCAACTAGTAACCAATGTTCCCTCTAGGTTTGGCGGCTTGTGTGCAAAATTTTCAAGTCGTGTGCAAAACTTTTTCTGAATAAAATTTTTGTGCAAACTCACACAAGAGAAATTATAGGCATTAATTGAAGTTAAAGTGATTGTAAATAGAATTAATTAATTGTGTTTAATTAATTTAATTTGAATGAATTTTGAATTGAACTTTAATTTTTAGAAAGGTTTTTATTTAAAATTAATTTTTAAAAAGCTTTTTAAAAAAGAAGGAAGAGAAAGAAAAAAGAGAAGGAAGGAAGGAAGGAGAAAAAGAAAAAAGTAAGAGAAAGGAAGGAAGGAAGCAAAGAAAGAGAGCAGGAAGGAAGAGGAAGACAAAGAAGAGAAAAAGAAAAAAGCAAAAGGAAGGAAGGAAGAGGAAGAAAAAGAAGAGAAAAAGAAAGGAAGGAAAGGAAGAGGAAGACAAAGAAGAGAAAAAGAAAAAAGAGAAAGGAAGAAAAGAGAGAAGGTAGGAAAAGAAAGGCAGAGAGAAGGAAAGAAGGAAGAGAAAGAAGGAAAGAAGAGAAAGAAAAAGGAAGGCAAAGAAGAGAGGGAAGGAAAGAAAGAAAAAGGAAGGGAAGAGAAAGGAAGGCAAAGAAGAGAAAGGTGGAAAGAAAAGGAAGGCAAAGAAGAGAAAGGAAGAAAGAAAAAGGAAGGCAAAGAAGAGAAAGGAGGAAAGAAAGAAGCCGAGGCCGCTGGCGGCGGAGACCCGAACGCGGCCCCGGGAGGGCAGAGCAGACCCCGGCACCAGAGACCGATCCTGGCCCCGTGCCGGGAGGCTGAGGCTGTCGGCAGAGCGGAGCCAACCCCAGCCCCGGCCCCGGGCCGGGAAGTCAAGGCGGCTGGCGGGTGGGAGCCCGGGAGCCTGCCCCGGCCGCATGGGGCAGGCGGGCAAGCGCGCGCACATACCCCGGACCTGAGCCTGCCTGTTCCGCCCTGGGGGAACTGGACGCAGTGCTGCCCATGGCCGCAGCAGGGGCGGGGGACGGGTAAATGACCTTGGTGGGCCGTATCCGGCCCGCAGGCCGTAGTTTGAGGACCCCTGGTTTAAGGGAATGCATAAATTCTAATTCCTATAACACTTTAAATAATGTGTATACCCAGGATTTTAACATATGAGTGGCTGGTTTTTAAAGGTGATTTGCCACCCCCAATTCAAGTGTTCTCATGCCATTAACACCTGCAGCTAACCTGTGTGATGGCTAGGGCAGAAAATCAGGAAGTGTACCCAGCTTCCTGACAGTGTAGCCCTAATGTATACTTGGTTCCAAGACTTGACTATATATGTCTGCTTGTGTGAGCAAAATGAGTGTTTGCAAAATAGCAGGCAGCTAGATGTGTAGTTGCATCATTTACATACGCCTATTTTCCAACTTACATATGGCTTTTGTGTGCACAAATGATGCATGTGCGGTTTTGGAAGTACAGGATTAGGGGTTCTTTCTCAAAATGTGGTTTGGTTTGAGCTCCTTTGCAAAACTAGTTTCTTAGTGTCAGAATGGGCCTGAGCTTTATGATGCTGGGCTGGAGAGTTGTCCTTTTCTTTTCTCCCCATCCCACAACCTACAGTTAAGAAAAGTCCACAAAACAAAAGCTCAGGCCTTTGGAATATACATTTTAAATGTTTTGCCATTAAGCAGACTCCTGTGTTGTTCAGCAGATGATGTTATGTGAGCTAGCCAATTCATTTTCTTTATTTGCCACACCATGCCCTGTTTTCCATATTATGGTTTTGCAGTATCTATGTCCTTGATCTCCCATCTCTTTTCAGTGAATGAGGCTAATTTAGTTTATAATGGTTTTCTGTAGAGAGATCTTTTTTTAACTAGCTGTTACTGTGGTCTTCCTTTTCTGCTTGCAAGGAAAACAACTTTTTAGTCACTCAGAACACATTAAATAACACCCATCTTTTCACTACTCCAAGAGCCATTGCACTGTGGAGTGAATGAAGAAGTGATCTTTGAAGTATCCACTTACACTGCTGTGTTGGCATTTCAAAGGAGATGTTCCTGATGTGGCTCATTAGGAACCATTGTAAATGACTTTGCCCAGGTGGCTTCAGTTAAAAGATTAAGGGGATCTACATCCAATGTTCCTGCCAGTAAGGCCTTTTCCTTCTTGCATGTGCAAGAGCATGTGTATTAAAAATGTTGTGACCATTTTAATTTTTTTATCTAAATGACATGCACAGTTAACATCACGATGTATAAACAACATTCATGCACAAAAGGAGAAAAGATGCTGATGGCAGAATGCTAAATAAGAGGAGGTTTGAGAAGACTGTTGAGAAATATGGGGTTGAAAGGCTGTTCCCCAGCTAGTGTAAACAGGCCCATTTCCACTGTTTTCCAAGGGGAAACATTTCCAGTCAAATGTCTACAAAAGGCCCCAGATTTTTCTCCTGAATGTTTTTAGTTCATTCTGATGCCATCATTCTGTACAAGCAGATCAAATTGCTCTCTCCAAAGTAAAGAACCTATCCTATGCCTACATTAGATTTCATCTGCTATCATGTTGCACGGTTGCCTAACTTTCTTTCTTCAGGAATGCTCCCAATTTCTTCTAGTCTTGATTAACCTAGTGTAAATAACTTGGGTCATGGCAAATTGTCCCTCACTCTCCTCGCCAATCACCTTTTTCTAGAGTAATAATAAACACCAGTAGAGGCGGTGTGATAGTTTAGTAAAAGAAACAGGATATTTGTAAGCAAAAATTATATTTCTTGCAGCTATTTTCTTTTCACTTCTTTTCACCTCCCATCTGAAAGCTTCAGACTTTACATGTATTAATTAATTAATTTAAGCCTCAGAGCAACTCTGTGAACTGGGTATGTATTATTGTCTCTATTTTACAGATGTAGAAACTTCCCCCTGACATCTCTCTACTAAACCAACAAAACATTACCTTGGCGGTTTTTTTCTAGGAGTACAGTGCAGCACAGCACTCTTATTTCTGTCCTGTTATATCTGGTACCTTATCTTTAGGAATAGGCTGTTGTAATGCCTCCCAGGTGCAGAACATGGCAAGTTAGGCATTACTGTTACTCACCAGGACTGACTGGGCATCTCAGTGTTAGGATTAAAAACCGATTTATGTGATTTGTTGCACACACTCATCCTCCAATTCAAGTTTCTGTTGCTTTTTGTTAACTGAGCATTTTGGGGCTGGGGCAATTTTTAGTGGGCCTGTGTGCCATGCCCTAGCACAAATATGTTGAAAGCTAGGGCAGTAGTAACTTTAAAGGGGTGGTGGTGGGGTGGGGAATCTCTTCCTCAGCCATAGGGATTGATCCTCCACACACCAAAGTCAACGCTGCAGATCCCGTTTGAATTCAGAGATGCAGAGCCAGGCATGTACTGAAGCAAAATTTTTCACCCTTTCAGTTTCTGTTGTTGTTACTTTGTCCAATTCTAATGAAGCTGCTTACCTCCCAGAGGAAATGGCCCACTAATGATCTGATCTGAAGTTGATTGACGCCAAAGGGTTCTTTTCTCTCACCTCAATAGTCTTTGGATCAGACCTTATGTGCCATGATTAAACAGCAGAATTTTGTCAGGTAGTTTGAGACTGAGGCCTTGTATACACGAGCACCGTATTCCGCATTAAAAAACATTACTGCGCGTTAACAAGCAAACTGTACATACGTGAAACGTTATTGCTGCGCACTAAGCGCCTTGTTGCTGCGCATTCCAACAACCACTCCGCCGAGAGTGGTAACACCAGGTGCGTCTCATCTGCTGCACGTTTGTGCTCGTGTGTAAGCTTACTGCACAATGAGCAGACTCAGGAAATGTCCCATCATTCCCTAGTCGTCCTCTCTGGACTTCCCCCCACCCTCTCTATGGCAGTGACGAAACTGTCTCCGCCTACAGTTGACTCCCTTGTTGCTACTGGCAACAAGGAAGACGCTAGGGAAACGCACTGCACCATGGGAAACATCCGGTTTACCCATGGTGCTTTGTGCTCCTTTCCTTCATCACATGATTGCAAGCAAGTACACAGGGAAATTGGAACACTGGGATACGTGCCCAGAATACAGTGCGATAATGCGCATCACAGCGAGGAATCCTGTGACGTAGCAAGGAGCGACGTGTGTACAAGCTGCAGCACAATAAAATCCACGTCAGTCTTACAGCGCAGTTAAGAAGTTGCGCTCTAATTTGATCGTGTAGAATAAGCCTGAGAAAGCAAAACCTTAGATGTTTTTGTTTTAAAATATTTGTTATCTGAATACAGAGTCATACTCTGCCTCCCTTCAAACCCACCTGCTTTCGCTGAACGATATTTAAATAGAATGTTCTGTAGCCTCAGATTGTCTATAAGTAAGTGGAATGATAACTAAGACAATTGCATTCGCAAAACTGTAAATACTAGTGGAATGTGTAGAGATCCATTTGAAATGAATTTTTTTAGTCAGGAAGACAAAGCATGCTGTGTTAAAAATATTTTGTATCATTCTGCAAATTTCTCAGAATCAAATCAAGAGGCTAAAATAGTTAATCATCTACTCCGTGTTACAAATGCATTGCCAATGTAAACTAGGTGAAAGCAATTCTGGGCTTAGGCAGACTTTTGGTGTTCTGCAACAGCAAAACAGCACCCATCTAGAGCACTTTGAGTGAGTGTCTTGTTATCTATATGTAGTCATATAGAGCTATAAGGGGGGAGAAAAAATACGAAATTTAGAGTACAAATATTTGAGTTTGGGATGGACATTCCTTTCAAGTGCAATGCTGTAAGTGAGTTATACTGGCTATCCCAGAGTGACATTAAACCCTTGATTCCACCCCACACCATCATTTATTCTGGGTATGTCATATATTCTGCTAAAATAATATTTAAGAATGTTTGAGAGTTTTCTGTCCTGCCTCAGGTACCATCTGTCTAACTGCAGAGTGCAGAAACCTCAAAAACAAAACAAAACAAACCTCACCTAAAATAGTTTTTCTATATCCTAAAAATTTAATAGCATTAATATCTGATTTCTCAGGATTTTACAGGGCTAGAAGCAATAGGATATCCTGTTTCCAGACCTGTAGAATTATATAATATCAAACATGAAAGTCATGACATGGGTAACTGTAAAGAAAAGCTGTAAGTAAGGCAGACTAATCTTAATCATATTGGACTTTGGATAACATAAATTTGGTGGGTCTTTGTCCACTTGGAAGAAAAACAGCACATATTTCCCTGGCAATTAA
The DNA here is from genome assembly GCA_007922175.1 of Pelusios castaneus. NCBI lineage: Eukaryota > Metazoa > Chordata > Testudines > Pelomedusidae > Pelusios > Pelusios castaneus. The sequence continues at coordinate 8,267,489 of ML685812.1, forward strand.
TTGTAAAAAGACAATGCCAACTGTTTGCTCCTCTGAGGACTGGGATGTTAGGTTCTGTTGGGAATGGTATAGGGGGGTAAAATACAGGGGAACAATCAAAGGTACATGGTAAATTCATTCTTCATATGATTTTACAATTTAGCACAAGATATCATTGCTATATATGAATGTGGGCGAGTGTATCTATAGATAATAACCTTCACACTTCAGTCATGCAATAATCATTCTTCACAACATTTAACTTTTCCTTTGAGAATCTCAAAGTGCAAACTGACTTGGGAAGGTTAGGAAATTTACTATTATCCCTATTTAACAGATGGGGAAAATTGAGATATACAAATGTTAAGTGTCCTGCTTGTGGTAAAACAGTAAATCATTTTCTCTGCTTTAGCCACTGAACCATATATTCCTCCCTTGATAATATCATATGGCATACTTTTCATTCATTGTGTAATTGGATCCCACAGGTCTTCCACCAAGCAAGCAAGCTGGGTTGATAGCAGAGGCTAGGAGATCTGATTTTCAAATCTTGCTAGCTGTTTTCTATTCACTTGGCTTCTGCTCCCTGCAGTCTATTCAGGTTCAATTTCAGCTTGCCTGAATTTTTCTTGACTCTAAAAAGGATCAACAAATTCACTTTATAATAAATGCAATGTGAATGTTATTTAAAACGGTCTTGTGTGGTGGAGAGCTTCCTGCCAAAACTTCTGTAATTTAAAATGTTAGACAAGACTGGAACTTGAGGGCTGGAAAGGGAATCTCAGTGGTCCCAATCTTACAGCCATCAGAGTCAATAGCCTAACTTCTGTTGACCCATATGACTGCAGGGCTGGGCTTTTTGTGACCTATTTTTGTTGACCTTCCACAGTTGGTTAAAATGGTGTGTTGTCCAAATCGCTGTTGCTTCAGGAAATGCCTCATTTGTCTTTCAAGTTGCAAGAAGTCTTTGGGTTTCAGGTTTAATCACATTGGTGTTCATTTTCTTAGCACAGGTGCAGCAGTGAACAGCAGTGAAAGCCTCCCTCCATCCTCATCTGTCAATGACATCTCCTCCATGTCCACAGACCAAACCCTGGCATCTGACACCGACAGCAGCTTGGAAGCTTCTGCAGGACCCCTCGGTTGTTGCAGGTGACTAGCCGCCTGCCTGCGAAACCCAACGTTCTTCAGAAGATGATGTAATTTAGGGGAAAAGAAGAAGAATAAAAAAAGATGGGAAAGAAGAGAAATAAAATATGAAGATTTAAATGAAAGAAAACCCTTTTCAGCCTGCTTCTCCTACGAAGTTATGTAATGCAGCTAAGCTCAAGTGTATATTTAACTTATAGTTGCTCTGCTTTGGTTTTCTTCCAATGATGCTTACTGAAAAAAAGGAATCAAAACCTTTTTTCCAGAAAATGTAAAAATAATGGCTGCAAAACCAGCAACTTGCAACCGTCCTTTTTCACACTGGCATGACAAGGTGTGCAGTAGCCACTCTATGTATGTATGTTTGTGTATCTGATTTCACTCGCTTGTTAATCGATTTTATCTAATTCTGCCTCCTTAGACAGATATAGATAGGCACACATGTTTTATCTCAGCACACACACAAGTGTGCATGATGGTATGTGCAGCTGTGTATCTATACACATTGTGTACACATACACAGGATGCACTCTAGAACTCATTGCCCATTTCAGGTGAACTACATAAATACATCAGTAACATACTGCCAGTATATAATCGGTTCAGGTTGTTCATTGATTAAGTTGTATATCATATAAGATTTGTAAAAGCAAAAATAATAGTAAATCGAGGCTGAGCTCTCTCAGATCCTTGAAGATGTAGCACCCAAATTTCAACTGATTATATATTTTAATAATGACGGTTTGTATAAAGGATGAACGCAACAAAGATTTACAAGGAAAAAGGGGAATCAATTGTGCATGCTAACATTTGTTGCTTTGATTTTTAGAACAGATATACTGAGCTAGGACCAGATTAAAAGGAAGCACATCTGTCTTTGGGAGCTGTTGGGGCTGAGGATGGAGGAGTTCTCCTGTGAATACCTAACATCTCAGCCCACAAGGACTTCAGACACAAACTTTTCATAGTGCTAATACAGTGAGTTATTTTTCTTAGCTTACAGATAGGCTTATTATTAATTATAATGTGTTTGTGTGTTAGGGGCTGAAAGGTGGGAGAACAGATTCAGATAACAAGATGGCTGTCCACACTTTTTGTATATTTTGTGATGAGGTCCTTGGCAAGCCAGGGTTTCAGAGAGAGGATGTTTGCAATCTATTTTCCCTAGGTATTTGTTGCTGCAAAGGAGTTGAATTCCCTTTAAATAATTTCCCTTGTGGTCAAATATTCTCATGTAATTAATATGTTTTGCCTTTATTTAACAGCCAAGAGCCAAACTGAGAGTGCAACAATCAGGGTCTTAGGCAGCTTTGTATATCTCTAAAGAAGCCAATCCTGAGTAAATATCAGTTGGATTTTGAAGGCTAATAATACTTTGAATTTGCATCAGTGAGTATCATCAGGTCTTTTAACAGCATACAGCAACACTATACAATTGTTTAGGGCAAGTGAAGAACGGTTTTCCCTCCTGAAACAACAATGAAAATTTTCGGTAGGCAAAATGTAATTGTCTGAATTGGAATTTAGCCAGGATTCTGGGACGCGCATCTTTCCTCTTATCCTAATGTGCTGTGCCATCTGTAATATATGCCTCATCCATATGGTAGGAAGAGTTCATCAAAATAGCTTATTCTATTTAAGTGTAATGGTATAACTTTTTTTTGACGTACAAATATTTGATTTGGCAGTTGACAAACCTGCCATCCCTAAACTGGGGAAAATATCAGACTATCAACTGAGATTTTATCAAAGTAAAAAGCAAACAAAGCTTCCACTCAAGTATGTAAAATAAAAATAAATGTAATGTAATCTCAGAGTCAATAGCTCTGGGTGGTCTTGAAATTACAATATAAAGTAATTTTTCCCCAGGTATGTTTTGGTGGCTTTTTTTCCTATTCCATTTTTTTCCATATATTGAAAACAATTATATAGGTGATTTTCTAAAAACTCAGAGCAGTAGGTGTGAAAGCAATAAGTATAAACAATAAATTACTACTGCAAAATAGATGTAGCAATATTCTCTCTTAAAGCCATGAAAAATCAAATCATTGTTTAGTAACGTACCTTAGCCCAGTCTCAGCTGAATGCAAATATTAGTGAAAATGTTTATAGGGCTACCACAATGCGTTGTGGGTGTGTCAAAAGCAATAACACTGAGGGGAATGCTTTAACAATAATAGCAATTATCAGCTCCAGATTTCAATCATCATACATCAGAGAATTCCTGTCTATTTTTTATCTTTTTGGTGTACACCATTTTCGGTTGTCTTCTCAACCAAGAAAAAGGTGGGCCTCTTGGACCGACAGATTATGCCATAGACTTAAAGACTTTCTGGACAATTGTAGTGCATTGACAGTAATGCTGTGAATATTGTTACACAGACATACGCTGGGAAGCACTCCGTAAAGAGCTACTTAACTTGTATGGGAACACTCCCAAGTTTAATCTGTGAAAACCAGAATAAGAACCATTCTCTTGTGCAGTATCATTAATTTTTCCCTTGACTTAAGAAAAGGGGGAATGCAGTCACCAGAAAATGCATCCCTGTGATTGGACTGTAAGAATCCCTAAGATAGGTGGGCATTTAGATAGACAGTATTCCCTCAAGCCCTGATTCAGCAAAACACCAATGTCTGTGTTTGAATCACACTCTGCTCAATGGGATTTACACACATGCTTATAATTAAGCATGTGCTTTAGGCCTTTGCTGAATAAGGATGAACATACTTAAGTTCTATACTCCACGAGGGGCTAAGACAACAATTATCACATTTCTTTTTTTTCTTAAGATTGTCAATCTTCCTTTTAGGCAGCTCCGTTCTTTGAAGGGTGCCAGGGTGTCCATAGTGGAGACCACACCAAAGCCATTAGCAAACAAGCAATAGACCTTGTAGGATTTGTCAAACCCTCAAACATGAGTAGTATCATTTATGTTCCCTTTGGCTCAGAAAGTTGATGTTGTCAGCATGTAACCTAAAGGAATACATGTATTGATCAACTAGAAACTACAGTGACTTTGATGATGCTCTGGATATACCTGTAGCTAGCTAAAAACCTTCATGCAGTTTAAAGAAGTTTCAGGCATCTGTCTTTCAAGCCTTTTCCTCATTAGTCCAATACTGTGGCCAACATGAAATGATGTTTGCCTTTATTCTCTCTTGCCTGTGATTTTTATATCTACCTCTGTTTTTAATAATATTTCAAATATTGATTAATACTTTTTACTTATATAAAAACTTTTATCTGAAGTTCTCAAAGTGCTTTACAGCTGTGAGTATTATCATCATTTTAGAGATGGAGTGAATGAGACACATTCTGCTTAAGTAACAGATTTATTGCCAGAAGATGCAGGTAGGCAGCTGGTGGGATTTTTCAAAGACATATAGGTGCTTAATTTTCATTGAAGGGAGGGGCCTAATAGGATGTTAAACACCTTTCTGCATCTGTAGTTATCTAATAGCTTTAAATAACTGCCCCTAAGTGATTTACTTAAATCACGTTGATAGCCATGCCAGAGCCAATTTCTGCTCTGAAAACTAGCTGTAGAGGAAAGAAGTGCTTGAAGAACTTTTCCAAGGAGCTGCTACATCTTTCTAAGTTTCTGCTTGGTATGAGAACCTTACAGGGATTACAGTGTACCAGTGCTTCAGAGAGACACTGATATTTGTCCTTAATGAACTTGAAGGAGGTTGAAAGAGACAGATTGTCATCCAGGTATTAAAATTAATCTTGCTCCTTCGGACTTGATGGCTATTGGAAGAGTGGTTTATTTTGAAGCTTGCTTTGCTTATGCAACACCCACAATGCATGACTGACTGTTCATTTCCCTTACAGAAAAAAATATGGAATGTAATAGAAAATGATCATTGGCTTCTAGAATTTAAATAGGAAAATTATACTTCTGTGATATGCTTTTAAAGACTGCTTCAAGAAATGTATAGAAAGGCTCTCATTCTTTAGATTTTTAGCATAATACCACAGCGCTCTGCTGCTTTCATTAAATTCTAAACAAACATTTCATGAGGATTATAATGTAGTTTAGGAAATTACAGTATTTCTTGAAGTTGGGCCCCCACTGAGATGTTTGCAACTCACATTTTTATTCTGAATTATTCTGGATTACATGGGATTCCTGCTGCAATCTCAAACTGAGTAGGTTATTATCACAAAGAATTTAAGTAGGCATACACTAATAGTAGCTTATTTTATCAGAAACAGAATCAAGAAAACTAATATATTCCTAAATCATTGAATTTTTTTTCCTTTTGAAATTTGTTTTTTTCATAGTATGAGGTGGCAACATTGGCTAGACCAGATGATGCTGTTGCAGTAACACGTAGATAAATTTACAAGCAAAGCTGAAACTCACGTAGGTGGTTTCATTTTCAGGCTCTTACCTGGTGCTTACTGAAGAAACTTGATTTCTGTCTGTGCCTGTAAGACAATTTCCATAACATTGCCCCTTCATTAAATGCAATCCAAGTTAATAATAGTCAGTACAGCTGTTTAAGTTTTCTGACTTTTTTTTTTTTTTAATCTAAACATGCATATGCATCAGAACCCAAACTGCTTGTGAGAAAGGGTTCGTTATGATTAATTTTCCAATTTGAAAAATTTTGGAGGGAAGAAAAAACATTTTGAAATTGTCATGTTGACCTATTCTGATTTTTATTATGATGATCAGTGTGCAAAAAATTTCAAGATTTTGACTTTTTCATTCATTTTCAAAAATCTAAAATTCTCAAGGATGGGAAAATTCTTTCTCATCCAGCTATAGTGCTCGGTGTTTTTTGAAGAGAGGATTACAGAAGGAAAACCTGTAGAGAAAGAATTAGATTTGTTTTAAATAATCTGGCAACACAAGTCATTGTTAGGTGTGAAGGTTTTTATTTTTCTATGTGCATGAGTGTGTGTTTTTAGGTTCTTAGTATAATGTTAATTTTTTAACTAAATTTCTTAATGTGAAAAAATGAGCTTTCAAAATTAATCAGACCCTGCATCTTCAAGAATCTGATATGAGCTTTGTTGAAATTACCTCGCTTTTCAAAGGCCATAATTAATCTGTGGCAGGCTCAAAATGAATTTTAATTAAAATATAGATCCTACACAAACAAAAAACCAAAGCAACCAATGGTCAGTGGATTTGCATATTTCACATATATGTAATATTTTAATTAGAAAAAAATAATTTGGGAACAAAAATGAATGTCATCTTTATTGATGAGTTAGAAAATAGCCCTGCCCAGTGGAATCTATGAGATATATTAGGTACTTGTCACCAAGACCCAATATCTTCTTCTCCCCCCCTCCCCCCTTTAAACTAGATATTGATTGCAAAAGCTGCCTAGTTTAAACCTTGTTCCTGTTCAATCTCAGCAATAAATGGCAGGTTAAGGCTTTTGCAGGGGGGTCTAAGTCTGCAAAAGGAACATTGGAAACTCCCACTGAGGCCAAGTGTGTCATTTCCAGCAGAGGCTGAATGGTTGAACTGTACAGAGGTGGCCACTTTGGAATCTAAAATTCCCCCACTGTATTTATCACTTTAGACAGACAGTTCGCTCTGCTAATTTCCACTGAACAGGACCATTCTCTTCTTCTAGAAAACCAGATATTTACAATGTAAATAGCTATAGTGATTCTTTTCTTCTCTCTAACTAATAGGTAACAATCCATCACTCTCTTCCTGTAGGAATTTTTTTTTTTAAAGGCTAGTGTATGCCTAAATGTAGTTGACCTCTGGCTAGTTCCTTGGGCAGGAAGTAGTGAGAAGGAAGATTCCCAGAGGTTTCAGTGTACATAGAGAATCATGTATCTATCTTTAGTAAATTGAGTAAGTGGGACTTTTGGCCAGTATATGTTAAAAACCACCGCCAACAGAATCTTCAAAACCTTTCTAGGAAAGCTAACTGTTCACTTTGCCGTGTCCATAAGACCTAAGTTGCACCTGCCTACAGTCCTGCATGAAAAACAAACAAGCAGTCCTGTGGCACTTTTAAAGCCTAACCAATTTATTTATCGCATGAGCTTTCCTGGGAGAAAAATCCCACTTCGAGTGGACTTCAAAGTATAATGAGAAGGACTGTAACATTAATGTTGATGAAAGTAGATTATTTAAAAAAAATACCCAATAACAATTCAATATAAGACTCCAGAATAATTTTTTTGCAATATCCTAGTTTGAAGGGGTAGCCAGAGCCAGGGAGCATAGATAAACTGAAAGTAAGTGACAGTTGATAAAGAACTGAACCCTTAATTTGTTTTCTTTGCCCTTCTGTGTTCTCTGTGGTTGGCAAAAGGGGCCTGGCTTCCTTCATCAATGTTTTGTGGGTCAATATGGACCCAGCAATGCATTCTGATAATTTTGAGTTACTAAAAGCAGAAGGGACTTTCTGACCACCTCCATTTCAAAAAGAAATTCTAGCTATGTTCTTCTCTCAAAGATACTTGTCTGTAGTGTACTGACTTGCTTTGGTTAGCTGAGTTTTAGTTCCACATGACCAATACTGACCTAGGCCTCATTGGGCATGTCTTTTGCACTCATTAACTTCAGCAGAAGTTTGGCTGTACCAAGTTATCTAGGGTCAGGACTCCAATGATATATTTTACACACTCTATATGTGAAGCCCAAAGTGTGCCTCTGTGACTGTACACTGGGGATGCTGCTGAACATCAGAATGGGACCCTCCTTACCTCTGAAGAAGCTGTAGCCAATGAGCGAACTTCACTCCTCCTTAGTGGATCTGCATGAGGCCTGGACATTGCTTATGCCCCATTTTGAGGCATTTTAAAATGCTGTGGAGCCCTTGTGCAGGGCTCCCTGTATGGAGTGTATTTCACCTAGTCTCATTTACATATATGACAGGAGAGACTCTGACTGTTCCAATAAGAAAGGTTTGGGTTGTTTTCTTTAAGAACTAGCTCTATATTCATTTAGTTTTGTCCTGGGAATCCTGTATGATTTTCAAGTAGGGCAGAGATAAGATGAGAAAAGGCACAGTGAGCTTATGTAGACCTTTCTGTTTTCTTGTCCCCTTTCCTTCACCCCTTATTAAATTAAAAAGTATAAATCAGCCCAACTCTCAAATGATTTCTGTGCCTTTAAGCAGCAGAATAGAAAAGAATGGGGTTTAAGTAACATTAGAATTGTAAATCTGTGACAAGCAAGGAATTCAAATGTCTTTCTGTGTTTAGACAGTGAGGTTATTGGGCTATGCAAAGCTGAGCCCCCTGCAATGATCAGGCAAAACAAGCTGAGCTAGTGTAGTCTTTTCCCAGTGTTTATATGAAGAAGTGAGCTAAAACATTTAATTCAAACCTTATTGATTGGCAGAGAAATTCGGATTTAAAGCCCAGACTCCAAACACTAATCTAAGGTTGTGGTTCCAAAATAGAGGGCAGTAGTGGGGATATTTTCCCTTTAGATGTACTTAATCTTCCAACACAGGTTTGATGTGTGGATTTTTTTTTTTTAAATGGTGAGGTTTGCAGCTTTCAAGATTGGAAGTCAAAATATTTGTGAGAACATTTCATGAGATTTCTGCGCAATCCAAATTTAAACGCAAACCAGGTTTGACTCCAGACCAACCCTAAGTAAGTACTAAATAATGGTGGTTATTGACCATGGTCCATATTTTCTATTTAGATGTACTTAGTCTTCCAACAAGTCACAGCTCCCATGAAGGTCAATGGGTATTATAAGACATCAACAGCATACCCATTGACCTTCATGGGAGCTGTGACTCAAACATCTTTAAATTGAAATTCCAAATTAGCAGTCTTTTTCTTTAGTCTCTTGCTGTCACTTTTAATGTCACTTTCTGGGTGAAAAGTAGCTTACGTTATACACAGATTGGTTATAGCAAATAATCTATGTTGAATCGCATTTATAGAAATGAAATCAAACCACCTTTGCAAAACTTTACCTGTCCATTTGTTCAGAACATGTAGATAAGATAAGGTGTCGTCATTGTGATTAAGGTCAGCAAGTAGACTATGTGCCTGGCAAAAATTCATGAGGATACTGCAAAAATGGATTAAGCGGGGTTAGTGCAGGTTCATTTTAGAAGTTGTTATGGCTTCAGTTAGTTTGAATGGTGGTGGCAGATGCTGGTGTGATACAAAACTAAAACCTGATCATCCTGGAGATTGAAACTGTGGGATACAGCCAGTCATTTTGGGACTCTTCACCTTTCTAATCAGTACTAAACATTGGCAGGTCACTGAGCCAAATACTAATGGCATAAGCCTTTCCTCGTTGAAGTTGGTCTCTTGAAGTGTTTTTTTAGTCTCCCTCCTTCCCCCAAGAAAAACACATTCTTCAGTTAAACAGTTCTCTGATCTGTGGCTAAGACTTTCCTCAAACCAATACAAGTAAGAGAGAATTGATGTCCATTTCAGGTTAATAAACCTTTTCCAGGAGATGATCGTGATTTTCAAATCATAATATTCTTCTAAACCCTCCTATTAGCTGCACATCTTGGAGGTTGAATTGCTAGGCAAGCATGTCTTCAAGAAAATGTCATTATCAGTCTCTTGGTGTATGGTGCATTGTGAGCAAGTTTAGTTGTCTTAATTACTAGTGATCTCTTAATGTATCTGTCATATTTTAAAATGAGCCAATGGGAAGGATTAATTGTTGTTTGTCTTGTTGATGCCTCTGGTGAATGCTCTGTCCATATCCCTGCAGGACATAGATATATATAATAGTAATTGGGCCAGGGAAAAAAATAGCTCTTTTCTGAATGCTTTTGCCTGATTGATAGACAGTCATGAGCTTTTGTTAAAGTCTCCTTGCAGGAAGCAGCTGGTTATCAGCTCTGCAGAGAGATACTGTTAATGTGGAACAAAGGATTGGTATTTAAAAGTTTACCATCGTACATTTTCTACCTGTATTTCACCTCAACCAGAGCTGGAAGTTGTTTTCCCATTTAGAGGATGATTGTGGAAGCAAATTTATGATTTCATCTTACTCCAAACTATGTATGTTGTTTGCAGTGGTGTTGTAGCGAGGTTGGTCCCTGGATATTAGACAAGGTGGGTGACGTAATATCTTTTATTCAACCGACTTCTGTTGGTGAGAGAGACAAGCTTACTATCTGCACAGAGCTCTTGCTTCTCTTTCAGCAAGAGAAGCTGGTCCAATAAAAAGATTTTATCTCCATCATCATGTCTCTATGACCTACATAGGCAGACATTGAAATCCCTGTTTTTTCAGTGAACCAACCTACAGGAGAAGGGGTGAGTAGGATGGAGATTCTTATAAGGTCATCTACTCTCTGACTGACATATGTTGGGGGGAAAAGTCCTCTGTGATGTTTGAATCTGGCCAAGAAATCATCTGCAGGTATCATGAGAATACCACTCTATCAGCTGAAAACACTCCTGCCTAATATTGGAAGAACACAAATGATGTGATGTTGTAATTGGCATTCTAGAACAGATGGTACTTGCCCATTGAATCCACTGTGTGACAGGGATCACTCCCCGATGCTTTAGGCACACAGGTGATGGAAAACACACCTCAATGCACAATAGCAGGAAAAATTTCTTCTTGGTGATCATTTTATGGTGGGAGGTATCAAGCTTATTTGTGCCACATTCTCCAAAACCATCTTCGAGGTGTTGGACCAGATACTATCTTTTCAGCTTCAATCCTCTCACCTTATCCTAAAACTAGGGGCGCAAAGGAAGGGAAAGAATGATCAGTGTTCTTAATTGTTATGAGACCTCAAGCCAAGAGGAGAGGTTTGAGATGTCCCTGCAAACCCAAATATGGGCCAGATTTGCCAATGAGGTTAAAACAAAACAAGCCTTGTGTGTAACCCGAAACAAGATTAAGTAAACCTACTATCTTTAAGAAAAAAATCAATATTCTACAGTAATGACCCCAAGCACTGTAGTAGCAAAACTGTCATAAGTTGTCCTGTTTGGAGCACTGTCTCAGGTAGAACAATCAGATTCAGTGTGGCAGGATTCCAACGCCAATTCAAGGAAGCATGATCAGAGAGAAATCTAAACCAAGAGTTTGCATTATACCTTTCTGAATCACAATTGCTAAGTGCTGGATGGAAGGGGGAGGGGACTGAGAAAAAGAGAGGAGTGATCTATAAAGTCACTTTGCCTAATAAAAAAGGGGCTAGAAATGAAGCCCACTATCTCAATACTGTGAACTTTGGAGTTCTAAGGCAGAGTCCTGTCCAAACTGCAGCTGATGATGTTCTTGATGCTTATGCACATTTCAGCTAATGCTTCCTTTCTTGGATCAAGCATGTTTCTGCTGCTCCATTAAGTTTTCTGGGGGGGTTTAAATATTTGCCAGTTATCTTGATTCTGTGAGTTCTCACGTCTCCATGGGATGACAGTGAAGGAAAAACTCAATAGATCAGTCAAGAGTGTCACTGGCAGACATTTTCATGGCACTGTACGGCATTTAAAGTATGGTGAGTCCTGTGAAAATCATTTGCAGGCCTGTGACTAAAATCCCCCAAAATATGGAAATATTTGACTCTGTCTTTCAAAAGTTGAGCCTATGGGTAGGAAGGAAGTGTGTTCATTTTTACAATAGGGTTTCTCAAACTGGTACAGACCGCTGATAAACATGAGACTAGTTTGATGAAAATCACTTACTGCAAGAAAATGACTGTGTCAAAATGGAAATGACATGGTTACATTGTTCTTTCTTTGACATAGCTTAATTGTTATATTACAGCAAACTAAACTCTTATCTAAGTAAAAAGAAATTATTTCCAAGGGACATAGTTAGATTGCTTTCTCCCCACCTCCGCATTGTCCTTGCTTCTTTCATCTTCCCAGAGTTTAAGATCAATGGCCTTTAAAAGCGTACATGAAATAAAATATGGTCCCAATAAGTCCTGATACAATAAAAAGCAAATGAATGATGTAACTATGTAGATACCTGCTGACAGCCCCATTTCACTTCCCAAACAGAAGCGAGTTATCTGTCTGTAATTATCACCCTTTGAAGTTGTCCACTGAGGGGATTTCTACCCTTGCGTATACACTTCCTATGCATGATCACTTTGCATAAGTTTGCCAAGGTAGTAGAGAGTGTGGGATGTATTACAACTGGTAACTGGGAAGAAAGAATACTTATTTATCTGTATTACTTATTGTTTCTCAAAAATATAGGATAAAAAACCCTACCATTAAGTCCTTCCTTCAAGTATGGTAAGTTAATACACAAAAGAGTCTGTCACAGTAAGTAAGCATTGATCCAAAATACCAAATGTTTGAAGAATAACCACTTTCAGATCCACTAGTGTATAATGAAATTAAATCTCTGAGGGGGTAACATCTGCCATGTAATCCAGAGTTGCCATCAGAGAGGATCTGACTTCATCACCATGTTAATTAATACCTTCCTCTGTAAATGGTCCCTTTTATATATTCACAGACAAGTGACACAATCAAGTCCCAAGAGATTGGGAGTGGATATGAGTGTGGTGTAGCGTTGATAAATTATACTCTTCTCTAGAACTGGTTTTTCATAAATAGTTCTAATTACTCTGTGACCCAAATCACTTCTGTTTAATTACTCTCTACTTAAATCTAAAGCAGAGGTGTCAAACATTGGCCCGCGGGCTGCATTCCTCTTTCATCTGGTCCACGACTGCGCTCAGTGGGACTACACTCTCTCCCTGAAAGAGAGACATCTCGCATACCCGGAGCTCTGCACTGCTGCGAGAGTGGGTGTGTGTCAAGTCTTGCCACATCATGGAGCGCTGGGTATGAGAGACTGTGCTTCACAAGACCACATTCTCTCCCAGAGAGAGAGAGGTATTGTGGAGTGCATTTTCGCATACACAGCACGCCGCAATGCTGCTAGAGTGCTGTAGTATTTTGATTTTTGATATGTCCGGCCCACTTGAAGTACATTTAAGTCAAAGCTAGCCTGCCATAGCAAATGAGTTTGACACCCCTGATCTAAAGCATTCAGTGAGGCTAGTATCATCCACAGAATCCTGCTGCTCCCTAGCATGGAAAAACTAAGTACATTTTTCTATCACCTTATATCATATCTTCTACTTGAAAACAGAACATGCCAGCATCACCCCCATTAAGGGACATTACAGGGAATATATGGTAGGTAAAAATAAGATTAGACCAGTTATTGATTAAGGAAGTCATTTTGCTCTGTAATGGAGCTTTTAAAAAAATTATGATTACACTTGCATCCATGATACATTGTTTAGAGCAGATGTCCCATAAGCAAAGGACAATCATATTACATCAACATTATACTCTTGCTCTGAGGAACTACTTACTCAATTTGTATTTTATAGCAAAGAGTACACAAGGAGGCAATATTTCTACTGCATTGGTACATACAAGCTATCAAGTCAAAATGCAAGAACAGTCACATCACAGTATGAATGACAGCAAGAGTATGTTATTTTGGCACACAAAAAATCAAGTGGGAGAATATTCAGGGTAATACATAGCACCAGACTATCAAGAAATAGGAAACAGCAGAAAACTTTACAGTTCATTCTTCAAAGTAAATGATTATTTACCCTGCCAATTTTTCTGTATAATAGAATCAGTTCACTCATCTCTGGGGTAAAGAATGCAAGATATGCCTTTCTCTACGGACCAGTTATATGGTAGTTTTAATATAGTATGAAGAATGGAGGATCTAGCACACTTTTCCTGTTCAATATCAGAATACTTTTCCTTAAATGTAACCTTTATCATTTACTATGTCTAGAAATGCACAGTATGTGAAACAGGAGCCCTGGCTGAAGCTATGGTGCAAACATCTGGCAAAAGTCAGTTACAGAATTGTTTCAAAGGGCCTGACTCTATATTGCCTTAAACCTTGTGGCATTGTTTATGTGTGTGAAAATTTGTGCAACCTATGCCCTGATTTGGGAGTGCTGTATACACACATGCACATCAGTATTGACCCAAGGTAAAGGCATTCAGATATCATGGCGATGGATGGCCTTATAACAATCCTAGAAGAAGGTGAACAACAGGGTCAAGTCAGGTCCAGGGCATTTGGGCGTGGTCTCAAGACATAAGGCTGCATATTAAGTATGGTCTCTTATGCAGCTTTCACTGTTCTTCACTTTGGCACACTTGGGTTTTTTAAGGCACAATATAATGATACAATTAGGAGTTATATAACCATAATTCCAGGGTATTACAATGCATAAGGCCTAGATTTATTCCTTTTATTTTTCCAGGCATTCAATGGTCTGAGTCATAATAATAATAGATCTAGTGCAGTTGCTTTTTTGCAACTGCTTAAACCAAAGGAAAAGAATAGCTATTTAAAAAATAAATGTTGGCCATAAAGAGTGCAGAACAATCGTTTCAGCCAAGCTGTGTGATTTACATAAATTAATGAACTGGTATCTTATTAGCATTATCAGCCAGTCAAAACTATTTTGTGGTTATAAGCAATTTTGTAGTTGATGCTATGTTTAGCATTGAAAACTGATGGATGCACACCTGAGAGTCATGTCAGGACCAAATAATTTCATTACAATTATTGCTGTGTTAGTAGCTATCAAATAAAATCAGCACAATGGAACAAAGCAACATATTCCAGTTAGAAATTATCTTAATGCAGAAAAATGCTTGAAAACAATTAAAAAATTAAAACTGCTACTTACAGCCCAGATCCTAAATGAGATTCCACAACAAATATGCTGCAGGAGGACCAGGCTTTGGAGCTCCTGCAAGGAGATATTCTTTTCCCCACAGTGTAACGTTCATCCTACGCTAAAAGAAGGAAGAGGCACAAGGGGGTCATGTGACAAGAACAGCCCATAAGTTCAAACACTGTGAATCCATACGTGCCACACTGTGGACAATGGCAGCTGCTCTTCCTTTCCTAACTTGGGAGAATGGTTTTCTGCTTTGACTTTCTTCAGAACAGTGTCCTGGGAGCAAAATCCCAGTTACTTGAGCTTGGCACTTTCTTTCCTTTACCAACATCATTTGACTTAGACTTTGTTGGGTCTAATTGTCAGATGACACATTCCCACTATGAGCAATATAAAATGAAACATTTGTTTTCACATTAAATTGCAGTGTCACCGTTCGTTTACCTGGCAGAATGCTCCATCAGGTCTCTCACCAGGCCTGTTTTAACCAACTCCTGGGTTTTTAACTTACCCTCCCCTTAACAAGCTAGAAAACTGAGGTAGGCAGCTCCCAAGGCTGGAAAAGAAAATGCCATTCTTGAGGCCTGCAGGATTTAAAACAATGCCTGAAAGATGATTTTAACCAACAGGAGGGTGATAAAGTTTGGAGTGCCCCAAAATAAACCTTTTCTCCTTCATACCCGTGACCCTTAGAATGAAATAACTCCCCACCCCCAAAAATCAGCTACTGCAGGAGCCATGTATATTGGTAAACAATGCATTATGTTTTCCCCCTTATCTCCTGCATGGCTGCCGGGTGGTTTAGAATTAGGGAGTTGTTTGGAAAAATGAAGCTCCTACACTAACTACAGTCATCGCTGCTGCATGGAACTGATGCCTATATTCTCACTTTAACAATAACACTTATCAGCCCAGTTCTGAACTCCTCAGTCAGGCGAAACTCCTGCTTTACGTCCAGCAGGAGTTCTGTCCGAATAAGGAGTGTGGATTGAGGGTCAGACTCTTATGGAGATTGAAGAATTGAGGAGGAGGAAGAGGATGTTCATCTGCTAAGACTAGATGTAATTGCTTTATGTAAAATAAATAGATGACCAATTTTTTGGTACTGTTTGTGACTGATTTTGTTCTGGTGTGAGAAGGCGATACGTGCACGGTTCCTCTACAGCAGTGCGGTGTAAAAGTCTGGACAGCTCCCCCTCCTCCCCTCCAAAAACAAACAAAACCCTCCAGCTCCAAACAGTGCCAGACTTTTCAGAAAAGTATAATCACTTCAGGAAATGACATAGATGCGTCTCCTGTCCTGAACTAATTATATTTTTTTAGAAGGAAAGAAAACAGACATTTGAAATTTTAAATTTATTGTGTATGAATAAATACTCTACGTGTGTGATGGAAAATAAAAAGAACACTTTGAAATCAGAAGCAGTGTTAATTGTTTGACATACCCCTTTGCGCCCTCCCACCCCACTTCTGTGTTTTCAAGAGTGACATTCATATCAGCCATATTACAGCAGCACCTGGAGGCCTCAGGCAAGGTTGAGGCCCCATTGTGCTAGATGCTGTAATGAGCATAATGACACATAATGCGACAGAATTTATAATCTAACTAGACACGGCATAGAGCAGCAAATGATTACTTAGTGATAGAGCAATGAGTATCTCCCAAGGCTCAGTCCAGTGCCCTATCCACTGGCACACACCACCTCTCAATCTATATTCCCATCTAATTCAACAAGCACTGCCCCCAGGAGAGATTTGTTGAACAGTCAGACTAGAAACTTACCTCCAGAGGAAGTAGTGGTAAGTGTTCTTGGACTAAATCCATTTTGCCTTAATTGTTGTTAATTGTCTCTCTAAAATCAAACAGACTACTTGCAAAAGCATTAATCAGAAGTTGGTCCATTTTGCCATTCAATGGAGCAGCTTTTGAACAGGTTTATTTTTCAACAGAGAAAGGTCTAGTAGAAGAGGCCCTAAATAATATATGAATATTCTTCAACCATCTCTCTGACACAGAGTTAAAAATTGAATAATTATTCAACTAAAATGCAGTTTATAAACAAGATGAATTTGGTTATCTTTTTAAAGGGATATAAAGTACAAAACCCTTTAATTAAAAAAAAATTGCTATTTTTAAGACCCACATTAGAACCAAAGAAATTATTATTTCATCCTTTTGACAGCATGAACTTTTGAATGAATAGGAAGTTAAGTTCTTCTTCATCCAGAGATCCCATATCACACTTCATGCACCTCTTTAAACCTCATGTTGAGGACTTAAAAGCACAGGGCCCTCTGATCCGAACTGAATTTTACTAATGGAATCTATTGCTTTGGCATGTTGAATTAATCATCATCAATAATGCCAGCACAGATCAATATGAGTTCCACTTGAGAAATGGCTACAGGATCCAGGCCACAGTTGATGTGGTAGTGTTAATCTTGTGACTGGAAAATTATGCAAAAATAATAGCTATTGCTATTTTGGCTTTTTTCATTGCTAACAGTGATTTTTTTTCTTTTTGCTTAAAACATCGCTGCCATAAACGTGTATTCCTTTAACAAAGAGTTTTAAATCAAATTCAGAGCCTTCACTACTACAGAGGAAAATGGGGGCGGGGGGGGGGGCCGCCTCAGAACAGCAGCAACAGGATTTGGAATCAAACAGTAATATGCAGAACTAGAGACATGAGAAACCAGTTTAAATCCAATCTTCCATTGTAAATACTGCTACAACTATCTTTATCTGTTATTTACTGGAAACTGAACTACAGGGAGAAGAGACAGTTGCTCTGGAAAACACATGTGCTCAAGATTCCTTAGATACACCATCTCCTTTAGGATTCTGAAGCAAGGATGAAATGGTCTGACATTCCAAAAATCAAAAGTATATTATGTATAAAGGTTTCAGATTCCAAAAAGAAAAGTCCAAAACTTGTCAGATGTTAATGTTATATTTTTATAAAATTATTTACACTTCTCTTTTTGGTCATGGGCGAGTCCATTGGCACAAACAGCACAGCAACATATTATTCTTTTGTTTTAATAACTAACATTATATAGATTTTGTTTATCTTCAGTCCCCCCAGCAAGCAGGGTAACAAAAAAAAAATCAATATACAAAATAAGCTGATGGTAACACAATGCCAAAAATAGCTTATGTTAAGTGCAAGGAAGAAAAGCCTTGGTATAAAGCTTGATTGCAACAACATTTCAATTTACCAGTTTAAATACAAGACTTGCATTAAAATATCTCTTGAGATATGTCTTTTGTTCTCTCTTTAAGATGACTTTTTTAAAATCTATATACACATTCATTGTAACACTTGACACTAGCATTATGAAGCATTCAAAAGGTATGATAAAAACTTGGTAAGTCACACTGCAGTATGGGTGGTTAATGTCTATAGGTTTTCTTCTTTCAAGGGTTTACAACATTTTTGTTGAGTGCTTGCCTCAGTCAGGTGACCAGCCACCTGCTACACATATAATACCACAGCAGCCCTTCCCAGAATCCCCCAGGCTTAGTTTCGAATGCTCACTGAATCCATATGGTGTTGCCCCTCTCTGGCCTGCGAGGCTCCACTGTTAGCTCCCCAAACGTTGAAAAAAACTGCTCCATCTCTTTCTGTAGCATGTCATTCCTCTTCTCTGCATCATCTTTGGCTCGCTCTGCATTGCGCATTTTGATTTCTACCATTGTAAACTTCTTCCTTTCCTGATCCAGCTCATCATGCAGGGTCATCATTTCTGCCTCGAGGGTGAGGTTTCTCTGTTCCAAGCTGCAGACACAGAAATATAACAGATAGATCCTAATTGACAGCTTTCACTGTATTGCTCAGCGCAATAGTTTTTACATTTACAATGCTTAGCCCAAGTTTCTTTGAAGGGACAATTTTAAAGTAGCTGTTTTCTTACTGAATGTTTACTGCTGATTTGTCCCGCAAGGAATGATGGAATCTTTAACCATTGGATTATTTATAATTGGTGGGTACAAACCACTGGAAACATATCTGTTAAGAAATAGCTCTGTATTTGCTAGGAATGGGCCCTTTCTTTCTCCGAGGCTTAAAGCTGGTCCCACGCTGGTTTGGCATGATTTGGTCTTAGTAAATCCATGCTGGCTCCTAGTGATAACCCCTTCATCCTCCAGATACTGGAATACTGAATGTTGTATACATTGCTCTTTTAGCTTCCCAGGTATCAAGGTCAAGCTGACTGGTCTATAGTTCCCCAGAGCCCCCTTTTCTCCCTTTTTAAAGATAGGTACCATGTTAGCCCTTCTCCAGTCTTCTGGGACCTCTCCTATCATTCAGGAGTTTGCAAATATTATTGCTAGTGTCTCCAATATTTCTTCAGCTAATTCCTACAACCCTCTATGGTGAATAGCATCAGGCCCTGCTGACCTGAATTCATTCATATTAGACAGAAGATTTCTCACATCATCTTTACTTTTCCTGATCCCGCACCTCTTCCTTTTTGTTGTCTATGATAATTTTGTTAGTCATCCAGTCACATGTTATTTTTGAAACTGCAATTGATGTGAATTGTTTAAAAAGTTACTTACTGTATTTTAGAGTTTATGTAAAGGACCAGGACCACTAATAGTATGATCTAATACATCATCATAATAATGCATGTCAAACAATGAATATGTTCCAGCAACATCAATATTATCAACACAGGTCAACATATTGTCATGTACGCAGTTAAAGAAGTGTTCTCCTTTTGCTTTATGGGCACTGTACCTTTATATTTCCACAAACCTGTGGAAAAATGGAATCAGCAGCTCAGAACCATTGTGTGTTCCACTTCAGATATAGTTTCTTACATAGGAGACATGGACACACCAGGCTGTTTCTTGTAAGTGGCAGAGATAGGAACAGAAACCAAATCTCCTGGCTGTTAGTTTAGTGCCTTACCCAGCATATCACTTTGCTGAGGTCATAATGAGACTACTTTACTCCATTCCACATTGTTGTGTGCCCTGATTAAGGGCAGGCACAGAGTTTGGATATAATCACTCATCAGTTCATGCCCCCTTTTTCTCTAAATAAAGACTTAATTTAGTGTGGTGCTGAACTAGGAGAATTAATGAGTGGTAAATTATCCTCCATTTAGAAACAATTAGGAATTTATTTTCCTAACATGGCTCAGCTTTACCTACTTTAACAGCTCTTGAATGAATAGGAAAGTTTCCTGCAAAGTAACAATGAGGAAATGTGCCTCTCAGCTGAATTTATAATTAGATGAAGAGAAAATCCTATCCACCCATCCATTTGGGATATTCTGCCTTATGCAAAATCAACTTGTTGAGGCTGATCTGAAATTGCATGTCACAGTGAGGTAATTGCTGAAGATGAAAGGCCAAATTCAATCTGATATGTAACTTGGTGTCCATTTGAATTTTACTCATGTGCCATAATAACATAACCAACAGCATTCACAGTTTGAATTGTGGAAGGACGGGCAGCCAGGCTAAGGTAAATCAACACCTGTCCATCCTTAATTTACCTCTCCCCTATTATGTGCACGGCCCCTGGTTGAGTTATATGATACAATGGCTGATATTCAGTAACCCACCCAGGAGCAGCACTGACAAGAATTGAGTCAATTTCACTTCACTGTGGCTGCTCAGGAAATCTATGAGTAGCAAAGGTACCTACTGCTGGAGCTACTGAAAGGGAAAGAGAACACAAAACAGAATATGGAGAAGTGGTAGAATAATGGAGACATCTTCCCTCCTTGGGATGCCTAGGGGTTAGAATAGCACAGACTGTACCCTCAGAGTCTGTGAAACTGAAGGGGGAGGGAAAACCAAAATTGCACAGCTTCTAAACTTTCAGCAGCAAGAAGGGAAGGAGAACGTACAAGCCGGAAGCTATGGACCCCATCCCCCAAGAAGGAATGGAACCCCTGCAAGGAGGTACAACATTCTTTCAGTTCCAGAAGATAAGGGGTAAGGCCCCTAGGTTGATCCTGTACTTCACTGATACACCATGCCCTATTTCCATCTTTGCCCATCAGCCTCTGACTCATACATGTCTAGAACTATTCTTACATGAGCTAATATAGTGAAGTGCCACTCGAGGAGGTTACCACCACCCTGGATATGTGGAATACGATTCATTTTTTTAGTGAAATGGTACAAGAATTCACAAAGCCCTGACTTTCCTGTTGGTGCCCAAGGAACATGATCACATATCTGTGTCAAGACAGAAGTAACATTTTGGAACAAACTTTATCACATAGTGTCATGACATTGCATCATGATGGCCAAGTTTCACACAGTGGGACTAACACAGAAAGGAAGAAAATCTAGCAGAGAGGGTGACTCAAGATGCAGAAAATTTCTGACAAAACAATATTTTAACAGGTACTATAAAGCTTCTGTAAAGGACAGTTTGAGTTTTGCTCAAAACTCCTAAAAATCACATTTCATGACTTATTTGGAGTCACAGCCATGAAAAAACCCCAAAATACTGTGATAGCATCTAAACTTCAGAGATTACCTCTTCTTGTGTGCTATTTGCCAGTAGGATTTTTGCCATAGCTATTAAATAAATCAACCGTCTCTGTGTGTTTGTCTGTATATAGTCCGTCCAGGGATTTGAGTTGTTATACTTTTATTATACTTTACATTGTTGGAGGATACCTTGTACAGTGTGGCAGGGATGTGCCTATTGCACAGAATTAAAACTTCTAATCATCATCATCATCATCATCAATTTGTACCTCAACATCTTTACCCATGCTGCAAAATTGTATATATATTAACAGTGAAAGAATAGAACCAAGTCTTTTGCTGAAAAGAACAGGTCATTTAAAAGAATTGCCTCTTCCATTAGTTTTAAAAGGCTACCAGATAAATTATTTTAATTTTGCCTTCAAAATGCCTGAGCAACAGCAAACCCACTTTCCAGTTGTTAATCAGGGCTGCACTCCAAATGAAGTAAACAGAAGCCGCCTTATTACATCAGACCATTCCGAGTTAATGGGACCATTTTCACATCTACTGGGACAAAAGAAAAAGCCCAAACAAACAAATTTAATTTAAAATGTTTCAATGGTGGCGTAAACGTTTTCTGTAACAGTACAGAATTCTTTGCTGGATTTATCTGAATGTCTGGCTTGTGGGAAGAAAAGGCCAACTCAGAGCTCTGCTGCACTTGTACACTGCTTTTGAACAGTTTGGATAAGTTAATTACTTTAGTGCAGTCTATTGTTAAAGAGCGTAATTCAATTCAGCTAGCGAGGCTCTGGGGAAGATTATCCAAGGCACCTAAGGGAGCGAGGAACGCAAGTCCTATTGAAAGTCTCCCTCCTGCCTCATTTTATTTAATTTCCGTGAAGTGAACAGGCAAATCCTGCTCCCAGTACCAGCTCAAGTAGCTGAACTGTGCCTGGGAATGACTCCGTGCCTGAGAGGAATGCTCCTATCTTCCCACGTCATAGAATGGGAGTAGAGCTGCTCTGGCCTCAGGATTGGAGTAGTCTATGGCAGTGGTTTTCAAACGTTTTTTCTCAGGACCCAGTTGAAAAAATCATTTATGCCCACGACCCAAGAATGACATCTTTCAGCAATGCATTCCAGTCTTTCGGTGGCGGCTGCAGGATGCGTTCCGACCCAGTGCCTGAGGGTCTGTGACCCAGTACTGGGTCCCGACCTGTGGTTTGAAACCCACTGGTCTATGGAGCCCTTTCATCAGCTTGCACTCGTGACCCTGCCGCTCCTCCCTCAGGGATCTTTTGTACACAGTCATCTTGGAAGCTACCATGGCAGTGTACTTCATGGGGCACAGTGGGTCTTCCCAAAGTAAAATCTGCCCATACAGCAGGACTTCACTGGTCCCACTGCCCTCCGTACCCTCTGATAAAGGAGAAGGATTTGGGGGTCTACACATAAAGCCAGCCAAGAATTTGGAATGCTTTATAATAATAGGACTCATGCGCCTCACTCCCTTAGGCGTGCTGGATAATCTCTCTCATACCTTCACTACCTGAAATGAAATATTTTTTACTTAATATGCTAGCATTATCATTGTTCCGCCATCGTTCTCTCAGACATCCAATCTGCTGCTTTTGCTTGGTATAGGGTAGGAAAACTCAGCTCAATTCTATGCTGAACCCATGTCCAGGAAAAGTGTGCAACGTATTGTTTAAAAGAATCCAAACAGGGTATTTGTAACTGTTTGGATCATGGATAATTTAATGAAATTTTTTGAAAGCACAGAAAGATGACACAAAGTAATCCTGAGGTAGCCACCCTGAGACCGTAACATCTCATAGCTTTCCCAAACCATTGTGTGAACTCTCCTCTCCTCTTGAATTTGCAAACTGAAGCTGTGGATCTTACGGAAACAGTGATTTCACATGCTTACTAAATGTAGGCCACCAATCTGAAAACAGCGATTCACATGCTGCGTCTCTAATCTTGGCTGGAAGCACAAGGCATGCACATATGCAAGTACAAAATATGGAAAGAAATGTTATCTGCTTTTTTTCTCCAGTGTCAGACTGCATTTGGTTTGAATTAGGGATAAAAAGTTCAAGTGGGCTCTTATTTTATCCAAGCAGTTTCTCCATCGCTACCAATTCCAACATTCAGAATCACTGGGGCATGGGATAATAATGGATAATTAACCTGCCTCTCATCTATATAATTAGCACATATGGCAGAGATAAGCCATCTTACCTCTTTATTCTTGTTTCATACTCCACCTTCTGTTTTGCCATCTCCTGCTTTAAGCTGGACACAAGGCTGTGCAGAGCGCTGTGGTTGCTCGTGTTATTTGTAACAAATGTTTCACTATTATCACTACTGCTGGTGGCCCGGCTGCTGCGTCCTTCCACACTTCTTCGGTCAGTTTTACTTTCATAGTCTCCTTGGTTGGAGGGTTCTTCATGTGGTGGCCCATCTAGCACTGTGTCTTCAAAATTACCTCCATAAATGTCTTGCTCTGGGCAGGTGGTAGTAGACGATCGACAGGAGTTGGAGTGTTCAGGAAGGGATATTTCACAAGAGGATGTGGACCACGTAGCACTATCTATACTCTGTTTATCGTCTGAATTTACCATGGAGAATTGCTGGTGGACATTGTCATAGGTGGAGAGTCTGTTATGCTGACCTGAGTCACTCACCAACTCCTTCTGTTTACTATCTCTCAATGTGACGTACCCATTGGGCATCCAGCTTATGTTCCGGCTGTTCAGGGAGTTGCTGTGTGCATCCGTACTTGAAATGCCCAGTCGCATGCCTCCATTCTGCACGCTGTGTGTGCCCATTTTAGTAACAGGACCTTTCAGGGATGATGTCCTCCTGGCCTGCAGGATACCATTCGGTAAGGTCTGGGTTTTCTCATGTCCCTCCACAGAGCTGCTGAAGGACCCATTCGTGACTATGCCACTGCCTTTATTAAAGGCTGGATTTTTTTTCACCATGAGAGGTGGGCTTCTTGTGACATCAAGTTTGTGGATACTGTTCCTTGGGCTGTTTGACTTGCTCCCTGGCAGTGCTGTGGGAGACCCATTCTCCATGCTGCCCCTCTGAGAAGGCTCAGGCGTGTCCCAAGAACAACGTCTCACTGCTGTCTCTTTGTTGTTATTGTTCTCTTTGTTCTGGAGCTGGCCAATAACCATTTTCTTCTGGATCTCATTGTTGTTGTTACACAACTCCTGCTCTGTCTGAAGGTCTGTGTCCTTGGGAAATAGCTGTTCATGTTCACTTATCATCACTGACATCAACTGCTGGACTACTACGGTACCTGAAAGATACCAAATGAACCACAGTTAATGAGGTAGTTTTGACAACAGAGTCCTGTGGCACTTTTAAAGACTAACAGATTTATTTATCGCATGAGCTTTCGTGGGAGAAAATCCCACTTCGGACGGTGGGGGTGTGACGCTGTCAGGATTTAAGGAACCATTTATGATATTATTTTGTATTAATATTTTATGATTGTTATAATCCATAGGAACTATGCCATGTTTGGTGTCAATAGAAAGGTAATAATTTGTGGGGAATGATTATATAGTTTATGTGGAGGATTTGTATTCATATCAGAAGTTAGGAATATGATTGTTATATTTTAACTTGTGTAAGGCTGGGGAAACTCCCCAGACTCAATGTCTACCCAGCCATTATCTCCTTAATGGCCCATTAAGGAAGCTCCCCAGTATAATGGGGTGAAGAAGAAAACCTGTTGAGCCACTAGGACTTAAACATGTGACTCAGCTCCAGTTTGATTGGAGAGACCTGCACACAGCATGGAGAAGGCCAGAGGTGATAAAAGGCAGCAACCCCAACTCCATCTTGCTCTCAAGTCCTCAGTCTACAGCCAACACCCATCTTTGGAACTATTCCTCTGAGACTGAACAAAGGATTGAGGCCCACCCTGATGCTGGGTGTTTACCAGAGGAACAAGCCTGCAAACTGCTTTTCATGAACTTTAAATCATTTGTATGTATGTGATTCGCTTTGACCCTTTAACATCTCATATTTTGCTTCTTTTCTTCTTATATTAAACCTTTAGTTGTAGTTGCTAAAGGATTGGCTACCAGTGTGGTATTTTGGGTAAGATCCAAACCTATATTGTTCTGTGTGCTGTGGCTGGCCCTTTGGGGTCAGGAGAACCTATATCTTTAAGGGGGCGTGCAGCTAAGTGGGAGCCAGAGGAGCTGGAGTGCAAAAAAGGGAGCTGTTTCTATTTTGGACAGACTTCTTGGTACCCAGTGTGGGGAACCAGAGGCCTGTTTGTGTCTGATAGGGAGACTGGTTTAAGTACCACCCATCAGTGTGTGGGGAGTCTGGCTCCCGGTTTTGCAGCTTGCCCTGATTTTTGCATGTCCAGGAAGGTATCCCAGGAGGCCCCGGTCAGATTTTCTCCCACGAAAGCTCATGCGATAAATAAATCTGTTAGTCTTTAAAAGTGCCACAGGACTCTGTTGTCTTTCTACAATAGACTAACACGGCTACCCCTTTGGAATTTGAGGTAGTTTTGTTTGAGAAATGAACAAACATTCTTTTAAAACAGATTTTTAAAGATTTCATAAAGATGCATCTAGTTAATATATACTTAATATCTAGCTTAATATATACTTATATACTACATTTACTAAAATATACATAGTATAGTTTAGCATTTAATATATATTATTACAACTTTTATGCCCTTCCATCCTATCTCCGTTTTCTTGTTCCAAATCGCCACAGCACATTCAGGTCCCTATTGTCCCCTTTCCCAGGAAGAAACAAAAATGCACTTGTTTGCTGGTGCACCTTGCTACCCATTCTGCACTGGCTCTGGTAAACTGGAAAATGCTTTGGGGGCAGAATTTAGGCTTCACCCATTCCTGTTAGCAGCTACCCTCCCCTGCAAAGAGCCTGCCAATGTGAGTATCCATTACAGTGGAGGAAAAGGGATCCCTACAGCTTTTACTTCAATATTAGGGCAGGTAGAACATTTCAAAGGAGATAGTATCGTCAGGAACTAAGATAAATACCCGGGACAATAGCCGAAACTGGAAATCACTGGGACTACAGTGGGAGATTAATAAAGATGAATTATATCATTGCAATGGGTGGATTTAAGCTTAATATACCAAATATTTTTAAAAACTTACTTCAAGGCTGGGAATGTACTAGGTATCTAATATAAGGGGTCGACAGAGGAAAGGGTTTCTGGCCCACTAACTTTTTTAGCCTATCAAAATTGTGTGAGATATTTAATATTAAAACCTTTAACTACTCAGAGATGAGACTGTGAGTGGCCAATAAAGTGTGTCATGCTGTCACACTATATGGAATATGCTGATGGTAACATATAAATCACAGCTCACCCCACTTCACAACACATTATAATAAATGGCTCTGTTCCTTCTCTAGAAACCCTTAGTGCGCACGGCACATGACTTCAATTTACAGAACTATGATTTGGAACTAGACTTGGGGAAATAATGATGCATCACTGTCTCATATATATATTTTACAGAATTCTACTAGGGATTATTAAGTCTTCCAGTAATGAGGTCAGGATGCCTATAATCACCATGTTAAAGTCCCTAGATATGTTTCAGTGGCTTGCTGTGCTCTTTTAATCAATAATTTCCCACTGGTCTAAGTCATTTTATATAGGTGGCATTTGAATATCTGAGCTTTCTTCCCCCCTTCAAATATATCTACTAAAAATTCAATTTGCCATGAGGAATTGTAAATGTTTTTTATTTGATTGCTTTGGGATAGTGAAAATCTGCATTACTTTGCAACAGCTTTGATTCTACCATGAGAAATAGTGTGGAGAGGTGGTAGGGGGAAGGGAGTCAGCTTCCTTTCAAAAACCTCTCTCTTTATTCATGCATACATTATATCTTCATAGAAGTATAATTCATTTATAGTAATTTTTGAGTAATCTAAAGATGAGATACAAAGTAAAATTAAACTGAATCTGAAAAAAACAGACAGCGATTGAAATGAAGGTGATTCTGAAAAGGAGGCTTTACAGGTTGCTAATCTGCTTCCTGGACCACAGCCTTCGATTCTCAAAACCATGACCCCTCTTTGCCCTGTGGATTGGTAGTACTAGATGGAGTACTGCTGTGAGCAATTTTGCTCATTGTATTGACGAAGAAAGGAACTGCAGAAGATGATATTGTACTAGCTTCTAAGTCTGCGGGGCCGAATTTTCAGAGACAAGAAAAAAACATAAAACAAAAACCCAAAGAAAAATTCCACTCTTTGCCTGTTAGAGGGGCATTCTGTGAAGAGCCTTTGTATTTTCCTCCTAGTTCTGAGAAACAAACATACAATTTTCAGATGGAAAAAACAAAGTTTCAACATAAAAAGGGCAAAAGTCCATTGTCAAAAATAAAAGGGGGGGGGGGGGGGGGCGCGCAGAAATTTGGCACAATTTGGCACAAACCTGAGGCACAATTCTTAAGATACAAGATTTTTTCATGCTGACATTTTTGCCAGGTCCATAGTAAAATGCTATCAGCTGTATCTGGCATCCTTCCAAACACAGAGCTAGAAAGTATTGTCTGCTCTGAGAGTAACATGTACAAAAGATCTGCAGGACCGGCTTTAATGTCACCAGCAGGTGGTGTGGAAGTTTGTCCCAGATTTGTGAAAATACACTAGGGTTCACATGTGAATATTTTCAACATGAAAGCAGGCTGGTTTGCAAAAAGCTAGCTGCTTTCTCTCTAGAGTGAAAAACAGACTGAGGGGGATCAGAGGGAGATTTTAAAGAAAATAATGGTAGATACTAAAAACATACTGAAAAATTAGCTGAAAACACATGATTTTGAGTTATTTTTACCTCTTTACTGATAAAATTTGTCAATAAAATGCTCCAGCACTGTCTTCAAAAGAAAAATAATCAAGACAGTCTTCAGGCACTGCCGTAATATAATATTTACTACTAATTCTGTTTAAGTTCTAATCTGAAGAGTTACAGTAAAGTGACCTAATGTTACACCAGGCCCTGTGAAACATTATTGCTGACAACAGATTGCCAAAGGTGTAACTAACTGGAACAGTATATCTGAGTGGACAGAGTGCTGGACTGGGACTCACAAGACCTGGCTTCTATTCCTGGCTGTACTCTGTGCAATCTTGGTTAAGTCACTTAACCATTCTGTGCCTCAGTTTCCCTATCTGCAAAACAAGCGTTATGATACTGACAGCCTGCATAAAGCCCTGTGAACACTACCCCTGAAAAGCACGATAAGAGCTACATATTATTGTTATTAACTCAGCAAACATTTCTCTTAGCATTGCACAGCAAGGACTAGAATCCATCCACTTAACTCTCTCTCAGCTCTGTAGATTTTTCAGGGCTAACAGGAATATACAGCTGTAAAAACTTCTTTAGGCCACTAAAACCAGCAGATATGATTCCAACTGCACAGAGAACAAATATGTGAAGTAAGAAGTGGCCATTTTTACAGTTATTTTTCAGGATGAACCACACTTGAAGGAAACCATCTGTACTATGGTTTCTGAAGCAAAGTCAATGCACTATGAAGGAAATGTCAATTTCCTCTGCAGTAGCATGTTCAGCACAGTAGTTATTTTAAGTTACTTTGTGTGTAGACACAGCATTTCTTCCACTAAACAGGCAAATGCAATTTTTGACATCAAACCACCCAAAATATATTGCTGATGAATCTAAAGAAGTTCCTTTTTCCTGATTTAAAGTTGTTTACAATTTTTCTTTAACTCACCCTCCATGATGGTTAGAGGATCTTCCAATTTTGGGCGCAGGATGTTGGGACCAAATACAGTAGCCAGGTTTTGCACACTCATTTTATTTACACCCGAATATGACTGGACTTCGTCCAGGAATCTGTGAAAAAGAGAAAAAAGTGAGCAACAAGATCAAAAAAGGAAAGGTGGATGATGGTCTCTTACTGTAATTTTTGGATGGAATTACCATACATTACATTTGGGGATGGGGGTTAAAATTCACCACACTGTTTGAAAAACAGTTATTTGCTCCCTGAGGGTACCCAGTGTTCTGAGCATCTTGCTACCATCCCCCTTGTGAGAGAGCTTTGTTTCTGCCTGCCTGAGTTCAGCTTGGCACACCTAGCAAATGGCAACACAAGCCCTCCCCTCCATGCCTCACTCACTAGCCCCCTGCAGCAGTGGACACTCACTAAATCACCAAACATGCTGTTCACCTTAGAAGACAGCCACACTTTACCTACAGCACTCAGATAGGTTTATAGAGAAACAAGTTTATTTAACAAAGAATGGAGATTCATACGGCAGTTCACAGAAACACTGGAAGCAATATACGCCATACAAAACAAAATCGTAACTCTTTCTATGGCCTAAACTGCACTAACAAGCTTTATCTCACCCAAAGTTCTTCCCAGCATTTTCAGCCAAGTCTGGCTGAGATCCCACACCCACTGTCAGTTGACTTCCTTGGTGAAGGATGCCAGAGGGTCTTTTTTCACCCAGGATATACCAGACCAGACCTTTGATCTTCACCTGAAAGGAGTATGTCTCCCCACCACATACGCATCCAGCTGTTTATCTCTTCCTGTTAATTTTCTTTTGAAGTCTCTGCAAGATCTTCATTAACACATGCTTACGTATGCTAACAGACTTCTGTTGTAAGACCACACCACACAAAAGTTAACTCAGGAGAGAGGTGCCTCCTACCTCCTGTCTGGAGAACTTTGTCTCAAAGGCAGGTCACTCATAGGTAGCACGCCTCAATTATAAGACCTCAAGAAGATGAATTCATACACACATCTCACAGTGATTATGCCAGTGTGACACAGGCTTTCATTACAGTCCTTATATGACATTTTTGAGAGACTAGGACACAGACACCAGATCCAGGGAATCCCTGCAGCCCTTACGTATACTTGTGCCCTCTGCCAGTTGGCTCTGAGGTCCCTGGGCCACAGGAGTGCAATTAAATTCCATAGTCTGAAGCTGTGTAGTGAGACACCATTTGAACAAAGACTCTACTCTTCCCATGAAATTGTTCAAAGGAAAGAATTCCTTTTCTAAATAACCCAAGCAGCCTGAGAGCCCCTGAAATGTGTAATAAAGAGGCTCCCTTGCTCAACGCCTTATAAAGTGCACACTTCTACCCTACTCAGTTCAAAGTTTGCTTTAAGTAATATATGGTTAAAATAACTGTTTATAAAAAGGTTACTGTTCAAATATGTAGTTTATATATATTTTTAAATGTCATTACTTATATAAGTATAGCCTCAGACATACTGGTTTGGACACAGGATAACTCCACTGAAGTCAATGAAGCTACTACTGATCCACAGCTGTGAAACCATGAACATGGTAAAAAAGTGTTCTGTACTGAGTCCATAAAGTTTTCTAGGCTGATAGTCTCCTTCTAGCCCACATATAACACTATATTGGCCATACCTGTAAAGAATAAATAGATAGCTGTACCTACCAGCGTCTGTAGAAAATTTTATTTTCTAACCTAGGGCATAATGCAAATACATAATACAGCTAGGCAAAATAAGCTTTTGTCCTTGCACTTTGTAAGGTTTCTAGGGAAGGGAGCTCTTGCATATTGTACTGTGACAGGGCATATTTAACCAGGGCAGCAGTATCCTGTTACTTTTTGGCCCCAAACCAAAGCTATTCTGAGGTTACAGTTTCTAGAACAACTGTGGGGAATAAATTCAGAAAATCTGCTCTAATAGTTAGGCCATCCACTCTCCACAGCACATTGGCTGCTGCCATAAGTAGAGCCCTGCAAATCCGCAGATATCCGCATTATATCCGTGGATATCCGCATCCACAGACCCAATGCAGATATCCGCAGACCCAGTGCGGATATCCTCAGACCATTTTTTGCAGATGCAGATCGGATACGGAGCCACATATTTTTATCTGTACAGGGCTAGAGCCCTGCAAATACGCAGATAACCATGGATACAATGCAGATATCCGCAGACCATTTCTTGCAGATGAAGATTGGATATGGAGCCACATGTTTGTATCCGCGCAGGGCTCTAGCCATAAGTGAATTGACAATGGGAAATTATTTTTTTCTTGTCCTTCCTATGCAATCCCAATACTGTCTGATAATGTTCTATGAAGATCTTTTAAGCTTAGTTAATCTATACATTTTTTATATAATGTTCAAGGTTTTACCGTAATTCATAGATAGGGTGATGCTGTCAAGCAGGTGCCTGCTCATGTTACAGTACCCCTGTTTCAACTGGACACTAACAGATACATGATGGAATCTATCTGGCTCACTTGTGGGTTAATATTGATAAAACGGGTACTAGAATGATAAAAAAAGTATTAAGACTCTACTGAATGCTTGTGTGTTGCTGCATGTATTAATCACTTGTCATATCTGGGTTCTATATTGTAATGTAATATTTGAGTGCTTGTACAGTATTATAATACTGTATGAATTGCCATGAAGAGCTGCTTTTCTAAAGAAACTGTTATGCCTCTTCTAAAAGACCCCAAACCAAAGGAATTAAGGACTTCTGTGCTTTGCTTGAACTCTGGGGGGAGGAGTACCAAGGTTTTCTATGCATAAGCAAGAGATCCCCAGCTGCTTAGCCTAGATTAGTCCTAAGACATATAGAGCTTGCTGATTAGAAAGGCCTATATTTCTTTTTGAAATTTAAGACTATAACTCATTTGTAGGTCTATGTTTGCTTGCTTTAACCTTGTAAATAACTCTTCAATTTCCTTTTCCTATTTAATAACTTCATATAGTTTACTATAGCACCGGCTACAAGCATTAACTTTGGTGCAAGAGGTACAACAGAGTTGACCTGAGGTAAGCAACTGGTCCTCTGGGATTAGGAATAGCCTGAATATTGCTGTGATTTTTTAAGATGGGGCATATAACCCAGAGATAAGTTTACCTGAGTATCAAGCCAAACATAAGTATCCAAGGAGACTGTCTCTGATTCTGTGTTAAGGTTGTGGAAGTGCCTGAAAAGCTTGGCGGGTGAAATCTAAGTTATGAATTTACAACTAGCTTGGGGTTTGTGCCCTGGTTTCTAACAGTTTGTACTGAGGTTAGTATTCAGATCTTGTGTCACCAACATGATACTAATATAACAAACTACATCAAAACATTATCTTTTATAAGGCTGTGTTTTATCCCAGGATTTCCAATTGAAGGTGTTAATTAAGTTATTGCTACTAGAAACACTCAGTGAAAAACACAGCCTTTTATATACCGGTTTATTTGGGTAGCAAGAATAGGACATTTATACCAATATTTTAAAGGCTAAATCCTGTCCTAGCCCTTATCCTACTATTTTCCATTAATGCAATTAGGAGAAATTGATAGCATTAAATCTTAAATGCCGTATTGAACTTCAACATTTAGGCGTATTCCATTATTATTTTCCACGGTAACTCGAGTCTTCCCTGACCAAGATGCAGCTACTGAATATCAAACCTGCCTTTACTTACAATTATTCAGATAAGGTTGAGTTCAAATGTCAACAGAAAAATCTACTGGATGAAAGAATGATTCTTACATGAAGGAGATAAACTCTTGCTGTTGAAGGAACATTAAGGGAACATGGGGGAGGTGCACTCAGCAGTGGTGGCAGGATTCGTTGCTGCCCTGCACATTGTCAAGATATATGGAAACTAGAGCAAGATGAATGTAAAATGCTACCAAAGCACAATGGAGCAAGTGCAGGGCAATGCTGAATCAAAGCCATTATGCCTCCAGAGATCAGAAGAAGGCCACCCTCTCTCCCACCTCCCCCTGAAGCTGCTTACTATGCTTACTACGAACCCTTGTGCTTCTGGAGTTTTGACTTTTTTAACCCAGGACTCCCACAAACTGGGTGAATCATCAAGGCCAATGAAAGCTGTTCTCCAGGTAAGGGGTCTGCAAATATGGCTGTTTCCACTTAACGAGTTAGGCAGAAGGTAATATCACATCTCCTTGCCTTTACTGCTGGGCCTGTGCTGTTGTAAATCCAACTCATAGTCGTACAACTTTAATAAGTGAATTAGTAAATAGTAATAAACTTGTAATAACATTAGGTTAAATGTACCAGTACTCTGACACTGCTAGTTAAACTTCTCCTAAGATATATTCACCCAGACAGGCAGCAATGTCTATTAGGGCACAAAAATAAATACTTGTTTGATATTCTTGCAGGAGCACTTACCTACAGATATATTTCAGCAGATTGTAATTGACAGGTGGCAGACTCTTTACTTGTTTCACTAATTCCTTCACCCCCTATATAAACAAACAAATCAAATCAAATCAAATCATATCAAATTAAGGTTCACAGCACTTAGAATTCAACAAATCAATAATAACAATACTGAGATTTTGGCATGAAACAACCAGAATGCACTTAGGTAAATGCAGTAAGACAACTGTTTTCTTAATAGCACCAAATAAACTCTGGTCAGTGGCTTGTAGTATCTATTTTATTTGAGCAAAGCAACATTTTGGCTGACTCACAAGGTCTGCACTAGCACTGGACAAGCCAAAGATTCTTTTAGTCTGGGCCTTCACTAGGATTTAGAAGAGCAGAACAGCGTGAACTAGGTTTCTGTGCCCATCGGAAATAGCTTCTGGCTATGATCCTACAGCCAATGCATTTGTATGCTCTTTTAATTCTGTCTTTGGTGCTTTGCCAGCCACTGCAGGGTGTTTGATCTTGGTGGGTCAGAGCAAGAGTAACTCAGGATGGGAAGATCATGATACTGCAAATGTTTGCCAGATAGATGCTAAGAAAGGAAATGAGCAGACAAACAACTATCCAGATGAACAGTGACATTATTTGTAATCCACACAGTAGGAGAATCGAACATAAAAGACTGAAAAATTAGTCAAACGATCTAACAATTGGACTGCTAAGACAAGCATTACAACACAATAAAAATGGCTTATTATCTCTAACATGGATCACTCACATTTCCAGTGTCACATGGCAAGGACTGGCTTTAGGTTCACATGGTCATTGAAATCTTGTTTTCAAACACATTTAATAAAATGTTTCACATGATATTCTCAGAGACTCTCCAAAGATGCAGATTAGACATAGGTACTATAATATAGACACATTTAATTAAAGAATGGAACACAGAACCACTGTTAGCGGTGTGATGACAGGTTGGGTTGAGGTTTCAGTTGGAGTTGATGATATGAGCTCAGTATGACCAACTAGACAGACAGACTATACACAACTAAACAGCCGTGCTTACCCCTTGGTAGGTGCTCCTGCCACAAAGTCCACAGTTCTCCTCTATCCCTCCAGACCTAATACAAAACTCAACTCTACTCCATACATCTAACCCACAGGGCACTATCTGATCTTTATTAGTATAGAGGATAGGGAATGCAAAGAATCAATTGAAGGCTGATCATTTAGAGAAGGATGGATATCAATCATTTTGCAAGATGGATTAAAAATGTAGTATGACTTTGGAAAAATAGAGTGATTTGCTTAAATTAATATAGTAAAACTATTAATGTTCACTCTGAAGAAAAAGACAACCGTAATTCAATAGCATTCAGTGTATATAGATAGAGAAGTGTTCCTTTTATTCCTATGTGACTACTGTATTTAGATTGTTATGTGAACCACAAATTTCATTCAAAGTTAACCTGCAAAGAAGATTGTTCTCTGGAGGATAGTTGCCAGTGATTCACAGTCAAGCTGGAAGGGCTTATCAAGTAGGGTCTCGGAGGGATCATTTCTGATTCCATTTCTGTCCCATATCTTCATCAGTGATTTTGATAATGGCATAGAGAGTATACTGATAAAGTTTGTGGATGATGCCAAGTTGGGAGGGGTTGCAAGTGTTTTGGAGGGTAAGTTTAAAATTCAAAATGATCGGGACAAACTGGAGAAACGGTCTGAAGTAAATAGGATGGAATTCAATAAGGACAAATGCAACATATTCCACTTAGGAAAAAAAAATACTTAGGAAGGAACAATTCATTGACACAAACAAATGACTGTGTAGGAAGGAGTATTGTGGAAAGGGATTTGGGAGTTATAGCAAACTGCAAGCTAAATATGAGTCAACAGCATAACACTGTTGCAAAAAAAAGCAAACATCATTCTGAGCAGGAGCGTTGTAAGCAAGACACGAGAAATAATTCTACTCTACTCCATGCTGATAAGGCCTCAACTGGAGTATTGTGTCTAGTTCTGGGTATCACATTTCAGGAAAGATGTGGAGAAATTGGAGGAAGTCTAGAGAAGAGCAACAAAAATTATTAAGGATCTAGAAAGGTGGTCTATGAGGAAAGACTGAAAATTTGGTTTTGTTTAATTTGGAAAGGTGAAGTCTTCAAGTTCATAAAAGATTGCTACAAGGAAGAGAGTGGGAAATTGTTCTTGTTAACCTCTGAGGATAGGAAAAAAGCAATGGGGTTCAACAGCAGCAAGGGAAGTTTAAGGTGGATATTAGGAATAACTTCTCCTCTGTCAGGGTAGTTGGGCACTGGATCAAGTTGAGGTTGTGGAATCTCTCTCTTTAAAAAACAGCTTAGACAAACACTGATCAGAATGGTCCAGTTATTACACAGTCCTTCCTTGAGTGCAGGGGACTGGGCTTGATCACCTCTTGAGGTTCCTTCCAGCCCTACACTTCTAGGATTCAACATCACTAGAAAGCCATCCTGATACGGTTCAGATATGTACAGCTAACAAAGAGTGAAAGTTGATGCAAAAAGTGACCAGTAGAGAATATCCCTACCTCTGCCCCATAACAAAAGCGTATCACAAAACACTACCATGTTTATTAATTACACTCAAAGCAGTCAACTCACCGTTTCCTCCTCCTTGCTGAGCATTTTGGCACAGGAAAGAAAATCCTCATATTTTGCATAGGGAATAACTGGTTCTGGGAGTTCTCTTAGATACAGTTTGAGCAGCGATGCCACCGTGTGCACGTCTGTACTGCTGTGGGGATAAAATGCAAGCAATTACAGCTGGGAATCTGTGAAATGCTATACAAAATTGATGGTCTCTAGACTACTGTTTAACTTTTTCAACAGTGAATCGTCAGTTCATTAGCTTTCCATATAACTCCAGTATCTGGTTTTAGGTTCTTTGTATTGCATGGGAATTTGTAAAAATACTTGTAAATAAAAGCTCTCATAACTCTGACGATTTATAATTATTATTAAACAATTATTTATCCTACAAAATAAACACTGCAATATTCACAACACAGGTGCTGGGAAGATCATGCATTTTATAGAGGTTACAAACATCCCACATGAGGAATGCAAAATGTCACCTAAATAACTGATAGATTTCATTTTCATCTAACCAGAAATTAGGCAAAATATTTAAATATTAGGCACTGTATTCTCACAACAATCAACAACTTAGCTCGGATTTTTTACATCTGCCTCTGTTGTGGTTGACAAGTTCCAAAGGGGTAGCCATGTTAGTCTACAAAAGAGTCTTGTGGCACTTTAAAAACTAACACATTAATTTTTCGCATGAGCTTTTGTGGGCAAAATCCACCTCTGACTTTACTCATGAAAGCTTATGCGAAAAATAAATGTGTTAGTTTTTAAAGTACCACAAGACTTCTCTTTTATTGTGGTTGAATTGCACAATACCAGTGTTCTCAATATTGGCTATGTCTACACTTGCAAGTTAGTTCGAATTAAGGAAGCTTAATTTGAACTAACTTAAGCCTTGGCCACACTAGGCTTTCATTAGTTCGAATTAAGGGTTTCCTTAATTCGAACTAATAAATTCGATTATATCTTTCGAACTAACGCTTAATTCAAACTAGTTAGTTCGCATTAAGTCAATGTGGCCATGTTAGTTCGAATTAACTGGCACACTGAGCTTAGCAACTGACTAATTTGAACTAAGCAAGTGCCGTGCATGGCACTTGCTTAGTTCGAACTAAAATTCCAGTGGGGCTATACTAGTTCAAATTAAGTTAATTCTAACTAACTAAAATTAGTTCGAATTAGTTAGTTCGAATTAACTAATTCGAACTAAGTTTGGTAAATGTAGACATAGCCAATGGTATCAATTTAATATTAACATATTCTACACAAACCCATTTATTCCACACTTAATGAAATTTTCCTCTTCTCCAAATCATAGTTAAGTCCCCTGATGCACATCATTTTCCCAGTAGCTCCCCTGAATAATTAGTATTAATACTATTACTGATTAGAATTAATATTTAGTACTGTGCATTTTAATAGCAATTTCAACAGAGGATCCTGACATATTTGCCTACATTAATGATTTAAATCCTCCTTGCCCCTAAGAACTAGTATTATCTCCATTTTCGGAAAGATAAATTGAGGCATAGAGAGAAAGTAACATCACTGACTGACTCAGCACATTATCAAGAATAGTTTTTCAGGGCTCAATTCAGAAGTGAGTCTAATAGCTATGGAACATTCTTAAATCCCCCCTCACACAAATAGATTCATTTAGATTAGAGTTACACCGGTGGTTCTCAACTCATGGTCCACAGGTGGCCCAATAAGCACGGAGTCATGGCCCACGTTTGACAGTCTCAGAGCCATACAGGTAATATATATATATATTGTGTGGATGTGGCCCACATAACATATAGAGAACTGGATATGTGGTCTGCAATGGTAAATAGGTTGAGAACCACTAACTTAGATGCATCCCTACTTAGCTATGTATCACTTCAGAAGTTAGCCCATTGGGACTACTGGATTTTAAGGAAGTTTAAGATGGAGTAAAAAAAAAAAAAAAAACGAAGAGCCAAGACAGAAGAATAAGAAGAAAATCAACAAGAAGGTGGATCTGTATTGTGCAGTAGGACACTACCTACTTAATCATCTCTCTGTTTACGAAGTTACAAACCCAATACAGACTGTGCAATTCATGTGCTTATATCTCACTCCACATTCAGTGCAGTGTAGTTTCTTTTTTCTTTTGGATACACACATACTGTACTTGAGTTGTCACCGATTGACCTCGTGTTAGAAGTAAGTCTTAATGAGGGAATTAAGGGAGTTTTACAAGGTAGCCTGCATGCAAGGCACACAAGAAGCAATTGGTAGAAGATGATTTCTGTTTGTCTATTGCAACAAACCAAGGAGAATCAGGGAAAGCCAATTAGGGAACAGAGGTTTGCCGATAGCCCTATTATTGGTGCTGTGAGTTGTCTGGTGAAAAGAAGCAGGGTCCTTGGACTGATTGCAGAAGTACCTCCTTACTGGACTGGGCTTCAAGACCAGAAGATGTCATCTTGTGAACCCTCCTAAATACCTTTTTATAGAACAAGGAAACTTGACAGGTGTGGCTTGGGGATTAAAACACATTCTGAAGGAACCTATTAGGCAACCAAAATTGACAGTCCTTCCAAAAATAAAGTAAAATGGAAGATGGACTGACAAATCACAGACAAACGACAAAAAGAACTAGAAAGAACTGGGAGCGAGGGTCACCAGCTGAGGTAGTTAAACAATGCACGGCAAGCTTTTGCTTCCTGCCATTGCTAGTATCACAGACAACAGCTTTCAGTATTTTAGAAAGATTTTTACAGTTCTTGATATGAAGCAAAGTAATTTTCCTTGAGGGCAAAGCTGCTGGGAAGACAGACAGGAGGAATTAAAAAACAAGGGGGCAAATTATCCATTGTTGTGATCATACCCTCATAACACTACCTTTGCCTAGAGCAATTCCATCCCTTGTTTTGCTACCTGTGCCTAGAGCCAGCACAGGGAAGAGCTACATTGTGGAGAGGCTTATAATAGACTGATAACCTTAATTTTGCCAAGCAAGTACTGAGAGAAAAATTAAAATGTAGGATATCAGTTAGCCAATGAATACAATAAAACAAACCTTATGTTTCAGAGGTAAACCACCACAAGGCTATTAAATGCATCAATTTGGTTTGATCTCAATTTTACTAAAACTCTGGGATACTACCTGCTTATTGGTACTCTAAGAACTGAACGTTTTGGGTTGGGGCTTGAAACTATGAAATGTATGCCTAGTTCTAGACTGAGGTAATGCATATGTCAATTTGGTTCTAGTGGGCCAGAAGCATGGCATGTGGCATTATCAGTGTACCATCACTAGATGGTGCAATTGCTAAGTAAGATTATCCTACATTTGAAAGTATACAAATGCTATGTGTTTCTTTGAGTTGTGCTGCAACAATGCTTGAGTGTCTTGTTGAAATCCTCAATGTATCCAATACTAATAAATTACTGTATACAGTTTAATAACTATATATTTGTGAAGCTGTTTAAAATAAGCAGAAACTCTTTTCTTATATTCAGCAACAACACTAAGCATCTTATTTTTTGAAGCAAAATTCTAATAGATCAGAAAAAATATGCAGAATAATGGTATTAACTTGATAGCATTATATAAACTGCATTTACATCTTGCAATCCAGTACTAGTTTTCCTTACTTCTATTTTAAAAAGCAAATATCCACCTGATCTGAAAAATTCAGATCTAGATCTGCATAGTTTGGGGTGGTCCAAATCCATGATTGTGGTTTTCCTAATTTCAGAGTCAGCAGACAGCTGTGAAATATAGACGACATACCATACTCCAAGCACTCCCACTTTTTGGGACTGTTCATCTCTGCTTCTTAGTTTTCTTGCACTATGGTTTCCATACCACTGTGACCTGCATTCCAATTAGCTAATAGTTTTTATATAGATATCTGGGTGCTCATAGGGCCCGTGTTACCATAGCATAAGAACACCTTACGGTCACTGATGGTTTTATCTTCACAACAGCCCTGTGAAGTTGGGAAGGACTGTCGTCATTGTTCAGAGCTGGAATGAGGCACAAGATTAAGTGACTTGCCTGAAGTCACACCAGAAGTCTGTGTCTGATCTGGAAACAGATCTGTTGCTAAAATATCTGCTCTAATTCAATCACAACATATTGGTCTGGATATAAATGTTATGGGATGAAATGACACAGCCTGTTATGCAAGAAGTCAAACAAATGATCACAGTGTTCCCCTCTGGTATCAAAATCTATGAATGCATGAACCCAGGTCAGTGCTCTAAATATCAGGCTACAGAGTATTCTTGGGGTGGGAGGGCGGTGCATGCCTCAGTCTCTCCTGCTGAAGCTGTTCCACATCGTATAAATAATTAAATATTCATTGGAGCAGGGACTGGAACCCAACTCTCCCCTCACACCCCAAGTGGGAACCCTAAGTATCGAGCTACAGTCATTTCTCTCTCTCTCTCTGGATCTATGACTACTGAAGTCTTGTAAAGAAAGTACAACAGCTTTGACAGGAAAGATTGAGAGCTGCTCACCTAAGTTGATGGGCTCAGATAAGCCACTGACACCTGTGTCAGAGGAGAATATATAAATCTAGCCTCCCTGGCCAACCCCCCCTAATACCTGTACCAGCAACTGCCACCTTCCATTCCAGTAACATGAAGCCTGCTAATAGAGACCATGGATACAAGTGGTCAAAGTCCCTTTGCAATGAAGAGAAATGAATGTTACAAACTATATTAATACCTGAAACATGTACATTCCAACTCCAGTTGCATGGCTTGATTCTAGTTAATGAGAGGGTTGGCAGGGTCAGGCGCACGAGTTTCTGGTTTTAGGCTCACATTCAGCCCTAGCACCTGAAGATGAAGTGCTCAGGCTGCATGCCAAAGTGTTCCTTGGGAGCTGGGAAGAAGGAATCATCTTCCAGCTTCCTTCCCCAGGCCACTGACTAGCAGTGGAGTCTCTGTGTGGTTGCTAAGCAGCCCTCAGGGCTGGAGTAAACTGCTGTATCTGTGCCCAATTATAGGGGTGAAAGGATGGTTTACGGATCAGGCCCCACTCTGGTAATCTGGCTGGGAGTGCTGGCAACCTACTACCAGATCCCCACATCCTCTGCACCAATTCCATTGTAGGGAAGGTGCAGGGCCAGATTATCAAAGGGGCGTTAGGGTCTTATGCCCCAGGCCCCAGCCACTGTGCGGAGGTGGTGGGTCTGTGGGGGGGGAGGAGAACGGGGAGGGCAGAGAGCCCGCTCACTCCACAGGGGGGCGGGACCAGCTGGCCCGCGTGGCAGGCTCCTCTGGGGGGCTGCATTGGGGCATCACTGTGCCACACCAGCTGCCACCCCAGCATCAGGCAGACTGGCTGGAGTGGGGCTAGGGTGGGAGTACCCTGGGGCCTCAGGACCCGTCCCCCCAGTGACGGGGGGCAAGGGCTGAGTCCCTGCGATGGGGCACCCAGGCTGGGGGCCCCGCAGTGAGGGTGAGGGGCCCCATGGGGGGACTGAGCGTGAGGGGGGCCAGCCCAGGGCCCCGGGCCAGTTAATCTGGCCCTGGGAAGGTGGTCCTCCTGAATGCAAGGAAGATTTGCCCCAAAGGGAAGCTGCTATGTGTACAGAAGGATTTTGTATATGAAGAGATCCACTGTAAAGCTTAGGAATGGTTATTATAACATATTTTTATACCATTTGTGCATTAGCACAGCCAGTCTAAATCCCCGATAGTCATAGTATATTGAGAGCTAGCTGTTTGGGCTGACAAGCACACAATTCAAGTTTACAGTTCAAGTTCTATGGAATTTTTAAGTTCTTTGCCTCTCAGAGTTACCACTCAGTTTCACCAAAACATGTACCTGTATGCCCACTAGTGGGCACAAATATGCACACACAGACACCGATATTAACTCCGGTTATTTAACTCTTAACATGAATATTCATTGTGAAAGGTTGGCTTCCACTCATCCAAAAATAAAGGCATTATGTGTGCAAAGATACCAAATCCCTTCCTTGGCAATTAGGCAGTAAAGATTTAATGTTCTTTTCATCTGAACTCTATGACATTACTGTCCCTGGTGACAGTGCTATTTTGACAGCACTTTTCTTTGTGATATCACAGACATTGTGGAAGTGGCTGTCAGACCAATTACATGGCCTGCGGATTCTCACCCTCTCCTCCATAAACAATAATGTATTGAAGCACAGCAAGTCGCCATAAATGTGTGCATAACTCTCACACACACAGACAAACACACAGCCTTTACACAGCTTGAGTTAACATTGCAGAAATCAAAGCCAACAAGCTGCTAACAAACTTCCAGTGGGGAAAAATAACAGAACAAGGTCACATCAGAGAAAATTAGAATTATGTCCATAGGCTTTCTGGACCACAATGACATATTCAGCATGCATAAAAACCAAATATTAAGGAGCTGAGAATTATGGGGCTAGAATTCCAGTCAGGGGCTCTAGAAGTATCATAAACTATGAGAGCAGAGCTCAAGTGCTTTGTGGAGTCATCAGAACCCTGAGGTGGAATTACGGCCTCACAATTTAAAAAATTGCTGTTTTAAATAACGACAATAACGACAGACACAAAATCTTGAATCTGTGTCTGTAGAGACTTCCCCTCATCAATATTTGTTTAGTGAGTTCTCGTCCTCTCTCTCTCTCAGTGGCACACCTGCTGCTTCAATCTCAAACTACTTTCTGGAGTGGTGGAATGGCTTTCTTCTACCATATCAATTATTCTCCATTCACAGAAAGACCAACCCAGGTATCTTGCAGAACACAGCAACACCATCACACCTTAGATGGCTGAAGGGTGCATTAATGATGAGGAGAGGCTCTGCCTTCCACATAAAGAAGGACATAGGAAATAAAGGACTAGACCCTACAGACTGGGGGAGTGAGATGTTAAGACTCCAGAATAATTTACTACTAAAACATTATGGAATGAGAAGAAGTGTTAAGAGCAAAGTGGTATCAGAGTGTTGTAACTATACCTAACTCAGTTAAAAAGAGATTATCTGAATACTGAGTTTGAGAAACCTGGTACTCAAAAGTCAGGGAGGCAAATTCTGCTTTCAGAAATGCCAGTGTGAATCCAGAGAAACTCCACTTACTTCACTGATGGATTTGGGCCAAGAAATGCAAAATTAATATTGAATGATCAACTATATTTCTGTTCCCTTGTACATATGCTTTGAAGTATGGTCTCTCTCTGGAGCATTACTGTATGATATAATGTTGGCCAAATAATACAACACAGAATATAAACAGAAGCTTGATTCTTGTCTGTAACCTTACAGACATACTTTGAGAGCCAAATCCTTCAGCTTTATTTCTGTTCCTGAACTACTTGGTTCTCAGTCTTCCTGCTCCCTCCCTTCCCCCAATGATGCTGGCTGTACTTGCACCAAAAGCCACTCTCAATTCTCACTTAATATTAGATGGGGAAGAAAAATAAACTAAGATTCTGTTCCCTTGTCCTAGTAATCACTAGTGAGAAGTCTGTTTACCATCAAAGGCACTATTCATAGCAGCAAACCCAATAGCAAATGCCCAATAGTAAAGATCTGCAAGATCAGCTCCTGAACTAGGAGCCCTCTACATTTATTATGATAGCAGATAAATTTGAAGAGCCCAAAAATTGTTGCCTAAAGAGCAGCTGAGGTCATAATAATTTAAAACTGGGGAAAACAAAACAAACAAACAAATAGAAGAAATATTTGGGAGGAGGTAAAAATACAATGAGAAGTCATTTATCACTATACCATTCCCACATTCTTAAAAGATCATAGCTTCATAGTAACAAGTATCAAATCTGCATTTGTAAAAGTTAAGGATCAATTATGTTTCAGAAGCCACTTGATACAGGAACTCAACTGAAGAGATTGCAAACATTCTTTTGCTGTCCTACAATTAAAACACACACTGCAGTTAGACACCAATTAGCCTGATTTACTGACCCAAGCATTTGAGTTAGAAACTGGCCTCCTAATGAGTAGTTAATTGTCAAATCATGTCTATGTGCCAAGCTCTATTTAAATGCCATTCTCTCTTGCCAGTACAGAGGGCGGGTTTAGAGGGGACAGGAAAGTAACTGGAAGTAGATAATCAGCCACTGGAAATTCATTGGTAAAGATCAGTAAATCACGTTTGGAACCTTGCACACTGAAATTCTTGAAATTTTTAAGAAATCTAAGGCCCTCAGTGTTTTGCAGAAACCAGGTGTTTAGCATCTGCTAAGGGAAGCCTTAAACTACCACAGCTCAGGCAAAAGGAGCTTTTGCTGCACTTTAAACCAAACAAACCAGAAAGCAACTTAATCCATAGCAAGCAGAACAAAGATGAAAGGAGTTAAGCTGAAGGAACTGCAGGCAAGGGGTGATTTCCATTGCAAATTTATTTTATGGACCTGGGATCTAACATCACCTAACCCAACACAAACAAGCACATAATTTCTAATTTTCTTTTTAAGCTTTCACTGTGTGGAGTCATGTACCATCAAGTTTTGTTGTCTCTGGATTTTGAACAAAACACCAAATTCTCAGCCACCTTGTGTTTTCCACCACCACTTAACAAAATTCCATAAACCTGGTTCCTAATGAAACAGTTTCAGCAAATGGAGGCACCAAAGCCTAGTGGAGGACCAAGGGTTAGGAGATTTGTGTTCTGCTTCTGCCTTTACCATTGACCTTGAACAAGTCACTTCACCTCTCTATGTCTCAAAGTTTCCCTACCTATATAATTTAGCTAATGATATTTTCCTTTGAAAGTCACATAAGTCTTCTGCATACATTGCAAACCTACATGATAGTCTTCATTTATTTGTACCAAAGTTCAATGGCCTAATTAACACCAACCAAATTTACTGGAGTGATTCCTTCCCAAAGAGATTCATCTTCATCTCTTGCTTTTTA
Source organism: Pelusios castaneus (assembly GCA_007922175.1). Taxonomy (NCBI): domain Eukaryota; kingdom Metazoa; phylum Chordata; order Testudines; family Pelomedusidae; genus Pelusios; species Pelusios castaneus. The sequence goes on from ML685812.1 coordinate 8,312,411, forward strand.
TTTCTCCTTAGTGCACTTCACTGATGATCATGTTGGCAACATGTTTCACGCAAAGGAGCATGATGACAAACCTACTGTGACCCTACTGCAAAGATGCTTTTGCTGTTACACGTAAAGCAACATCTGATTTTCTGAAAGCCATTCCTTTCCATCTCATATATTGGCCTCTAATGCAAGCTTAGGCAACAGAATGTCAGTTCAAGCTTCTCTTCTCTGCTCCTCTAGAACTCAGCTTATCCTTTGAGCCAGTAATAGACTGCCCTGATACCAACAAAGCAGCAGTCTTCTAAATGTGTGTGTGTGTGTGTGTGTGTGTGTGTGTGTGTGTAAGATATTTCTGCAGCTAGCTAAGGAATGGCCTTTGGGCCATTGGTGGGAAAGCAACTAGTTGTTAATCCATCCCCAATGGGCTCTAACACAAGAGAAATATTCTGAGAGCCAGTTTTCCCCTCAATGCTGAATGATAATTTTACTTTGTGAGAAGAATGCAGTATTGGATACTCATCAATAATGTACCAGGGATAGACCTAGAGCTTTTGATGAGCATGTTGTTATTCATGGCTTATGTAAGCAAAGATTTTGGTGTTCTCTGATCCATCATTTCCAGTTAGCCTTCATAGTAAAGGATGGAGGAAACTACTGCATTTTGCAGGAAGTCAGACTAGATGATCGTCCTGGTCCCTTCTGACCTTAAAGTCTATGAGTCTATTAACTAGAAGATCTGTCAGACCCAGGTAGGTCTCTGCCTTGTATCATCCTGCCTTGTATCCATCCTGAAACTCTTGGAGGAAAATAGAGTGATCAGGAACAGTCAACATGGATTCACCACGGGCAAATCATGCCTGACCAACCTGATTTCCTTCTATGAGATGACCGGATTTGTGGATGAGGGAAGAGCCGTTGACGTGGTATACCTTGACTTTAGCAAGGCTTTTGATATGGTTTCCTACAGCATTCTCGTCAACAAGTTAAGGAAGCATGGATTGGACGAATGGACCGAAAACTGGCTAGATCAACGGGCTCAGCGGGTAGGAATCAATGGCTCGATGTCTGGTTGGCAACCGGTAACGAGTGGAGTGCCCCAGGGGTCGGTCCTGGGGCTGGTTCTATTCAACATCTTCATTAATGATCTTGATGATGGAATAGACGGCGTGCTTAGTAAGTTCGTGGATGACACCATGTTGGGGGGAATGGTAGATACTCTGGAGGGCAGGGACAGGATCCAGGGAGACTTGGACAAATTGGAACACTGGGCCAAAAGAAACCTCATGAGGTTCAACAAAGACAAGTGCAAAGTCCTGCACTTAGGACGAAAAAATCCCATGCACTGCTACAGGCTGGGGACCGATGGGCTAAGGAGCAGTTCTGTAGAAAAGGACCTGGTGGTGGACGGGCAGATGAATATGAGCCAACGGTGTGCCCTTGTTGCCAAAAAGGCCAATGGCATATTAAGCTGCATCAGTAGGAGTATTGCCAGCAGATCGAGGGATGTGATAATTCCCCTCTATTCGACACTGGTCAGGCCGCATCTGGAATACTGTGTCCAGTTTTGGGCTCCCCACTACAGAAAGGATGTGAACAAATTAGAAAGAGTCCAGCAGAAGGCAACAAAAATGATTAGAGGGCTGGGGCACATGACTTATGAGGAGAGACTGAAGGAACTAGGCTTATTTAGTCTACAGAAGAGAAGACTGAGGGGAGATTTGATAGCAACCTTCAACTACTTGAAGGGGTGCGCCAAAGAAGAGGGAGGTAGGCTGTTCTCGATGGTAACAGAGGACAGAACAAGGAGCAATGGTTTCAAATTACAGCTGGGGAGGTCAAGGTTGGATATTAGGAAAAACTTTCTCACTAGGAGGGTGGTAAAGCATTGGAATGGGTTACCTAGGGAGGTGGTAGAATCTCTATCTTTGGAGATTTTTAAGGCCCGGTTAGACAAAACCCTGGCTGGGGTGATTTAGTGGGAGTGGTCCTGCTTTTTAGCAGGGGGTTGGACTAGATGACCTCGTGAGGTCCCTTCCATCCCTATGATTCTATCAGAGTTTAAGAGGAGACCCTATCTGTAGGGCCCAACAACTGACAAGTGGAACAACTGATCGTGCTACTAATCTGGCTGGTGTGCAGAGGAAAGAGGAGGAAGGAAACTCCTCCTGTCACCTACTACAAGGAAATTACCCTTTAATAGAGGAAGAAACTTGCCCATGCAGCTAATAAATGCAGTTGATATTTCAATAGCACCTATTATATAAAATGGCTACTGGCATAAGCAGAGGGATAGGTTGATTTTGTGCCTCCTTTCTCCCCCCAATCCTGTGGATTTCCAAGGCTTAAAGTTCACATCACAGTGAATGCAATTACCATTCATTGTTTATGTTAGGCACGTTGCCTGACTTACTATCTCACTAAGCAATACAGCTGTTAATGGATCCTATAACAGAAAAATCTGCAGAGCATGCATTTCAGTATCTTTCCCTGGGAATTATATCTACAATGAACAATGGGACAGAGCATTGTGAAGACTGCTAAGCTGCACTAGATGACCTAAGTGATTCCACAAACTCATTTGTTTCTTTATGGCACTTATTTAGGGACTACAGTGCAGTGCCCTCCTTCTGCTCATCGTGACTCTGGGTTCAAGGGCACGCAAATGAGAAAGGTGACTGTTCACGCTGAGAGATCAATAGTCGTTCCTTCTTTGTTGCTAATGTAAGAAGTATGGACTTGGGTTAAAATCTTCTGCCCAGCACCCAGTCCTGTCTGGACTCTTAACAAATGGACATGTGTATGTGAAGAAGAATACTCCGCTCCATGCCATGGAACAGCTGGGTGGGGTCAATGAATTAGGCCTAGAACTGATGTGCATCTTGGGGTGAGGTATGTAAACAGCTGGAATGGACTTCAATGCCCTCTAAGAAATGGTATGGAAGAATTAACACATGGTGGATCCACCCCTCTTGGCATTCAAAAAACGGAGTTCTCTCTCTTATTTGTGTATCAGAACCACACAAACTCCACTGCTTGGCAACCTCCATGCTCTTTGGAAGATGGTGACTGGACTGAGGTGGTTATAAATAAATTCTGGAGTCAAGATTAAGTAGGGTATGTATAACTTTGTACTCCATGACTTTGTTCTATTGGGCATTTGCTGCATTTTCTTCTCTTTGCATCAAATTCTCCCCCACATCACAGTAAAAAGGACAGAAAAATATTTAAAGGAATTTCAATATATTTGAACACTTCAATGAAATGCTCATAAAAACCTCTCTCTTACAAACACCCATTCTCCCCCCAAAAGCTTTACCATATAGAAATTCGCAGCACCAAAACTAGTGCCCCAAAATGAAAGAGGATTTGATTTTCTTTGAGAAAGCACAACTAATTTCAATTTACACAAGCATTTCTCTTGATTAGGTTTACAGGCATTTAATTTCTGTATCTAGATTCAGAAAACGTACCCAATGCACATGAGTATTGTTCAAGCAAAGACTATCTCATTTCTTTATAGCTTCAGTCTGTTTTAAAACTCTACATAATTTGTCTTGGTCTCCTTAGAAATGTGCAAATAAAATTAACTCCCCTTATTAAGTTTGTGGTCTTCTTGTTTGGCAAACATTGTTGTTCCCACCCTCATGCTCAATGCTCAAAGCAGGGCATGTAGTGAGCATTGGCTTCATTTATGTGCCAGCATTATCAGTCAGCATCATAGTTCTGGGAAGGGTGGGATATATTACTGCCACTGCAGAGCCAGCGGAGAGAGCACATTGCCACAGTATGTTATGGGCTTGATCATTCCTAGCTACGCACAGGTGGGGCAGAGGGAATCTTTCCTGATCCCTTCACAAGCTTGCACCTAGGCCCAGAGCCCAGAACAACTTCAATTCTGCTCCAGCACTGACAATAATATTAGGAACCTCACCTGGTTGCACACAAGCAATTCAGGCAACTAGATGTTTGTTTTCATTTCTTGAGAAGGGTGAGATTTCTCTCTCTCTCTCTCTCTCTCTCTCTCTCTCGGGTTTAAACAGACACATAGGCCAATTTCAGTCCCCAGATACATGTATGAAACTCCTATCATCTTGAGCTTGACAGCACACAAAGACAGAGTCTATCCTTTAGAATCCAAAGGACTGCCCCCCCCCCACCCCCTTACTTGAAAACATAACTCAGCTAGGTCAAATTTGAATGAGAAGTAATTTATGGTGCCCTTGTAACATGCTTTTGCTAAAATGTGAGGCTTCAGTAAGCACTCGCAGACAGTCCAGTTCTCCATACACAAAGAATTCAACATGATATGCTTATGACCTTGATAATATTATACTTAATATGTTTTTGTTCAGATGAGTCCCCAAGTGCTTTGCTTTGACAATTCCAGTGATGAAAAGCACATGAACATTCCTCGTATCCAATTCCACATTTTGAATTATTTGAATAACACAATCCATCCTTCAGAAATTGTTTGCTATCACATAAAGCCACTTACAGGCTATTTCCTCAGCTGATAGCAACATTGACTAGACTAGCATGAAATATTTTAATTCTTAATATATTTTGCTCTTCTTTATAGGAACCCACAGCTATTAAATAATCCTATGATGATTTTTTGTTTTCTGGAGGCCTTAGTTGAACAGTAACATATGCTCCTCTCTCAGCATTTGTCCATATGTTCTCTCTCTCTCTCTCTCACTCACACACACGCACTCAAGCTACTGAATGTTAACCTCCTCTGAAGAGTTGGATTTTGTACATCGATAAAAATAGCTATCAAAATCTTCCTGCATTAATATTCATGTCTATTTCAGTTACATTTCAAATATTTTCTTTTATTAAAGATCTTTACTTTCATATCTCATAATAATTGTGATGAGCACTAGATGGAAAGAAACACCACAAAAAGAGAAATCCAATTTTGCTTTCAGGCAGAAAAGTTACAAACTGGAAAAAAAAAATCACGTTATTTTCTTTAATTGGTGAAGGACTCTCCAGGCCAATTTTACAAAATAAATAGCTGGTCTTGATAGATTTTGTGCCCATAATTATAAAAATATTTATACAAGCATCGAGGTGTATTGGTTTAAATCAAGCAATTTAAATCACCATTTTTTAAATTTAAATCAGCAAGCAGGAAACCTTGATTTTAATTATGTTTTCATTTATACTTTTTATTTCCTAAAGAAAGATTGAGTCTCATTGGTTAATAATCATTAAAATATGTTGAGTTGCACTAAGTTTGGTGCTTCGTTTTGCTAAACAGGACAATAAAATACACTATACCTATACACATGTATATAAAAATTATATGGCTTAACTTAAATTTATTCGGATTCTTAATTTTTAATATTTTATTATGTTAGATTAATTTTTTACTGGTGATTTTTATCAAGGTCTATTTGGATAGAAATTCAAATTCAATTAAAAAGCACAAAACAGTCATTTCAAAAATTAAATAAAACTATTTTAAATATGCTGGATACATAGGAAAAAAGTTTATAAAACAGGTGTTATATTTAAAACTAACTGATTTATTAAACAAAGAAATTATGATCAACTGAACTGATTGTTTTTGGTCACCACTGCTGTCAAGACTTTAGAACTAGTAGATTTTATCTTCTTACATTGAGATTCTAATCAAATATTGGACAAGGACACTAACTTTCCTGATCTTCCAACTCACATTGGTTTTTTAACTTTGACTGAACTAGCCATTGCACTGAACTTGCTGAATAAACTGAAATGAAGAAAAGATTCTTTTCTATTTGCATGTGCAGAAGAATCTATTGCTGTCAAAAACTGGTTTAGCACATTAAATTCGAGCTCCAGATGCTTAGCCAATAACTTACATCTGTACAATGGTTTGCCTTTCTTTAAAACTTGACAGCAAACATGTATTGCTTAATATTATTCTTTGCATTTAATTTAAAATATTTTAACAGATTATAATATGGGCCTTAAAATAAATTATTCATTTCAAATTTAATATTAAATGGGTTTTTATAAAACCTGTATTTAACTTATTAATTTAATTTAAATTAAAAAATCAGATTTAAACAAAAAAAATGAATCATCCATTTTTATCTACCTTCTTGAGCATTGACTGAGTGATTGTAATTTAAAATATTTGCAACACAACAGACTGAAGCAACCATCCAAACAATAAGCAAAATTGACAGTGTGATAAAGATGGTTTTAAAATAAAAGTCTAATGGAATCATCTGGGTAATATTAGGGTTATATGAAAGTAGTAATTCAGATGAAAATTATCAGTTGGAAATGTTCTTTAATACAAGTTCACTTTATTTAGATAAATATGCACACACACACGTGCACATGCACATAGAGAAACCAGTGTAACGGGATGTGCACAAGAAAAAAAAGGAGGGAGGAGTGGGAAGCTACAAGACCTTGGACAGCAAATGTCATATGGGACACTTGTCAGAAAAGATAGCATTGTTTTTTTTAAAGTTCCAAGTTGCCTGTGCTTATAAGATGTCCATACAGTGGTTGCAACATTTTAAAAGGCAATTATGCTATTTTAAAACAGCGAATACTAATATGGTAACTATATATATATTGTCTTCTTCCCTGCCATCCCTAAAGATGTTCTTCTAAAATACCTTGGAAGTCTCGTGAAAATATTAGTGCAACAGACTGCTTAGTAGTGGGGGGTTTTTTAAGGTAGGCATTTAAATATATATATTTCACCTACCTGCCTTTTTATTACAAAAAAATGGAACTGAATTTTGTTTGAAGTGTATTTATATTCAGAAAAACTTCAAAGTGTGAATGGCAAAACAACAGCTCCTGGTGTTTTCCAAGTCATAACTCCTCAGCCCAAAACAAGTTTTTCCTACTATTAGAGCTGCAGAACCAGCATTGCCATGGAATAGTGACCTGGATTCTATTCTCTTTCATGCATGCACTAGCAACAAACCTGTCAACTAAATTCCAGCTGTAAACATTTTTATTACTGGTGATGTCCGAAAAGGAAAGAAGACAGCTTGATATTTAGATCCCATGTTGATTCTGCAATGCTGGACTTTGATCAGTCATTAGCATACTGAACAAACTGAATCTGGAAGTCCAAAAGATAATAAATATGGAACCCTCCATAATTTCATTTGTGCCATAAAGTTTCAGACTATAATCATTTTTGAATGATCCTCTTGCAATATGATTCAACCAAACTAGTAGAACACGCAGTTGCCTAGAACAACCAAAATGTTGCCTAGAGAAGTAGACACAGAGCTGTTGGGGGGTGGAGGAGAAAAGGCTCTTCTCCAAAGCACATTTATTGCTGCTGTTGCAGTAGCACTTAGGAGTCATAACCAAACTCAGGGTCCCATTATGCTAGGCACCATCCAAATAAATAATGAGAAGCAGTCCCTGCCCTAAACAACTCTCGGTCTAAACAGAAGACATAAAGGGTGGGAGGGAAAACAGAGAGGTGGAGAAGTATCTTTCCTAATGTCAGTCTGTGGCAGAGTCAAAACTGGAACCTAAATCTCTTGATTCCCACACCAGCGACATATCCCCTAGCCCACCACACTGCCTCCCAACGCAAGGGAAAACAAAAACATGGATGGTTGTTTTCATACAAACCTATGAGGTAGGGGTGAACTACAAACACATAATCCCCTGGAGAAAAACTGCAGCACCAGAGAGCTCTAGGCAACGAACACTGATGTTTCTAACTGCTCCCACTGCAGGCGTGCCTGCTTCAGAGCAACACCACATGAATCATCTTCTCCATTTTGTTCTAAAGCTGAAACAGCAAGCTTGTTCCTGAAGCTCATTAGTAGAACACAGGTGTTGTGAGAAGCCTGAGAGAAATATTCATGCTGCTCAGCTCTCAACTCATTTGTTTTATAATAGATGAGCTCTGCACACCTCTGTCCAGAATGTTCATGGGTTGTTTTAAAATACAATTTTCTTTTCAATCATTTGGCTGGAGGGCCCTGAAAAGTCAGCTCATTTATACCCATGTCAATTCATCTGCATCTATGCAAGCTCTGATACTAGAGGTACCATTACTAATGTTTAGCTTAAAAGACAAACCAAAGAAGAATGCATTCGAAGAAAGGCTGGCTAGTATAGATTTCTCATTGCTTTTTAAAAACATGCCTTTCCTCATAGTATAGCTATGCAATACCATTCTAAACATTAAACTAGAAAAAATGGTGTGCTTTTACACGCTGATGCAAAAATTCATCTCTAGCAGTTTCACTTGCTATAGTTATACCCCCATCAAGCTTTTCACCAGCCAACCTTGTCCCTGGTCCACTTTTCATTTAAAAAGTAATAAAGATGACATGAAGGCAATTACTTTTTTCCTTCCTCTGCACTATCACCTTCATAATCTGCTCTAAAAAAAGTGAAATTGAGGGGAAAATGGCACAACCAAAGTGTTCTATATTTACTGTCTCTCTCCAATTCCATAAGAAATGAGTTTATTTTATGAGGAGATGAAAATGTTTTCTAATTATCAGGCTCACAAACTCCAACTAAGACCTGACTCATTTTGGCTCAGGCACCATTAACAGTCCAAGATCCTGTATAACAAGTGTAACCCCCCTCTGCTTAGGTTAGGCCCTTCATCACACTTGTGCAACCCTCTCACCTTCTAGAGATTTGACAGAGGTGACACAAGGGGCATAATTTGAAGACACTGGTTGTTCAACAGTTGGCCTATAACTGGAATATAGTTAATTCTGTTGGCACATAAATCCAGGTCACTCACCCAGAGTGCAATCCTCTAGTTTTGTGTGTTTTATCTCTTCCTCTACCAAATCTATTAGTAATAGCACTTCTCCAGTTTCTGGGGTAGTAGTCTTTTGCTTTCAGCACTGAAGATCTCTGATTTGATCCCTGCCAATGGCTCAAGGTGGGGTTCATTATACTGGCTGATCATGAATACACACAGTAGATTGTCTCCCTCTGCTACATGGTGCCATTTTTATGCAGTCATTTTCAGTGTCAAACTTCTTTAAATCAAGACTTTGCATAGAGATGGGTGAAGATGCTAATGAAAGGTGAAGACCATCTACAGCTGAGAGAATGGCACTGGCTCATTTCTGAGTCCAGAAAGTTTCTATTTTGTGGCTCACCTTTGGATAACTAGCTGAACATTGAGATGCTAATCTGACCTGAACCCTCAAAACCATTTGAAGTTTGACCCTCACAAGGGACTGTAATTAAATACACTTTTGTTATTTAAAAAACCCCTCAAAAGTAGCCACACGCTAACCTTAATTTAGGCTCCTCCTTCCATCTACTTTAATAAGTAATAGAACAGACTGAGACTGGTAATAAGAGAACATTTCCCTTGATGCAACAGATCAAGAAAATGCATCAACACATTTCTGGAGTGATAAGATCAAAGCAGTCTAAATGTTTTTCATTAAGTAGAATTGCTTATAATCCAATTCTTAACCACTATCAGTATTAAGGAAACTAAAAAAAAAATTGGAATTTCTCCCCAAAACATACTGAGCTCAGATGCTACAGTCAGAAATGAAGCAAACTAACTTGTTAATGGGAAATGTGGAAAAATCCATAAAAATTACACAGGTTCAAACCATGCTACCTCAGAAAGGATTCAATGCTATTTATCTCACAGTATAGTAGATGACCCAATCTCTGATCGACCTCTTAAGGTAGTGAGAATATTGTGTATTTTACCTGTCAAATGATGGCTTCTCTCCACAGTCAAATGCATCCTGTAACTCTTTGACAAGGTTAGCCTGGCCTGGAAGTCGAAAAAGCCCTTCTTCCTTCAGCCCCCGCTGTCGAATAAAATCCACACATTGCTCCACCAACAAGGGAGCCAGATGGTTCCCATACCTCTTCTCATATCTGACTGTCTCTTCCAGCTTCTGTCCAAAGATACCTATGCAAAATAAGGAGAGACATGATGGGTTGAGAAAAAGATAGCGTGTGAATGGACAATGAGGGAATTCTGCGTGATAATGATTTGTAGCATGATCAGCCCTTGTTACAGATTACTCAAATACAAAGGTTAATTTGCTCCTAAATCTCAGGGATAAAGAGCTCAAATTCACGTTAAGTGCCCTTTATTAAAAAAACACCACACTACTATATTTTACTGTAATGGAAAAGACAACTGTAAAAATATCTGTGAACCACTGGCACAGATTATTGTAACTTTTAAAAATAAAACACAAGACTACGGTCAAATCATAAATGGACAGAAATGCAGGGAGCGAGAACTCTGTCACAAAACCTTGGAAACCAAAACATTACATACGTCCATCTTTGTTCCTTGGCCAAGGCTATGTCTTCATGGGCACTGACACAGCTCTAACATCACAGCTAAGATACTCTTACACACACAGGGTAAAACTTTCAAAAGGGCATGAGTGACCTAGGAGCTTAATTCCCACTGACTTTCAATGAGACTAGAAAATAGGACTTTGGCAGCTCTTTTGAAAATGTTACCCTAAGATCCTGATTTTTCAAAGATGTTTAGAACCCACAGCTGCCGCTGATCTCAACTGAAATTGATGGTGTAAAGCTCCTCTGAATTGGGCCACAAGTTAAAGTATATACACACACACACACGCAGACACCACTCCTATAATTTACTAAGAGTGACACAATTTATTTATTTTACAGTAACAACAAAATGTGTATGCGAGAAAGAGAAAGTAATGCCAGTTTGACAGCCCTGAAAATTAATGCTTGTGTTTATCCACAGGATAGTTAAGTTATGAACAGCAACAGCACAAGTTTGCTCACACAATGCACTTCAAACCTGACCTGTTAGCGAAAAGGTAGTTACATCTCCAACTCCATTCAAACCTTGGGTCTTTCTGCCGAACAATGTCATTTGTGATGGTTGTTCTGTGATGCAAATGTCTGCTCCCTAACCAGGGGGTTAAAGAACATGAATATGTTTCATGTGCAGAAGGACACTTACACAACTGTCAGTCACTCATAACCAGGGGTTGAATTCCAAATATTGACCTATATTTTAGAGACTTCCCTTTCCCATTACACAAGCCGTAGGATGAGAAATATCCATTAGGCCAGATTCTGCCTTTTCATAAGCATGCACAGCCCCAGCAACTTATTTTTTTTAAAAAATAAAGTTAAAAAAGAACTCAAATCAACAGGTGTTTTAGTCCATTTCCCATTTTCCTTCCTAAAACTGAATCTAACTTTTAAAGTTTATTGTGGTTTGTTTTTTTCAAATTATAATTATTTTTACTAGTACACAATAATAAAGAAAGCTGGTGGAAAGTCTAATTTCTGTGTCCAGCCAAGTGATTCAGGGTTGCAGAAAGGCAGGTTACTCACCTCCAGTGCAGTAAACCAGGTTCTTTGAGATGAGCGTCCCCGTCCTACTCCACTGTAAGTGTCCCCGTGGCGCTCCACTGTAGGTGCGTTGGCACGCCTCGCATCACGGATTGGAGATTTCTCAGCAGAATCCGCAGGGGACTGCGCATGCCTCTTTGTTGTCTCGTGGGTCCGTTGGCAGTTGTTTGGCTGTGCATGTGCGGCCCCCGACCCCTCAGTTCCTTATCTACCATTGAGTAATATATACTTCGAAGTGGGCGGGGGGGAGGGGGTAGTGGAGCAGCACAGGGACACTCATCTCGAAGAACCTGGTTTACTGCACCAGAGGTGAGTAACCTTCCTTTCTTCTTCTTCGAGAAGTGTTCCTGTGGTGCTCCAATATAGGTGAGTATAAAGCAGTATCCCTAATTGGCGGTGGGATCTTTGGTTTTATTGTGTTGTATGGATTTTAGAACAGACCTCCCTACTGCTGTGTCATTTCTGGCTGCTTGTTCAATAGCATAGTATTTTATGAATGTGTCTGTTGAGGCCCATGTGGCCGCTTTGCACATGTCCACTATGGAGACGTTATCCAGGAATGCGGCAACTGCTCTAGTAGAGTGTGATCTTATATTTGTTAGTGGATCAATGTGTGATTGTGAATATGCTGTGCGGATGCACGTGGTGATCCATTTTGATAGTCTCTGTTTTGAGATTGGTTGTCCTTTGTTCCTCTCGGCGATGAATACAAATAATTTGGGTGTTTTCCTAAAGTCTTTTGTTCTGTTCAGGTAAAAGGCTATGGATCGGCGGATGTCCAGTGTGTGGTTTTGGATGAAAAATGGGTAAGTGTATTGTTTGATTAATGTGGAAGGATGAATTTATTTTAGGTAGGAACTTCAGATGTGGTCTCAATGGCTATGTCTACACTAGAAAAGTTGAGTCGACTTTGTTAAGTTGACTTAAGGTCGACTTTAAGTTGACTTAAAGTCGACCGTATTAAGTCGACTTAACAAAGTCGACAACTTTTCTAGTGTAGTCATAGCCCCTTGTTGACCTTATTAAGTTGACTTAATGCTTTAAGTCGACTTAATAAGGTCGATTTAGGTGCTAATCCCCATCCACACTGGCTTTAAGTCGACTTAAGGAGTCGATTTAAGGCTTAAGTTGACCTAAACCGAGGTGTTATTAAGTTGACTTAAGCTTTCCTTAAGTCGACTTAAGGAAATGCTTAAGCTGACTTAATAAAAGCCCAGTGTGGACACAGCTTTGTTTAGGTCAACTTAAGCCTCCTTAAGTCGACCTAAGTTGCCAGTGTAGACGCACTCATTAATGAGACTTTGTCCTCACAGAACACTGTAAATGGTGGGTAAGCCTTTAGTGCTGCAAGTTCACTAACTCGTCTGGCTGACGTAATTGCTACTAAAAAGGCAACTTTCATTGACGTGCAATAGGGAGCATGTTGCTAGCGGTTCAAACGGGGTTTTCATGATGGTTTTTAACACTAAAGTAAGGTTCCATAGCTGAACAGGTGTTTGCACACTGGGGTATACATTTTGAAGCCCACACATGAATCTTTTTACAATGGGGTGTGCAAAGATGGTTCTTCCATGTATTGGTTTGTGGAATGTTGATATTGAGGCCAAATGCACCTTGATTGTGTTTATTGATACATTTGTTTCCTTTAATGCTAATAGGTAATCCAGCAGCTTTGGGATGTACAGTGATGAAGGGTCTAATTCCATTTCCTGGCATCATCTGGAGAATCTACTTCATTTTCGTAAGTAAGTTTTCCTTGCTGTGGGCTTTCTACTATTTAGGAGGATGTTCTTAACTGGTTGTGAACATAATAGCTCTACCTCCTCAAACCACTTTTCATCCATGCTATGGGGCGGAGTCTGTCCAGCTATGGATGTAGTGTCTGACCCTTGTTTGTGTCAATAAATTTGATACTTTGGGTAGAGTGATTGGATGTTTTATAGACATCTCCACAAGGTCCATATACCATGCTTGTCTCAGCCATTGTGGTGCTATCATTATTGTTGTTGCTTTCTCTTCCTGTACTTTCTGAATGGTTTTGTTGATCATTGGTATTGGTGGGAAAGCATACATTAGGTCCCAGTCCCTAATTGGAATATCTTTCAGGAAAGCTGTGGTAGTTGATACACTCCGTGTTGAATGAGTTCTGACAGGCCCTGGGATCTGAACATTGGCCAATACATATTCAATCTTTATGCAGTCCTTTATCCATTTAGAAAGCCTGTGGGAGGAAATGGCTTGTTGATCGCTCCACTATAGATACGAACAACTTCATTGTCTTCCGAAACGGCTTTGTCCTGTCTAGGTAAAAGGCCAGAGCCCTTCTCATGTCCAGTGTGTGCATAGTTGCATCATACCTGCCCGAATGAGGTTTCGGATAAAAAGTTGGTAAATTAATCTCCTGATTGTTATGGAATGCCGTGTTAATCTTGTGAATAAATTTAGGGTGGGTGCGTAGCGTCACCTTGTCTGGAGAGAAAGTTGTGTATGGAGGATTGGCCATGAGCGCTGATACTTCACCCACCTGTCTGGCCGAAGTTATGGTTACTAAAAAGGCCACTTTCATTGAGAGATGGGTCAGCGAACATGTCGCTAGAGGTTCAAATGGTTTTTGCATTAGAGATCATAACACAATGTTCAAGTTCCAAGGTGTTACGGGTGATGTCTCGGTATACATTTTTCATGCCCTGAAAATGTAAACCATTTGACAAGTGGGTTGGTAAATACTGTGCCGTTTTCTCCTTTCAGGTGGAAAGTGGAAATAGACGCCAGGTGCACCTTGATGGAACTGTTGGAGAGACCCCCAGTTTTGAGATGGAGCATGTATTCTAGGATCATTGAGATCGGTGCCAAGGTGGGTGACAGTTGCTTTTGTTTGCACCATGCACAGAATCTCAGCCATTTTTGCAGGTATAACTTTCTTGTAGATTGTTTCCTACTGTTTAACAGGATGTCCCTTACTTGTTGTGAACATTGTAGCTCGTCGTGTTGGAGCCATGGAGCATCCATGTTGTGAGATGTAGCTTGTGTAAGTGCGGGTGGAGAGAGGGTGGCCAAATATAGGTATATTGCTGCTCAGTGCTTGAGGGGGACGGTTGTTCATACCCTCGACCGATTTTTCAAAATTATTTCTGCTGTTTAGAGGAAGTAGAAGGCTGTGATGGATGATTACTTTGATTCTGTCATCTTCTGTTATATATCTGCCTGCCCCTGCCTGATATCCTTGTTGTGGGTATGCATATGGATGGTATTGGGAATATTGGGGGTATCGCCATTGATATGATTGAAACCTGTAGTTGGTTCTTCTGGCAGATGCTGAATAGATCCCTAAGGTATGTAGTGTGGCAAGTGAGTCTTTCACGGTGGGCATTACCTCATTTGTCTTCTCCCTAAACAGCTTCTTCCTGTCGAATGGCAGATCTTGGATGGACGCTTGCAGGTCCCGTGGAAGAGCCACCAAGTTGAGCCAGGATGCCCTTCTCATTACTACCAATGTCCCTACCGTCCTGGTGGCTGTATCTGCGGCATCTAATGCCACCTGCAATGCTGTTCTGGAAATGAGCTGCCCTTCACTGATCAACGTTTGGAATTGCTGTTGGTTGTCCTGGGGAATAAATTCAATAAATTCTGAGAATTTTGAGTATTTGTTATGATCATAATTTGATAACAGGGCCACATAATTCGATATTCTCAGTTTCAGGGTTGCTGATGAATATACCTTGTGCCCAAAAAGATCCATCCTTCTCCACTCCTTATCCTGTGGCTTTGTTTTGTTTCATTTTTGCTTATTTCTTTGTTGTGCAGCCTCCACCACTAATGAGTTTGGAGATGGATAGGCGAAAAGAAAATTCATTGTCTTTAGCTGGAATGTAATATTTCCTATCAGCCCGTTTACATGTAGGGGCATTGGTTGCTGGTGTCTGCCAGGTTGTATTTGGCAATGTTTGTGAGATGGGTCCCTGAGAAGGGACAGGGAAGGAGGATGCGGTTTGGGTGTGGATATGAATGGCACTGTATATCCTCGGCTGACTATTTCTAACACCCATTTGTCTGATGTGATGAGACACCACCGTTGATAGAAGCGGTAAAGCCTGTTGTTGAATGGTTGTTGCTCTATGTTTGCATCTTCCTGGAATGGATCTGGGTGGTCTTGCAATCCCTCGACCAAACCCTCAAAACTTTTGTTTCGAGGGAGCAGCTTGGGAGCTTGATGATTGCTGGTTTTGTTGTCAATGATGCTGTGGTCTTGATCGGGATCTGAATTAGCGTATCTTCTATTTTGTTGGAATTGATTGCATCTTGAATTATAAGACTGATACCTGAAGTTTCTTCTCCTTGTTGCAGGTGTATGGATGCCTAATGTTCACAAGGTCACTCTCAAATCTTTCATGGTGTGCATCACTTCGTTTGTTTTTTCATTGAATAATTTGGCCTTGTTGAATGGTAATTCTTCAATTGTAGCCTGTAACTGCTTTGGTAGTGCGGCTGAGTGCAGCCATGATGCTCTTCGCATGACAACCGCTGTAGCGATGGTTCGTGCAGCTATGTCTGTGACATCCAGTGATGCCTGCAGGGCTGTTCTGGCTGTTAAATGACCTTCCTTTATGACTGCGGTAAACTGTAGTTTTCTGTCCTCTGGTATGCAGTCAAGGAATTCGTTCAATTTAGAATAGTTGTCATATATGTAATTGGATAGCATGGCCATGTAGTTTGCCACTCGGAGTTGAAGGGTAGCAGACGTGTACACTTTTCTGCCCAAGAGATCCAATTTTTTATCCTCCTTGTCATGAGGAGTTGGTTTGCCTTGATTTTGTTTGGATCTCTGTTGTGCAGCTTCTATTACCAATGAGTTAGGTTGTGGGTGGGTGAATAGGAATTGATTGTTTCTTGGAGCTACAAAATATTTCTTATCCTCTCGCTTTGAGGTAGGTGTTATTGAGCCAGTATCTGCCAAATCTGGTTCGCTGGGTCCATTAGTGCATCGTCCATAGGCAGTGCGATCTTTTTTGATGCTGAGGAGTGTAAGATTCTAAATAGTTTGTGATTGGACGTAGGGATTTCTTGAAGTGATATGTCCATAGATTCCACCACTATTCTGAACAGATCCTAAAATTGCTTTATGTCGTCTGCCAATGTAGGGTTCTGGCATTATGTTTTCATCTGGCGAGGAGGAGGAATTCTGTGCAGATTAGGCATTTTCCTGTTCTATCCTAATATGCTGGGAGTTATCTGTATCCAGATTGTGAGTCTGGTGCCTAGATGTGTTTGGAGATGACATGGCTGACTCCTCTCAAAATGTGGATGGTCCATCTTATGTTCTAAAGTGTCTACAGTAGTTATCCCATCCCAGCCATGGAATGCGGTGCTCTGGTGGAGCATACCAGGGGGGTGGAAGCCACGGATAGTCAAGTAGATTATATTATCTATGTTGTCTCGGGTGTGATCTGGAGGATGGTTGAGGAGGGGGATGGATGACTGTTCCCTCTTCTATACCCTCATCAGATGAGAACGAGTCTGTAGAGAAGTCTCCTCTTTGAATATTCTGACTAGGTGAGGAGTCTGTGCCATACAGGGGTGATATAGGAGAGGAGGTTGATAAATTCCTCTTGCTCTAATCCATGCTGGGTTTTCTGTTTCTTCTTGTGTGGTGTTATAGAAGTTGGCAGGGCCGTCCCATGGGGGGAGCGGGGCCCAGGGCAACTGGCCACTCCACCCCCTCAGGGAGCCAGCCCGGGCGGGGAGACTGAGGCTGCCGGTGGGGAGCTGGCTCCGGCCCCGGAAGCGGGGGCCAACAGTGGGGGGAGCCTGCCGCAGCCGGGACCCCAGGCTGCTGTGGCCGGTGACCCAGCTGGGAATCTGAGGCTGCTGCTGGGAGCCGGTTCAGGCCGAGGGCACCCCGCTGGCGAGGGCTGGCCCTGGCTGCATGGGGCAGGCCGCAGCAGGCCGGCCCAGAGGCAGGCCCCAGCCACCTGCCCCAACCCTGGGCTTGCCTGCGCCACCCTGGGGGTGGGAAGGGCTAGCCCAGAGGCTGAGCTTAGTGCCCCTAGCCCGCCCCGCTACCGTCGGTTCCCTGCCGAAGGCAGCAGGGAGCAGGGAAGAGTGTGGCGGTGGGGGGGCCGTGGTGCAGGCCCCTCACTGACCTGCTGGGAGCAGGACAGCGCGGGGCCCGCATAACCGCAGGGCCCGAGGCGATCACCCTGTTCGCCCCCCCAGGGACGGCCCTGGAAGTCGGTGCCGATTGCTGTTCTTTTTGAATCAGCTCCAAGTACAGGGCAGGCGGCGCCGAGGGTCGGCTCAATGCCTCTGTGCTTGCGTGTGCAACCGCGCGTATCGGTGCCGGCTGCATTGTTTGCGCTTGTGCCGCTATTGCTGTCTGTTGCAGCACTTGTACCGGCGCCGGCTGTAGTGCTTGTGTGGGCACCGCTGTCCGCTGCTTCGTTTGCTCCTGTGCCGTTGCTGTTGTTGGTGCCGGCTGGAGCTGCGTGGTTGCCGCTGTTGGTGCCGCAAGTGGTGCCTGGATTGTTATCTGTTGCTGTGTCGGCACCGTGGCTGAGGTCGGCACTGCCAGAGTGGCCGTTGTGGCCGTTATCGGTGCCACAGTATGTGCTATTGGCAGCGCCAATGGGAGCTGTTTTTGCCCCTCTCTCTGCTCTTTTTCAGAGTCAAGAGAGTGTTTCGGCTCTTTGGAAATTTTTGTGCCCGAGGGACCAACAGCCTTGAGGGACCAACAGCCTCATGAGCCCCAGCTCCTACTTCTGAGTGTCGTCTTTTCTTTTTCATAATTCCTGAGGGTGAAGAGGAATGAGAGTGCAGTTTGAGGGGCATCTCTGGAGATCGAGAGTTTACCCCGGGATCCGAGGCGGGTTTCAGAGAATCCTGCATGAGAATCAGTTTGAACCTGAGATCTCGGTCTTTTCTGGCTCTTGCTTTTAAATTAAATCCGATGCTGGCATAGCATCTCTGTACGTAGTGCAGCACTTAAAGCCCGGCAAAGCAGGCATTTTTTTTTAATTAAATAGAAAGAGAGAAAAAATGCTAAAGTTCCTAACTAACTACTATCTTACAAAGACTACACCTATTAACTATTAACAAAAACTTTTTTTTTTGAGGTAACTGTGAGGAGCTGCTGAGTTTTCCGTCCTGACCGAAGGTGGTTGAGAAGGAACTGAGGGGTTGGGGGCTGCGCGTGCACAACCAACCAACCGCCAATGGACCTGCGAGACACCAAAGACACACGCGCGGTCCCCTACAGACTCTGCTGAGAAATCTCCAATCTGAGATGTGAGGCGCACTGACGAACCTACAGTGGAGCACCACGGGGACACTTCTTGAAGAAGAATACCATAATTCTGATTGCCCCTGCCTGAGAAAGCTACCTGGAGGTAGGTAAAGAGGGGAGGAACCCTCTTCCCTAGTCCCACTCTCTGAATGCTGCGGAAACGCCAAATGGCAACCATTAGCAGCGCCAGAAGTAGTATTTGAAATGTTACAGTTAATGAAGCTTAGAGAAAGATTAACTGGCACAGAAAGTTTGGTGTCCAGCCAGTTCCCAGTCTTACCCACTAGAAGCCCACAGAAACTATATTTTACTTATTTATTTCTTAAATAACTTTTTGGTTTCTAGTTTGCTCCATGGGGGATGATGGAAGGATTAAACATACTTGTGGTTTTTGAGATGACTGAGTTAAGGACTGCTGTCTGGCAGTATTAAGGAGTTCCTGCACTCCCTCCCTGCTTCAGGCTGAGTGCTGTCGAATTAAGTAGAAAGCTCATCTGAAATCATGTAGGGTCATCACAATGTCCGTAGAAGAGTTAAATATTCAAACCCCATTCTGCTAAGGGGCTTTTACTCAACACCACCACTCAGCAACTCTTGGTTACCTGCTGAGTCAGGACCTTGAGATAGCTGAATGTGAAAAAGCTAATCAGCAGGGTAATTTTTACAAGCCAAGACACTGTTCTGAGACTTAACACTGGGGATAGTTTAATCAGGCCAGACAAAATATTGACCCTAAAACTTGAAACAAATCTAAATCTTTTTCAGCATGGGGAAAAATTGTAGCTAACTTTTAATGTGTTTCAAATCTTGCAGGTACATGGGGCAGGGTGAGACTGGACAAGAAATGGAAAAATCACAAGTGAAGTTTTCAACCTGGATCAAGAGGAAGCTCTGGACATACTGCAACAAAGGCCTGTCCTTACTAGATTTCTACCTTCAATATCCACATTTCAAATTGCAACCTAAAAAAGCAATTACTCCCCTTTTTAAAGCTCCCTGTTGTTGAAAATAAGAGCTCGCTGTTAATAATTGAGATGAAACTGGAAAATGCTTTGTTTTGCATGAAATTAACTAATCTATTATTTTTTCCCCACATCAGCCTTGTTAAGTTTTCTGGTCTGCTCTAGGTCTCTCCATCCCAGGCCTCCCCTGATAAAGCTGTTCTATGATCAGATATTCAGAGGTCCCCCTTCACCACCAGCCCATAATATTTCATGACATTAAAGAGAGGATTCAAGACTTTTTTAGGTAAATTATTCAGTGTAAAATGTGGATCACAAGTATAAGTACAGTTCATGTACATTGAAAATGTAATTAATATGAACAAGCTCTATCTCGTTAACTATACTTTTTTCTCACTCCACTGTTTTTCTGATTAATGTTTATATTACAGGCTTGCTTCCATCTGCATAGAAGAGACACAAGTTCTCAAAACCATTCAATTGCTACAAGCTCCATATTTGCACTGACACCATTGTCAAAACACATCATTTCAGATTAATAGATTTATTAGGTTGCTCTGGTGTCTCTCCCTGCCCCCCTTTATGGAATTGGCTTTTATATCATGTCTGATCTGAAATGAATTAAGTGAAAATGGGGATTCTGAGGCACTGGGAGAAAAAATATTTCTCTACTGTTATAAATTGCAGATTCACTGCAATGCAAACTGTAGTACATTGAAAGCAGCTGACTGCAGCATAGCATTAAGATGCCAGTAACCAGCTCTAAACCGGTATCAGAGTATAAACAAAGTGAGGAGTGGTTCAATCACTATAGATGGCATGTTTTAAATGGGAAAAACCTCCTCAGTTCTGTATTTCAGAAGCAAATCTCAACTGCTGAATGAGAAACTTGCAAAAATTAAATGAAAGGAATTATAAAGCAAGTAACATGAAAGGGAGGTCACTGGGTCAGGGACACAAAAAACTCCCACCAAAAGGGAAAACTGAAAGTTTCTAATTTAGATTCCTAACATTTGCAGCCTAAAGCCATTATCTAGGCACCTATATAAATATGCCCTGTTTTTAAGAAGTGGCAAACACCTGCCACTCCCATTGACTTGAATAAGGTATCACAGAATTGTAGAACTGGAAGGGCCCTGAGGGGTCATTTGATCCAGTCTCCTGTACTCACAGCAGGATTAAGTATTATCTAGACCATCCCTGACAGGTGCTGGTCTAACCTACTCTTAAAAATCTCCAGTGAAACCAATTCCACAACCTCCTGAGGCAAGTTATTCCAGACCCTAATCACCCTGAAAGTTAGGAACTGTTTCCCTAATGCCCCATCTAAACCGCCCTTGCTGCAATTTAACCCAATACCCCTTGTTCTATCCTCAGAGGTTAATGAGAACAATTTTTCTCACTCCCCCTTATAACATCCTTTTCTGTACGTAAAAGCTGTTATCCTTTCCCCTCAGTCTTCTCTTCTCCAGACTGAACAAATTTTTTTCCCCCCCAATCAAAAAAGCTAACACAGAATGTTAGGGGCCATAGGGAAATGAATACATAATAAGACAGAAAATATCAAAATGCCACCACATAAATACATGGCACACCCACACTTTGAATACTACATGATGTTCTGCTCACCCCATATTAAAAAAAAAAGATATATTAGAATTAGAAAAGATACAGAGAAGGGCAACCAAAATGATTAAGGGTATGGAGAAATTTTAAAAAATGGTACTGTTCACTTGGAAAAGAAATGACCAGGATGGTATATGATAAAGATCTATAAAATCAGGACTGGTCGGAAGAAAATGAGTAAGGAAGTGTTATTTACTCCTCCATATAACACAAGAACCAGGGTTCACTCAATGAAATTATTAGGCAGCAGGGTTAAACAAACCTAAGGAAATATTTTTTCATACAGTGCACAGTGAACCCGTGGAACTCATTGGCAGGGATGTTGTGAAGGCCAAAAATATAGTGGGGTTCCAGAAAGAACTAGATAAATTCATGGAGGATTGGTTCATCAGTGGTTATTAGCCAAGATGATCAGAGATGCAGCCCCATGGCCTGCGTGTCCTTAGCCCCATGTCCTGGGTGTCCTTAGCCTCTGATTGCCAGAAGCTGGTAGCGGATGACAGGATGCATCACTCGATGATTGACTGTTCTGTTCATTCCTGCTGAAGCACCAAGCATTGGCCACTATTGGAAGACAGGATACTGGGCTAGATGGACGATTGGTCTGATCCAGTATGGCTGTTCTTACGTTTTTAATTTATATTCTCCAACATTTAAGTCTATGGGCCAGATTTTCAGAACTCTTCATGTGCACAGGTGCATGTATAGGTACATAATTTGCATATGCAATTACAGCAGTTCTGTGAACCAACAACCTGTTAACTTGACCATCATAACTGGCTGTTTGCATGTGCAATCACAGACAAGGACTTACGCAAAGCCCAGTAACGTTACTGGCTGTCTTTCCATTGACTTTAATGAATTTAGATCAGATCCTAACGATGCACAGTGTTCTGAAAATCTGGCCCATAGACTTTCATGATGACTTCTTTTGGAAGAGACCTTATGGAAAAACACAGTTCAACTGGCACAAGTGCTAGTGAGCAGCAAGGGCTCCAGCTGCGTCATTCAACCCCCTGCCTGTAAACAGAGTGATTTCACTCACATTTTTAGAACAGAAGAGCTGTTGTTCAAAACATATAGAAAAACTGAAGCAGCTGAAAGTCTCATTTCTATAAGAGAAGCCAGCAGCAGCACTAAGTAAAAAGGGGCAACTGTCTGCAAATTACTCTGCTAATCCTTTTCTCAAATTCTGAACATTCCTAGAACAGCTCAGCTCCTATGGCAGGGAGAGACAGCAATGGACGCCAATGGGTACATAACATGTACATAGATGACACATATGGCCTCTCTCCCCGCCAGATTTTCAGAGATGCTGAACAGCTCCATTTTTTCAAAAACAAAACAAATAAATTATATGCACTATTTAAATATAGGGAGGTATGCATCGTGGCATGCACATATACACAACTTGCATGTGAAATTACAGCAGTTGCACAGCAGTTCTGAAAAAAAAATCAGGCTCTCCATCTTTATTGCACTGGAAGTCCCATAGCTAGTGCTGCTTTCTCCATTAGGGGCATATCCTATTCACTCTACCTGTGCGGGCAAAACGCCAAGGGTAATGGAACTACCTTGTTCCTGCCAAACTTGGTGGGCAGCTGGCAGTGTACGCATGCTGGGGAAGACTGCACATGTTCCAGGGCACTTTCTGTGGCACATGGAAGCACAGTTTAGTAGTAGGCTAGGAAGGGAAGAGAGGGGAGCACAGCAGGGGACCTGAAAACTACGAGGAAACAAGGACCAGATTTAGTTGCATGTAGCATCTTGCAGCCTCTCCTTCATCTGACTGTGGGGAGTGGTTACATGTTTTTAGCAGGGGGTTGGACTAGATGACCTCGTGAGGTCCCTTCCAACCCTATTATTCTATGATTCTATGATTCTATGTTGCTGAGAGTTGGGTGAAGAGAAAATTCCAACCATATTAGCCCCTTTCTGAGGACTTAACTCCTGCTTAGAGTGATCAGAATCCGAGCTTTTATTTCCATTCATCTACTCACAGTGGTTCTTAAAACAGCACTAAAATGGCCATGACAGGCAACTCCTCAGATTCCAAAGACAAAGTTTCCTTTCTCTCATCAAAGAGTTAATTTTTTCTCATTGTGACCTCTTACTCAGATCTGTTTTTTTTTCTCTTCCAGCATTATCTGCCATGGCATTTTGAAAACCAACTTTACTTCTACAACTGTCATGTTTTAATCAGTAGGATTCTGTGTAATCTAGATTTAAACTGGCTTTAATACTGTGTCTGCAGCAGGTGGAAATGGGAGTACAAACTGCAGAGGAATAGGATGGAAGAAGCAAGGCAATGATATGCAACATCATAACATGTGTGGAAAACATATCTTTGGATCCAAGGATTTGGACACGTGAACAGATGTAAATTCTCTCATCAGCTCCCATCATGCAGGAATAAGTGTCAATAAGACCCATTCTTCCAATTTTGCAAATCTAATGGCTGACTTCAGGTAAAACAGATTCAATTCCCACACCCTTGTCTGATTTTTGGTTCAGAGTTGCTCAGATGCATCACAAAATTCATCCTTTCTGCCTCACTCCATCAGCTTATTCATGGGCTGTTATACAGAGAGGACAATGCTAAATTTACAACTGCAAATGAACAAGGAAATTAGTAAATCATTCACGGAATGCCAGCATCCCTATTGTTTCATGCCCTTTGTTTTGGAATCCTCACTGGCGCTGCATATATGGCTCCCTTAACCTCTCAGAATAAAAGTCTCTAACAGCAAAGCAAAACACAGTGACAAGCTGTACATACCTTTGCGAAAACTAAAGCACCGTTTAATTCTCCTATAGGTAGTTTTAGGAATGAAAGGAGCTGATGCTAAGGCCCCTGAGGTGCGGACCCCACCATTTCTATCTTCAGGCATCATACAGGCCGGAGACCCAGTATCAAGCTAAAGCCTTCCTTTAGAAACTGCATCCAGATAAAAGACTGTGACTGTTCATTGTTATTGATTGATTTGGTGTTTTTAATGGTGACTTTTCTTCTAAAGTTGGAGGATTCTGATCTCTGTAGCGCAGTTTTTTGTTTTTGTTACCTTCACTGCTTCAATTCTGCTTTGGGAAGAAACTCCTTCTGACTTTTTATTTCCTTTCCTTTTATTTCCTGTGATGAGACAACTGGCTACAATGCAATGCCACAACAAAAGAATTTCAACAAGAAAAACGCATCTTCTATTCAAATAGACGTGTCTATGGAAGGGGGTATGTGCGGGCAGGCAGGCAGGGGGGAGAGAAGGAAGAGCTCTTCCTGTCAGCTGGAACTGGGGTAGAGTGGCAGGGGGCTCAAATTCCACTGGAAAAGGTCAGCACATCCTGATGTGCAATAGGGAAGAGAAAACAATGATGGAAATGCCCCTGAAGAATTCTCCGAGATACTCCTGGCCGCCTCCTTTTATCTCCACAAACAGGGAACGAAAATAATGGCACCTTCGCGGGAAAGACACTCTGTCCATAATAGATTATTTTTGAAGTGCCTTCTTCTGTAACTGCCTCCCCTTCTGACCTTCTTATGGGCTTGTTGTTTTGTTACCTTCAAACGACCAAAAGCTCTTATGAGAAAGATGCATCAGCCTCTCTTGAAAGATCCTTGGAATCTGCTGAAGAATACAGGCTTCCACAGGGGAAATGCATTGCTTATTTCCGCCCTTTAATACTATTCTTATTGGAGGTGTTACAAATGCTGCTGCTGTTTCTGCTGCCGCTGCCTTCTGTTCCAGCCAGTCACATGCAGCAGGTGCAGGCAAAACAATGTTAAAGGGGAGCTGCTGCAACCTTGATTTTTTTTTTTTTTTTGACTTTGAGTTGACTTCATGCCATCATCACGTGTGACAGCTTAACAGGCAGTAAGCGTCACCCCTTCTGGCTCTGATGAGGTTTCAGCCCCTGCACTACCTTACCCCCTCCTCACCAACTACCTTTCTTGCACTTTATTTCTGTTTTCAAGCTCTGCAATCAAAGCTCAGGTCTTTTCTTTCTTTAAAAAAATTGCCTTCTTAATCTAATCAGGAAAGGAATTTCATGTGCAAACAAGCATTTGAAGTCCTGACTGTTGTGTGTGTGGTTTGTGTTTTTTTTTTTTTTTTAAAAGAATGTTCTCAGTATTCTTCCAGCTCTTTTGGTTCAAAAACAATCTTGAACTGAGCACCTTGGTAGCCCCTCTTGCCACCCCACCCCCTGAGTACCAGTTAACAAATAACAATTTAATGATCTAGTTAATTATTTATAGACCTGCTTGCTCTATGATCGGGATATCATTCCAGTCACCAGCCAGACCGTAAATATTAGTGGTTTAACAGGGCACACAGTCACATTCAGGGACATCTGTGGAACATGTGCAAATCTTGTTTATAATACCCAGAAAAATGTGATGATTCTCTCTAAAATTAATATGTTTTGCATCAAACACACATATCATTTTGGGTAAGACAAAGCTCTCATGATTCATTCTATCTTGTCCTAAACTTTAGGTGACAGGAGTAAAATGGGTGTTTTGCTTTTGATTAACTGGTTGACTGAGATACATTGTTTCTTGTATCTGGTTATGTTTATGCTCTTGTTTGGTCAGCATTATGTGACTGTAGTCTAATTGATTGCTAGGATGCCTACAGCTTTTTATTAAGATTTTAAAAAAATTGTTGCTTAAATCTAACCAGGTAAATGAGAATTATAACTGCATAAGGGCGCAGACCTTGAGTCAGATTCCCATTGGTTTCAAATCACTGAAGTCAATGTTGATTTACACCGGCTGATAATCTGGACCCTTATATTTATTTCCTCTGTGATGTATTATACACATCTACAATATTAGAGAGCAAGATTATTATTGATGATGATGATGTTATTAATAACAACTCTTATTCAGCAAAGTCAGTCTGTTTCAGGCATGTTTTTTAAAGAAAGGCGGGAAAAGTAGAAGTGTTGAGGTATATATTGTCGCAAAACATCAAAAGAGACCTGATCAGTCTTTTGAGGTTCCAAAAGTAGTAGTTAAAATCAGAATCAGTTAAATAAAAAGGTGTCTCTAGAGACACAATTCCCACAGGTCCCCAGGATGCTACCTGATATCCCTGTGTAAATATATTAGCAACCTAAAACCACTCAAAATTGTGAGACTCAGTACCAACCTTTGTCAGGAAGGTTTCTCCGATCCAGGATGGAAATCCTAATCAGAGAGTGTCCATGCAAAATAGTCAACATCCTGTTAGTCAGGATATTTACTTGGGCCTTGGGAGACCCGAGTTCAGCACAAACAATTTTTAAACCTAAAATGTTTTCAGGAAAAAAAATGTTTTTTTCCAGCTAGGCCAACTCACACTCATTTCTCTCACATTTTCCAGTGATTTGCCCACTAAAGTGTGACTCATTTCAGAATCAACTTATTTGCTCAAGAAGATCAATATAAAAATTACATTTAAAAAGGCTTAAGTTGAATTAATAATAATTGAATTAATAATTAATTCAAACAAACAGTAGTTCAACAATTATAGTCTCCCATCATGCCTGGGACTTAACTGGTATTATGCAAAACAATGAGCCTCATGTTCAGCTCTGCATTTACACCAATATGAGGCATTAACAGGGCCCTCCCCTGGAGGGAGCGGGTCCCAGGGCCAATCGGCCTAGGAGAATATAAGATGGGTGTATTAGTTCAATATAATAGGGCCTCCTAAATCAACCGAAAGACAGGAAATAGTTGGGTGTAGAGCTATAGGAATATGTTAATTTTCTTAAGTTCCAAAGGGGTAGCTGTGTTAGTTTAGGTCAGCCAAACAAACAAGGAGTCCTCTGGCACTTTTAAAGACTAACAAATATATTTATCGCATGAGTGGGATTTTCTCCCACGAAATCTCATGCAAAAATAAATTTGTTAGTCTTTAAAAGCGCCACAGGACTCCCTTGTTTGTTAATTTCCATGTTAGTAAAATTTCAGAAATATCCCCTACCCCTGCGCATGCTTGTAAGAGAAATAAGATGAAAATCAGATCTTTTAAGACACCTTAAAAAATATCTTCCCATGTAGGGAATTACGTTGGGAATGTGGGCTCTTCCCTGCTTATTATGTAGGTCCTTGTAGCTCTTCCATCCCCCTCTGAACCAGAAAGGACGGCAAGACCGGCCGGCTTGCGGTCACCAGTGATTTATTTACAGCATGTGTAAGTATCTCCCACCACCATACACCACTTTGCCCAGGCCAGTCATCACAGGGGCTGATCAGGATCCTGGAAACTTGAAATGTCTGTGTACTTCTCCTGACTCCTTTCCCCTTCTGGCCTCTCAAACCCAAGGTCTGGTTTACAAGCCCTCTTGGGGCCTGTAGGACAGCTGCAGCTCATGAACTAATCCAACTTCTAGTTAGCTCGGTTAGCTGTTCTGCTGTCCCTATGCTAGTTCCAATCGCATGGCAGGGGGCTGACCAGGGGTTCACCCCCTAGCACCCTGTCACAGTCCTAAATTCCTTATAGACTGCAGGAACATCTTGCACCATCCTCTTGACAGGCATTTTCTCTAGGAGACCTGAACACAACTGCAGGCATGGTTGCGACAATGCCTAACAGGCCTCTTGTTAACCGGATGTCACAGGGCAGACTACTAGCCAGGGGTCAAAGTTTCTGTCCAATAAGTAATGTATGGCTGGGCAGAGACTGAAGAAAGGTGGGTGATTTCTTAGAAAGATATTGCTTAAAATTATCTTTTCCTTCAGGCTCAGGCCTCCGGTAATTTAACTAACAGATGGGAAAGGCGGTTTTCAGTTTCTAAGAGTAGTTTTTTGCTACAACAACTGTTCTTCTCTGTTGCAAAACAACATGAACATTCTTGCTGAGGTGCCAGACTTTTTTTTCCAGAGCCAAACCATAATGATGACAAGCCAGAAGTTCCCTGGTTTAAAAGCAGATGCTCTCGTCTAATGGGAAAGGTAGCCCCCCCCTCTCCAAAAGTAAAGGCTTACGTGCCCTGAAAAACAACATGATTCATGTGTACGCCTTTCTTTTCCCAATAAATGATGATAGTAGCAGTTGAAGGTGCATCCTGAGGCCTCTTCAGTATCAGGGGGCCTTTCAAAGACAGCTGGTATGCTGGACAGGTGGACTACGGGCCATTTGCCTTTTCAGGTTTTCTAACAAAATGCCATATTACTATATCTAAATAATATCACAGGGATTCTAGTAGGTTGCATGCTGTTTTATACAATATTATCTGTCAGCTGCAGCTTTCAGGCTTCGTGGAACCATGAAGGCCAACACACACTAATTGAATTAAACACCAAGATGCCTCAAGATTCCCTCTCAGCTTCCCCTACGTGACACAGCCTTCTCCATCATCAAGGGCTATAACCAGTTCATCAGCTACAGGAGCTGCTGAGGAAGTTGACTGTGTTGGGTGGTGATTACTACATTGTATTTGCCAATACACTTTTGTTTTAACCTTCTCCCAGCCTAACAAATATGTCTTATTAAATTCGTTCTCTCTTTTACCCAGGAGAATATACCATTTTTACTTCTCCTCATGCTAATATAGGGTGAAGAGACTGACTCCATTCTGTGCTTTGTGACTGCAGCAAATACAACAGAATATAGAATGGATAATGGCACAAAGAGAGCAGCAGGGCTGACACAGTTGTGTTGGAGGCCAACCATTACCAGCCTGCTTGTTTACGTCCTCACTGGAAAAAGAGAAGCATCCAAATATATAAAATAACACCATATGCCACCACTGGATTTTCATTCTGTATCTTTTTCAGAACAATGTTTTCTTCAATGGGAAGAAAACAGGCTCTCTTAGGGGAAAAGAGAGGTTGCTTGGTTAAGAGACAGGGGGTCAGGCAATCTAGGTTCTATCTTCATCTTTTGAGAGCATAGGTAAATCTATTCACCACTCTATGCCACAATTTTCCCCATCTGTAAAATGAGGACAATAGTTCCTTACCTCACAGAAACATATGAATGCATACTGAATTAATGTCTCTTGAAATCTTTGAATGGAGATGGTAGTACAGAAACAGAACCACATATTAATGCATGAGACCCTCAGGGATTAGCCCAACCTACCTTATCTTCTAAAACACAAACTGTCCATGAAAGACTGATTTAATCAAATCCATTTTCCTTTAGACTTCTGTCATGATGGGAAACGTGAAAAGGAAGTACTTTGTCCAACCACCTTAAAGAATCTGGCTCACTTCTATCTTTTCTTCTTTGCTAGGACCTAAACTCACTACAAAAGAAGCCATATTTATCTTCTTTCTGGGACTCTTACATTTTCTTTCCTGGACTCACCTCCTCCAAAAGGTGCCCATATAACCCTGCGAATGGATTTCACCCAGTCCTCCATGTCATTCTGCGTGCTGGCCATAAGAAGGTACGTTTCATGATGAGCTGTCATCCGTTCTCGGTCTCCTCCTGCAAGAGAAGGCAATCACATATAAACTCTCTTCCCTTCCAGCTCAGCCAAATTCCTGCCAGCCACGTACCACCAAATTGACTGCCGGAAGCTGCAACAATTTATAAGGATAGGAGAGTGCATGTCCTTGGTATCAGCTGGTCTAGAACCCAGTGGGTGGGGAGGCCTAAATTTCTGACATTCACTCATTGCCACCACACAGAAGACAGACGATGCAATACCTCACCTGTGGTCATGCCACACAATAAGTCCTATCAGGATGCCAAAAGGCTGAGATACCTGATTGACTTGCACCCATTTCTTATGCAAGGAAGTGATCCATGTGTGTTGTCTGAGCAGCCGTGCGAGGTCCCTGTTGCTCCTTCAACAGGTCTGTGGCTCTTTTCCTATCTCCTGTGATCTGTATCCATCCCTCCTCCTGATCTCTTCCTGTTCTAAAATTAGTTCCTGCCTTACCCTGGTTCTGTGCCAGCTCCTGTGTCTCAGCTCTGATTCCTGCTTCTTTGTCTCATTCCTGACCATTGACTTCAACTCTGACCATTGGCTTATCACCTGACTCCAAGTCTGGCTCTGATCATTCGGCTAGACACCTAGGTTCTGGTTCCCAACATAATGGTTCTGAGGTATGTAGACTTAGATACCAAGGTCTAGCTATGAAAAGCAGGAATATATATATTGGTCAATGGCATGAAAAGAAAGTACTGAGAGAACATTCACTGTCTGATAAAGAAAAACTATTAAGTTCCAAAAAGAAAGAAAGACGATAAACATAAATGTCGTTTTGCTGTTCTGAGAAACCTTGCACAGGTGCTGATCTGTAATCTGATAGTTACTGAAGGTTTTGAAAAAATCATTATACCCAGGTGAAGAGACTAAATGCAGTTGAAGTAAATTTTGCTTTTTAATTTTTTATTTTCAGGAACTAAACGTGTCATATTTGTAACAACAACATCTGA
Organism: Pelusios castaneus; assembly: GCA_007922175.1. Taxonomy (NCBI): domain Eukaryota; kingdom Metazoa; phylum Chordata; order Testudines; family Pelomedusidae; genus Pelusios; species Pelusios castaneus. Next base: position 8,342,989 of record ML685812.1, read on the forward strand.
TGCACAGAAGTAGTGCCACCATTGTAAAATTTAGGCACAGGTGGTCATGTTAATAACCAGGAGTTTGATGGCATACAGTGTTGTTTCTGAAGGTTTATTAGTGATCAAATGTAGAGGGAATACAAAAGTGTGGGGGTGGTTTCAGGCATGCCCAATGCCTATTGAAATATCATGATTTGGGCCCATTGATAAGAGTTCAGACCCAGACCTAAACTTCGTTGATGTTTTGTTTTCTCAGAACTGAGATTTTGGTTCAATCTGTTCTCTACATTCCTATTTTAATAAAAGGAATGAAGATCTGAACCATCATTATGGCACCATAGAACACTTGATGCCATCACCTGCACAGGCTAAATGCAAAAGCTTGTGCATTCCTCATTCTGTCACTCTGGTCTGTGCTCCTTGCTTTAGTTCAGTAGGTGGACCCGATCTCCCCCAGGAACATCCATAAAGAGCAATGTAAGACAAATAATTATTTTTTAGATATTCATAAAACTTCGAATTGACCCATCTAAACGTGTACATACCTAATGATCCAAGTGAATGTGTGATTGTATTGCTCTTGCCCTTGTTCTTTCTTGCATCATTTTCTCCCTGTTATGTTACACTCACCCTTTGGATCATGTCTAACTCAAGAGAGCCAGCTCTTCAGAGCATGTATTCTGGCTTTCTGTGTGTCCCATAAAGAGCCTTGCAATTTCTGAACATTAACAACAATAGGACTTTTCTTACTAGGCATTTCTACAGAGCCTACAGAAATAGGGTCCCGGTCTCCTCTGTGATCTCTAGGCATGACTAATACAAATAAATAATAGCCTGTGATTCAGACTGTATATGAGTACACATATGACCAAATTAAACCTAAGTGAACACAGCGATAGATTTTCTTTCAGGATTCCTAGATAAAGGTAAAACCCACTCAAGCTTCACCCTCAAGTTGTACATTGTCACCAATTTTCAGTTAAATATGAAATCTAACTGGAGATGATAAAATAATATAAAAATACTACTATTTATAAAAAAACATCGTTCCCCACTAAGGTGCCCTGAGTGAAGCATGACAATTTAAGATACACTGTACTTTTAACTTTGCAATGTGAGTGGGGTAAACAGGAGTGGAGCTGATATTTCATTAGAAAAAATTAATATTCACAGCATTTAATTTTTGATAATATTCTGAGTCAGCAACCAAAAGCATAGGGACAAAACATGGTTCTCCTAATTCTGTATTGCCTTGCATCCTGTATCTTTACACAACTAAACAGTGAGCACACTCTACACAGATGGATGTGAAAACAGAAGGTGAAACTATTTATTTAACTATTTCCTAGAGTCTCCATCCCTCTTCAGCATTAGCAATTTGGCTGTGAGACAAACAATGTCTTCCTTTTGGCCAGTCTGAGGGTAGCTAAAGCATGAGAAGGAACAGCTGTCAGTCTTTCTCCTCCCTTTTCACTCACACGCACACAGAGCATATGATGCAACAAAGATACATTTCTCTTTTTTAAAGTTATAAGGGATAGGAGTAAGAAGAGGCATTGTGACCCATTAAAAAAACACTGTGAGATGAGAACAAAAGTGCCGTGCTAAGACTGAAGCATTAATTACTGATTTTGCCCAAAGGACTATTTACAGAATATACAGCAATATACTGCTCTGTCTCTCGAGTGTTCAGCTGACGACAGCCCTGGCACTGACTGCAAATGACAGCTGCTTCAATGTGTTCCCGGCTGGAGGAGAGAAAAAAGCACGATGGATCATTATTGTTGCTCTCCACTTGCTACTTTCTGTCTGTGATTGGTGTCAGTCACTGATTTTTTACTCTGATTCTTATGTGTTCTCCACTGTCAATCCCTTTATTTATTTATTACATTACACATCACATATTTATTATACATGCAGATATTTTAACTTACAAATGCCAGTGAGTACAAAGTACAAATGCAACAAAACCTCCCTCCCTAAATAACAAAAACGAAAGACAGAAACTGTGCATCAGTCTGCTAAAAAGAATGTCTCACAGTTCCAACTTTGCAACTGAAATCCCTTCAAGGGTTCCTTCAAGAGGAAGGAAATTGAATTCAAGGCCCCACTTTCTTATGATTTCAACACTGATTTGGATCCAAACCCAGGAGCACCCCCCTTTTTAAAATTTTTGTTTCTGATACAAAAGCTCATAAGGTCTTTTCTCATTTTGGCCTTTTCAGAGGATTTGAACCAGATGGTGGAAATCTCTCAAGATCAGCTATTATGTGCATCATTTAAAAGGAATTGTATTACCTGGTTCATGATATTTATTTCAGCTGGGGTTGAAATCTCATGAGATTTAAGCATCATTGCATGTAACCCCAAATATTATTCCTCAATTTGTCTAAGAACTGAGCCCCAACTGAGAACTTAGCCAAAGTATATGGATGGGGTACTGAATATGGACTATAACATGTACCTCCTAGAGCTTTGTTACATGATTCAAACAAAAACAAACAATGCTGTTTCCCACCTCTATCGCCCCTGCAAAACACCACACTATATTAACTTGGCATATATGAATTTGTAATGTATTTATAGAAAGATTTTCCTCCTAAAGAATTTAAAATACTATACACTTCATGTAGCACTGAAATTCAGCCATTTCTGTATTGGAACATATCTTGTGTTTAACAATGCACTGCAAAAACCACACAACCATTTAGTGAAGTGAAGAATAGAGCATGTAGCTGAAAGGAGAGGTAGAGGGTAAGAAATTTCTTGCACCTAAGTAGAATATAATTACCTGAATGGAATCTGGAGAGGAAAATGGACTGAAACACTTTAGATTGCTGAAACTTTTGTATAGCCGTGTAAAATACAATGGAGGGTAACAAAGATTTGAAGGGACACCACAAATGCTAACACCCCCTGATTTCTATCTTCTTCCTCCAAAAGGTAACAGACAAACTTTAAACTATCTTCTGAGTATGGAGATGACAATTAACTCTCCAGAAGCAATAACCTCACAACCTGAAGCCTTAGATCATGTCACTCACACAAAACCCTTCTCATTTTGGAGGCTAATAGTGACTTCCTTGCAGAGGTGACATTGTACAGGTATGGACAGCTGCCATTACTGAAGGGTGGGCTCCTATGTCCATCAGTCTTTTCCATTTTCTTTTAATAACCTACGCATTCCAATGGCAGATCATATGCCATTTAAAGAATAATTACTTTATTTTAGAGGATCCATTATCGTACAAACTGAATTAATGTCAGACGTCCAGACAGTTCATTTACAGTATGACATTCCAGAGCAGCACTCCAAACACAAAACTTGATTAAATATCCATTTAGAGAACACACAATATTAATCTATATTTGTTTAACATAATGGAGGAAGGCATAAAATATCCTTGGTCTGACAGTCAACTAGTGAAAATCAGCAAAGCTTCACTGAGGTCAAAAGAATTTACACCTCTTGAGGATCTGTCCCCCTGGATATTTGGCACCGCCCTTGTGTGCTGCAATACTGACACTTTCATGCTTATCTCCCCTGTGACTCGATTGCTATTTACATAGTGCCACAAGTTTGCATAATGTTTCACACAAAGATATTTGAAAATACACTGACATTCATTTCTTTGGTGTAGGACTCTCAATTCTGGTTTATGTAAAAACAAACAAGGAGTTCTGTGGCATTTTAAAGACTAACAAATTTATTTATCGCATGAGCTTTCATGGGAGAAAATCCCACTTCGTCAGACGCTTTGAAGATGGGGAACTTATAGAATGGGAGGAAATAAATGCAGGGAAGTGTATGACATAGGATCAGGTCAGGCTGTAACAGCAAATCAAAGTAGATGTTAAGATGCAACACTGGGGAACAGCATATAGATAGAGGAAGGTGAGGTCAAATCACCTGTCGTAATGAGGGAAAAAAGAAACATAGTCCCTGTTCAACCCTGAGGCAACAGAGTCAAATTTGCATATATATTCCAATTTTGCAGTTTCTCTTTGAAGTTGCAATTTGTTATTCATTTGTTTGAGCACAGCTATTAACAAGTCATCAATGGAGTGAGCAAGGAGACTGAAGTGTTCCCCTATTGGTTTAGGCAGGGATTACAAAATACAGGCATACTCTGATAATCTGAACAGCTCAAAGGAGATAATAAAAAATTCAGAAAATAAGAATTTCATATCATCAGTATTTGGGGAAACAAAATTATCTTTACATGGGACATTTCTAAATTTGCAAACCTCCAATTTTATCTGTATAAAATTTTTCAGAGTTGCTGAGCGTCCATAGGTCCTAATTATTTCAAGGATGCTTCAGGTGATCAGCACCTCTGAACATGCCCAATATTAGGCACTCCAATTTTGAAAATGATACCCTATACTAAAAATTTACCTAAAGTTGCATATGCATCCTTAGCTTTGCTACTTGTGCTCAAGTTATACATTATAGAGTGTAATTGCATGATTATGTATGTCTTTACAGCACAATCTCTCACTGAGCTCACATTGAAAGTACAAGGAGTTGCCCAAAAGATCCACAGTCTATGCACCTCCCCTAAGCTGCCAAACTCCAGGGCCTGGTGTAGGTAGATGGACAGGGTGGGAAAGAGCAGCTATGCCAATTATCCTGTCTCTCCTCCCTGGCAATCCGCACCTACCAAGGGAAGGAGCAGAACTCTGTGCTAGCCTGACTATATAGACTGGCCCTTGTGCACAACATGAAAAGCTGCAACTTGCACAACCATTTTACACATTCTACTCTTCACAGCTCTATGCCAGGACAAAGGCTAGTCTGGCCCATGCTGTTTCTCAAAGACATCGCAGATGCTAAACCTTTTATTCTTGCAATCCCTAGTATTTTCCTTTTTCGGACTGGATCAGATTCAGATTTATTAGCAGAATCTAGAATTTCAACTTGAAATAAAAAAGTTGAAATTGCCCTATCCTATGTTCTGTCCTGTACCTCGGCCAGGTCAGATCCTGTCCCTTCTCCTTCCATTAGCAATGATGCATCGGTTCTTCACTCCTCCCTCCTGGCCCATCCACTGGCTCTGGAAACATGAAATGCAGAATGCTGCTGTGCTTCTTGATCAAGGCTGCCTGTGACCATCAATCCCATTTTGAGTGCAGCTTTGTGCATTGAGCTGGCGCTGTTTGGATCTGAGCTAGGCAGAATATTTTAGGAACTCCTGTCCAGCTAATAGAAAAAACACATACTTATAATTAAAATCAAGAGAGACAGGATTCCTGGAGGGACAGGAAATGGAATTGCCTTTATTTGCCTTCACAGCATTGCACTATATACCCTTTGAAAAAGACCAAGAGGTGCTTATTGGATTTAATGGTTGGTTGTTTCCTGAACTACCAACCCAAACAGCTTTCCTTCATTTTCTCCACTGTTTTGTAAATGTTGCTATGCATAAAATTCTTACCCAGCAAAGTAAATCAGGACTTTATCAAACAATACATTCTTGTTCACTGTACCTTCTTTGTCCCTTTCCAGCCCCCCTCGCACCCAGAAATGAGTATATTTCCTGGGGAACATGTCTTGTTTATGCTTTATTTGAACTGCATCACTTCTCCTCTACCCAAAGTGCTAATCAAGCTGAATTCATGTTAAAAACACCTCCGTTTCCTGCTTATTAGTGGCTTGGATTTATTGCTAATTGCAATTCTTTGCTTCTTGCAAGTGCAATGTACAGGGATTAAGTCTCCACCATTTTCTTAAAAGAGGATTTCCCCCCAGGACTAGGATTTTCCACCAGAACTAGGATTAACGTGACTTTTTTTTTTAAACTAAAAATATCCTGGCCAACCTCACATTCAAGTAGAAAAATGTTGGGGTGATTTCCATGGTGAAATTGCTTCCTATTTTCTGTGCATTTCTCTCCATTTCAAAGTCCAAAACACAGTTTTGAAAATAGACAAGTGTGGGACAGGTAAGAATTAAAGGAGATCCAGCTGGAAGTACCAACTTCCCCTCTCATTTTAGGCTACTTAAAATCGCCACATTTTCAGTTTCTGAAGAAAATACAGAATAATAATCTTAGCCTTTTAAAGTTTCTGATATAAATTTCTATGCTCTGGATTTTGTCCATATATAGGCATTCATATGGCATCTGTTGGGGGCTCAGCAATTCTGAAAATCAAGCCACTTGTTTAGATACTTAAATATGGATTTGGGAGGCTAACTTTAGACACTTTTTAAAAAAAATCTGGCCTCTACAGAATTTTTTTTCTATTTTATTTTAGGCCTTGAAACCCTATCTTTCTTTCAATTAACTTTGATTTTAATGTGCTTTGGTGTGATTCTTCCAAGTAAGACTCATCACTTCTGTGTATTGATTAATGCCCATTTCTTCCTCCTCATTTCCTACCCTATCAGCTGAAGTCTGCTGGTTCAGCCACATTCTGAAGGATTGACTAGTTTTGCACGTTTTCTTTTACAGAATATGCAACTCAATACAAATAGCAAAATGGTCAACAGATTCTATGCATCCCCTTGTTATTGATTTGTGTTGCTCTTCTGAGTCTGAGCATTTTGAAAATGTCATCTGTAGAAAATGTGTTTCATCTTTTCCCTTTATGTCATATGGCAGCCATGTCCTTATTCCACCCAGAATGCCAAGGTAATGGTTGTTTACCATTTCAGATCTCTGATTAATGTTTCGCGACACCAAATAACTGACAGGAATTCATGGCTCACTTCACAGTCTGTTTTGTTTACTGCTTCTTGAATCTCCCCCACCTGCTGCAAATGAGCTTCCCAGGTAAATGAAATATTTCATCTGCTATTTTTCTGGAAATGAAAGCTTTTGTTTCTTTCTACTGTCTCTCTGTCCTTCAACAGCTTCTATTTTATAGCATTTATAGTCATGCTTAATGGTCCGGACCATGAATCACCTTTTCATGTTGTAGAGTTTACTAGATTAGAGTACAAGGATGTCACGGTAAAGTCAAGACAAATGATCTCTTCCTCTTTATTCTACTGGAGTTTAAATTTTTTTACAATAATCCAATTCACTTCTTAGCACCAACACAAAGCAGAGGTGATGCTTATATGACCTCAGCAATGATTTCACACCAATCTACATTAGCTTAAGACAACAATTTCACCTGCCACACTCATTATGTACCAATGAAAAACAGTTTAACCCTGACTGTCTTTGTTCACTGGGTATTGACACTGACAAGGAAGGTTGTCATCTATGCTATACATTTTAAGTAAGTCAGGTGACCCATTTACAACAGGGGATCCATTCAACATTTAATTTTAACCATGTTGCAACACAGGAATTGACAGACTGAATCATGCCCAAGGTCCATTTGTCCAGTATAATGTCTGTCACAGTGTCACTTCAGAGGAAGGTGTAAAACCCCCCTAACTAGATGAATGTGTTGTAAATATCTATTCCCAACATTAGATCTCATCTTCATCTGTAATAGTTAGGGACTGCCTCAAGACCTATAGTATTAACTATCCTAGCTGCAGGAAAGACAAAGTCTAAATTTAAGGTCTCTTTTTCTTTCTTTTTTCTTTAAGAATAGGCTAAGACTGGCTGAGATGTGTCAGGTGACCACAACTGAAGAACAGAAAAAGAGACAGCTACTCTAAGTTTATGGAGTTTTTAAAATTCCCATGCCACTTGAGTGACAGCTAAAGACACATCATTGCAGTGTGATTTTAAGGTGTTTTGGGAGGAGGAAAATGAGACAAGTCTTGCACAGGGATTGTGCTTATGTTTGTGACTGATTAATTTGCAGACAGAGCTGAAAGGTTTTACTGGAGCTATTAAATCTGCTTGCAGACAGAGCTGAAAGATTTTACTGGAGCTATTAAATCTGTGTACAGTTCAAAGCAGTATCTGGAATTATGTGGATACTGTAAAGTCCATCCGTCCACCCGCCTACCCGCCCGTCCGTCCCCCCTTCAGAAGTTCAGAGAGGGGGCAAGTGAAAATCTAAGTAGCACATTATTGTGTAGAGTTCTAGAACAACTGTTGAGATTGACACCTCTGCTTTATTTATTTTTCACGAGAAATAGACCTGCTCAGTGTAAAATCTTTGCAGTAAGAGTAGTTTCAATTTCCCCTACCACTTCCCTTTATCTATGTGCTTGTAGCACCTCTGCTACAGCACATCTTTTCTAAGTACATTATACTTTAAAGATTTTATATGTAGCCTGACTGATATTATCCCACCTTTCCTATCACTTGACTAACTTAAAACAAAATAACTTTTAATCTCATTTTTTATAAACTTTTACTAAAACCTCTAATTATTATTGTCACTACAGAGAAAGGTTTACTGCAGCAGTAGGGGACTCTGCTCCAAGTGAGAGATAGATAAACAGAGGGAAGAAATAGTCCACCATGTGTATAAATACTTTGGAATGTGAAAGGATTCTGTTGCTGTGATTCAGTGTGGGTGCTGTGAAAAAGTGAAACTGTGAAGGCAGAAAGATACTGAGAAAGCCAAGAGACAGCCCTGGAACAACCTGGGAAGGTGACAATGGATTATAGAGGTTGGGAAGAGCAAAGCAGGAAAAAAAAAAAAGGCTGGAGAGAATTGGAGAACCTGAGATAGCATTAGAGGGGTCTGGGATTTGAGATAGAGACACCCAGGGAAGCAAGAGAATCAGAAAACCAGCAAACAAAGCTGCATGAAAGAATTAAAGGCTCAATTCTGCAAGTTGCCAAGTATGTCTCTTAGGGGTGCTGAGTGTCTCTCTCACTGATTTCAAAGGGAATTGAGAGCACTCACCAGCATTTCCAACATCAAGCATTCAAAACTCCAGAGTTAAGCCCTTAGAAACTGAGAGAATGATTTTAAAATAATGAGATTTGAAAGAGAATAAATTTCTCCTAAATTGCTTTGTGGTTTTGAGCCTTGAGAATTCAGATTTTCAGGCTTCTTCTCCACAATCATGTGGGTGGAAATTTTCATAAAAACAAGTACGCTGAGGTCCTCATGAACCTCATCTGGCTCCAGGAGCCAGGGCTTTAAGATATTGTAAGGTTTGTGCTAAAATTAGAGTTGTCCGTATTGAAGCATCATATAGTACCCATGCCTGAGAGACAGAGAGACTGTGGAAAATAAATTGATAAGATGAAGGCCTGGAGTAGCAGAAGAAAGCCCAGAAGGAAAGAACACTGAAAATGACCAGAAAGGAAAAAGAAGAGCAGTGTGGCCTACTAAGCATAAAATGAGTTAATAGAGGCCCAGGTGAAGGTAGCAGGACCCCAGGAGCTCACGAAACAGGAAAAAGTAAAGAAAACTCTTTGTCACTTCTAGCTCTTTCTAAAGATAACTTGTATTTTTATTCTAATAAATAGTCACCTTATTTTGTACACTAAACTTCATCCTTTTCTTTAAAATGACACAGACTGTGTGAGTTGTGGTGAATTCTTCTAACTATACCACTTGATGCTGTGACCGTTTCTGATCTCATAAACCACAGAAGGTAAGGCCTACTTCAATTCTGGGATGGGAGACCTCAAAGGACAACTCAGACTGTTCCAAAAGAATGGAACTGATTAGAGCTGGGTGGAAAATTCATGATACAGTATTCTGTGAATACTGTTTCTTTCTGTTATTCATGAACAGATCACAATTTTCTGAAATTGGTAATTCAAAATGATTTGCCATACAATTTCCGCTAAGTAGTCATGGTCTACAACTCATTCACCGCAGTTTACTGAAACTATCTGCTTATCAATACTGAACTGTTCTGATTTGACCTACAAGGTCACATGATGCATTTCTATTCCCTAGTTTGATGAACATAACTCTTAGGCCTTGTACACACTACAAAGTTATTGCGCGATAAAGCCCTTTATCGCTCGATAACAAACAGAGCGTACACACACAACTTACAGTTATTCCGCGCTAAGTCCCTTCTTTTTGCGCAAAATGTAAACCACCTAAACGAGCGTGGTTGCTGCTAACGCGGAATAGTTGTTGCGCGATGGCCCGTGTGTGTACGCTTCTCGCGCAATGTGAAAATTCCGGAAATGGCCCACAATTCAAATTCCCTCCCTTCTGCACTTCCGCCTGTACTCTATCGCCGTGACGTCATTTTTCCCGACCTCCTCTTCTGTCCCGCGAATTTTCGAATTCACCACTCTCCCTTCTGCCTCGCTGTTCAGTGCTGCTGCCTCTGTGTGCTTCGCTTGCAATGTCGTCGCGCCGCAGCAAACGAGCTCCAGCCTGGACAGCAGCAGAGGTGATGGACTTGATAGGCATCTGGGGAGAGTCCGCCGTGCAGTCACAGTTACGGGGCAGCCGGAGGAATTTTGACATTTTCGGTCAAATTTCAAAAGCCATGACCGAAAAGGGGTACGAGCGAGACACCCTGCAGTGCCGGGCAAAGGTGAAGGAGCTGCGGATAACATTTCACAGAGCCAGAGAGGATAACCGGCGCTCTGGCTCCGCGCCAGCAACGTGCAGGTATTATAAGGAGCTGGAGGCGATCCTGGGCGGTGATCCCACAACCACCCCGAACTGCACGGTAGACACTTCGGAGACTGCACCCCAAACAGAGAAGGCAGCAGAAGGCGACGAGGCACTTGTGGACGAGGAATCAGAGGATGAAGACTACGAGGACGGAGAGAGCGGAGCCACCGACCCGGGGAGCCAGGAGTTATTTTCCACCCAGCCAGAAACAAGCTCCACTGATTCCTTCTCCACGCCTACCCAGGAATCATCAGAAGGCAGCTCTGGTAAGTCCCGTTCGCAGTGTTCTCTATTCTAGATGCTACAGCTCAGCGTATACATGGTTTTTATGCAAGGGGTTTTCGTTTTCTGTATCTTCAGTTCTGTACCTTACAGATGTGTAAAGGTGTTACTAGCATTACATAAAAAGGTCATCAATGTATGCCTCGATTTCCAAGTAGTCGTTCCCTTTCAAGTCACTGAACGCGTTATCCAAATATTTCCAGAGTCTTCTCTTGAAATTACATGGTAGAGCGTTCCTTTGCCCTCCACCATTCAGGGACACTCTTCCTTTCATCCTCGCAAGCACTGCTGCGGGTACCATTGCTGCGCACAATCCTGCAGCGTAAGGTCCCGGCTTGAAGTCGGCAACATGAAGGAGATGCATTCTCGCTTGCAGAGGCACTCTAAGCAGTGTGAGATCTGCCTCTATTTCAGCCATCTCGGGCACGGGATCAGAACTAGCAGTGGCAATAGTCAACTCTCCCTTGTACTACCTCAGCAACCCGTCCCAAGCTTTGGGAAATTTGTTACCGCCCCCCCATAGGTCCCCACTTATGTATTGAAGGAATGTGTGGGGAGAAGAACATTATTTGCTCCTGACCGTGGCGAGAACAATAGAGGCATTCTACATTTTTCATATCTGAACAGGAATGAGCTTCGGTGGACAGTCTACAGCTGCAGCTGAGCGTCTGAGGAGGATAAGGCGGAGGCCTCGCAGGAGCAAGGAAGACGTCTTCCAGGAGCTCATGCAGTTCCATGAGGCTTCTGCGAGGGAGACAAGGCAATGGAGGAGGCAGTGTAGGCAGGACAGGAGACAGAGCAGTGCGAGGAGAGAGCAGCAGAAGGATGCCCTAATAGGCATCATGCAAGAGCAGACCAACCTCCTCAAGAGCATGGTCGGTCTGCTCCAGGCTCGCACCCCCCATCATCAGCCTCATATGCCTTTCAGTGCATCCACGCCACATTCCCCCCCCAGACAGTTTTTAGACCACCATGGACATCCATGGTGTAATGTTAACAGAACCCCTCCCCCAACGTATGTAGTTGAGTCCCGCACCTATACCCACCTTTAGTCCCTTCTCCCCTCAAACCCGAGTTTGGATAACTGTTAATCGAATAAAGTTGAAACCTTGTTAAACTTAATCAGACTTTCTTTATTTGTTTCAGTAATTTAACATTAACGGCTTTTGATTTAATGAACGATTAGATGGGGAAAAAACAAAAGTTTTAGAGCTAATTTTTTAACAGTCGAAAAATATAGAAAATGGTTACTAATTAAATTCAAAGGTACAATCTTAACCAACAGTACTAAAATGGGTTTTTAACGCATCCCTTATGCGAACTGCCCTTAGCTGCGCCCCCCTGATACCCCTCGTGTCTGGTTGCTGGTAGGCATTTTCCAGACGTTGTGCCTCAATGGTCCAAGAGTTCCTGAATCTCTCCCCCCGGCTTTCACATATATTGTGAAGAACACAGCAAGCAGAAATAACTATTGGGATCTTGTCCTCATGAAGATCTAGCCTGCCATACAGCGCTCTCCAGCGCGCTTTTAAACGGCAAAAGGCACACTCCACAACCATTCTACATCTACTTAACCGGTAATTGAAACGCTCCTTGTCAGGATCCAACTTCCCGGTGTACGGCTTCATGAGCCATGGCATCAGTGGGTAGGCGGGGTCCCCAAGTATCACCACTGGCATCTCTACACCGTCCACAATTATTTTCTCGTCTGGAAAAAAGGTGCCCGCATGTAGCCTTCTGAATAGTCCAGAGTTTCTAAAGATGCGTGCATCGTGCACCTTTCCAGACCAGCCAGCATTAATGTCCATAAAGCGACCACGGTGGTCCACCAGTGCCTGTAGAACCATTGAAAAGTAACCTTTCCTATTTATGTATTCAGAGGCAAGGTGGTCGGGAGCGAGAATAGGGATGTGAGTCCCATCTATTGCACCCCCACAGTTCGGGAAGCCCAACTCATTAAATCCTGCGATGATCTCCCTCACATTTCCCGGGGTCACCATCCTCCTGAGCAGAATACGGTTGATGGCTCTGCATACTTGTGACAGTGCCACTCCAATGGTCGAGCGTCCAACCCCAAACTGGTTTGCGACCGAGCGGTAGCAGTCTGGAGTCGCCAGTTTCCAAAGTGCGATAGCCACACGCTTCTCCACGGTCATGGCGGGTCTCATCCTCGTGTCCTTGCATCGAAGGGCAGGGGCAAGCTCCTGGCATAGCTCCATAAATGTGGCTTTCCGCATTCTAAAGTTCTGTTGCCACTGATCATCATCCCACAGCTGAAGGACGATTCGTTCCCACCAGTCTGTGCTCGTCTGCCGGGACCAAACACGGCGGTTCAGGCTGTGTTGCTGGTCCGCGAAACTGATCAGAATGTCCGTTTTGTTTTCAATGCTGTCATTATCCGAGACCGAGTCATCCGTGTCATGCTCTGAATCATAGCCAAAGGCAAACCGCAACAGAATCTGGGCTGTGTTCACAATGCTGAAGGCAGCATTCAAGATCACGGCTGAATCCATGGCGATTCAGAAAAGGCAGTGCCGAAAAGAAGGTTGCTTCAATTTGAAATTCGCGCTCGTTGCTATTGGCAACTGCTGGGTAGCGTCGGTAGCGGAATGCACCACGGGAGATGATACTGGGGACTCTGGGATAGGTACCCACAATCCCCTTTGCTTTACTGGAGGACTGCGATCAGAAGGGGGGGGGCTTTGTTCCGTTCGAGCAAGCATGGTGTGTACGCGATCTCGCGCAACAACAGCCACGGGAGAATTAATGCGGAAGAGGATTATTGCGCGTTAAAAATGGTAGTGTGTACATAGCCTTAGGAACAGATTTCTGGTGCAATACTTGTGATTCATGTCTTTAAATTTCCCTGCCTCTGAATATTCTGAAATACTCACATAAAATGTAAATTTTCCTCTATGGGCCTGATTCATCCTTACGTTATTGCAGTTTTAAGTCAGCAGTGTAAAACTGGAGTAACTCAAGGGTAAATCAGGGCATCCCCCCCTTCCCTTGCCACCTTGAGATCTCAGGGTCTTTGAATAAAGTTTGGGACTCTCCCCTTCAAGGGAAAAATCAAATTCCACTCTGCTGCAGCCACTTAATTTTTCAGGTCAAGATACATCTCTCTCTGCTTATGTCTATAAATGTTCTTCAAAAACAACTGAAAACAAGGGCCTATTTACTACCACTTCTATACTAGCAGGTGGGGGTGAGGAGGAAATAGCAAGCAAGATACCAAGGATCTGAGAGGTGTGTACACAGACTCCACTATGGACAATGTTTTGTGCATCTTCATGACCACATTATGTGAATGGATTCTGTGCTGGTAGGTATCCTCGACTTCTGTATAGTACACAAATCCATATAGAGAGAGCCAGATGTTATAAAATGTCAATATTAATTACAACTATTTCATTTCTAAGTATTTTCCAAAGTTGTGCCACAACATTAGGAAACATTGCCTGTTATTTTTCTTTTCCACATCTCAGAATCTGTTACCAGCCATTATTCAGCATTTGCCTCTCTAGCAAAGAGAATATCACAGAGGAAGGGAGGAATGGCTGAAAGTCACAGCTGTGCTTTCTGTATATTGACTTAGCGGTGCTAGTGACTCTGAATGTAATATTTACAGTTGGGTTTTGGATATTGTTATTTTGAGTTCCATTAAACTGAATCACCTCTAAATCCTTGATGACAGGTAAGAGATTGGCTTGAGAGAGATACAAAAATTATAAGTTCAGTTATTTTCTTCAGAATCAGCATGTTATTTACTCCTGTTCAGTTCTCGGTGCATTCTGTCAATCATAAGGCAACGAGCAAGTAGATACGGCCAATATATAAGCCAATCTAACTTAAACCTGGGGTATTACTGATATCACTGCCAGCAAAAACATTGGTGTCAATAGGCACAATTTCTAAAAAAAAAATATTAGAGATGTATTAGAGATGCTGTAATTTCACGTGAGCACCAGCTTTACAACCCAAAAGCAGTAGTCTAGCGTAAGTGCCTACATGATAGAAGTTTAGTAATAGCTGTTCATTCCCTACTGGGCATTGCACTCCATCACAATTTGCCATTCACAGCCTGGTTGGGAAATAGCAGGATACTCTAAACAGGAGAGGGAATTGTAGGCATGTATGAAGCTGTGAAGTGACTGCCATTAGACCTCTCAAACAAAGGTATGATTCAGGAATCATTTGGAAATGGATCTGTAACACACCATGAACAATCTATACTGGTAGCTTCCTACGATGGTACACTGGTTAGAGCTGCAGCCCTGAATCCCCCGAATGAATTCTAGAATAAGATAATAAGAAGAAGGCTTTAACTATAAGGCAGCACAGCCACATAGCAAGGTGCTCAGGGTAATACACAAGCATTTCCCTACGGAGAAGGAACAATCAGGCCTATAGTTTTAATATATGTAACTAAGCCTTACTGAAGCTTCAATTGTCTCATATTATGCACAAATTTTTACTTTTTTTTAAAAATGGGAAATTCATATAAATAAATAAGTTGGGGAAATAATGTGCAATCATTAATTCAAAAGAATGTGAAGGAAGCAGTCAAATTTACTCAATTGTGGGCAGGTGCCCTCAATAGTGAGGAATTATATAGAGGAAGTAACTTCTCCTGAACATGGGAGTTTGATTATATAAAAGAAGGATTATAGATTTTTTTTTAAAAAAAAATACTTATTACGTTTATCAGTTAGAAATGGGTCCGGACTGAATTATCCTATCTTATGACTACTAAAATATAGTGAGTTCTTCACAGCCTAGTTTTTTAACTTTTTATATTACTGCCTATTGAACTTATTTTTTTGCTTAGTCTTTCAAATACTAGTGCAGTTTGTGGGGAAAAGAAGTTTTTTCTATTTCCTGTTTGGGTAAAATAACTTCCACTAATGACTGAATATATTTTCAACATAACTTATCTCTTTTTGGTGGCCACACATCAAGTCAGTGATCTTGAAAGGCTCCATGCCACCTTTCCCTTTAAACATCCCATAATTGGTGAATAACTGAAGTTTTGTTTCAGCAAGGAAGATTTTGTCCCAAAAGAAAGGCTAAATATAAGGAGCACGATTTTTAAGTGACTTGTGGTTTTAGTTGCCTCAATTTTTGGTTGCCATTTAGACACCTTAAAGGTGCCTGATTTTCAGAAAATGCTAAGCATCCACCCTCTTACAACAAAGTCCCTGGAAAGAGTCTCAAGTTGCATACTCAAAATCACAAATAAGTTTTTAAAATCTTGTCCACTAAGGCCTTTTTTAGAGACCCTCTAACCAACTGTTTCTTCATAAAAGTCTCTCCAGACTAGTGGTCAAATGTGGGAGAAGCTAGACAGTCTGTCTTTAAGAGAGAACGCAGGTCGAGTTCACTGGTTCAACATACGCAACATCATAAAAAAAAGGCGTGGGAGCAAGAAGCTGTGACGTCTTCCTAGAGAGATGCTACAGATAGAGTGGGCTCTGTGTTGTCAAAGAGTGAGCTCCTCAAACCTCATGCTGCTGAAAAACAGATATCCACCATTACAAAATCCCTTTTTTATTTTTATTTATGTTCATCATAGCAATAAATCTTGCATTGCACTCAGGTGCAAGAACTAATTTGAAATGGATTATCTTAAATGTCAGCTCCTCGGTGCTTAGCTGTATTGTATTTCAGCTGGTGGAAAGCAAACCCCAAAAGACTTGCAGTAAGAAAAGGTCCACAGCCTAAGGAAAAGCTTTTAAGTGTGAATTTAGCCAATGAGACCAGGGTAAATTATCAATATCCATCCATACTCAGCTAATTTGGAAAGCCAAAATGCTAAAGAAGTTATAAGAGAGCTGAGTTTGCCCTACGTGACCTTTCAGATCTGCACAATTTAACAAGAAAGACATTCAAGTAGCTCATAATCATATCATCTGTCAACAAATACTCATTAAGCTATCTGTGCCTCATTAATATGAAATACTGAACCTTTGGCTGATAATCTCAATGGTATCTTGCAAGTCTAGACATAATTTTGCCTTCACAATGCAGCAGAACAATAACAAAACTAATTTAATATAAAGAACTTTGAACAGCTAATTTCTGGTACTCCTTAGAAAGCAGCCAGAAGAAATAATAATGCAAAACACTTTGATTATGGGCTTATTTCCATGTATGACTAAGATGTCAAATTACTGCTGCTATAATTGAATATAGCCCTTTTAATTGTTTCTGCATGTCTATGCTGGTGTCCTCCTTTGTCATTCCCATACTGACAAGCCCACAGTGCTTTTTAAAAACTGACAGTTTAAAAAAAGTCCAAGAGCATTAGTATGCTCTATTTCTTTAAAGTCACAGAAAGGTGCAATTTCTTTAAACCTCTTGATAGACAAGATACCGTATTTTTTCTACAATCTTCAGAGAAAAATGTCAGTTCACCACACCCATATACAATTGATCTTCCAATTCAAAAAATTTCAGTCAAACTCTTATGCTGGTGTCGGGCAGCATTTCCAAACTTGATGTATAATCGAAACAGAACTTGTGCACTGAGTTGGACCAAAACATAAATATACTAGTGGGAATTTGTGGGAGGAACCAGACACCTCGGTTCATGTTTGATTTCAAACATGCTAATAAATAGCAATAATCATTCTGTCGTTCATGTGTACATGTTTCCTTACAAAGAATTAAACTGGTTTGCAAACACAGTAAACACATATTCTGCACAGACATCATTTCAGCCACCAGTGAAATACAGCAGCTGTTTAATAATGCAAAGGCACATTAAACAACAACTTATAATAGAAAGTGAAGAATAGATTATGCAATTGAAACTGGAGGGTAAATTTACATAGGCAAAATATAACTATATAATTTAGAATCTGACCTGGACACCAGAATTAAAGGTCTTGGAACTTTTAAAAAGTAACATGAGATCTTCAGCAACCAGGTCAGATTTATTTTCATTTTACAACTCATCCAAAATCAGACATCTGCAGCACTGTGACTGTTAACACCATACTTGGCATTTGTTGAGCCCTGAATCAGAAGGAAGACTGTCACAGAACTGATTACCAACATGACTGTCTGCCCACCTTAAATGTCCAGAGGAGTAGCCGTGTTAGTCTGTGTACAGCAAAAAACAACGAAAGTCCTGTGGCACCTTATAGACTAACAGATTTTCTTCGGCATAAGCTTTCGTGGACTATAACCCACTTCGTCAGATGCAACCTTAAATGATTCTTGGAGATATCTGGTTCATGTGCCAATTTGGCCTGGATTCTGACATTCCACAAGATTCCACAATCTCCATTATTATTACTGATTATGTATAGAGCACCAAAAATGTGCTAAGTGTTCTGTAAAATGTTCATGGGTCACAACACAAGGTAGGAGCGAAGCTGAATTTGCTTAATATGGAACAAACAGATACTGATAATCTCAACTGATACCTTTTAGACTGAAAGTTCTCCAGTAATAAAACAATTGTTCAAATTAATTTTAATATGTGAATTTAGAGTGAACAGAGCTGTGCAAAAACAGGAACAAAGAAAGTTCCTGCGTCTGGTACTTTTAGTGCAATACCCAATTCTCCATCAAGCTTGATCCCTTAATAAGAGTAGTGCCTTTTGCAGACCTCTCTGGTCATTGCTTCCACTCTCAATAAAAGGAATCTGCTGTGGGGAAGAAATTGATCTCTTAAGGGTTTGTCTACACTGCACTGTATTAAAAAACCAACACCAGCAAATCTCAGAGACCAGCTCAGCTGATTTAGGCTTGCAGGGTTTGTGCTAGATGTCTAAAAGTTGCTCTGAGACCACTGCCTTGTTGCACGGTTTCAGAGCCTTGGCTCCAGCCTAGTCCAGACATCTAGACTGCAATTTTACAGACCCACAATCTAAACTGTGTAAACCTGAGTCAGCTGACTCAGGCTGTCCATGGCCATGCTGCATGTCTTTTCATTTCAGTGTAGATATACCCTAAGTCTTGTTTATTAGCCACAGCATTTGTTTCTACTTCCTTTATACAATCTTGAGATCAGCCTCTATATGCCAAAGACAGAAACAAACATTTTCAGTAAAAAAAGGACCAATAGCTAAAAGCTGCTTAATCCTTATAATCTTACCAGAGGCCGTCAGTGGACAAGCATGAATCAATTCACTTGAGATGAATGACTTTAAAGTAAAATTTGTAAATGCACATAAGTGACTTGGGAGTCTAACTCCCCAAATCATACTGACTTCCAAGAAAACTTGGGCTCTTAAGGCCCAAAGTTGTAAAGGTATTTGTGTTGCTGTTCTTAGGTTACAGTGCCTAACTGATTTAGGAGCTTAAATCTAATTTCCAAAAGGGATTTGAGCACTTTGGAACAAAAAATCCCATTGATAGGCAGGGATTTAGGCTCCTAAGTACCCAAAAGGAACTTGTAAATCCCTTCGGTGCTTTTGAAAATTCTCTCTTTCCTAAAGCTCCGTGTACAAGGTCCTGAACCAAAACTTCAGATCTAATTCATATCTGGATCTCAGAACTTCAAGGGTCACAAATCCAAATTCCAGGATGTAGATACTTCCAAATGTGTCTCTTCCAAGTCCAGTTCCAAGTCCAACCTCCCCAGATGTTGAGGTGACGAGATCTGGCACACTGCAGAGACAGATTTGAGCTGTGAATGTGGAGCTGTATTTGGATGTGAATTTTTGGCTCAGGCCCATCTCTATGTCTTTGCAAAGAACACTGAGTTTAAACCACTATATTCAGCAAAACTGAGAGCTTGGCACCAGGGGAAACAGTACCTTTTCTGGAAACTAAAAGAAATCCATTGACAGCTAGAGAGAGATAAAGAGTTACTATAAACAAGTCCCAAACATGCCATCAACAAGGCATCTCAGGCCTGGATTTAAGAATTTAGCCCAGATCCCAGGCTGCATTCAGCCACTTCACAACACGCAAGGAAGCCAAAGCAAAGCACTCCTAACCAAGGTGGCCAGTCAGGCACAGGAAGTTCAATCTGTGCAGCAGAATCCTCTGATACTAATTAAAAAGGAAGCTGAACAAAAAACCTTTTCAAGAGTTTGCACTATTTAAAGTTCTCTTTCCAAAAGTTCAAAACTCAGCTCAGCCAAAAACACTGCATTTCATCTGGTCTGGGTAAAAATCCAATGAAACTACAAAGCTGCCCAGGTTCCAAGCAAACCCATAAATTGGTGCAGGTCCACCACCGTTGTATAAAAGTTTGGTGACTCTTTGGGCATGCCTGGTTTGCATTCTGTATTTCATTATGAAGGGTTGATAAACTTTACCAAAGAAGTGGGTATGGTACAAACCAACACCCCAAATCAAAACACTGTCAGAATTTGGGGAAGATTCAATCAAAATACAAACTTCAAACGAATCGAAGACATTCTGACCTTTGGAAGTTCACAGCTGAATGTGCACTAGAACCTGGATCTAAGGGCCCAACTTTACAAATATCATATAATCCATATCAAGGGCCTGCAATTTCAGTCCTCTGCCACCTCTTTTATCAGTATCTGTTTGTTCCATATGTTCAGAGAATATAAGCAAATTCAGCTTCGCTCCTACCTTGTGAGATTGTGGTAATCTCAACTGTAATACCTTTTAGACTGAAAGTTCTCCAGTAATAAAACAATTGTTCAAATTAATTTTAATATGTGAATTTAGAGTCAATAGAGCTGTGCAAAAACTGCCCTAAGATTCTATGCCCCTCTTTTGTTCACTTTCCATGAATATTCTATTGTGAATTAATTTACTGGTGGGAACACAGTTTTAATTAAATATATGACAATATTTGTGGAAAGCAAAATTTGTTTAACATAAAATTAAACTGACCACATTCCTGGTGTTTGAAATCCAATATAATCTGAATGCCATCAACATTAAAAATTTCCTCATAAAACAAGAATACTGAAATGTTAAACAGACTGTAGTGAAGAGAGTATTTAACTGTCAAGTGGTTTTTCCAAGCTTAGGAAGCCAGTTCGCAATGAATCGCATGAGAAATGAGCCGAATCACTACTGGCTGCCTTTTTAAAACAAAAAGTTCTATTAATACCCACACCCCATGCCAACTCCACAGCTTGTCTGTTAAGACCAGCTGCTGGATTACATGGAGAAAGAAGCCCCAAAATTCCTCCTCCCAAAGCTCACCCTGTGACTGTAAGGAATATGTGCTGCAGAAGAGGATGGCAGGACTGAGAGATGAGGGGGAAAAAGAAGGGCATTCTGTAATAGGCTGCATGCTGGGATTGCCTCAAATGAAAAGGTGTGAGGATAAACAAAACCTCCATAACACAAAAGTAGTTTGGACTGAGCACAGGTCTGGCATCCAGAAGATCTAGATTTCTGACATTGCCATGGACTGACCTTAGGGAAGTCATTTAATCTTTTTCTGCCTCAGTTATCCCTTCAGTAAAATGGAGAGAATAATCATACATCCTCCTTTGTAAAATATCTTAGTATTCATGCATAAAAAACTCCACTTAAGCGCTAACATTATTATTAAAAAAAGCAGCCTCTTCGCTAGAGATGGAAAAAGTAGCAGGATTTGGGAGGAGCAGTTAATTAAATCTACAGTGAAAATATAATGCTGTGTTTCTATCAATAATCACATTCAGACTGAGTGAATTAGTACACTAAAGGTAATTGACCAGGCAGGCCTAATTGTCACAGTCAGCACGGGAACATATTAAGTAACTCATATGAATTGAATCACAAAATTAATTTAGGAAGCTACAAACAGCTTCTCCGACTTAGTGTTCCTAATTAAATGTCAGGCTTTTTTTAAAAATCAGCCTTTGATCATGTACGTCAGTAGCCAGACTTTTGAGTTGTATTCTTAGTATTTATATGCCACTTCTTTCAAATTAATACTCTGCTAACCTGGGGGAGAGGGAGCAGGTAAATTTTAATTGGCTATATTGAATCTGACCCTACATACTAAGACATAGATATGCGCATGCCAATAGAAAAATGATCATGTTGCAAAAGGAAGTGGGTCAGGAGGTCAGCAAAACTCATTTTGGTTGTCGTAAAGTTACAGTAACACATTTATATAGGACCAAATTCATCCCTTGTGATATTCCCTAGAATTCAGTGGGTAAATCTGACAGTTACCATGGGATAGAAAAGCTTTTGGTACCTTGATAAGATGGTGACCAGTGCCTTAAAATGATCCCAAGTGACATATAAGGATTAGGCAGAAACCGCAATCATTAGCATGTTTTTACTGCTTAGTGAGCTTGGCCTTGCTTCCCCCCAAACTCTTTGCACAAAGATGTGATGAAAATGCAGAAGAAAGGAACAAAAACAACAAAAGGTTTTAAAAACCCTGACTAACAGGAAAGGCTTTTTTTTTTTAAAAAAAAGGCATCTTCAGTCTTGAGAAGAGAAAACTGAGCAGGACCTGATGACAGTCTTCAAATATGTTAAAGGCTGTTATAAATAGGATGGTGATCAATTGTTCTGTGTGTGCACTGAAGGTTGGACAAGCAGCAATGGGCTTAATCTGCAACTAGGGAGATTTAGGTTAGATATTAGGAAAAGTTTTCTAACTATAAAGATAGCTAAGCTCTGGAATAGGTTTCCAAGGGAGGCTGTGTGATCTTTATATCTCAGGAGATTTTTAAGAACCTGTTGGACAAACACTGTCAGTGATGTTCTAGGTTTATCTAGTAGTAGTAGTTCAGCAGAGGGGCAAGTTGATGGCTTCTTGAGGGCCTTTTCTAGGCCTACATTTCTATGATTCTATAAACACAAAGCACAGTATCAATGGAGTTGCAGAATAGACCAATTTGGGCCTGGGATGTTTAGCAACTCTTTTTTTTTGGGGGGGGGGGGGCGGGGAGAGGGGGCTTATCTTCAAAAAGGAAGTGCAATTACCAAATCAAATTTCTATCATAGACCAAAGCAAACATTTTCACAGAAATCTAAATTATTGTGAATCATGCATGAAGCAAAAATTAAAACTTTCAGATGTGTGTTCATATTAATCAAATACCTGAGATATGAATCACTTCTGAACAAACCTACTGATGGGAAAAAAGCCAGCTTTATCCTTGTGGGGACTAGATAAAATAACAAGTAATGTGAAAAATTATATGAATCCTGATTAACAAACAAGACGATCTGATTCTCTATTCACATACCCCAGCATACATAAATTGCAAATCCACTGATGTAAACCCTGTTATACTTGTATAAATAAATGAATGAAGAATGAGGTCTCAGATTAATTAGAAAATGCAGTAATTGGCAAATGCAGGCTGTTGAACCATAGTCATTAGGGGCTTTAAAAAATGCAGATGACTCTTAGGGGGAAATTCTGCTACTCCGACATACAGGAGACTTTTCAAGTCAGACCCCTCAGGCAAAATTATACCCTTGGAGGATTAGCAAAAAGGCCAATGCTGCCCTACTGTAGCAGAATGGACTACACAGAGCTGGAAATGAAGAGGGCTGCAGTTCTATCATGGATGATATTTACTTATTGAAATTCTACAAGCTCATAATGAAGATGGTCTCAATGCATTTTTTGCATTCCAGGAGGCAGCCCCCCAAGTGACCCTGCCATAAAAAGGTTCCTTTGCATCTGTGAAACTAATTTGCAGTGTGGCATCTAAACAGGTCTGCAGTTTGGAGGAACAATAAGGTCGCTGCTCTTGTCTGAGCCATGTGCTTGGAAAGTCTCTACCTCAGCAGAGCCTAGTGGCCTCAGCTTAATTATTTTCCAGGAGAATTCTCCTTCCTTGTCTGAAGCCTTCTGCTTTGAGCTAAGAGCTGACTCAGCTAATAGTGCAAAGTAAACTCTAGCCTTCTGTTTAAGGAATGCTAGATGATAG
Source organism: Pelusios castaneus (assembly GCA_007922175.1). NCBI lineage: Eukaryota > Metazoa > Chordata > Testudines > Pelomedusidae > Pelusios > Pelusios castaneus. The sequence continues at coordinate 8,366,550 of ML685812.1, forward strand.
GAAAATGAAGCAGAGCAGTTCAGGCCACTTTAAATTCAGTACAGTAAATAAGGATTTCATTTAGATGCATAGTGATAGCTTAGGAATATACTATATCACTTGCCCTATCAACTAAATTGCAGCAGTTAAGTTGTTGAATGCCATTTAAAAGAGGGATTTACATATGTTGATAGGAATGTAAGGAAACATTTAATGCTTAGACAGTGGGAATTAATCTGGCGTCAGGTAAGCCTATTCAAGCATTCATTTCATCTGCCAATAATTTCTTCATATCTCCCCCTTTTTTCCCCCTATTTTGTGATGGGTCTTTTGTGTAGACCTAACCAAGCCAGTGATTGCATCGAGGGCTCATTCACCTGCTCATCCACCAATGTGATTTATGCCATCATGTGCCGGAAATGCCCCTCTACCTTATATATCGGACAAACAGGACAGACTCTACGCAAAAGAATAAATGGACAGAAATCTGATATCAGAAATCACAACATTCAAAAACCAATAGGGGAACACTTCAATCTCCCTGCTCATTCCATTGACGACTGAGCACTGCTATTAACAAATCAAAATGAATAACAGATTACAGCTTCAAAGAGAAACTGCAGAATTGGAATTTGTATGTAAATTTGACTCCGTTGCCCTGGGGTAAAACAGGGACTACGGATTTTATTCTCATTACAACAGGTGATTTGACCTCACCTTCCTCTATATTCGGTTCCCCAGTGTTTGAATCCCAACACCTATTCTGATTTGCTGTTACAGCCTGACCTGCTCCTGTGTCATACGTTTCCCTGAATTTAATTTCCTCCCATTCTGTAAATTCCCCATCTTCAAAGTGTCTGATGAAATGGGATTTTCTCCCACAAAAACTCCTGCAATAAATAAATTTGTTAGTCTTTAAAAGTGCCACAGGACTCCTTCTTTGTTTGGCTGACCTAGATTAACATGGCTACCCTTTGGAATTTTTCTCTCATTGTTTGTGGATCCCAAGCTCTAGCATCCTGACAACTTAATTTCACAATGACCACTTTATTTCATTAGTACTTTACTCTTCCCAGGATAAATAAAACACATACCACCACTTAAAATAACTCCCGCAGCTCACAAAACCTTTGCAAACCTCAACTCATCTCTCTCCAGATACCTAGCTGAAAAGAAGAGCCTGACAGCATGCCCTGAAGATGATCTACAATATTTAGGTCAATGGTCACCAGGTGGGGAGAGAGAAATCCAAAGAAGAGAATGTCCCCCAAACAGCCCCTTCCCAATTTCATAAAGGGGGCTTCACACTTCGGTGCCTCCCATGAACTGCACTGCAACAGAATGGTGCAGGGAGAAAAGCAGTTTTTGGGCAACCACATAACAGCAACACTCTGAATTCTAGCCAGAAATGTGTAAGTTGCCATTACAGATCCCAGAGTATTATCATTGTGTTCCTCATGTGAAACTCCACTTAATAAGCAGGTCATGGCATTTTGCATTTATTTCAGTTATGAGTGGTAGCTCCTTGACAGCACATTAGGATAATCCAATCCCAAGGTGACAAAGGGCTGGGTAAATGTGTCAAGTTTTGCTTTGGAGGGAAGAGTTACTAGTTTTTGCTCATCACTTACAGATGGAAGTTTTGTGGGGGTTTTTAAATGCTCTTACCCATAGTCACTAGCTAGACATCAAATTTTAACACCTTATCTGTGCACACCCAGTAAAAATGGACATCACCCTCCTTCAACTGGGGTGCCACTGTTTTGTCACCATCTGCCTTCCCCCATCCTACAAGATCTGTCTTCATCTTCTCTGGACTCAGGCAGAAGCAACTACTCCTCACCCAAGCTCATGCAGACAATCAATTCATTGCATGATCTTGGTTGGCTATGAGAGAGACAGTTGTGATATCAACATGCTTAATACATTTCAGCCTATGTCCTCTCACTATCTTTCCCAGCTGCGTCAAAACAACCCTGAACAAGAGTTGTGACAAAATAGATCTCTGTGGTACTGCACCACACTGGAGAGAACCTTTCCTACAAAGGGACAATTGTCCACAACTATCCTCTGGATTATCTCAGATATAGGATGGAGTCACTGAAGTCTGACTTGACCATCTCTGCTAGGGTCTGTAGACACCTCTACAAAACTTTGGCTTCCTTCATATCATTCATGAGACCTGGGACTAATAAATGCAACCAGAAGTGAACACTATTGATACTTGTGCACCAGAACTAATACCCAGTTGAAATAAGGTGAGATTATTCATACCTCTAAGGACCAAATGGAGAATTGCCATTACAAAGTCCACATAGAGTAACTGTGAACAGAGAGTTTTGGAGAAAAAGAATCCCCATGTTTCCTGTTAGTGGGCTTATTGCTTGTGCATAAATGTGGTGGTAGATTTCCAAGCTACTCCTTGAATCAGCCATAACATACCATGTCCTTTCTCTGTGTGACATTCTGTCCCACTCCCTGTGCAGCATTAGCTTAGCCATTTTATCTATGTAGGTTCTTCAGTGTGGGACTTAGGGAGCAATTGTTTCATGGTGAATGCAGACACCTGAACACATCAAACACATATTTGAACTGTATCTTCACAACCACAGGAACTAGTAAATAATTTTAGGAAAAAACGCTAAATAGTGGAGAAACCCAGAAGGCCATCAGAGAAGTGCTAGAATGGTGTATGCCAGTCAGGATTAAATCACAGGAATACAGATCAGTGCCTATCGTCACCATGGGTTCTTTGAGTCATGTGGCCACATCAAAAATATATATATATATTTTTGTTTTCAAATGAAAAACTAAGTTTCTAGCCCTGGCAGTCACAACAGCTTGAAACAATGGATCAAGCAGTCTGCAGAGAGCCTGAAACAACTCTCGGAAGAGTGACTTGACATTTGCATCTCAATGGGGTGTTATTGCCAAAACCCACTCCTCTTTGAGGCTCTTCCAAGACTACCCCAGCAGAGAATTATGTATGTTTCAGGAGGAGAAAAGTGGAGCAGGTCCAGCCCACCTTAAGATATATACTACCATGGTTGCTGTGATGACGACTGGGGAATAAAAAGGACATTGGTTGTGGTTCCTTCTCCTTGCCATTCCTGATACAATTTGGAGGATTGATGAAAAGAGTTCCCATGCTGCAGTCTTTGACTTTCTAGGACATGAAAGGGTGCCCCCCACAACCATAAAATGGCTTGCCAACAGTCCCAGCATCCCCTAATCCAGCCCTAACTGAATCTGACCACTCTTCTTGTTAAATCTATTTCCACTGTTCCCAGAGAGAATGTGACTATATCCCTGCTCAGATCAGGGAAAAAATAACACAGGATGTGCTAATAATAGTACTGCCTGTAGCAAGGGACCTGAGTTCACAACTGACCTCTCTAAAAACTGTGGACTACATAAATTTCTGGTCGGATACCCAATAATGAACTTCTACTGTGTGTGCTCCATGGTTTCTTGTAAGACATGTATTCCCCAAAAGAAAGAAAGAAAGAAAGAAAGAAAGAAAGAAAGAATCAAGGGGGATGAGAAAAGCAGCCAGGATTATCAGCAGCCAGCCAGGTCTCCTTGAACCAAGGCAAACAGTAGTGTTGACCTTGGAAGCAGTCAAAGCAAAGTTGTACCTTATCTAATTCCCATGACAGGTATCTGATTAATCAGAAGGACACTTAATATTTCAGGATAGAATTACCTTCATTACCTACAGGGAAATCTTGACTTCACAGAGAAAACAACCCCAGTTGCAAATTCATAACTGTTACTTTATAAAAGGAGGTAGGTAAATGACTCAGACTCCAGAGGGGACAACTGCTCAACTGCATACCTGATGTAAGGCTATCATTGGCAATAAATGTGTCAGTTTCCATTCCAATTCAATACTCTACTCCATCAAGGGCTCGTTCACCTGCTCATCCACCAATGTGATTTATGCCATCATGTGCCGGAAATGCCCCTCTGCCTTATATATTGGACAGACAGGACAGTCTCTGCGCCAAAGAATCAATGGACACAAATCTGACATCAGAAATTGCAACACTGCAAAACCTGTAGGGGAACACTTCAATCTCCCTGCTCACTCCCTTGACGACTTGTTAATAGCTGTGTTGAAGCAGATGAATAACAAATCACAGCTTCAAAGAGAGACTGCAGAACTCGAACTTATATGCAAATTTGACTCAGTTGGCTTGGGGTTAAACAGGGACTATGGATTTTTCTCGCATTACAACTAGTGATTTGACCTCCCCCTCCTCTATGTGCTGTTCCCCAGTGTTTTGAATCCTAACATCTATTTTGATTTGCTGTTACAGCCTGACCTGATGCTATGTCATACACTCCCCTGCATTTAATTTCCTCCCATTCTGTAACTTTCCTATCTTCAAAGCGTCTGACGAAGTGGGATCTTCTCCCACGAAAGCTCATGCGATAAATAAATCTGTTAGTCTTTAAAAGTGCCACAAATATTATAGTGTTCATGAAGGAATTGGGATCACAGCCAAAAGGGGAAGGTGAGGAGACTGGTAGCAGCAGCAACCTAGAAATATGGCTATTTCATTAGACAGAAATTACACTCATGCAGAAATCATGAGAGAGTCAGATTGAACAGTGAAGAAAGTGGAGTTACATGGGCTGGGCAGCTGAGACAGTGTCCATTAAGCACAGCCAGTGTGGGGCCAGTTAGGAGCCACAGTGCAGTTATTTCCAGACAGACTCTGTTCATGGAACGCAATGAGGAGGAGGAGAGAGGGAAGACCCATATCCTTCTATTTCCATTGGGACAAGCTATCATTCCAAAGCCCTGAACAGATACACAGGGGCAGGGCCAATATTTTTAAAAAGTAACCAGTCACTCAAATGTTTCTCTCTCTCCCCCAGACCAGTCCCATCTCTAATTCCTTAGGAGAAGATGGTGGGATGAACAGGAAGAGCTGAGTATCCCCAAGCCTCAGTTTGAATTTGTTATTTAATGTTCTGATCAGGAAAGTGGGCCAAGCCTGAGCTTTTCAGATACAGCAAGGCAATTATTTTTGCTAGAAAGGCAAGAAACAGTTTGCTTTTCCAGCCATAGCATTGTAGACTGTGTAGCAACAATCAGGATCTATTACTTTACTAAATCATCATTATACCATCACACTGGGAATAATATAAAGCCACGTTACATATCCATCTCTCCGAATTCCTCATGTCTCTGTTTTTGACTTTTTAAATAAAACTATCCTTCTGAATTTACTTACTGAAACAATAATTATGTGCTGGAAATACCGCTGATACAGAATATAGCATATAACTGAATCCCTTAAACAAAACAGCAATAAATAAGACTCTTTAAATCATTTCTGGAGGGGAAGAAAGAGAAACCCATAAATCTCACAGATAGGCCTGGGTAAGTGGTATTTGATTTGCACTTTAGTGAAAGCCAGCCGGGAAGCTATACTGCAAATATGAGCAAATACTACCAAAAAATACAAAACTCAGTTAATAACCATTACATGTGACAATAAATTAGTGAATCAACTGATTGCTGAACAGATGACTTCCTACAGACTTGATGATGATATTTTGGTTCATCTACAAAAGGGATATACTCTTCTCTCCACCCAGGTGATTCTCCTTCAAACATTTAATGCAGTTCTCTCCCACTGACATCATGAAAGTCTTATGTACAAATGGAAGATCTATGTACAAAATAAGTGCAGAAGATGCAAAAGAGATTTACAACATGAATTGAAAAGAGACTTTTGCTCACTAATTTATAATACTTAATAAGGGGTGGGGGGCTTGGACTGAAAGTTTTATACGTCTAAAGATGTAAACAACCTGTTCAATGTAAAATGTTTAATCAATCAGTTCTGTAAATGCTTTACCATTTCTGATCTCTTACAAGGCTACAGTTCTGTTCCCTGTTACAATGCTGTAAATCTAGAACTCCATGGATAGTCAATGGAGTGACTCCAGATGTAGTCAGAAGTAGCTAAGCAAAACTAAGTACAATGGAGTCATTGCAGATTTATACTGGCATAACAATGAGAACAGATTTTGACATATTATTTTAAAGAGTTTGATACTACTGTCAATATGAAAACTTAGCCACTTACTGGATCGTGTATCAGTAGTCAATAAATGAACTATTCCAATTCAAAATCCTTAAATTAAAAATATTTGAAAAGTGTATTCCTTACCTATAGGAAATTTTTCCAATAGTAGAATAGCTTTCTTTGGAGTTAAACAAAAAATAAAATCCACTTTTGGTTAAAAATCAAACTGAAATCCAAAGGACTTGATTCTCCTCACATACTGGTGTAATTCCACTGAAGTCAATGACATTATAAAGATTTATAACTGGTATAAATAAGAAGAGATTCAGGTATTTTCCCCTAGCCTGTTAAAAAATTTGCTTCTATTTAGAAGCGAAGCTTGAAGTTTCTCAGCTTCATTATCGGCATCTGGCTTCAACACGGAGGCTGAAGCTATTGAAACAACAATAGAGATAGTCACTGTTGGGTTTACACCCACTATCTCTTAACCTGACCAGGATGAGCAGCCAATAACCCCCACAAAGAACATAAGTGGACTGCCAATTATCAGGACTAGTCCTAACTTCATAAAAGAGAGCAAAGCCTCAAGTATCAGCAACACTGTGATAAGCATCTCACTTTTTCTGCATTATGAATTAACAGAAGGATTAGATGTTATTGTTCATTGAAGGACATACTGGAGGACTTTGAGACTGACTCTGCCTCTCTGACTGCAGTCTCAAGAGAAGCTTCGAAGGCATCTCTTTATTCTTAGCCAGAGTATGTTCTTTGCTCCCCCAAAAGAATAAACGCGATTGAATTGCATGTGGGACTGAAAAACAGGAGTGTTAGGGGTGAGAAGGGGAAGCAACCACAAACACATTATACCCCCAGGGCTCACAAGTGAAATATTACAGCACCAACAGCAAGTCTTAAATAGTAACAGAGCAGGTCTAGGAAAGTGCCTGTTAATACATATATTTAGCCAATAATAAAACTGGGCTGCTGTGGGTATCATGGAACTTAAGGACTGGTTGGAGGCTATCACTGGTGGCTCTGAAATACCCTGCACTGAGATAATTGTGATTAAGAGAAATTAGGGGGTAATTAGGTGAAAGGAGTTTTTCAATGGGTGCTGCAGCTTTATTTAGTAGAGGGGTGTCAAATTCATTTAGTCTTGAGGGCCATTTCTTTCAGCAACTCAGTCTGGCAGGCCACAGAACGATATAAGAAAAAATAAACCTCATTGCAACTACTTGTACACATGGTGTGTAGCTTCTTGACCGTTGGTATGAAAAACAAAAAAACAGTTACTCTAATGAAGTTGGGTAAATCTTCATGTATCTTTCACTTGATATGATCAAATATAACTCATTCTTAACAGATTTACGTGGAGAAAATCCAGGACTGGTAAACCAGTGGGCACCGCAGCACAGCAGATCGGGCTGCATGTTTGACACCTGTGATTTAGTACATACAATGCTCTTGGATCCAAACCCAGCCACTTCCTCTATGAGTCTGGAGGCTCTTCAGAAATTAAAAATGGTCATGTTCCATTGTGGAAGGTGAGGAAGCAGCAATCAAAGGCACCATAAAGGGATGCACACAACTTGGATGAATTTGGTAAGATGCATTTTAAATATTCTTGTATTTAGTGCAGTGTATTTAGTTAATGTATTTATTTATTTTTTAAATACTACAGGTCAACATGGTGCCATCATTTCTGGTAGCCTTTAAAAAAAATGAAATAGTTTGTTTGCAAATTCTTAGAGACTAAAAGGATAAAATAGCCACCAATTGTCTAGCAAGCAGCCATTCAAAGATTTTCTGGATTGTGTGTGTACGCCTTTTCTATTACTACCACAATTGGAATTTTACAGGTCATATATCACATGACCTTATAATTGTTTGGCCACGCATGGTGATCAAAGCTATATAGTAGTGTGAACCAAAGACAGTGGAATCCAGTGGGATTGTCTTTGGTGAAAAGATTAAACCAGGTGGAAGATGACAGGAAACCACAGTGATCAGATGCAACTTACTATGGCTCATGTAAGTAAACTACAATAGCATGCACAAAACCAACTGTAATCAAGTTCATCACATATCCCTTATATAGCTCCCTATGATGTTTATGCATTTTCAGCTTAGATTAGAGGTTTTAGACCTTTTCTTTGTTTGACTGGACTAAAAACCAACTATTATTTATTTGCAATTACTATACAAATAAAACCTTCTACGAACTTCAGCAGAAATCACAAGGTTTGGGGTTTTTCTGTGAATTAAAAAAAGAGAAATTTCAGAATGTTCCACTATTCAGAGTTAAATGCATCTATTTCCTACCTGATTCTAATTAATCAAACTATTTTCCCAGCTATTGTTAACTAAAATAATATTTTCATATGAGGGGGACCAGACTCTGACCTAACACCATTTTTACACTGGTGTCACTCCATTGATTCCTGTGGAATTATCCCTGATTTATAATAGTGATAAATTAAAATCTTGTATTTATAATGAAGTGGTATTTATATTACCAGAACCAGATCAGATCTTGATCCAAATTTCCCTAAGGTTTGGAGATTTGCAGTGTGTCCACTTCTTACTAGATCATAAAAAAGACAGACAGACATCCATCACTGAGTATTGAGGGTTTCGGTCTATTTACAGTAGTAAAGCATTTAAACCTTCTTTGATTACACTGATTACTTTCCCATCAAAAAAGCTCACTTCATAGTGCATCTATCTCACTGGAAATTTGGAAGTGACTGTTGCTAAATGCTAACCCTTTATTCTGCTAACAGTGAGTGCATGTCTAGAAAAGGAAGTAGAGTTAGGTTTTAATTTATTAAAATAATAAGCAACTTGCAGCTTTCCCTACCAATATATTAAAGAAAGAACTCACTGAGTGCAGAAATGCTTCATAGAGCTCCTGAAGGCCTCATGAAAATAGGACATGATAATTTTTTATTTCCTAAAGTATTCTCAGTAATGCTATGGCTTCACATTAATAAAGTAACCAGCCATGACAATGGATCAGATAATTTTTCATTATAAAAATTCCAAGAGAGCTGTGGGGTTCCTGCTAAAAAGATGGCACTAAAATCCTCAGTTCTACATATCAGAAATTGTACTTTAAGGATATGTATTAAAGTGGATGTGCATCTTGGATTATCCAATACTCATTGTTTGGAATGTAATTCCAATACATCCGTTCACATAAAGCACATGTGAAGTATACTGCATGGACATTTAAAAATTATAGTGGGGGAGGGAGGGATTGGCTTCCCCGTTTACATTAATTAGCACCAAGGTTGTCTATTAATTAATTTAATTCCCATATTAAATTTAGCTAGATAACATACAGTTTAAGGCTCTAAATTATTCTGTGATGCATGCAATGTGATGCATGATTTCCTACATATTAATGGGGCAAGTGTATAATTTTTGCACAATGATTACAGCATTTATAAGGCTGTAATAAACATGAGCATTCAGTGGGATGGTTAATGAAGACAGGCAAAGTTGAATTGCAAGCTTAATTTACTCTGAACAAACAAATATATCAATACAATAAAAAAATTAGATGGATTTGCTGAAATCTGTGAGAAATGGAATGATATGCACAGTCTTCCTCCTCTGAGTCACTAGGTTTGTATCTAGGCTTAGTTAGGTAGAAATGAAAGATGATACCATCTACTAGAAATGGAGTGGGAGCAGAAATACATGCACCAAGACACTTGGGACCAACAGAGATGAGTCCCGGTGAAAGGTGCTAGACAGGCCTGCCCCAAGGGTTTTTGTCACCCTAGGCAAGCTATGACTTTTGTGCCCTGGTCAGCAGGCAATACCTTTGTTTATAAGAGATAACATTCATATTTTTTTAAATAGAGAAAAAAATGTACTCCCTCTAATTTGGTGCCCCTTAAGACTGGCACTGTAGGCAACTGCCTAGTTCACCTATATGGTCAGGCCGGCTCTGGTGCTAGAGCAAGAGCATGGGAAACGTGCCACCATTTCCAAAAGGTAGGCATGTTAGTCTAGTCCAGTGGCATGTTTAAAGACTAACCAATTTATTTATCGCATGAGCTTTTGTGGGAGAAAATCCCACTTCATCAGACACTTTGAAGATGGGGAGCTTACAGAATGGGATGAAAATAAATGCAGGGAAGTGTAAGACACAGGATCAGGTCAGGCTATAACAGCAAATCAGAGCTGTTAAGATTCAAACACTGGGGAACAGCATATAGACTGGAAGGTGAGGTCAAATCAGATGCTGTAATGAGAAAAAAATCCATAGTCCCTGTTTAACCCTGAGGCAATGGAGTCAAATCTACATATGAATTCTAGTTCTGCAGTTCTTTAAAGCTGTGATTTGTTATTCATTTGTTTGAGCACAGCTATTAACAAATCATCAATGATGACTAACACCTAACCATAAATGCTGATCTTGCATGGTCTCTCTACTTGTGAATAAACAGTTTGGCACATAGGTCACTGAAAAGCAATCAAATGGTAAAAACCTTTCATTCCTACCCAGCCAGGCCTGGATTCAAACTCAGTAACTTGGAAGAGGAAGATTGTGCGTATCATTACTATTTCCCTCAGATTTCAGCAACTCCATCTCATTGACTATTTAATGTATTATTGATATATTTCTTTTTAACAGCTCAGGCTAAATTAAGCTTGTAAACTCGTAAAGGCACAAGAGAGATTAAGACATTAAACTGTAGTACTCCAAACTAATCTAACCCTACAACACAAGCCAGAAAAACCAGAAATCAAGTCTAAAAATTAAAAAGGAGGTGGTTGGGTTGCTTTTAGGGAAAAAAATATTGTGTGAAAGTCCTTTCAGGTAAAATTCAAATTTATGAGCTTTGTTTACTTGTTGATTAAACTGTTACCACAGAGCAAGGAGATCATTTATTCTATCCACCCTCCAGCTGAACTTTATCTGTTAGTGTTCTCTGATGGCTATTCATGCGGTCTCGTGTCAATCGAACTACAAATACAAAAGTTAGAAATCTTTGAGACTTGACACTGTTGATTGAATACAGATTTTCATCTCTTTTTACAGAGTCTACTAAAATCCATCAAACACCCTGAAACAAACTAACGATACAACCAAAAATACAACTATCCTGGCTAAGATGAAAATATATTTTATGATCAGGGCTCTGGGGGTTTTTCTCCTTCCTCCGTAGCTCCTCACTTGCTGGTGGATTCTCTGTATTTTGAAGTCTTTAAATCATTATTTGAGGACTTTAATAACTTAGTCATTGGTTAGAAGCTTATTACAGGAGTGGGTGGATGAGGTTCTGTGGCCTGCATTGTGCAAGAAGTCAGACTAGATGATCATACTGGTCCCTTCTGACCTTAGAGTCTATGGCTATGTCTACACTAGAAAAAGTTAGGTCGACTTTGTTACGTCGACTTAACAAAGTGGTTACCCTGAATGGGGACTTAGTAAGTCGACTTAACTGCTCTTAAATCGACTTAATAAAGTCAATTTAAGGGTTAATCCATGTCCACACTGTACTTAAGTCAACCTAAGGAGTCGACTTAAGGGTTAGGTCGACCTAATTGGTGGTTTTTACTAAGTCGACCTAAGCTTTCATTATGTCGACTTAAGGAATTTCTTAATTAATGAATTAATAATTTCATTATGTCGACTTAAGGAATTTCATTAAGTCGACTTAATGAAAGGCCAGTGTGGATGGGGAGTAATTTAGGTCGACTTAAGGCTACTTAAGTCTATCTAAATTGCCAGTGTAGACATACCCGATGAGTCTATCAGCGGAAGAGTTAGAAACATTTGAAAATCCCTTCACTGTCCTTCTCCTTTAGTCATTTTGGGTACATCTACTCTTAAAAAACTAAATCTACTCTGTTAAGTAAACTTAATGAGGTTGACTTAAGTCAACTTAGAGTCGACCTCATTAAGCCAACTTAGAGAGTCTACACTAGACTCTGAAGTCGATGGAGAGCCATGGAGAGTCGATGGAAAGCACCTAGGGACTCACGGGGACAAAGGACTTGCGGGTCCCAGCAAGAAGGCAGCCGCGGCTGCCCTCTCTCTGGGGGCAGCCATGGGTCCCAGAAAGAAGGCAGTGTGGGGAGCCGTGGGTTCCGGGGAGAAGGGAGCCATGGCTCCCTTGTCTCCAGTCCTAGGTCGACTTAGGGAAGTAAGTCGACCTAGGGTGTCCACACCAGTTTTAGGTCGACTTAACAAATCAACTTAGCCATTAAGTCAACCTAAACAGCGGTAGTTATTAAGTTGACTTAAGGAAACCCCTGGTGTGAACGCGGGGTTCTTTTGGTCAACATAAGCATCCTTAGTCGACCTAACTTTCAAGTGTAGACTTATCCTAAAACTTTCCATTACAGGTACACTAAGCATGTACATTAAAATTAACCTGCTTCAATTTACAGAAATTTAACTTTGAGTAGTCAGTTTGTGAGAAAGTTAAAATAAATATTCAAGCAAATCATGTTTTAGCATTTTCCATGTTAACGTAACAAAGTCAATCACAATTCTTCAGTATCCTTCAAACTCAACTGTGGTTTTGTTAGAGTAAGATGAGAAACCAGTGACCCCACATAATAGCCCCTAAACTACCCCTTAGCAATGTTTACCTGGCTGGACTTGACAAAAACTTATTGCAGGATAAAAATCACATTCAGTTGTCCCATACAAACAAAAGGCTCAACAATGAGGAAACTAATATGCTTTAAAGGCAGACTTAGAAGTCCTTTCTTTCCCGTGTTTCATTGTCACTGGGTGTTTAAAGACCAAACCTTTTTTCATAGACTTATGGAGTCATAAGTGTGCTGAGTTTTTTATAGAGATATTCCTTCAAAGTAATGACCACAGAAACAGGTTAAATGTTCCAGCTTGTCTAACACTGGGATGACAAGAGGAGAATACATTCCTAGCATTCACAAAGGGCATTTAGATGTACCAGCACCATCAATATTGTTATAGAGATGAGGCATGGATAAGTGCTAGACCATTAGCTAATTCGGACATTACTTGCATGGCAAGCACTGTCTATTCACACTGCTATCTCCAAGACATTTTAATAACAGACTGGAAAAGCAATCTTCTTGTGTTGTTGCTGTCGGGAAGACGGTGATTCGGACAAAAGCAGCATGGTATCATGCTGGCACATCTTCAGCTACTTGGACCACAGAGAAGCAAGGGGATGAAATCAAAGCCAGAAACATGGTAACCATCCAAGTGGAGCTTTTTCATTAGAGATGGCCCTGAACCAAAACCCTATATCTGAGTGCTCCCCCTCTCTGTTTCCACCCCCCTCCTAGAGGTTCTTGGATCTGAATCAGTATTTCGCTGTTTGCACCATGCTATTTTTATTACCATTTGTTTGTATAATACAATACTTTGAATTATAACACTCTCCTCTTCTATTATATTCTATTGCCAATTGTATTAGCTTTCAACTCTCATGGTAACAACTCCTCTTAACTCTATAAGCTTGGCTCACAAGCCAGTTGTTACAAAAGCCATGTGTTGGGCTGGCTTTCACAGGAGGCTAATATAAATGTTGAAGAATGATAAACAACTTATGAAAAGGTAGGGTCTCTAACTCTTGCAAGTTACTAACAAGTTACAGACAAACCAGAGCAGCAGGAGGTCAGCACAATATAGCATTCTAGCTGCACCACTTTTCTTCCACTCAGAAACACCCCCCCCCTTCCCCATATAGCAGCAGCGAATGGTGAAGATCCAGAAAAAGCTATTTCATTTTTTCCATCACCAAAGAACCTCTGCCCTCTTGCACTAGGGTGACGTGTCATAACACAGGATACTGTGCTAGATGGACCACTGCTGACCCAATTCGGCCATTCTTATATTTCTTATGACCTACCCCTGGCTGGATACATCAACTCTGTGGCCTCAAGACAACTAAGAATTTTTCTGAGTAATGGTAAATGTTTAAAATAACACCCGTGTTCCTCTTTGATTTTCATAAAATCATGACCTGTGGCTTCATTCTGACAGAGACAAATTCAAGAAACAAACTCCCCAAACATGACTGATTAAATTTAGTAATGAGTCCTATTTTTTTTCCTCTCCAACAAGGTGTCAAAATGTCATTCTGGGTTGTGTGAGAGAGGAAATTACTTCTACAAAGAAGACTACTGTGCCTGTGTTTTTTGAAAGTCCAGTATTTGCCACCCAGCAAAAAACTAATAGACTCATGATATTAGGCTGGATGATGGAAATAACATTCTATACCATAAAGATCTCTGCCAAACACTACCTATAAAAACTATATCAAGGGAACGGTTTTGAAGCTACATGCACTCATCTACTAGTATCAGTTACATCTATCTGTCACACACAGACAACTATATAAGTAGCGAAGTGAGGTAGGAATGGATGACATGATTTTACAGACAGGAACATGAACAGCATTAGATTTAAATGCTGTGGAAACAGAATCTTCTTTATTTATTAGCCCTGTAATCAGTTGATAAAAGTATCCTAAAAGTACCTCCAGGATCTAAGTTTTCTCTTTTGTTTATATCACAAAGTTGACTGGGATACTTTCAATCTCTTTTGTTTGCTTGTGAAAAAACTTTTTAATCAAGCAAATATTTTTGGTCCTGAAATAAATGTCTTTTGAATGCTTATTACTGGGCTTCAGCTCCAGGCAACACACACATTTCCAGGCAACACACACATTTCTATGTCATTTAAAGATTTTGTATACATCATGTGTACAGACTGTCAAAAAATAAAAAAGGGTGTATGAAAGCATATAGTCCAGTGTCTGGGCTTGAATTTCTCTCTAAATAGGTACTATATTTCAATGTACAAAAATATTTGTGTACTTTACATGGCCGTTATATTCCAAGCAGTTAAAAGACACAAATAACAGTCTTTCTCCTCCTTTTCCCCCCAAATCTTGCATCTTACTAACCAGCGCATTACTCCAGTATTTACTCCAACAGATTTCCACCTAAATTAAACCTGGAGTAATACAGTGTTTTCAGGACCCTTGCACAGCATCTTTTAGATGTGTATCATACCAATTTCACAGTAAGTATAGCTTCTGTTGGAGATTTTCAAAAACCAAACTTGTATGTATTCATGAGGGAGACCAGACAGCAAGTATGAAAATATCAGGACATAGGGGTGGGAAATAATAGCCACCTGTATAAGGAAAAACTCTAAATAATGGGTCTGAACCTATAAAGTCAGGATAGCTGGTCATCCTGTTATTCATGCAACTCCGGGGCCCAAATTAAGAGCTAGTACTGGGGTAGTACAGCACCAGCCCTCTCCCAAGCTACCTATCTTGTGATCCAGAATTTAAGCTTTAAAAAAAAAAAAAAAAACAACTCTAGCTCTCATGATTGTGAAGAGAACCTGAAGAAATGAAGCTAGTGTGACCAAGCCAAAAGATCATAGTAGAACCAAGAAGGGCATCTACATCCAACCAAAAGGGAGCAAAAACCAAATAGCTCTGTAGCATGTCCAAGCCCTAAGACGGAGCCAAATCCAAGCAGCCCAGCAGCAATCGCAGGCACATTCGGATCCCACATAAAGGGAGTTGAACATGGCATAGCACACATTCATGTTTATGATAGTTGTCAAATTTTATTGTTAGAATAGGAATCACCAGACTAAATGTTTCGAGCTGAGTGCTAAGCAACAAAGAAGAAACCTTAAAGTAAGTGATTTGCTCCCCAGAAATGTGAATGTCGAGGTGGATGAGTGATGTAAGCAAGGAAGACCATGAGAAATGTATACATCTAAGACATGCTCAAAGTAACACCATGAATGAAAAAAAATGAGGGAGTACAGGCTAAAATGCTTTGATTACATAAAGAGCAGTCCTGAAAACTATAGGGCTAAGAGAGTCCAAGAAATCAAGATTAGGAAACAGACAGAGGTGATCCAAGTAGTGGTGGGATGTCATAAAGAAAGGCTTGTTAGCATGTGTTGTGATAGAAGATATGCTATTGAACACACCACTCTGGAGGAAGAGAACTCATAGAGCAGACCCTATTTGATGGAGTTAATGCAAAGAAGAGGAAGAGTCACCAGAGGGACTGTTATACACATGCTGGCAAGTTCTTTCTTTAAGCATGGGACCGGGGTACAATCTTTGAAAAATGTATTGTTGCAAGTTCTGAGGGAGGAGCTGTGGCAAACAGCAGAGAGTTTGCTCTCTGCCTTATCTCGCCAACTGGAATTGATTATTGGTGCTGAGTTGCTTCTCAGGATCTGGGCATTGGTTTTTGAGTCTGAGATTTCTGAGAGAGGGATTTGGTTCCAAGCCATTTGTGATCTCTTCTATTCAGAGATGGATGTATAAAGTGTGATTAAACAAGGTAAACTAAGAAAATACCCAGATTGCATCAGTTTCCTCCTCTGACAAAAACTGACTGGCGAGGTCCCAAGACATGCTGACAAACAGCTAAGAAAAGAATATTTTGAACATTTGCATAATCAGTTGTGAGTGGAGTCACTGAATGTGCATGTTGAGGTTGTAATTGTCAAATTTGATATGAAATATTCCTATGAATAATGCTTAGTAAAGATTATGGGATTTTTTTTTTTGTACTTTAATGGAAATAACTACCTGAGGTATAATACACTAGCTAGTGACAGCGGTTCGTCTGTTTGTAAGTGATTGATACTCAGAGGATCTGACAGATTTTGTTGTCTTGGAAATACAATGGATGAGGCTGCTTCAGCTCAATTAACTTTCCTAACCAGCACCATGCATAATGAAAGTAACATGAATTCAAATTTGCTCTCGACTTGCTGAAAATTTCCTATATATCTCCTGCAAACTCTTTCCTCAGAGGGAGATTATGAAATATCTTAATTCAGCTATGACAGTTCCCAGCATTTCAGCCAGGGTCCTAAATTACTCTATTGGTTTGCAATGCTCAGTAAAGATTGTTTACCATGTAGTCTTCTCCCATCTGCCTTCAGACACAATATTACATATCACCATTAGTGCTATTACAAAAACAATGTCTTTCATATAAAGCCTCCATGTGAAGGAAATGTAAGGCAGTGCTGAAAGCAGACAACAGCTGAGAGATTTTCTTTTCAAATGAAAGGTCACTAAAAATATGGGGTTGTAATGCACATGCGTCATTTCCTCTATGCTGTTACATTACTGGACACATCCTATTTTTGTCCCTCAGATTTCTTTTCTTTGCCATAGTTGTGACTCTGGAAAGCACTGTGTCCCAGTGTTGCTGGCTTGGCACACACATGCACATTCTGGGTTTCCTGACAAGCTCAGAGAAAAAAAAATATGACAGGTAACTTTTGTGACTTGAACTAAGAAGCTCAGGATTTGTGTAACAAAGAACACAATGAAACAAAAGAAACCTTTTCTGGTCAACATTGTAAGGGCCATGGAAAGTGTTTCCTTGATACTGAGTTTAACAGAAGACAATGAATGACAACAAATGGAAAACCAAATGACATATCTTTTGGTGACAGTTCATCCTGAGGTTAAAGGCCACAAAGCCATTTTGTCAGAACTTGCAATTCCAATATGCATTTAATATGCAAACTTTACAGAAAACCATGGATGGACTCAGAAAATAAATCGCTGTAGGTACTGTTCATTATCCCAAGCAGGTGAGAGTTGAGGGGGAGGGTGCATTCTTGGGGGGAGGGGCCTGTTTTGCATTTCTTTACAGGCATCTCCTCTAGCTGATATACGATTTCATGCATTCCAGGCTTTTCATTTGAAAATGCCGTACTGCATCATGAAGACATGGGTGTTCTGAAGGCACACACTATGCACGCTATGTTCTAAATCCAAGCATCAGGACATGTGCTAAATTTCCTGCTAAACTTTTATGGTTGTATGGTAACCTCTTCATCAAACTGTTCTTGAACACTGTGAATTATATGTAAACATGTTCCAGGGAATCCAGAAAGCAGTTGTGAGGTATCACCATTTTGCCAAAATGGTTAAAATCTTTTAATTTACCCAACCTGTAGCTATCAAATATAGTTAATAATGCTCTACTTGCAAGTAATCAAACAGTCTATTCAGTTTATAAACATATACTGAAGTTCAACATTATTAAACCATGAAATTTACATTAAAGATAAGTGTCATTCTCACCCATCTCTTCTACAGTATCTAACATAGATCTAAAATTCTTTTCCTCAGACATGCATTGGACACACTTTAGAAAATAATTTGATCTTTATTCACTTAACATTTTGCATACATCTAACAATGTCTCTTCTTTCTTTGAGTTAAAATATTTAAATTTCATCTAATACCTAGCCCTGAGAAACATGTTGATGCAACAAATTAAAACATTATATAAATTACCAGTACAACAATCTACCACAGACTATGGGAGCATTTTTACAAACTTTATATTCCACCTTTGTTTTTTTTACAATTTTAAGGCTGTAACCTTACAAAATTCACTCTCTACAAACTCAGTCTTGTCTGCACAAGAATATTAGGTTGGTTGAACTACATCAGTCAGGGGTATGAAAAATGCACAGTCCTGAGCGGCATAGTTAAACTGTTCTAAGTCCCTGTGTAGACAACTAAGAGAAGAATTCTTCCTTTGACTTAACTGCTGTCTCTTAGAGAAGTGCGTTACCTATGCCAATGACAGAATCCCTTCTGTCTGTGTAGGTAATATTTACACTGAAACACCTAAGTGGTGCAGATGTGCTGCTGTAGAGATTTAAGTGTAGACAAGTGCCTAGTCATACAACATTTTTTTCAGTTTACCTTTTATAATATTCCAGTCTTTCACTTTAAAATCTTTCCCCAAAATTGCACAGGGGAACTTAAGTTTAAGTTTTACCACCTTAAAGCCGAGTTTAAAAACATGAGACTTTTTCACAAACCTCTCTTGAAGGAAATAAAGAAAGGATTTTAAAGCTATCAAAACAAACAAGGAGTTTTGTGGCACTTTTAAAGACTAATTATCGCATGAGTTTTCATGGGAGAAATGATTGAAAATGTGGGATCTCTCCCACGAAAGCTTGTGCAATAAATACATTTGTTTGTCTTTAAAAGTGCTGCAAGACTCCTTGTTTGTTTTGCTGAAGGAGACTAACAAGGCTACCCTTCTGGCATTTATAAAGCTATCAAGACAGTGAATAGCAACAATAGTTGGTCTGAATTTTATCTGTTAATTCTTGTCTTTTTTCAACATACCCTCAGTCAGATCTCAATATAATTGTTCCATTTTGAGCTTGTTGAGCAACGTTAGTCAATATTAAACAAAAACAGACAAATACTACCATGACCATCAGACTGCTGTCACACCCTTTAAAAACAAAGGGTTTGTTTTGTTACTCCAGGTTTTCCAGAGATAATCTCTCCTTGGGTAAATTTAGAATTTCAAGGGAACAGCTGAGAGGGCCTCAAAGAACCTCATTAAAATTAAATTTAAAGAGGCCAGTCAATTGTATTTGCATGAAAACAACCAGGGAGGCAGCCCTGGACAATCACCTTTTGACAAACAGGGAAGTAGCAATGGAAAGTTTTCACTCATTAGTAGATTTCACTTTGTGGAATTTACTTTTGTAAAGGTTAATCCCTTAAGTGTTCAGGGAAGGCAGACGTCAAACCCCCGTTCAGGCAGTCACATAAAATTGAGAGTTTTTATAGCAAAGTGTGGAAAGGTCAGAAGAGTCCATCAAATCCACATTTCTGCTGGCAAACCCAAATGAACAATTGGTATGCGAGATCCTCCCCTCAGAATTAAATGCAGTGGAACAGAGGAACCTGATCTTAGAGAAAACCCTGTAAAGTACAATTTACCTTCATACAAGAGGCTCTTAAACTTTTCCATGCTTTTGACTCCAGATTACAATCACTGGGGTTTTTTTTGGTTTTTTTTTTGGTGGAGTCTTCTCTTTTAATTAGTCATTAAGAAACAGAAGTTGTGAGCACATGCTTCATACAATATTGTTATGCTGCATAGATGGAGGCTATAAATATAAGAACTGCAGTGGTGGGTTCATAGCCAGAGGCTTAGTCTCAGAACTGTTAATAAGGCATTTTTGGACCACTTCCATTACCTAGCTAAGGTTAGAATTGTGCAGGAAAAAGAAATCGTACTGCTGGCATAATAGCAAGCAGAAAAAGACAACCGTATTACAAAACATTATTTAAATAAATAAATAAATGAGAGCGATTTTAAGTTTGAAGTACAGACAAGCCCTGACACCAAGAAATTGATTTAGCTGAATTTGAGTCTGAGTGCTACAAGATGGCATGTGTCTAGGATGATTGCCTTTCAAAGCGATTTATTTAGATTGAAGCCCCTAATCTGGATAGCTCTAAGGATGGATCAGATTGGCATTGTTAATTCATGATCTGCCCTGCTAGTGACACGGAGAGGAATAGGAAGAGCGGGGCTGGCATGCAATGGAGAGATGACAATGATAGTGAGGGGGAAGAAGGCCGGTGTCAGGTGCTAAACCCTCCTTGCTGGATAGTCTCGTATGTCCCCAGTTTTTCTGCAAAGTGGGATGCAGCTAAGCCAAATCAAGTCATGACCTGTCATTTACTTTTACCGCCAGGAGAAAACAGAGTTGCTGGGGCTTACAGCTGCTCCTGACCACTGCTCTGGCAGGCAGGTGGATCAGCTGTTAGGCACAAACAGGCAGGCTGTTCAGTTTTTTGGTGGCAGACCCAGAAATCCTAGAAAGTCACTGAATCCATCACCTGTGTGACCAATTTGCATCCTTAATTATTGTTATGGTAGCACATTTCCTGCAATATCATACATGTGTACAGATATGAAAACTCTGCCAGGTCAGGTCCCCAATGTATCTCGCATGGCTTGAATAGAGGCAGACAAACAGAGCTGTCTTTACACACCCAGCAAAGGCATTCATACAAGAACAATGGTCTCTCTAAGCATCTCTGTACCATCTTGGCTCGAGAATGAAAAAAATCACACCCATTGCAAGACAAGGATGATCACCTGAACCTAGGAGGATGGGGGGAGGTTGAGGAAAACTTGCTAAAAGTAAGAGACTCCTTTGTCTGAGGTGCTTCCCCAGATTCCATCTTCCAAGCAGCATCAATCCAAGCACCTATCCACAGGGCAGAGTCTGACTAAAAACCATCATTAGCCAAGCCTGTGAATAAGGTGAACACAGACTGTAACAGTGATCTTAGTTTAGAATGTGGCTTTTACTTTTATTTGATTGTGGTTATCTCCTTGACTCAATGATTAATTGATTTCATATTAGTTTGACTTATATACACTTAAAATCTTACTGTACTCAATAAACCTATGGTTGTTTTGTCTAAAGCAGTGCAATATTAAATGAGTGTGTATATGGCCTCAGTGAGAGCAAACCTGGTGCATATCAATTTCTTTGTTAAATTGATGGACATGTGTAAATGAGTTTGCAAGGCTCAATGGGGCACACTGAACCTTGAAAGACAGAAGTTCCCAGGGTTGTATCAGGGACTAGCAGTGTTTGCTGGGGGACCTCCCTTGAATGGCTAGTGAGAGCGCTTTTCCACTGGTTTAGGGACCAGTTCCACGCAGGTGGCTGGGCATGAACTGACCAAGGAGCAGGGGTTCACACAGCACGGTGGGATAAGTTGGGGCCCTGGAGTGGAAATTTGTGGTGGCACAGCAACACCAGTCCATATTGCAGGAGGAGAACATTACAAACTTTTATATCTTCACTCTGCCCAATAGGTGTAAATTACTTTGGATTCCACCCTGGATTCCTATAAGGTAAAAATATTAAAATCTTTGCTAATGATCAGTTACTTGCAATTCAGTGTCACAGCCTAGCCCCAGGAACTCTGGTTACTTTTATCTTCATCTTTGCTTTATCAATTGATGCTTCGTACCAAATGAAGCAATCATGTATCCAGCTTTGGGCACTACCACTGCTTGTAAAGGATATAAATGCAACCATTCCTTTCAGACTGTTATCTGGGGATCTTCCCATAATAACTCCAAGTGGCAAGCTTTTGAATTTTTCTCTTTGGATAGAAAGATTGACAACTGAAATATAAAATAATGACAATGAGGTGTCACAAATAAACCTTCCAGTATTTCATAGCTCATCTGAGAGATCATCATTGTGAATAACAGCTCCTTTCTTGAATTATATCACTATCTTTTCTCTCCAAAGCTAGATTTCAAAATGCTGTCAAGTATCACCATATTTCAGTAAGTCATTTTCCCCCATAATATATTTCCCATAAATAGCACTTTGTCCTCTAATTCATCTATTGCAGCTCATTCTTTTAAGCCTAAGCATCCCTGTTCTGTTTCTGCTGCACTAAAATATGTTCCACGGAAAGTCCATGTTTAAAAACATAAATAAACTCAGTTTTTATGATGTATGTGACAGGAACAGCTAGGGAGTTTTACAATTTTTCATCCATGTGCATCTCATCTCTGGCACTAGCTTTTGAAATTAAAACTCATTTTTGGAGCTCGATTTTTTTCCTATCAGAATTCTTGTTCTTTGAAGCAATTTTAGAATTTGAATACTGATTCCAAGAATGTTAACCAGTCTTCTGAATAATATCCCAGTATCTATGCACCACTGAAGAACTACCTGATGCTTTGTTACTGGAAATTAATGGCAGCCCATCTGCCCATTCGTTTCTGCTGATTTGAGTTGCAGCAAGATCAGATCCAAAGTAGGAAATCTCAAATAGTAACAGATAAAACTGCTTCAAAGGAAAGTTGTTGCCTCTCTAATCCATTTTCTGTATCAGTTAATTTAAACATGCTGAATAATAAAGAGGACATCTTCTCAAATACCTTTTTTTCTTCTCTCCATTTTGGAAAGCTATGACATAATTCCTCAATGTTCTGCTTTAGCTCCATCGTAAAATCAAGTAATATTAGCATTTACATCTCAAGGACTTTACAAATGTGGAGAAATATTATTGTGCCCATTTTCAAGATGGGAAACTAAGGTACGGGAAGGTTATGTGACTTGCTTTACACTATACAGTGAGTGAATGGATGAACAATACACAGAGGTAAGTTCTCTTGGCTGCCAATTCAATCATTATAATCATTTTTTTAAGTATAAGCTGGACTGTGCAAAGCACTGATGAATATACTGAAAGGACCAATATTGCACAGCTCTAATTGACTTACTAGGTCTCTTCTATCTCTAGTGTTTAATAAATGATTCTATAGCTCCACCAATAGCCAACCTTTTTTTGTGATTTAAACCAAAACAATATAGAAGAATAAAGCTGTCAATTGGTGCAAGGAAGATAGATTGCCAGCAACATAAAAAGTAGTAAAACACCTTGTTGGCACATACTAGTGCTTTTAAGCATTTGCCTGTGTGACAGATGATGAGACAAAATTATTTGATTCCTTTATATGGAAAATAGTTGCCAAAGAACACTTGAATGAAGGATGTTATGCCAATGGTGCTGCTAGTTGAATGTTGGTATTAAATACCATAATTCTCTGCCTCTGATTTGTAATGGCTGCTGTTAAAAGTTGCATAGTTATAATACAAATTTAATCCATTTCTATTGCCTATAGTTATAGTATCAGTTCAGGATAGGGCTTCAAGAAATAAAACAAAAAACCTGCCAATATGGAATGGGAAAAAAGTCCCAGGTAAATCAGACAAGTGAAAAATAAGCCATCAAAGTCTATACTAGTTTCAAACAAACAGAAGGCTTTGTTAATCTCTTAATTTTTTTTGTTGAGAGGGGAAATCATAGTGCTATTGGCCTATGACACCCACAAACAAAGATCATGTAGGTCAGAAAAATCAAGCAAGGCATCTGCAACAAAAGTTGGTTGGTCTGTTTGGGGCTGGAGTAACCTAAACACCGAAATGTCTTTAATCAGAGGTGCCAGCCCAATTAATCATGGTATATAGTGAAATATACACGCTTCTTCATACAGAGGGTACAGTGAAACTCTCTGATAGAGAAATAAATGTTCCCCTGTTCTAAATGAAATTCACTATATTTCAAATTGCATTTAGCTCAGTCGGCATCGTAACCACTTTGGAACCCTCACATTAGCCCAACAGAGAGTTTTTCTATATGCAGGCTCAGTCAAAATAGATTTCTACACCCCACCCTGCACTGAAATGATTATTAATTATGTTCATTATTATTATAATACTTAGCTGTTACAGCTCCAGCAAGCGCATTTAACATAAGATGAAAGAAAACAAAAAACACCACCACATGAAGCAGCTTTTCCATATGGGACAACTTGTGACTCTCAGTAAAGTATCTTCTAAAAGAAACTTGCCAACTCTCATAATGGTAATTTTGTTCCTTCTGCTGAGGATTCTTCCACACACTGGGTACAAAATTAAAACTTTGCTAGCACTACCTCTGTCCATTAGCCCTGACACTCCTGTAGTATCGGAGAAGCTCTGAACTTTATTCCTATCTTTTTCTGGGTAGTTGGATGTCCTGATTTTGTCTCATCTCTGCCTCACTCTCAGAAATGAACATAGTAAATGTATGTTATACTCAGACATTAGAACTGTCGCATCGTATTGCAGCAAGTGGGATGGCTGGCAAAATGATCTTGAACAAAGATGTTGCTGCTACAGCACTTTTGACAAGGAAGAACCATTTCTTTTCAAATCTCTCTCATTCCTGAAGCTGTGTGAAGCTGCTCCACACACAGCGTTGTAACCCAGCGTTAGCAGGGAGAGATTGCAGGGTTGAGACCATGCCCACCTACGACTTAGACAACTGAAGCATCAGAAGAGCACTTATTGATAACAATAGAATACACATTTCTCTCAGCAAAGAACACACCAGTCCAGACTTCTGCATGCACATTAATATGCATAGTAATATACATTATTTCATCTTTTGTTTTGTGTGCGTGCTCACACACACACAGCAAATTCAAAACCTAGTCTAACTGGTTCATCTCAAATAAACACACTCCACTAATAATCATTACAGTCATGCAATATTTTCTTTTATTTCTTGCATGTATTTGCTAAGCTGCTGAGGCTCCTAAATATATAGAAATATATGCAGAAAAATAAAAAAGGGGCCTGATCCTCAGACCAAGCATCAAACAGAACCAAAACTTTTAAGCCTGTGGCTCTCTGGGAGAAGTAGAATATAGTTTAATGCAATTTTCTTCACTTAAGATTTCTTTTCACAGTTCTTTAAAATCAAAAGTGAGAAATTCACTTTAGAAAACTCAATTTGTATTCCCCTAATGTAAAAGCGTATGGTGAAGGTTCTACCAAAATCCACAGAGCTATCCGTGCCGGGTTTTATTTGCTTAATTCTTTTATAAGTATGTGAAGACTGTCATTTTCTGAATCTAATGTTCACAAAACTAATCTGAAGGGATTTGTCCTGTTGGTTAAAATTTCCTCATTCACCTTAAACTGAAGCACAGTTTCAGCTGTAGAAAGAACATACTTTACAAATGGGATGAATGTATACAGTCATAAGTAGCCAAAAAGATTAACTGAAATCAATTATACAAGATGTGACAACATTAACTGAAAACCTGAAAGACAAAGAGTCCCTTGGCAGAGGAAGAAAGATATATATATAGGAGAATGTTGCCTGTCTTCAAGTTACACAAAGCCTTACTTACTGGAGACTTGCTTCTTTCAGTACCATAGTTGGGAAATTCCTCTCCAACATGTGACCTGAGATGCTGGGTTAGGTACCTTCAGGTTATGGAGAGATTAATCATATCCTCAGCTAAAACTGGCCTGGGGAGATCCTGCAGTCCCAACCCTACATCAGCTCCACTTTGGCTCTACAGGGAGCAATAGTCAGTTCTACATGTAGCAGTGGATTCATCAGACCTTTCTTTACACCCTTTTCCTCATTCACAGTTTTCTTCTTTCCTGGGTTTAAACACAATCCCCATACTGCAACATGCCATAAGAGGAGACATTGCAAATGGGAAATACTCTCAAGGGTGCTTTCTTAGCCAAAATACAATGAGTTTAGACTGGCTAAAGGGAGTCAGTCACTTAACATTGCAAATAATCAACAGTGCTGAGATTTCAGAACTTGTTTTCATGTCATTGACAACATCACAGTTCTAAACAAAACCATCCATCAACACAAGAAATATTTAAGTAATACGTTGGACTGGAGGATTCAAGAGACTGCTAACAGAGTAGGGAACAGTCTGGGTAATAACGAAAAGTCTTTAGTACTTGATTGCTTTGCATCTGTCTACATGAAATGAGTTTGCTGGTCTGGAACTGCTGTGACATCTGGCACTCCTGTTAGCAGTCTCAGCAGGGATGCCAAGGGCTGAATATATCAGACTGCTTTCAACTTAGAACTGTTTGAATGACAAGCTATGTTGATACTGAAAGGCAAAGGGGAAACTTGCCTGTCTGCAGGTTTTGTGATGCTTGCGTGGCCCAGTGAAGAAAAAATAATAGTCTTTCAGTACATTTAATACTGTACAGTTTGCAAGTACCTAACAAAAATGGGCTTTTGCCTTGGGAGTTAGAGTTTTATCACAGAGCACCTAGATTTTTTTCTTCCAAGTCTCTGGTCTGTGGATGTGCATGCACACCTTGAAATCCCAGTATATTGTCTTCACTTCAAAAAATAAAAGCCAGCAGAGCTCAGTAGAAATTTATCAACAGGCACACCTCCAGATATAACAAATAATCAGGGGCACTTAATATTGTATCTTGCCTGAAAGCACCCCCTTGATCCTGACTGTCATTACTAAGTGATTTCAGATGCATGAAACAGATTAAACTAGTGAGGAGATTAAACCTCTCTTTCCTACCTAGACACTTCTTTATAAGAAAACCAACCTACTCGGAACTCTGGAGGTGTGATTTGAGAAAGGCCAGCTTCATTCTGTCATTGCAATGTTTTCTCTCCTTCTGAAGACTGAACTTATACAGTTCATGGTAAGGCGGAAGGATGAGAAGTAGTTATGGGGTCAAGTCTGCCGCAGTAGACAGAAACAAATGTAAAATGAAAACCAACAAGAAAGAGAGTTTTAAGAATCCTATTTCCAGAAGCTCTGCCAGTAATCCATCTTGGCAGGTCCACATATTCATAGTTAGATCATTTCTTCAAAGTTCCTGGGACCTCGACAATTGTTGGCATTCAGAAGAAAATGATTCCCTAGCTCAAAACAGGAAACATTCATCTCTCTGAAATAAGCAACTCCCTTGAAGTTTAACATGTAATTAAGCTGTTGCCTTGGATGGAGTGCCAGCTGGTGAAGTAATCCTTTTTATTTTATTGGAAGCAATACGATGAAAGATGCTACCGTGCAAGATATGCCTCATTCAGCAATGAGGGGAAATTCTGAGCAATGCAATGGAAACAAAAAGGAAGAGCCAAATAAAAAGGAAAAGTTTTCTCAATGTGTTTTAAAATCTTTATACCCTTTGTCCAGAGAAAGTACAATATAAACAGGAGTAGGGCAGGCTTCCCCACCCACTCCACTGGTGTCCCAATTCGGACTTGAAAGTTCCTCCTCCTTTCCCATTCAGTCTGTACCCTCTCTGGTGAGAGCACCATCAAGGTTAATAGCTTTCATGATATGGACTCTGTCTGCCAAATCCTGAATTAATGGTGAAACACCAATTGCTATTAAATCATCAGATGGTAACAACATGTGGTCAATACTGACTGGGCCAGATTTGAACTACAAATGTAGAAATGAAAGATAACAGTGTCCTATAATCCAGCTTCTGAAGCAACTAGTCCCTGAGGCATATTTTAAAATATTAGAAATGTTGCATGTTTATATTAACAAAACATCAAAAAACCCCACAAACACACCCACATGCACACCCTTTCTTTACAACAGCTAAAAAGCAACTTTAAGCATACCTGTTTAAATTCCATTCAGCCAACCACAACATCCTTATATTCCACATTTAGTAAGAATGATTATAGGACATCAGGCAAACTGTTGATAACAACCAGAAGTCTCCAGTTTCCTATTCAGAAGACTACCTAGTTCATGCATGCCTTGTTACAATATCTGTAATGTAGGAGATGGAAAATTAACCCCTTAAATATTGACTGTCCGTGCCATGTAACATACCTAATGCCATCTCCTGTCTATGGAAATACTTGATAGTGTCTCCCATATTTTTAAGGCTCAGTTTATCTTTCTGAAAAAGAATTGCTTTTTCAGTGTTTATCAAACCAAATGTCACATTACTGCTGGAAATGGTGTGCCTGTCTCTTCTAATTTAGCTAACATTGTTTGCTCCTTAACAACTGTCATCTCCCATTTCATTAGAAAGTATACAAACTCAGCTCTTGATTACCTATGTACCTTTATTATTGCAGTACTGTGTGTTGCCAGAGCAGAGATTGCTGGGATCTACAATAGACAGTGTTGTAGTGATGTGAAAACATCCACTGGATGCTAGAGAAAAATAAACAAACTAATATCTCTCTCCTCTTATGCACACTTGCATTCGAGTCGATAGAGAAGATCAGTACAGAGGGTTAAACCTTTTATCTACTATCTAATTCACTTCTATAATGAACTCCTTGATTAATAGACTAAAGCTGGAATTTGTGATTTTAAACTGAAGACCGTCTCTTCTAAACTTAACTGTTATGCTGCTGCACCAGAGTTTAAGGCACAAGCAATTCACTGCTATATCAACTCCAGCCTCAGTTGCTTCAGTGAGGAAAAAAAATCAGTTTTAATTTGTGTAATACATAGCTCTAAGATTTCATACTTACACAGAGCTATTCTTCAAGTCTGGGAAAGGTCTTCAGAGAGTCATGGATAAATACAAGGTGAAACAGACAGTTCATCATAAGTTGTTAACACATATTTCAAGGGATCACTTAAGGTGAAGAATCATTTTCTGGGAAGTAGATGAATTTCAAAGATCAAACATAATACAGTCCAGATTAAGTCTTAATCTAGGGCTAGATTCAGGCTAATTCTTATTTTATCTGAACCACTTCATCCAACTTTCTTTTGACATGACTGCACTTGCCGATGCATGTCCATATTCTGCACCACGTGAGAAAAATGGCACTGATTTACATGGATAGAGGATTCGGATGGGGGTCTTTTGCTATACACAACTGATTGTTCAGTGTTATTTAGCAGCTATTTCACATAAAGCTAATGAGTTACATACATATGTTCAAAGATACTACACTCTTGTTGAAGAGTTTTAGCATACTAGTAGATCCTGCACTCTGATATCACATATGGTGACCATGTAAGGCTGGCCATTTTTTTTCCTTCTCCCTCAACAACAAACCAATTTGTGTTGTCCTCTCCTAAAAGAAAAGTACATTTTGAGAATATGTCCTGTATTTGTAATCTTATCTGTATTGAATAAATTCTAGTCTATCCTGAAGTACTTGCAGCTTTTATATAGAGTAGTCCAACAGCAGTAAAAATACACTACCATTAACTTTAAGTGAAAGATTTCTCTTATGGAATAGGCCAGCACTTAATTACAGACATATGCAACTGGATTTCAATTCCCACAGTGCATCATTAATAGCTAGCGCTGTATGATTAACTGATTTTTCATGGGACATTACAGAAAAGATTGTTCAGTGTGAGTCAAACTGAAATGAAACCATTTTGGTGTTTCTGGCTAATTGAAAGAGTTGGAAAAACATTGTGGGTCAAAAATTATTTTGTTTTGGCATCTTTAGAAAAAAATTAAGAAAATGAAGGGTTAGGTTCATAAAACAGAGGCAGAGGTGGCAGCAGTCTCCCGTTATGGCCTTTTGCATCGTGATTAGCACATTCACCTGGGATGTAGAAGATACAGGTTTGAATCCCTGTTCTAGAACAAAGGTGGTCAATAAAAGATACATTAGCCAATAGTCTCTAGTTAGCTACGTGGGTATTCACTACAGTATTAGAGCCTCTAACAATTGCTGCTAGGTTTCTTTCTTCACAACAGCCCTGTGAGATGAGGAATGGCTATGCTAATTTTTCAGTTGAGGAACTGAAGCACAGGATAAAGTGTCTTTGTCAAAGGTTAAATATGGCTGAGCTGGAAAGATATGCTCTAATTCAGTCACAAATTTTGGTCTTGATGCCATTTTTAGTGGATAAAATTCCATGGTCTGTTACGCAGCAAGTCAAACTAGATGATCACAATGGTTCCTTCTGGCTTTAAAATTCATGAATGCAGGAACCTTCCCACCCTCACCTGAGTACCTGATCACTAAAACCACTAAGCAAATGGCATCCTTCTATTAATTCTTCAAACTCTGGAATTATGTATTGGTGTTTTCCTAACTGAAAGTTAAATGAACAAATACAGAAAGAGTGGAGAAGGGAGAGTGGGGGCTACTCACCCTGCCAAAGCAAGCTGCCATGACATCAGCAGATATTGTCATATCTCAGTGTGTGTGCACATGCACGCATGCTATGGTGGCGTTAGATGAGTCAAATCAGCTTGGAGGAAGAATTTATTCAGATAAATGTACATTGTAATAGGGAATGCCTTAGTAAATACCTGAACATGCATTGTAATTGGGAACACCTTACTAAATATCCAAAAAGCCACAATCCTACAACTGAGGAATAAGGCTGCACTGACTGAAAATCTATGCTGGTGTAGTGGGGAAGTGAAGGCAGCTATAACAAACAAACAAACAAACAAACAAACAAACAAACAAACAGAAGAAAGGGGAAGTTAATAATTAATATAAATCCATCATTATGAACCACAGAAAATAGATACAGGAAGGAAAGGTACACAAGGAATATGTATAGCCAGCAGAGTTAAGGATATAGGAAGAAATTTTAAAAATTCATCAGGAACAAAAAAGAATCCTAAAAATTCTATTGATCCATTACTATATAGAAATAGCAGAATAATCAATAATAATGAATAAAAGGCAGAAGCACTCAATAAATATTCCTGTTCTGTACTTGGGGAAAAAACAGATGATTAGAGTCTGATCATATGATGATGATAACACTCTTTCCATTATTTGAATTCCAAAGGGGTAGCCGTGTTAGTCTATTATAGAAAGACAACAGAGTCCTGTGGCACTTTTAAAGACTAA
>ML685812.1:8397976-8430397 GCA_007922175.1 Pelusios castaneus
TGTGTGTGTGTGTGTGTGTGTGTGTGTGTGTGTGTGTGTGTGTGTGTCTGTGTCTGTGTCTGTGTCTGTGTCTGTGTCTGTGTCTGTGTCTGTGTGTGTGTGTGGCGCATTAGAAAAGTCACTGTTACTAAGGAAATGCTCCTGAGTGTAGATCTTTTAGTATCTATTGCAACTTTTGACCATGAGGATCCTCAATTATTTTAGTCCTTTTTTCTCCAACATTTCCAGGTTCTTCCACTGTATACATCATTAGCTTTAACTGCTGAAGGCTGAAATGATATGCACTCACCAAGCAACCATTCCATCATTTACACAAGAGCAGAGATCACAGTGGCAATAGATATAGAAGAAGTAGAATAAATGAAAGCAGAATGAATTGCTTTTTTCCATCACCTAATTCAATAGTATCCGCAGCTGCTTTAAAGAGGTATCAACAACCAAAATCCACTACTCAATATGGTTTGCACCTTTAGAGAGAACATTTTGTTTATGCTATTGGAAAGTTAATATTTTCTGATTACAGTTCCAGCTTGTTAGCAATGCAAATATTCCATAGGGGACAAAATGAATAATTCAAATATTATAGCAGAATGGAAACAGGGAATCTGGAAGTACAGTCAGATGCTGTTAGCTTCTTCCACTTGCTTCTGGGTGCAATATTAAGCAGCAAGATAAACTAACATTATAGGTATTATGCCCAAACACAAGGCTTTTGTTTTAATGAACATTACTTGTCATTCAAGGCTGTCTCGGCTTTCCTGACTGATCTGTGTAAAGTGTTAACTGAGTCCCTGACAGACATCTTTCCTGACCACAAAACTAAGCTTTTACAATTTTGCTCCCAGAGTTCAAATTTTTACCCTGGTTCTAGAAGAGCTAAAGTGTGATTGTGTGTATGTACTGCAAGATATCTCATGAAGCTGAGGGGTACTAGGATTGATCCCATTCAAACCCATTTGGTCAAAGAAACAACCAGTCCTCAAAAGTTTCGCTAAAAACTCAAACCAAACAAAAATCCAGTTCTTTTACAGATTAGCAAATACTAAGAAAATTATGTGTTCCTTCTGAATTTCACATATCTGAACACTTGCTTGAAGCACTGTACTTTATATCTTCAGAGAAAGCCTATTCTCCTGAGGCTTCTTCCAACCCAATTCAGCAGACCTCAGAGACTTGAAAAGAGTTTGGAGAAGCATCCAAAAGCTATCTGCTGTTGATACTGCATAGACATATAAGAACAAAAACTGTTTGATATGAACAACAAACAAGACTAAGTAATGTTGCACACCTTGAAAAGTTAAATATTTTAAAAAGAAATTCCATGACATTGGACATATAAAGACACTGGTTTGATGCCTTTGCCAATAAACAACTGCTCCCATGTCGAATTTTATCATGCTTCATATTCTAGGAACTTGAAAGGAAAGCCCTGGCCATCTTTAACTTTATCCCTACTTGAGCCAGCAAATATAGGAATCCATGGGAGCTTTAATAGATAACTTTATATTTTCAAAAGTGCCCAGGCACCATTTTCAAGTGATCAGCTCTTAAACCAGGGGCAGTTTTCAATCACAGTTAAGGCACCCAAAGAATGGCCAGGTTTTCAAAAGCCTTCTGCAAACAGCAACTGCCATTGTGACCCTCCTGGCTAGATTTTTCAGAAGAGCTCAACACCCCAATGCACTAGTCACTTATGTGGATGGATGAGTAAACAGGAGCTGAAAAATCTAATGATTTATTTGGATGCATAAACAAGAGCTCTACTTTTCTGAAAATCTGACTCAAAGGGATTGAGAATTACTCCCAAGTAATTATCGTCACTTAATGACACTTAAAATGTTGAGACCTTAAAACTCGTTACATAGATTGTGTTAAAGCTCACTAAACTAAAAGAACACCGCTCTTTACCACTTGAACAGGAAGTTGGAGCCTACATTGCAGAGATAAAGGTAAGTAAACACACACAGAGATTTAAAAAACAAAACAAACAAACCCCAAACAATGGGATACTATCTGAAATTCAGAGAAAGAAAAGTCAATGACTTTACTTAATGATTTACAGATTAGAAAGCATTTACCTTTGTTTCAGACTTTGGGTAGAACATAAAAGCATGTAACACTAGAAAAGATTAATAAGTTACCTCTGGTTATACCTGACTGCTGAATTTGAGAAGAAATAAGAAAACCGGTCTGAAACCATTCAGAGTATGTAATAGTCGTGTATAGTCGTGTGTGTTTATGCAACAGCACATTTGATGTTATATTTTTATTTACAGTTCAGTATTTTCCTTTGAAATGACATTTAAATAACAAAGAGAGCCTTCAAATTATTTTAATTTCTAATTTAGAATTAGCTTTTGATACGGATTCCTGAAAATCATTACTGCCCTAGGCTAAGATTATGACCTGTGATCCAATGCCCTTTACTTTGCTCTAGACATACAAGGGAGCCGAAAGCAATGATGTCTACCAGGCAGGAGTCCCTCGCTGGTGCAGAGCTGGTACAACCCCTGCATGGGCATCAACACTGGGAGGAAGCCTGGCAAAAGCACAGTTGTGTTTCAGTGATCCCAGACTGGCAGGTGACCATTTGTAAGGCAGATGTCTTACATTAGAACAGCCCCAGCACCACTCTGAACTATGCCAGGCAGAATTAGCTCTTGCTGTACCTTCCCCCGTCTGTGGCCAGTGAATAATGGATGGCAGCCAACAGAGTATTTGGCCCATTATCTTGACTGACCTTAAGAGGATTGGAGGTGGGAGGGGAGTACTGTGTATTACATTGATTGAATTAGATTATTAGTTTTTATACTTCTTAAACATTCTTGATTGCCACACATTCAAAACTTATTATCTGTATAATAACCTGCTTCATTTTACTGCTTGTAATTTTCTTTCATCTATCTTTTATTATTATTTTGGCCTATGAAACCTGCAATTATAGACACCTCAAATCTACTACCTTGGGGCTGGTCTACACTGTGGAAGGATTTTGGCAGCAATCAAAGAGAGATATGCAAAGTACTTAAATACTTTGTGCATCTCCCTTCAACTGCTTAGCCCCTACTCCTCGCAGGGACCCCACAGCATTAAGTTGATGGGAAATGACTTCCTGCCCAATCAGCCCTACATACTTTCCGGGTAGGTCTTAAAAAATTGACCTCTGGCTAATTCTGCGTTTGATTGAGCACGTCTTCACAGATGCTATTGGAGGTGCCACTGACAGTGTAGCCTCACCCTTAATCTAAGCAACATGGATTACAAATGAATCTCTAAACTCTGGTCTGCACTGACAGAGAAGTTCAACATACTGCTGCTTACCTTGACCTTCTGCAGTGTCAGTCTCCACTGTTAGAGCAGTAAATTCGAATTAAATGGTGCTTAATTCAACCTGCTAATACCACCCCTGCGAGTGGTGTAGCACGGAGATCGAAATCTACAATTCGAATTTAGGTCCGTGTAGCCAGAGAGTAGCTCTAATCTTGATTTTCCTGTTTTTCCAGTCTGCTGCATCATAGCTATATAGCTCCTTCCCCTGCCTGCAGCCCCGGGAAGTTTTCAATTACTTTTTCTCTCTACATGCAGCACAGTTCCTCTCTGTTGTGCCTGTGGCAAAGAAACAGGAAGGCTTTTCTTGCTTTTTCTTTCTTCTTTAGAGAAGAGGGGAGGGAGACTGAGTGGAGGACTACTGCCTCCCCACAAGCCACTGCACCTACTATCCACAGTGCAATGTGTTTTAGGAAGTAATGGAGCAGTAGGAACAGGAGACCCCA
The DNA here is from genome assembly GCA_007922175.1 of Pelusios castaneus. NCBI lineage: Eukaryota > Metazoa > Chordata > Testudines > Pelomedusidae > Pelusios > Pelusios castaneus. The sequence continues at coordinate 8,401,750 of ML685812.1, forward strand.
GCAAGGAATTTACTGTGTGATCACTTGTATTTGCATTCTATAGTTCGACAATGTAAAATCGAATTACAATCCCACCTACAGTATAGACAAGCCCTAAATGAAGTCTGCAATACCTGCATTACTGTATAAATTGCTTGAGCTTGCAAAATTGGGCTAGAAATCTCACAAAAGTAGTGTCTCTGGGGACTTTTGATACTATCAGTTTTTGGGTAGGTCAGAAATACTGCAAGAACATCATGGAATAGCAATATTTCCTCTTCTCCTTCTGGCTAGAATCCTCACATGCAGAGGAACACAATAATGACCTGTGTTTATTTTAATTTTTTGAAGTTGGATACAAAGAAATTTGACACTTCCTTTTTAAATATGCAAAGAGAGGCTTACTTTGAATACTCAGTGAAGGCTCAGGATGCTTCTTATATTATTAATCCAAAAGAGTTCATCATATTAGGATGTGGAACAGTCACTCAAAGAAGCTCCACTGCTTGGGACCTTTAAACTAGGAAGGACAAAGAACTAGAAAACACACGACAGGGAAGAATTCAGTGATTAGGACACTGACCCTGAACTCAGGAGATTCAGATTAAATCTCCTGCTCTATCAAAGGTTTGTGAGTGACATTGGGCAAGTCACTTATTCACTGTAAGGATTAAAGCTCTGTCCTTTCTCACAGAGGTATTGTGAGGTGAGGATAAATCCATTCTAGACTGAGAGAATCTCAGATACTTTGGTGACAAGGACTATACGATATCTTAGGAAGATAAAGAGCCATGTACTTGGCGGACTGTGGACTGCTAAGTCCACCTCTACCTCTCATTCAACCATAGACAATCAACCAGGCCCCAGGCTCAGAAGGGGCACAAAACTCTTTCTTCTTCAGATTTTCATTGCTCCTTTTTCATCTAGCAGAAAGGCTTTTTTCCCCCAGTACCGTCCTCCTCTTTCACTGCCCCAAGAGTGGCTTAGGGCCATGTTTATGATTATTTGGATTTCAATAGCACACAGAGGCTCTAAAGAGGACTGATTCACCCATTCAAACTCATGGCAGGACATGGTCTCTGCCCCAAAGAGCTTGTACATTCTAATTCAGCCTTAATATTTTCCTGTACCAAGGAGCTGTGTTTTTCTTCATGGAATCAATCAGTGATCAGATCACTAAATGAAAATGCCATGGAGGGTGCTCAACACCATGATACCACAATATGCTAAAAGTTTTTAGAATATAAAGATGAACCAAATTCCTGATTAGAAAAGAGGATTGGAGAGAGGAAAGAATGAGACAACTAGTGTCACGCTGCCACATTTCCAAATTAAAAACAACAGAACACCACACTTTCCCCTCCAAAATAACCTGTTCTTGTATAAAAGTATTCACTCTAATTTCTGACCAAAGACAACAGCAGAGATGAAATTTTTTTCATTAGGAATGGATGAGTGTTTGTGGAGGTTAATAAACCTTTCTCCTTTTACATATGGATTAGTACTAAGAACACAAAACATTCCAAGTAACAAGAGGATGAATCCTTTGATCGTGACATTTCTAAAGAACATTTATATTGCCTTGCTACTCTTCAGAAGTGTAATGAGTACTCTGCAGACATATAATTCTGATTAAACACACAGTCTGCTAGAGCAGTCCAGATCTTTGGACCATTATATCCAGTACTCTGTCCCTGGCAGTATACCTGATAACTCAAAGAAAATGAAAAATCCTCCATTAATGCCTCTTGGCCAAAATTTGGATGAAGCCTCACGTTAAGTATCACAAGACCAGACTGTGGCATCCGTACAAACAATTACGCTATCTGGCCTTAACACTAATTACAAAAAGGGAGCTGCTGAAGGCTGCCCTCCGCCTTTATTTTTTTTTGGTCTGGCGCACCAATATACATTTAGACACTTAACTTTAACTTCTTAAATATAAAACCTTTGGCCAAAACCAGCTGTGCAATACTAAACATTGGGCTGAAGATAGAAGAATTCCTTCCTGACCCTGCTAGTCACCGACTTGCAACCTGATGAGTGAGACCTGAGTACACCCATAATACTTTACATAAAAGGTAATAATATTAGTCAAATCTGTTAATGAGTCAGACAGAGTTCAAATCATTATCCTACAGTGGTGAATTCTACAGATTGATTTCATTCTGTGTAGAGCAGGATATCCTTATTTGTTCTACATTTATTCAACATTAGTTTGACCAAGCAACACCTTATTCCTAGTATTATGGGATAGAGGGAAATGACAGAAAAGAGCTGATCAGTTTTCAATATACCCTTCATAAATTAAGATTTTTAAACCCTTCTACTATTTCCTCTCCTTTCCAGGTGAAATCACTCTAATGTTTTTAATTATGCAACAAACATAAATCCCATCCTAACTCTAGACGACAAAGAGCAAGTTTGTCAATGCAGGTCATATAAGGCTCTATTTAGAATTTATATTGTTATAATAAAGTCATTCAGGCATTGGTATGACAGTTCACCAATCAGAATGTTAGGCAGCTTTGCATTCTGCAGGGGCTGTCTGTGGAGAAAATACATTTGACTCCTTCTGTAAATGAGCTAGCCCTGTTAATTTTAATATCTGACCAGGTTTTTTAACCAGTCAAATAATAATCATTCAAAAATCAATCATATATAGCCTGTAAAATGTACAATCTAAATTCCCTATTCCTGTCATCTTAGCTGTCCTCCTTTGGACCTTGCCAAAGACATGCTATATACATAAGCATAAGAATGTATAAACTCACTCATAAGGTGAAAAATTCATTATTAAACTATTGCATCAACTCCTGTTGAGTAAGACATGTCTAACCAGAACTGAAAAACTGATCCTCAGGAGCTCAGATATTATGGTGATGAATACAGCATAAGAACCTACATGGGAGAGAATGGATTGAAGAGAATATAATTGCATACCTGTATTACAGTTTCTCTACATTTACTGCAGTTAACTTTTATGTTCTCCTAGACAGATAGCATCTTACATTACAGCAAATAATTGAAATTCACAATTCCTTTTTCTCCATTTCTGTTTTCTAAAGAGTAATAAAGTGGCACTTTCTATGTTTTAAAATATAGGGGGAAATGTCCTGAAAAGTTATTTTATATGCGATAAAGCAGACACAATCCAGCAAACTCTCTATGAAGTCTGCAGTACATTGCACAATACTAAGGACTAAAAGCTAAGTATGTAAAAGTCTAAAAATGGCTTTATAGTACCAGTGGGATTTTGAATGTGAAAGATACACCACCTAAACCCAGCCTCTGTGCAGGAGCACAGTGAGTTACCATAAAGCCACTAGATTGTTAATGATCTCATTTCATCTTTAAACATGCTACTTTAAAAACTGTGACGACTAAATACCGATGCACCATCAAGTCTTGTGCCTGGACAAGAATGTCGAAAGAGTTTTAAAGAAATCTACACAGTTTCTCCCCTGGATAATGTGTCAGAAATAGATAGTGACGAAACCAACTGTTAAATGGAATGGTGATCACCACAACAACTGGAAATGTGCTTGTTAAGCAAATATCAAATAAATCTAAAGCTCTGAGCTCTCACCTTGCACACACACACACACACACTTCCAGAAGAGTCAGTAACAACGGAGGCAGTTCCAGTGTATTAGCTAGAGCAACTGCTGCGTTTGTGAACTGCTTACAGTCTAGCCAGGCTTGTCACTTTCCCCACTATCTGTTTGTTCTCTGCAGTTTTTCCCATGACTCCATCACACAGGAATGGCAACTACCTCTCTCCTTAGCACCCAGGGTGCACTGGCTGCTCTTTAATTCAGGTAACAAAATGACAGGTCAAACAAGGTGAGCTGAGACAAAGCACAGCAGCCAAAAAGACCCTAAATTCCAGGAACCAGTTCCTTAAATCACAGCTGAGACAATGGGAAGTAAGAAGAGAAGTGAATCTGAGAATCATAACTTGGACGAGAGCCAACCAGGAACCCACCTTTAGGCAATAAACAAACAAAGACAAGCACCCTATTGTTTGACAGCACCAAACACCCAAACAGTCTATTCTGAAAATATCCTTCTCAGCCTGACTGCAAGGCAAAAGAGGATTATTTTCTTTCACAATTTAATAATATTAGCAGAAAAGAATGAATCATAGCATGGCTTACAGACAGAAAAAAAAATCCCCCAAATAAATATTACTACCTTTAACAAGATTTCTCTACTACTCCGTTTTTTTCCCCCCGCACTACCATTTGATATTTGATGTACTGTCTCATTCCCTATGAGAATTCCACAGTAGGATATCGAGGAAAAATTAAACAATTTAATACCTAGCTGATAGTCAGAGCAGGAATTTATGGAATGACATATCTAAAGAAGTGATCAGATAATAAAGAGTATGCTAAAATGTTCATGCTCTGTCTCAGATGACTGACTTCTTTCTCATGCAAACTGTGGATTACAGCCAGATTCTTTTGATTAAAATACCTGGTGTTGGCTGGCTCTCCTTCCCCACCTGGTAATCTTTACTATTACCTAAAGCTGTTTTCTCTGGTTTTCAAGCCCTTGCTGATGGACCTCTTGTAATCACAATACAGCAGCTCCCTGAGCCTCACAACTAGTAGCGTCTTGTATGTGAACTAAAAATAGTGATGTACATTTAGTAAAGCACTTGTTTTAGTGACCCTAATGCCAGTTACCACATGTCCAGGGATACTCTGGACTCATTTAGTTCATTGTCAGCAAGCAACATATACTAATATTAAATATAATTCAGAGCTTCATAGAAACAAATTTTTTTTTTAATCAGACTTGTACAAGTTTTGAATTAGAGAACAGTGTGTAAATCCTGACCTTGAAAATTAAAAGGACAGGGTGGATGAATTTGTTTTGAGAATTTGCCCTGGGAAAAAGTTGCTTAAAGTTCTGTTATCATCAGGCAAATGACAACAAATTACAGTAAAAACTGTGTTGTAAACAGTCAATAGGTCTTTTCCCTCTGTGCACATTACTAGAAGAATCACAAAGGGTTGTTTTTTTTTTTTTTTGGTATTAGTTTGAACACCTGTTTCCCCTAGAAAGGAAACACCTCTATGAGCTGGATTCTGTTCTGATTAATGTATCAACAGGTTGGTTAATAGCTGGGTCAAACTTGCAGGTCAGATATGATAGTGCTGAAAGAGAAGTATTAAGCCACCTGCAAGACTGTCGAGTATGGTATTTTCTAGAGCTAAGTGCATAAATGTCTACAGGAATTTCTTTGCAAAAATGTTTCATGAAAAATTGATTTTCTTTGAGAAGTTTTGACCACTATTAGTTATCTGAAAAAACAAGAGAAATGTCAATGAAAATACCTGAATCACATTTTTTTCCTCACAGTTTTGAAAGTTCAACATTTTTTGACTTGAAACTGGTGAATCAGCCAGGTGAAGTGCTGCAGGCCAAAGAAACTGGCGCTGCAGGCCATAGGGACCCAACAAAAACAGTCTGATCATTGTGTCTTGGAAAGACCTTCTGAAAATAATAGGTCTGTATAGTTAGGAAGAACTCCGAGCTTCATTTTGCCAACAGAATACTTACCATTGGTGGAGGTGTACAAGCCAGAAAGGCATCAATTTGACTCCCCAGAGAAAATTTAGAGGCGATGTTCCCTTGGACTTAGGTGGGTGTAACATACCAGACCAGGAATGGGAAGATGCAAATTAGTGTAGGAGATAGTTTGATTGTTTGTTTTTTTAATTTGTTAACTTCTTTCATCCTACTGGTAGCTGCTTTTTTGGAACACTGAAAGCGCTACACCAGTTTACCTTGTCTAAAATTCAGTTAAGCTCAGTGAACCAAACCAAGAAGCAAGAGGCTAGTCAGTCACTGGTAAGTGGATGTGAGTCTATAAAATATGTATCAAGAAGTTTAAGTTGTTATAATTCATTGAAAGGAAGAGGGTAAAGGTCCAAATCAGGCTACCTTTACATTCACTTTGACTTATCTTTGAATCATATCGTTGTGGGACAGATTTTCAGGGTTTGGGGTTAGGGAAGGCATCTCGTCATTTAAATTGGGAAGATGTGATTTGGAATTCTTGAGACAAAACAAATATAGAACCCTCTGATGCCACTTTCAGAAGGTCGCTCTTCAGACTTTAGATCCTGTAAAGCCCATCGTGTCTTGAACTCAGTCCTGCCCAGCTGTCAATCAGTAGAAACCTTCATGCTGCTACCTGACCGTTTTCAACTATCTGAAAGAGGATGGAATTAGGCTGTTCTCAGTGGTGGCAGATGACAGAAAAAGGAGTAACATTTTCAATTACAATGAGGGAGGTCTGGGTTGAATATTAGAAAACACTTTATCACTAGGACAGTGGTAAAGCACTGGAATGGGTAACCAAGGAAGGTGGTGGAATCTCCATCCTTAGAGGTTTTTTTAGGCCCGGCTTGGGATGCGTTAGTTTGGATTTGTCCTGTTTTAAGCAAGGGGTTGGACTAGATAACGTCCTGAGGTCCCTTTCAACCCTAATCTTATATGATTGTGTGACTGCCCTTGTCATGATACTGACAGTACTTCAGCTTAAAGAATTAATTGAGAAGCAAAATTTTGTTTTAAAAAGGTTAAGATTGAGAGACAGACTGATCAGAGAACCTGTTGGGAATCTAGGAGGAAGATGGAAAGAATTTTTACATCAGTATCTTAGTTTATTTTCACACTATCACAGAAGTGTATTAATGGAAAAGATGTAGGAACTCATGTACCGTAGTTCATTCGGCTGCTCATGGAAGGTTGTTCCCTATAATTTTATTCTCATGTTTTGTCCAGTCCAGTTTCAGTTTTATGTATTTGTTTTTGCAAAAGTAGTATTTCATCATTTTCCTCCTTGGCAGTGAACCCTACAAACCTTTACTACTCCTTCCCACTACTCAGAAAAACATTGAAAAGCAGTGTATCCAAATCTACATTCTGGATGTGTCTGGAAGATGATTTTCTCTTTTGCTATTCAGCTCTCTGGCTATTATTTAGTGGAAGAGAACATTAAGAGAATGCCAAGTTCTTTCTGCTAATTTATTAGGAGAGTGGCTGAGCCTATAACTGAGCGTCACACAGCCATCTGCTATGTCTTATATCTTATGTGAGAAAACCACTAGCTGCGGCTAATGAGGAAGTACTTTAAAAGACATTTCCAGAGCCAGCTGCACCTAGCAAAAATACATCACAGGGTGAATTTTCCCTTCCCTCACTCTTTGCCTCTATTCGGAGGGCCCAAACCTACTTTACCGAAACCAACTGGAATTTTCCATTCCATAGAAGCTGAATATGGCCCTATCTAAGTCCTACCCTATTACATTTATATTGAGTGAATATTCCAGATTTCTTATTTTAAAACTCCCATCTACCACTCCCCTATCAGAGAAGTAATAAAGCTTCAAGCTCTCAGCATCAGATGAGCCATGTCCTTGCAGCTGCTTCCACAGGAATAAATAATAAAAGCAGCCAATGCCTGAGGAGTGAGATGATGGATCGAGCTAGATGGTAAAAAAATGGAAATGCAAGACAATGCTGGCCAAGTTTTTCAAAAGTTAATTATTGAAATCATGACAATATTGTGGCTGCCTGAAGACAGCTGAACAGCATTAAAACAGAATTAGGGAACCTTCAGTGAAAACAATGACGCTAAGTCTATTTCTCTCCCCTTCTGAGAAAATCTGTTCTGAAGATCCATCTGAACCTCTCAGAATATTGTTATCACATTTAATTAAGGAGGAGAACACAGTTAATTTGTTCAGAAGCCAATATTGAAGTAAATAGCATATGGTCTAGATAAACAACTACCGGTAATCCCTGAACCCAATCCTGCTCCCATTGAAGCAAATGGCAGTTTTGCCACTAACAGCAGCAATGCAAAGTCTACAAAGTGAAACGGTAGTGGTGGGTCTTCATCACCAGGATGCTACAACATGCTGGAGTTTTTAGAATAAAAACTGATCAGAAAAGAGAAATGAGGGGAAAGAATGAAGCAGTCAGAGTTATGCTGCAACATCCCCAAATTAAAAAAAACAGAACACCACATTTTGCTCTCCAAAACACCCTTTCATTATGTAACAGTCACCTTAGACATTTAATAATAAAGCGATCAATCTGCAGATATCTAAAAGACAAAGTGATAAGTAAATGCCATCATGGATTTTTGAAGAAAAAGTTATGCCAAACCAATTTAATAGCTTTTGTTGACAGGGTAATAAGCCCTGTGGATGGGGGGAAGTGGTAAATGTAGTATATCTTGACTTTAGTAAGGCTTTTGAGACTGTCTAACATAACTTTCTCATAAATAAACTAAGGAAATACAACCTAGCTGGAACTATTATAAAGGTGGGTGCATACGTTGTTGGAAAACTGTTCCCAGAAAATAGTAGTCAGTGGTTCACAGTCAAGCTGGAGGGCCATATCAAGTGGGGTCCTGCCAAGATCAGTTCTGGGTCCAGTTCCGTTAAATATCTTCATGATAATGGCATAAAGAGTACACTTATACAGTTTGAAAATGACACCAAACTGGGAGGAGTTGCAAATGTTTTGGAGGATAGGTTTAAAATTCAAAATGATCTGGGACAAACAAGAGAAATGGTCTGAAGTAAATACAATGAAATTCAATAAGGACAAATGCAAAGTCCTCCATTTGGAAAGGAACACCCATACAAAATAAGAAATGACTGCCTAGGAAGGAGTACTGCGGAAAGGGGTGTTGGAGTCATAATAGATTACAAGCTAAATATGAGTCAACAGTGTAACACTGTTGCAAAAAACCCAAAAACCCACAACAGAAACATCATTGTATTAGCAGGAGTGTTGTAAGCATGAGACAAGAAGTCATTTTGTCGCTCTAGTCTGTGCTGAATCAGCCTTAGTTGGAGTATTGTGCCCAATTTTGGCCACCACATTTCAGGAAAGATGTGGACAAATTGTAAAAATTCCAGAGGAGAGCAAAAAAACTGATGAAAGGTCTAGAAAACATGAACTGTGAGGGAAGACTGAAAAAAATGAGTTTGTTTAGAGAACAGAGGGCTGAGAGGGACATGATAACAGTTTTCAAGTACATAAAACATTTTTACAAGGAGGAGGAGGAAAAAAAATTCTGTTTAGCCTCTGAGGATAGGATTATGGTTGCCACCCATCTGGTTTTCACTTGGACAGTCCGGGTTTCATCTGGTCAGTCCAAGCGCCATTTGACCAGCCCTGACGACCAGTTTTTTGATCTGTGACAACTCTAGGCAGGAGGAAGGCAGAAGCGCAACACCACCTCTTGGCTACTTGTGAAGCTCATTGTGACGATGCTTGACATCGTGTGGTGGCAGGGTATTGGGAGAAAAGGTAGGATGGGGGTGGGGCATAAGAGAGGGCATTGGACAAAAGATGTGGAGCAGAGGCAGGGCCTCAGATGTCTGGTTATCAGCCATTAGAAAAGTGGCAATCAGGGCCAGATTATCAAAGGGGCTTTAGGGGCTAAAACCCGGGGCACCAGCCAAAAAAGGGGCCCCGGGCTCTAGCCCCTAAAATCCCCATGTTATTCTGGAGACCTCCTCATCCCCCCGCCCTGCTCAGCGCCTGCAGCCAGCCACCATCTCCTGACAGACTGCTGGAGCAGGGCCAGGCGGGAGTGCCCTCAGGCCCCAGCAATGGGGAGATGGGGGCCCAGCCTGGCTGACCCACGGTGGGGGCAGAGGCCCCACGGTGGGGGGCAGCCTGGGACCCCCACGCCAGTTAATCCGGCCCCAGTGGCATTGAGCAGCAATGGGTTTAAATTGCAGCAAGGGAAGTTTAGGTTGAACATTAGGCAAAATGTTCTGTTCGAGTAGTTAAGCACTGGAATACATTGACCCACAAGGTTGTGGAATCTCGGTCATTGAGATTTTTTTAAGAGCAGGTCAGACAAACACTTGTCAGGGATGATTCAGAATGATACTTAGTCTTGTCTACAGTACAAGAGACTGGACTAGATGATCACTCAAGGTTTCTTCCGGTCCCATGATTCTATGATTTGTTCCTGTCAGTGGTGACAATTGCAGTGGGTAGGGCAGAGGAACTGAATGCTCCCTTAGCCGGGTTATTGCACTTAAAGTTCCACAGACTGCGGAATTCCACAGATAAGTACATTCCACAGACATACCTAATCTGACACTGTTTTAATATCATGTGAACTCAGTAAAAAAGCAAGACAGAACCTATGGATTTTTTCCTCCTTTACTCCCCCTTTTCCAAATTGATAGCATGTTGATATCTGAAGTATGTAAGGATAGTTTGTGGCTCTTTGTAACTATGTCTCTTGGTGCCATGTGGTCTGGTGTAGGAGTCACTATTAGACATCACTGGTAGGGTAGTCATAAAAGCTAAAGTCCTCTCCCCAGCCTAAGTAACATAGCTTAGTGCTGGGGAACAGCCCAAGAGAAAGGAAAGGAAAGCCCTCCTGCTGTGTGTGGAATGGGGCTCATTCTCTGTGAGGGTTGGAGACAGTTGTTGGAGAGGCTGTGGAAATGAATTAAAATATCCCAACGATTAGAGCGCAGGTATGGCTATGGGACTCAGCACTCCAGGTTTCTATTCCTGGCTCTACTACTGATGTCCTATGAAGCCATAGGCAATTACACTGTGCCTCATTTTACCCCATCTATAAAACTAGGATAATAATTAATACAGGGTATTGCACAGTTAATTAATGTTGCAAAAGCACTTTGAAAACCTTTGATAAACTCTTTTAAGAGTTGCCTCCTGCCATCGATAACTTAGGCTATGTCAATACTTAAACCACTATAGTGCTTCAATGTAGGTCCTCACTACTGCGAGGGGAGGTGTTCTCCTATTGCTATAGTTAATCCACCTCCCAGAGAGGTGGCAGCTAAGTCAACAGAACAGTTCTTCTATTGACCTACTGCTGTCTGCACTGGGAGTTAGAGTGACTTAACTATGTCATTCAGGGGTGTGGATTCTTCACATAAGTGAGGGATGTTGCTGGGTTGACCTAATATTTTAGTGTGGACCTAACTCAAGTAATGTTACCTTAGTACCTGCTACATTTCCTGAGTACTTGCTAAAGTAAGGAAAAGGAAATGAAGGGAATGTTGCAAATACTGAAGTATATTGATTTATATGAGATAAAACTGGCAAAAATGTAAGTGATTCCACTATATAGAGGTACAAAAATTACTATAAAAATAATTCCATACTCTGAATACTTCAGGTGACCCTAAAAAAAAACAAAACAAAAAAAATGATGAGTGGCACCAGAACCTGTAAACTATTCAATATCTATTTAGAGTTCATGAGCTTGATTCTGCACTGGCTTGCATCTTGTGTGAAGTGTAATATGCTCACATCAGCTCGTTGAGGCAAAGGAGACTTTTTTGTTACATGTTTGCAAAGCTCTTCAAACAGTGAAGCCCTGATCTATGACTGGGGCTTCTCAATGCCATCATGATACTAATTAATAAAAGTAATATCAGTCTATATGAGTGGATAGTTCAGCTTTGGTTGTTTTTTTCAAAATATGTAAACAGCTGCACAAGGTGCAAGGTACTGAAGAATCAGACCTCATTATTTATACTATTTAATAAAAAGAACCTCCATTTTTCTTTAGCTTATCGTGGCACACCTCCTCTCGTCTCCTTTATTTCCTTATACGTCTCCTCTTTTTACGCATATTCCACAGTCAGAGGGATCATCTGGAAACTTTGTTTGTTTTATCTATCCCAGTGTTGACCAAGATACAGATGTTACTTTCCTGAAGTCTTTGGCTCTGCTTGATACCCATGACTGTTTTAAACAGGGAACAGCTGTGTGAGTGGACAAAGAAAAAGGGAGGGAGATAATGGTGAGGTATGTGCAACAAATTTTGCTGTCAATAGGGCTTGTGGATCTCTAGGCTGCTGGCACGGAGACACTACCTTGGCTTGCAATACCTAGATGTTTGAAAGCTTAATGATAAAAAGAATTTTGTCAGTAGAACAGACAAGCCAGGAACAAACCACACAAATCAAGCGTGAAAAGGTGAGCAGTCAGAGAATTCTGTGGGCTCAATAATCCCCTCACTTAATCTAGTATAAATCTGGAGTAGTATTATAAATCTATGTCTAAATAGCAGGATTCTGTCCTGGCTAGCTCCTGGTAGGTGACTGAAGATCTAGCAATGCACCACTTTTAGGATTACTTTAAGGAGAATGTGCTTGCTCTTTGTGTCTTGTGTGAGACTCAAATATCTAAGTTTTGACATTCTGCTTGTACTTGTGTATTAAAAATTCATTACAAACCCATCTTCATATGTTCATTTCTTGAAAATTCACTTTTGGGTCTGAAACTCTCACTGCGCGGGTTCCATTTAGAAGTGAATTTTTAGGCAAGTCTGAGAAAAATCTTTTCAGATATTTTTGAGTTTGGGGCATTATGAAAAACAAACAAACCACCATTTCTCTATTATCCATAACTTTTTCATCATGCTTGTAACCAAAACAACTGACACTTGGAATGATTAAGTATGCAGAGTTTATGATTTTTAACGGGCAGTAGTTAAGTATAGTGAAATAAACCCAAAAGGTCATGAATAGTGGACAGTCACTTCTAAGCATGTCTGGGGGTTCTGGCTAAAAGCCTTTTGGAAGAATTTTATGAAGCCCTCCCTACATAGGGCCAAAGATGGCATGGTAGATAGGAATTTCTCTGACCAGCTTGTCAGGCCCAGGACCTGCTGCTGCCAATATTTGGGCATTTTTATCATCTCACTGAAAAGCATCTTCATTAATATGAGACTCAAGATAATTGAGTGCATTATTTAAAAAAAACTTGTAATGTTAGGGTTTCTGTAATTTTTGTTCCATTATTCATATTTTAAATACAACAACATTGGAGGGTCTGATGCTCCGTTCTTGTCCACTGGTTCAAAACAAGTAATTTCATGGATGCTCATGATATGATACTAGTGTGAGAAGAGAAGCTGGACCCAGAAATCCAAATTTTAAGGGTCAATAGAACCATAACATTGGTCATGATTTGGTTTTGGAAAAATTGCTGGTTACAGGCTCCCAACAAAAATGGACCTCGACCAAGACCCCGTCCCTGAACATTCCCAGAACTTTGGGATCGTTCAGATCTGTATCCATATTGTCTCATTAGGATCCTTCTCTAGTTCTGATGAGAATGGAATAAACTTTACAAAGAGAAAAGCTATCTTAACTCTCAGAAAGCAAATAAAATGCACAACATTTACAATGTGCAAATATTACAGGATACTCCTATAGAAAGGTAAATCACTCTAGCTGTGCAATGTGCACTCAATAATACATTTTTTTAAAAAATGTAGGTGGTAGAATAAAGCTGGCCGAGTACAGTCTTTAATTGTAAACAAAATGTAGAGAAAATACTTGAAAAGAGACAAAGGTAGGAGGTCAGATTCCAATTATAGTTATGGCAGATAAGAATCTGACCCCAGTGTTTATTGTGTGAATGTTTAATGTAAGGATAATGCATTCGTGGTTTCCCTTTCTTGTGTTGACTCCAATTCCCATTTATTTTACTGTAATTCAGTTCCACTCATTACCTCTGAAATAAGCACAGGTTTTTTAGAGGTGGGGAGATGGTAGGAGGGTTTTTTGTGGCCCACAGGGCTGCCTGGATTATTCTCAATATGACATAATAGCGTCATTCCATGTATGCTAAATTCAGCTCTAGCATGTGAAGGGCTCTCAGCTGCTCAACAATTTTACTGGCATGATAACAATTTTGGCTGCCAAAAAACCCCCTTCAAGAGCTGTGAGCCCAGTCAGGAATCATCAATGTGCTACCTTTCAAAGACAGACAGACACACACCATTTCTGCTAATATAATCTCTTAGGAAAACATCTTTTCTGTCTCTCCTGTATATGTTTGTTGCAGATGGAAATATGTAGATTTACATAGCCACATTTATATGTAAATAGCATTTAAAATAGTAATTTCCTCTCTGTTTTGAGGTTGGAAATGGATGGTGTCTCAATGATGCATTTATCTTTCTGACATCAGAAGGCACCAGCTGGTATTGTGTTTGGTTTTACAAGACAAGTAAACACAAATCTATTAATTACAATAAAGAATTTAGCTCCTATGTGTGTAGTTTTCTCACTAGTTCAAGACTAATTACACAGCAACATAAGCTCTGAGCTGGGGCAGGGGATCTAAGAGCCATTTCCTAAATATAGCCTTGCAACTTTCCTGTATGTATTGCAAGGATCATGTGTGAAATTGCAAAGGGTGGTCTTAAGTTTTTAGGAGCTTCAACAAGCATCGAGACAGTTCCATACTGGCAAATGCTAATGTAGTTGCTTCTTCTTGAGCATCTTCTCCTAACAGCACTGTCACAGTTCCAATCTAAATGAGGAGAACAAAAAGTGAAAACTCTTCTTTGGCAGCCCGGATCAGAACTGATATAAGAGTTATTTAAAAATTAGGTCTGACCAGGACCAATACAAGGATGAGCCAGAGAGGCTCAATACTTGCTTTGTTAAAGAGGTGGAGTGGAACGCTCTATCCCTGGATAGCACATATGGACCCTACATTGGACAAATGGACCCAAGTCCTCATAAATAATCTAAAATGTGTCTAAAGCTTAGGCAGCTGCCAAATAAATTTAATTTGGTGCTCTCCTTTTGTATATATAAATGCCAAAAGAATGGCCTCATTCATGGATACAGTATGTACCCTGTGTTCCTTTCTGCATTCCTTCTTCCACACTCTTTGATGGATCACTGCAGGAGGCTGATCCACTCTCTCCTGGGATGACTGTGTACCCTTCTCTGCACTGGAAGAAATGTCCACTCACAGCAATGTTTTAGAGAGAAGTACCATAGAGGCCAAATCACAGATCCTGTTCCTATTTTTATGATTATTCAAGTTTACTGTGGAGGTGCCTATGGACTAGCCAAGGATGATGTCCCACTGTGCTAGGCACTATATAAAAAGACCCTGTCCCAAAGAACTTAGAGACAAGGAATGGGAGAAGGGGAATAAGACACAAGCCGAGGGAACTATGTTGGGGGAATATCACATTAGCTTCACAATTCTTTTTTCTATAGTGCACAGCCCATGCAAAATTGCTTTGGACTAGGGCAAAGGAGGAAAGAATCCTTTTCCTACATACCAGGAAATACAAGAGCAAAGAAGTTCCCCAGATACTAGCATTTATGAGCTCCCACTGCATGTAGAGTTTAAGCTGGTGGGTCTACCTAACCACCCACCCCAAATACTTACCTCCAGACATGAATGTGTGGAGACAACCATCAGTGATCAGTGCTTCTGTGCACAGCTGAAGTGGAATATCCTGCACAGCTTCTCTGCAAAGAAAATCTCCACCAGTTCATCTGACTTGGAAGCCTTCTACAAACCACAATATTTAGTTCTTCACAATTCTTGTAACAGTTGGGTGATACATTTATGCTGACTTCTCCTCCATCCAAAAAAAGGTGTGTGTGTCGAGGGGGGGGGGCAGAATGGGGGAGAACAACCTACAATCCCCAGAGCTGCCAACCCCAATCATGAATCAGGAACCAGTGTCGTCAACACTGAATCCCACATAAAGAGATGCAATTTTGCCTACTGATTGTGAGCTTTTTATGGTCAACAGCACAATCATCTACATTGCTTCTACTCAATCATGGCTCTGGTCAATAGTTATGTTCAATGGTGGTTTAAATGTCCAATTAAAAAAGTGTGATGAATATGAAGACTGATGTATAGCCCTGACACAGAGAACAATTTTCAGATCCTCCACTCAGGTTTAAGTCTCTCAAAGAAGGCCATGGGGACAACCTTAAACTGTGTCTGTCAAGGCCAGACCTGATCTGTAGCTAGCCACAACCTGATTTCAGCATTAAGCATTCCTCCGCTTTTGGCTGCCATGTGCCTCTGCAATTTGCTAGAGATTTTGTTAAATCTTTTACTATCAAGAAAGAAAATATTTCCTATCAAAGAAGCATAGATGACGGCTTTCCTTTTCAGTTTCCCAGCATCTTCCTAACTCAATCATTCTACTCAGCTGCAGTGTGAATGATTGTCTTGTTCACTGCAATGGCCTTTGCTGGTGGGAATGAATATAGGATTTAAGGTTGATTTGCTCTTTGTCCTTTCGTTTTCATAGTAATATCATTGCTGAAAGCCAAATAAGGCAGAATTGAAGACTGAGGGGCATTGATCATCAGATTTGAAGCTTCTCTCTTCTTGGTCTCCAGTTCAACTCCAATCCTGATCAGCAGTGACTGAAAGTTGCCAAAATCTGACATCTGTTTAGTGACTTAAGTAAGTGAGCTGGCATTCTTGAACCAGTTCCTTGTGGACATATCCATTTCATTCCACAACTAGCCCCTTGATATTAGTTTCAGTAAAAAGGCCAGGGAGAGAATGGTCCTGGAGCACGAATCTTCTTACTTTCAGTCAGCATGGGGGAATATTGGTAGAGTGGCATGTGGACGCTTGTGCTACATGAGTGTTCTGTGGCTAAAGGACATCAGTACAAGAAGCCCAGCCTCACTGGCAGCTCTAAAATAAGTTGGGGAAAAAATACATAGATCAGAGAAAGGATGGAGTGAAGTCAGTTTCTGAAGCACCTTGTGACTGGAGTCAGGATCCTACCTTTTTCTCTGCCATTTCCAAAAATCAGGAATGCAAGAGGTGCCACATCCTTCCTTATCATTAATTAAATCCTTGTCTTATGCCAGGAGTTTGCTGCAATAAATAGTATTGCTTCCATATTGTGGAAAAATGTTTTGTTATTTTTGTAAATTCAAAATATTATGTCACCTAACATATTGTCAATAGTTTGCAGATGTGAAGTGAAGTTTGTAGATGCTCTGAGACCCCCAGCAGCCTGAAGGTTTCCTCTTTCTTTACATGCTCTGAACTGGAAAGGCTACAGGTAAAGAGGTCATATAAGGTATGTTTACACAGCAAATAAATACCCACTACCAGCGTGCGTCAGCTGAATCAGGCTTACGGAGTTTGGGCTGTAAAATTTCTGTGTTGCCTTTTGGACTCATGCTAGAGCCCAAGCTCTGGGACCCTGTGAAGGGGGGTGCTTCCCATTCCCTATTTTTCAATCACGATAAAAATGAGCACATTCTCCCTTTCCTCACAGGGAGTCTTGTCCTTTAATTAGGTAAACAATATCTGTGCAACCTTTAAAGGCTCTACAGTGTATCATACACAGTGCATCTAATTCATAAAGTGTTAATGGGAGATAAAACATATGCATTATAACCAGTATAACACATTAATCACAGTATTGATCCCTGCTCCATCCCGGCAATTTTCCCCCTTCCTCTCCTCTATCCCCCATTTGCAGAAGAAGTGCTTAAAGCAGCAACAATCCCCTTGTTTTCCAGCCAGCCAGACAGGAACCCACCCCACTCAGATATGGTTAGCACACTGCAAGCAATAAGGAAGGGGAACAATAATTACTGTAATTATTTCTCACAGAACACATGAGAGGAAAGCAGTGC
Source organism: Pelusios castaneus (assembly GCA_007922175.1). Lineage (NCBI taxonomy): Eukaryota > Metazoa > Chordata > Testudines > Pelomedusidae > Pelusios > Pelusios castaneus. Next base: position 8,419,218 of record ML685812.1, read on the forward strand.
ACTAATATTATCCACACAAGCCTCCAAACACCATTGTGAAGCTGGTAAACATCACTAATATCAGAAAAGGTAAAGCAACCTGCCCAGGAACATGCAGAAAGTGGAGGATCTAGGATTCTAGATGCTCCTGCTTTCCAGACCTGCACTCAGGTGACCCCTACTGCTTCAGAACACACCTACACTGGAGGTTACAAGTATGTCTGCTACCTGTATGTAGCCATGGCTGGCCTAGGACAGGGACGCAGCCACATGAGGTATCATTCCTGCAGTGGGCAGCATACCGCTGAGTATGTTTGGGACTAGCAGGTGTCCTATATTAGTAATGTTATTTGAAGTTGCATTCTCTCAGACGTGCACTTGACCTTCTTAAAGGGCTTCAAAATTTGCTGCTCCATGGAACTCAATATCTGGGTATCCACTTCTTGCCATCCTCTCATCAGTTTTAGTTAGCTGTAAAATGGCCCTTTATATCATTTTAGTGGATACTTGATACCCTTAATTTCTTGGCAAATTCTGATTAAAGAAGAGAGTGGGGTTACAAGTTCTCTTGCAAATGCATTAAGAACACTGCCCTGTCTGAGTTTTTCTAAGGACTTTTCCAACATTCCATTAAGGACCCCTTTTAAAGACACAAATGAGGCATGGAGATGGTTTCATAGCCCTTCGCAAAATGTATGGGCTTTTTATTTTGACAGGGCTTGCTGGCAGAATACACAGTGCAGCACTTACATGTCATCAGTGGCATGTAAACTCCAACATCCACACACTTGAATGAGAATATACGAAACACATTTCTACTTCCTTCTTTGGAGGAGGCTGAGTGGGAAAACAAAACTTGAATTCAGAGATAGCATTTCTTACAAAAATATTTTGCAATAATATCCGGGGAATGGAAAATATTTTTCCCACTCTGGAGATGAAAGCAAGAAAGATAGTTTTCTGTTTTACTTTTTAAAAAGCTGCTACTTACAGCACTTCAGTAATACTATTCCAAAACATGCAAGGAGAATGTGAAACAGAAAATAAGAAAATGTTGTGCTGAGATGATGAAATGATCCTTTATGTAGCTGAATCATTCACTAAACAATTGTACGTATTCTACAGATTCAGTAGTATTGCTTTAGGCTGAATTTTGAAGGCTTTTATTGTATTACCTTCATATCTACATATCCTTCCCCCATGCAACCAGTACTTACTGCTTGCCTAAAAGGTGTCACATCTTAATGCAACATCATGTGTGTGTTGGAAATCATTTTAAGGAATTGAACAAAATCTAATCCACTCGGATATCAAGTGGACTGTACTGTGCCAACTCACAATGGTTACCTTTTCATGCTCAGCAAGCACACAATTTACAGGTACAAGCACCCATCAAGTGCCAGGGGGAAATATCTGATGTGCCATTCCCATTGGGGCCAGAATTGACTTTAACCAGGAAGAAATAAATATTAAACTAGGGGCTTTGAGGGTCCTTCCCAGTCAACACTGATGTATCCTGTCTGATATCCTGTAAGGCATTTTAAACTGATGAGGTTGTACAGTAAGAGCATGCTTCTAAGGCTTGCACTGGAATAGTGTACCAATTGTAACAGAAAATGTTCACCAAAACAAAAATTATTCAAAAGCTCATATGCATTTCTCATACGATGTCCATATTTTAAATACACCAGATTTGCAGGTGTGTGTTTGTGCATGCATATGTTAAGGAGAACTATGCTGCTTATTTCCCCACTCCTTTCCCTCACCCCCCACTCTTTATAACATCCCTCGACTTTTCATAGAAGTGTAGGACTGGAAGAAGCCAGCTCCCTACATTCAAGGCAGGATTAAATATTATCTAGACCATCCCTGAGAGGTGTTTCTCTAGCTGCTCTTAAAAATGATGATCTCCAATGTTGGATTTTCCACAACCACCCTAGGCAATTTATTCCAAATGTTGGCACTTTATAATTTTCCCTCAGTGTTGATGCTACCTTTTTCACTGTTATTTATGCAGAATGGGCCTGAATCCATTCCCTGGATGACATAATAGAGAAAGGCACCCAACACTTTATGTGAGACACAGTAATGCAGTTGTCCTCTGGGCTTACAAACCAGCACCCTTTTTTTTGGTTAACAGCTCTCTTTTAGACTAATAGTATCATGAGCTCCTACAGTTAGCATGGTTAAATGAAGATGAACATTGAATTGATAAGAACGACAGTAAAAGTTGCCATCATTTGCTATCTCTGCCTTCAATTATGTATTAGTGTTTGAATGAATGGTGGTAGGCAGGGCTATCAATTGCATTTGAGTTTCATAAAAATGTATAATTTTTAAGTGCTTTACTTATTGTAAGAGCATTAACTTGGAAGTTAACATTTTTAGTGTCTCTAGTCTCATTTGAGTTTAGCAGGAAGGAAGGCTGCATGGAACAAGTATCTTGGAGACCCACCTCACATTTCCAGTGTAACTTTTTTTTTACATACTGTACTATTCAGTTACCTAGGCCTTTTCAATCCTGTCTCCTCTTCGTCAAGCTTATTTACTCAACTTTGATTTAGCAATATTCTTTATGCTTCCTGGAGTAGTGAGCCACAGTATTGCAACTAAGAGGACATGAAAAAGCTGGTCTTTCTATATAGCATCTTAATATAGTCACTTGCATAAAATACTGAAATAAGATTCCTCACTATGACATAGGTTTCTTTCTCAAAGAACAGGAACTTTGCCAGATAGATAACCAACTGTATTCCCTTGCTGAAGTAGGTATGTTTTGCAACGTATGCCGTTTTGTTAAGGGCTCCAGCCACATTGTCATCAGAACTCATATTACACTTTTTTTTTAAAGGAAATCTTTCATGCACATCTCAGTAAAAAGCATCAATTTGTTTTGCAGAGAACAATGACAAGTGATCCAGTAGAGGGACTGATTAATGTGGATGTGGATAACCAGTCTGATTGGTTTTGAGGCTTTCTACGTGGTACAGACTGAGGGGCAATTTCCTTCTCTTTGCTGTGTATGTCAGTTATTTTCTTTGGCTTTAATTGGGACTGTACTATGCAGCAAAAGAAGAATGTGTGATTCATGTACAGTGCTTCTAACACTTATCACTTTGCTCCCTGTTCATTGCTTATAAACAGTTATTTTTTCTAAAAATTGCGAATAGGCTTAATCTCTGTTTACAAACTGGATACAGAGTAGTGTAACTGTAGGGCGGAGCAGGGGGAGGGGACAGCCAATAGAAATAATACATCAGGGTGGTAGGTGATTACTTCTCTTGCAGAAGCAGATACTTCATTAAAAAGCTGGATCAGCACACTTGGAAAAGTTAAAACAAATTAATTTTGCATTAAAATAATCAATCCACTTCCATCCTGTCATCCCCGAGAATTGAATCTGTCCACACAATTAAAGTGTGTAAAGATTTCCTCTGACTCTGCAAAAGGTTATTTACAGGTTTGTATCTCCACCATAAACATCCTATCCTGGATGTTCTAATCCTGTCTAGACTTGATAAAATGACAAGTATTAAAACAGCAGATGAATAAATTCAATATATCAGGTATTTAAAACATTGCATATTTTTGTTTATCACATTCCGTCTAAATTACTCATTTTTCTCTTGGACCACTGGATCTTCTACTGACTCATCTACTAAAAGGGAATCACTAAAAGAATAGCGTTTATTTTAATCCTAATTTCTTCTTTGTTATTTAATAATTATTAGGGTGAAAGAGAAAATAAGGTGCGGTTGGTTTTTTGGCTTGTGGGTGGAGGGTTTTTTTGTTTGTTTGTTTTTTGTTTTTTTAAGGTGCTGGCCTACTTGAAATCTTGAAGAGTGAAATTCTCTCACTCTTCACAGATTAGGTAGCACATGAGCACTGCAGGCCCAGCTTCCCCACACAGCACTGCCATTTCACTCTAGCTCTTTTTTGGAGGGTTCACCTCCATAGGCAAGAATTTTGCCTCTGTGCACACACAGCCTGTTAGAGTTGGAGCAATGGTAGGTGCCGGACCAAGATCACATTTGAAAGAATGACTGATTTGTTGCCCAGAGATTAGTGAAGGTATATATATCATTACACATACCATGTAATTCCTAACTTGACTGCATTAATTGTGGCTACTGTTATTATCTAGCAGTGTATCACTACGACACCTACGTACGGACCAAAATGTCGAAGAACAACATTGTCATCAAGAAACAAGAAGCCACAGTGTACGCATCATGATAAATGCTTATTTCTACACTGGCTTTAGATTGTGTAGATTAGTTACCTTGATGGTCTAATCTCATTGTATCTTCTTGAGAATAATTGCTGATATATATGAACCATCTCGCTAATCAATGTAGCTGAGGATGAGGAGAGAATTTCAAATATATCTGATCCAGATGGTACGATCATCTCAAAGTTTCACAGGTTGGTCTGCTCAGTTAATTAAAACACTTTCCTTTCCCTGGTTAATGGCAGGTCTGTGCAGCAGAAATGGCATCAGAACAGATGTTCATAAAATGTCAGAACAGCAGGGTGATCGCTTCAAACTCGCTGCCTCTTTGAAGGACTGCTCTATTTACGTTCTCACTGGCCTCATGTCAAGCCTGGTAAATGTTGCCTCTCCTTTGGCTGCTTTACAAAGTAGGGTAAGCCAAGTTTCTTGGTCCAAGTCATTTACTTTTTTAAAAGCTGAGCATGTCAGCATCTGATTACAATGGTCTTTTAAGTCAAGATATACGGAAACAACTCACTCAATTATGAAAAGTATGCCAGGATTTTATGTGCCTTTGTCCTGTAAGTTTTCTTATGTTATTGATGTGGAACTCGTACTACAATAGCAGCCAAGGCTTAACAGGAAAAAAAAACAATTGGGGGGATTAGTTTGGTTAAAATAAAAACAGACCCAAACTGCAGTCCATCGTCTTTTGCCCCTCATCTTTTGAGGTATGAAAAAGTTTGCTATTTTGTTAGTGTCATAGCACTTCTGCAGTCCCTGGTTTTCACTGGGACAAGAAATTAATAAATCGCAAGAAAAGCTGCTTCCATATTTCTAAGCTGAAAGAAATAAGGAGGGACTGGGAATCACATGACTGAAACTGCTCTTGCCATGATAACACCATCTCCTAGCTTTCGTCGAGCACTCTTCATCCATGTACTTCAAAGTGCTGTACAAAGAAGGAATCGTTATCCCCATTTTACAGATGGGGAAACCAAGACACAAAGCAGCCAAGTGATTTGCCCAAGATAACCCAGCAAACCAGCAGCAGAGCTGGGGGGAAGAAATCCACAAGGAGCCTGATTTCTGAGCAAAAGGTGTTTATATAAGGATCTGAACTTTTGGATATAAAAGTTTATGAAAACCTCTGAAAAGCTTGACTTTTTGCCAGGTAGTAGTCTTAGCTTTGCCACAGATCCCTTCTTTGCCACGTTGCAGAAAGATCTGCTCCCTGTCCCTTCTCCCTGCATCACCAATAAACTTTCAGGCATCTCTTCCTCTGACCTCCCAATAAGGCCATCCAACATCTCTCCCTTTTCCGACCAGCTCACTGACTAGTTGTGTTGTAAGCCTGATTAACCTCGACATTGGGCCCTCAGTTGAATGAAAATGAGTTTCGCTGTGAGGCAAGTTTGATGGAGCAATGCCCCACAAAAATTAATGAACTCCAGACCAGCCAAATGTAATAAAATATGTACCTCCTTCTTTATTGGGAGTACATCAAACATATGGGCTGCATTAAGCAGCATGAAACCAAACAGTATAGAGATCATAAAGACCATGGTCATTAGCTTAAAGTCAACGTAGTACAGGAAATCAGAGGTGCCAGCTCCTCCCTGAAAAGCTTTTAACTGGAGATCTCCTTTGTTTTTATTTTTTGTTAATAGCACTGATTATTGATAATATTTTCAAACATGCCTAAAGTGACTTTGGAGCCTAATTTCCCCTGACTTCCAATGAAATTAACGCTTTTAAGAGCCTAATTCAATTTTGAAAACAGGACTTCAGACTCCTCAGTTACACAAGCACCTTTAAAAATGTTACCCTACACCTTAATGGACAGATTGTGGATTGGGGCACTCCCTATCCCCTTGGGATCATCTAGAGAGTTCCCTTCCCATTTATAAGAGTCACATATTGTCATGACAACTACAATAAGAGCAATATTAGAAAAGTATTTTAGCTACCTTTTAATGCAATCTACTGGCTCAAAATCAAGAAAAGCCAAAACCATGTGAGCTGCCAGCTCTCCACAGACCAATTTGAGAAGCAGTGCCTTATCCATGTGCTTCTCCCTCACTGCCAGCAGGACAGAAACTGTCACACTGTTCAGAATAGCAGTTTACAGGAGGAATGGTAATCAACACAGGGAGCAGGAATGTCACTTAACTGAGGGTAGAGCACCAATGTACACCAAAAATGGTAAAATCGGTGTCAGCGAAGCCCCACAGAAAGGCAATAAGACTCATCGGGCCAACAGTCCCTCAGTCCTTCTGCGGCCATCTCCAAAAGGTGTGGTGAGGAACGAAGACTTTAATGGTTCCCCCTTAAAATTCCTGCCTCTGGTTGGGGAAGGAAAGAAGCATTCAATCCCCTCTCCCAAATAAAGAAATTAAATAGTCACACGCTACCACTTAAAATGCTCTCTACTCTGGAAGTAGCAGGTGACTCCAAACAGAATGCACACACTCTGGGTATGGTCCCCATTTTGCCTTTTTCTAGGGTTTGCATTGATAGTTTACTACAACAAAACTTCAGCCTATGCATTCTCCTTGAATGTGCCTGCTCCTAAGGGTCCTGCAGTGAGAAACCTTGTATGTTCCTAACCCCAGTTCCCTGTGGCCTATGGAAACATGTGACCCCTTTTATATCATGGATTGGAACTAACAGGAATCAGCAGGCATAACTTGGTATCTTCATGCAGGATCCCACCACTGACACCAATGGGAGACAATAAAAAAAGCTCTAAATGAAATTGCAAAATCCTAGAGCCCTTCCGTCCTGGGTTGTCAGAAGTAAGGAAAACATAGACAAGTTTGAGTGATCAATTTAGAAATTGTGCCCTGATTGATTTTGAAATGGTATCTTATTTACTCCTTGTACAGAGCTATTATTACCCCCCTAAAGATTAACCTGTTACCCAAAAAAGCAAAAAGCTGCCAACTGTGTTATGTCATGGGATGCAACACAGCCGTTCAGTTAGCTAGCTTTCCAAGGACAGTATTTGTAGAACAAAAATGTGACACTACTCAATCTATTTGTGTATTTATTTAGCCTGTTGTAACAAACTATTACCTTTTTGATGTGGTCAAAGCCGCACTTTTCATTGCAGAGTGTTGTGTGTTTGCCATCATCAATGGTACTTTGTCTTTATAGCTACAGGAGGTACATTCCCTAAGATTATGACAGGCAAAGAACCACACGGCACATTTTTACTTGAAAGTACTTTGTATGAAGGCCAAAGAGGCACATAGGAGCACTATGCAGTAAATCATGCAGTGCAGTGGCACAAAAGGCTTGTTAAAGAATCTGTTGGAGTGATCATGTTGCAGAACAGGTATCATGACTTTAAATCCTACAATAATGATTGTTTGAAGCAAAGCTACTCAAAACAGTTAACAGATGATGTGAAAGCTTCTTCACACTGGTGGTCCTGAGCAAAATCTATTGGGAATGGAAAAGCCCCTTGATAATAAAAACTTCCATTTGAGGAGCTCAAAGAGCTTTAGAAAAGTGAATTAATACCACCAAATTGTACTGGGGAAACTGAGGCACTGCGGAACTTTAAGGTAAGCCGCATCCTCCCATATTGCTTCTATCCTACCACACTTATATCCTTTCTCTTTTTGTTTTAATACCAATGTTGGACCACACTATTGCCCCCTCTTAACTGGTCCTTAAAAGATAGGTCAAACTGTAGAGAGTCATTTGACATAATCATGCAAATATTCGCAATATGCTGTTTACACAGAACCTTTTGATGCTATCCTGTTCCACCTTTTCTCCCCTCCCCAAAAGTTAAACTCTCTCTGCCTGCTTCTCATGAACATCTGTCCCTCTCCCACCTTCTATCACCTAAATTCCTCTCCTGATTCTTTTCTAATGGCCCCCACCTGCTGTTCTGCCATCTCCTTTCAGACCAGCAGTTCCCCCACCTCTTTAAGATATTCAGTATGTTTTCTGAGCTGCTTCTGTCTGATCATGAGCACTTCCAATCTCACTTCTGATGGGCAGCGAGGGCGTATTGTGCCTCAGCGTACTCTGCAAGAGGAAAACGACAAATGGCACAAAGCCCATTTACAGAAGCTGAATATCTGAAGAGGTAATAAGGAAAAAGTCTCAAACTGATCTAATCTCTAAGGAAGATGAGGTTTTTTTTTTAAACAGACATGGGACTGTTTCTCCCATTTTTAATTTGTTCTGGAGAAAAGATTTCCAATAGAAATGTCAAAAAACATAGGTTGATATTATTTATATCAGAGAAAAAGCATTGGAGTAGTGAGGATTTTTCTGTCCTTATGAATGTTGCTTTAGTTTACTATAGAGTGAATCAGTACATCTCAAAAGCTTGCTTATTTTTAAAATAAGCAGGTTCAGTTTTCTAAGTTTTTCCTGGAAACACTTTCTCCAGCCGATGTGCTAAAGAAAAGACAACAGACTCAAGCTTGACCTTTGAGAGGCCCTAAAAAAATTGAGCACTCTTGTTTGTAGCCAAATTATTTGCCCACTGTGTTTGGCCATTTAACTTTTTGAATATGAGCCCAGATGCTGTGATCTGACTGTGAAATAAATCACAGAGTAAAATGGAGTTATAAAACCATCCACTTAAGACCAATCTTTTTTCCATTACAAACATCTTAGATTATTAAAAGTACATTTAAATATCTAGTTTACTTTTTACTGTTTACACTGGCTTTTTTATTATTATTTCTCTGAACTTAGACAATGAAAAATCACTCTCTTGCTGATCAGAGGATTTCCAAGTGCTCAGTGTGGTTTGTGTTGCAGACACTGTAGAGAAGAATTTATTAGTTTTAAAACAGTAGTGTCCACAAGAATGTTTTAGAAATGGTAACATATCTACTAATGTTAGGTTTTGCACAAAAAAAGTAGCTCTTGCAGAAACTAAACTGTGGGTCATAACTAAGTTGACAATGTCTCTAAGATTAGTGATAACATTTTCATTGGAGATATTCCCTCCAATAGATGTGATACTGGCCTTTACAATTGGTAACAATAAATAATGCAAGAAGAGGAATAAGATTGAAAATATTTGAGGAAGCAACTTCCAAGGATTCATTTTCTTGGTGGGCCTAAGTTTCTCTATCACTTTAATTTCAAGATTCAATTGCTCTGATAGAGAAAGTTCATAACATCAAACGATGGGGGCATCCAGATTTTCAGGTGATATAAATTTGGCCATAGGAACAAATGGTACATCTTGGGGTGATTTAGAGTTTAAAATGTGGTACCTATGACAGTCTTACTGGAAATAAATTTGTGGCAAACCAGGGATACTGCACTTTACATGGAGTACCACATGCAACACTTCTTTTCTCTGTCTCTTTTCATCTTTCATCAGTGATGACAAATCTGCTGAATGGGTAACACTGAGTGACAATCTATAACACTACTGTAGGTTGTGTTGGGTATACAACATGCCATCTTGCAGGCTTGTTTGACAATAATGATCCTGAAATATTGAATCTCTGTGATATCAAGTGGCAAGCACCTTCTGTGCTCTTAGCTGACCCACACTGTGTCAAAAATGTCAGCTATAGGGCAGCTTATAATATGCTTCAATGCAAATTTTGCCAAATGTATAACATGTGATTTGACCATAGCAGAGGACCTACAGACCTTTGCTGATCAACACGACTCGAAAGGTTTCCATGGGCATGTCTAAACTACAAAGTTAAGTTAACTTAATTTAAGTCAACATCCTGCTGCTGCAATAATTAAGTTGGCCAGGCAGGTCCATACCATGCTCATTATGTCAGTGGAGTGTATCCTCCCTAGCACAACTTGCGTTGATGAAGAGAGCAGTGTACCATATTTAGTTATCCCACAGGACAACCATCGGCAGGGGGATTTAGGAAGAGCTTGCAAAGCCACATGGGACCAAACCATTGTTGCAGGAAGGAATGGGGACATGCCTTTGGCCTCCCAAGATATAGTTTCCTCCCGCCTTTCTTCCCCTGATATCAACAGCAAACAACCCCTATTTTTCCACCCCTTTTTTTGAAAGCCTGGCTTAGCCACACGTAGGGCATAGCCAGAAATAATGACTCTTGCTAGGTGAGACCTCAGCATTCCCATTGTTATTGCTGCATTCTGTGACATTACAGTCAACATTACAGGCATGTTGGTCAGCGGAAGGGACCTGGCAATGTAATCACATACTTTACTTGGTCGATGTAAGGTGACTTCCATCAACCTAAGTTTATAGCGTGGACCACCTCCTTGATGCAATCAAAGCTGTGTATGACCCTTCCCGATCTGCTTCCACATCGCTAACAAGTACTGATAGTGAAAATCTCTCATCACAGATTATAATCCCATCCACCAACGACAATGTGACTATTTTAGTGAATTACTTAATCATTTATTAGCTATTTCTGATCAGTAGATGGATAACGTCTACAAACTGCCCATATCTATGGCACTTGCTGATCCACCCACATGAGATGAAGTATTGAAGGCTGTTGAAGTAACGAAAAGTAATAAATCCTCTGGTCCACATGCCATTCTAGCTGATGTTTTCAAACACAGGAAATCTTCTCATTGACTTAGCTTTCTGAATTGTTCTTACATGTCTGGCTTCAAGGCATTATACTGCAACAACCAAAAGATGCCAATCCTGTCACTATTTATAAGCGTAAAGGCTCAAAGAGTGACTATAGTAACTACCATGATATTTCTTTGCTCTCTGTGGCTAACAACATTCTTGCACAGATGCTCTTGAGCTGACTGCTGACCCAAATCATTGAAAATACTCTATATCAGTCACAGTATGGCTTTCACGTTCAGTGGAGCACTGTTGACATGATTTTCATCCTTTGACAATTACGGGAAAAACGTGAGCAGCACCAACTTTTATACATTATGTTTCTCTATATAACCAAGGCATTTTAAATGGTCAATCGCACAGTTCTCTGGAAGTAACTCACTACATTTGGGTGTCCAGACAAAATTTCTTTACATC
>ML685812.1:8430797-8471285 GCA_007922175.1 Pelusios castaneus
AATAAATAAATCTGTTAGTCTTTAAAAGTGCCACAGGACTCTGTTGTCTTTCTAAATTACAAAGTACAAGGAATGGGGAAAGTCAGGGCAGAAGTGGGGAACGGGGGATCAGGAAAGATGGGGCAGGTGCTGTGCATAAGGAGCAGGGGACAATCTAGGTGTCAGGGATTGGTTCAGGAAGCAGGGAACAAGGGGAAGCTACTGAGACTCAGCAAGGGATGGTGGTGGGCACACAGATGGCTCCAGGATGAGGAGGGGTCCCAGCATTTGCGTCTTTCTTGCTGGGGGTAGCAGCTCCTGGCTGGGTCATCCTGATTCTTACCTGCTCCTCAGACCCACCCTACCTGCTCCAATGACCACTTCATCCCTTGTAGGCCCCCTCTTCCGCCTCTGCCCCCATTAGCTGGGGAGCCCTCTCAGGCCTGAGCATCTGCAATATGTGGAAGATTGCCTCATGTGTGTAATATATGAGGAACACTAGATCCCAGAAGGTATAGCAAAACAGTTCATTTAAGAATGATGCATGGGGCAGAAACTTAAGATCAGCCTTCACAATATTTCTACTGGGGAGATGCTCTAGCCACTCCCTGCCCGCTCTCCATTCCCTGGTACCACCATCCAACCACTGTGTAGCTCAAAATCTTGTCTCCCTCACCAATAGACATTGGTCCAATAAAAGATATTACTTCACCCACATCCTCTCATATGCTGGGACCAACACAGCTACAACACTGCAAACAACCTAGTGTGTGTAGTTAGCTTAACCAAGTGGAGTTTGCTGGTCCTCTATTCAGGTCAAACTGTCAGTTTCTCCTTTCCTGAAAAGGCCTTTATAAATATGAAAAAGGGAGCAGAAGATCTCTTACAAAAATTGTCAACAGTAATTTTTATATAAATGTTTAAATACAGAAACTACGTTTTACAAAATTGCTGATGGAAAGTGCCCCTTTAAAGGGAATTCTGAAAATGCAAAGGAAGTAGGTGCCCTGCCATTCAGGTCAGAGAGGCATCTGATTATGATGAAGTTTGACAACTGTTAATAAGATTAGGGAATATCTAAAACTAAAAAAGGGGGAAAGGCTTGTCTTTTTATTGCTCATCCTCAGCTCTCTCTTTCCCAAGGTTTAAGCCAGTGTTATATTAATTGAAAACCACCTTGTTTTTCTGATAGATCCCAATGTTTTAAATGTGAAACTATATTTAAAAAAATGCTAACAAGCAGCTAACCAATCAGGATTCCCTAAGATAAATAGCTGCTCTGCAGAGTTGACCAAATATGGGGGAGAAAACATCTTTTGTTGTCAAGAAGAGAAACAAACACAGTAGAGAAAGCCTTAATTTGGATGCCTATGTGCATTAACCATTTCCAAACTACAAATATCTGCCTAGCTGAAATGGCAGCAATCTCTCTGGCCTCCAGCTGGCCTCCAGCTGACCGAAGTTTAATGAACCACTGCTGAACCAAAAACAAGAACAAGGGCAACAACAAAAATTCACCATAGAAATGCAAACACAAAAAATAAAATGATACATTACTGCTGCTTCTGAAACAAAGCCTCATGCTGACTGGGAAATTAGATTAATTTGTAGTATAACCAGAGGTTAAGGACAGAGAACCTCTTCCCACAGCAAAAAATTAAAATAAAATAAACTTTTTGTTCAGGTCAAGGTCAGGAGATTTATTTAAAGGTCTTGAGATCCTGGGGTTCTGGGAAAAATGTATCCGTGACTTGATAGCTTTCCTTTCTAATGTGCAATTTTTAAGTGATGTCGTGACCTGGCTGTCTATATAATCTCTCAGGTATTTGGCAGCTTCAGTAACAAATGTGCTGGTCTATATGAAAATCCCACTGATATCACTTGGGAACCTTAAAAAATTGTTCCATGTAGATGCAATGCTGCTCATGCATACTTTGTGATTTTTTTGTCATCATTTCTGATTATTTAGAAGGACATCATAAATATAGGATCATAGCTTCTGCAATCCCCTCTGCTCTGCCATTTAGTTCCTCATCTGAAGTTACAGGCTAAAATTCATCCATAGAAGAGGTGGTTACAATTCCACAATGAAGGTTCCTAATGTTCATAATGCACTTTTGAGCCAAATTTGAATTTGTTCACATGACTGCAGGTGAGGGTCAAACTGCCAAAGCTCATAGAAACAAAACTTCTTTCTATGAAAATGACCTCAATCAAGAAATTTATAAACTTATTTCTAAATAATTTCTACCTCTCCCCCACATGAGATACGTCAGAGGTCAGCAGCTTTCAAATTAATTCCTATTCAGTGATAAATTTGGTGAAGTGTGATCATTAATAATATGCAGGATAAAACCTCCCCATCTGAAAAAGGCATATTAAAGAAACATGATCATATTACTCCTTTAAGAAAAAGAAAGACCAGTACTAAATATATGTCTTTTTATAGCCATAAACATTTCTTGCTTATTGGTGATATTCCAGTTGTCAGAGAAGACATTTGTGAATCTCCAAGTATACCACTCTTGCCTCCACTGGCCTCATAGTTCTAGTGGTGCATGGTCTACAGGGGCAGCAACTAAAATTCACATTCACAATTAGTATTGATGATTCTGAAGATGAACGACCTCACAGGATGCATTCTCAAGTTGGCCTTTCAGTAACACAACCTCAATCCGCATCCCTTGCTTTCCATCATTGTTCCAAAAAGTCTACATTTTTTAAGACTATTTGTCACAATGGTAATACTGGAAACAACGCCCTGCTGGCACTGCGGCATCGTTCTCAGAAATATAGCCTACTAAAGGCAGTGCTTCTGGTGTGTAACCAAATTCTAATGCTTTTGTAATGTCAGCATAACCATAGTGTAACAGAATTGATACTCATTGCTACTGCACCTACACATGCCTATATCTTGAAAGGAGTTCTCGCTGCTTTGGGGCCTTCTTGCTGCTTGTTGCTCACTCTGTGATCATCTTACTTCTGGTAACTTGGTTCTCTGGCCATGTCACCATTTAGTCAACCCCCTTGCAGGGTTATTAAGCCCAACAGTGCCACTGTCTAAATGCCTCATCTGGACAATTTCAGCCCTACTTTGGGGCTCTGTACCATCATATCAGTAGCTGATGGGGCAACCCAGAGGCCCCTGCTACACCAGGTCCAGCCCAGGCACACTATAACCATCAATCCCAGTCCTCTTACTGTTATCCTGGGTTTCTTTCTGCTAAGCTTCCCAATCTTTTTCCTGCTTCTGAGTTTGCAACTGGAGCTTACTCTCCATGGTTAGTTCACCTTTCCTAGCCTCTTGCCAGATTCCTTGCTCCAAGTCATGCTTTAAGAACTTACTCTCTTGCTGTACTTCCTCCTTGTCCCCGATTACCTTCCTCATCCCAGGGCATGACTGCAGAACTCTTCCCTGCAGGCCCCTTCTGCTTTCACCCTCTTGGGCTTATAGTGTTGGCCCAGCCCTTCCCCAGCTGGGCTTCACTCTCGATTAATCCTGTTCCTCCTTCTCTCGAATGATGCCGGGTAATCTAAAGAGGTCCCTCGGGCCCTATTACTGCTGGTGTGGGGCACACACCCTATTACACATGACTAGCTGCAGAGGTGCTAGCACATTCCCTGTGTGTATACTGTGTAAACATTGTTTTCATTATAAAGCCAGTAGGATTGATGGTCCTTCTGTACATGTGCCATAAATATAGATAAGTCTCGAATTTCCAACCTTTCTCAAGCCATGTTGGAGCATTTATTTTCTATTTGCACAGTTCTGATAGCATGGGGATTCCAGACAGACAAACACTATGGAGGGGTTCAGATCAAAGCTTATATACTTCACTATTCCTGACCAGTTTTTGACCAAATTATGCTCTCCATTATGGTACTGAAAATCTTCAGTGACTTCACTGCAGTCAGTGGAGTTACTCCACATTTATATCGGTATAACTAAGAGTATAAATGTGATCCTTTGAAAGACTTCATACTGACTTTGTTTTGAAAGTTTAGGTAAAATTACTTTACTTTGGAGAATTCTTGATTTCAATAATATATTGATTTAATTATTCCTAGATTGAAATTTTTTGGTTAGTTTGGATTTTGTTTATGTTTAAAATGTCTCCTCCTGCAATAACAGTGAACAGCTTCTTTATTCAGGAAGCAGAATGAGCCAAAAAATTATGTATTAAGAAATGTTTGCATTGAAATCTGAATACTGTCCCTAGGACTCAAAATACCAACAAGGAAATGTTTCCCTTGAAGGCTGTTCAGAATCTTTCATACAATCAAAGGAAATGCAGTTCTTCTTTTCACATATAGATTTGCTGGCCCACTAGACTGCTTTAAAGTGTTATTAATAAGAATTACACAGCCAGATCCTACTGAGAAAATACACACATTAGTCATTTTGTTTACACGATAGAAGAGAAGTACTGGAAAATGTTGTTACAACTGCACAGCTCCTGGCTCAATGAAACTTTGATATCATAAATGCATGTTTTATTATTTTTCAGTCACTGTAAATCCTAGTCTTCCCCATTTCAGCAACAGGGATGCTGCCAGATAAGAAGATTAAAATGGAAAGCCAAGCTCTGCTTCCAAAGAGCCAACCTTTGCTGCCACACAAGTCATTTATAATGGAGCATGGTGATCTACTTTGGCAATGGCTCAGTGAGTCGGGAGAGGAGGAGGGTGAATATCCATGAGACCTTACCAACATGACACTTGGTATCAAAGGAATGGGTGAAAGACGTACAATGGTGTGATCCCTTGGCAGAATGACGTTTACTCAAGGTGTGGAGAACTAACACAAGGCCCCAGGTTGCTGTGTGGTCTGCTGTGAAGCGACCAAAATGTCATGCCTGTGTACCCTGTAGGTAGTGTGGAAAGGTTCCCTATACTGGCCCTGCATAGTCTGGTACAGAAGGATGCTAAGTGACTGTGAAAGGAGGGGTGAAAAAAGTCACATTTAGGCATATGCAGAGACACCAGTCCTCTGAAAAACTGGACACAGAGGGGTAGTTGAAGGAGAAAAGTTGGTGAAGTAGGGAGTGGATGTGACCTCTTCAGCTAATCTGCATTTCACTCATATAGGGCCTGAATCCTAGGCCTTTATGCAGGTGGAGTGGATTTGACCTGTAATGAATGAATATTAGATACTAGAACACAACCACCTATCTGTTGTGAAAAAGAAGTCGAGGAGGAAACCTCAGAGTTCAGATAAGGGAGATTGAGCTGTACATCTATCACTGTCAGCACAGCAGGTCTCTTGTGTGTTCTCCAGAGCAGAAGGAGCAGATATTCTTTTTAGTATGCAATTCCTTAACCTCAAAGTGTCAGGGAACAGCTGAGAAACAGAGTGCAGTGGTAATTAGTTTTGCCATTTTGAACACTGGTAGCTGGTTCACCTCAGAATTATTCAATAATCTTAGCAAGAGGACAGAAGTCCCATACAATTTAGAGCCTTTCCCATAGTCACTCCTAAGCTATCTGACCCATATTCAGCCCCCCAGCTGTGCTCTGGCAGGCTGAGAGACATGCATGTACAGTGCTAGTAGTACTAAGCACTGATTCAAAATGCAATCATGTGACCAGTGCAGACAGGCAGATTACATATTCACACTAGGAACAGCAACAACCTTACAAGATTTTATATTGTGTTACAATTCATACACAGTTTTTGAAAAAAGTTTTAATGACTAATTTAATTCTCTGCCCTTTGTGTGTGTGCGCGCGCGCACGCACACACGTCCGGTGCTTTCAGCGCAATTCATTTAAATAGTTGGCCTACAGAATAACATTTGCAACTGCAACTTTAAAGCATAAGGGATAAGACACCAAACTCTACTACTCACCTCTTGAGAGGAATTAATCTAGAAAAAAGATTTCAAAGTGATTGATTTACATGGAAAATATTGTGACATCATAACAAATGACTCCTATGTCAGAATCTTGCTACAGAGCACCCTGTATATTTCTCAGATACTAAAAAGGATGCCACTATTGTAATTTACTATTGTCAATTGAAGCAAGAGGAGAATCAGAAATACAGCTGCTGGGAGTAGAACCACCACCAAGCTTCCACAAAAGGTGCGTCTCTACTGCGATCACAAGGTATGACTGCAGCTTGAGCAGACATACCTAAGCTAGCTTCACTCTAGCAACCACAGGTCCCAGAGCAGTGAAACTACAGGTAATCACCTGGATTATATCCAGTGACTGCAGCACAGATACACCCAAAGAGAGGAAGGAGCCATCCATAGGTTCGCCGTTTTGTTCTACTTACTAAGGAATCTGTGTGTTGTCTTTCTGAAACAAAAGATAGTTTAAATGAGTCTAAGTCCAATAGCCAAGGTTGTACATAGCAGACACATAGACTTCTATCTGTGACCTAGCCACCACTGAAGAAAGACCGGGAGCCACACTGAATAGGCTACACATGAAAGAGGACGTATCTCTTGGAAGACAGGAAAATTTGGGAGACTAGTCCATACTTATGCATTGGTACTAACCATGAGTCTGTAATCTCATGTGCAGGACAGCCAGAGTCTCGGCTGTTTCCTTTGTACTATGGAACTCTGGGAAGATGAACCCCATCATAACAAAAAACTTTGAACCACCTTTAACTTTTTACACAACTGTAGAAATTTTAAACAACGAGTGGGATATGAACAGAGACAATCATCAGTGAAAGACTTAGGATAAAGGTCTAGAAAATTGTGTACCTAGGACCAACACTAAAGATTGAAATTATTGGTTTTTAAAGCTATTTCAAGTCGATGTATCATTTTATAAACAGCAAATATAAAAATGCAGAGTACTCAAAATGCAATCACAATATCTCAAACTAGGGAGGAACCACACCATTGCACTGTGAAGCATCTACAAAACACAACACTGCCAAGAGAGAATTACAGTCAGTAAGCCTCACGGTTGCAAGAGTATGTACTGCTGTTTCCAATTCAAGGCTTGCAGGTCAACTGCAAAAAATAAGTTCTGATGGAAAGGGCTGAATCAGGACTGATGCCCAAATAATTAATATATTTGACTCACCACCTCCAGACTAATCTCATCAACAAGAAAGCATATGAAGGAGAAGCAAGCCTCTTTATATAACATCAACTCTACCCCAACAGACATCTGTTTCCCCAGGGTTGAGGAGAAAGGACTGAAATACCTGTTACTGATACTGTTCAAGCATCTCTCTCTGATAAAGATCCAACTCTCAGAGTCTGCAAGGTAGCTATGCAAAGTATTGAGTCATCTGTGTGCTATTTAGAAATGATCTCACCAAGAAGCATCATATACAAACTTCATTATTTTGAGCCCAACTTAAAAAAAAATTAAATACTTGCATGCCTGTTGAATCCTAGTAAGTATTTATAGTACGCTTGAAACTCTTCAGATGAAAGTTGCAACAGAAATGCCGAGGATCAACATCTCAGAATTTAAATTGGTTCCTTGCCTTGCACTAGTCTGTTACTAGCCTTCTATTTGCAACTGTGAAATCCAGGGCACATTGCTTTTTCACACTATCTGTGGTGAACTTTGTACATTTTCTGATCTTTGTATATAGCCAGCATTTACGAAGACAAAATCAATAACTACTTGTAATACAAACAACAGATGGATACTGTTTTTTAAATTGTTTGTCCAGGGAAGGCAGGTAACCAATGCTCATGTAATTTAATGGACAGTCCTGAGACAACAGTTCAGAGACAAATGTTTTAAGAAAATGTATCTTTTTCTACTCAGACTTCAAAGATCAGAAATGTTCAGCTTGATCTAAACATGTTTTACATTATTTCAAAAAGCTGAAAGTTCTTGGTCATTCAAAAGAAAGTGCCTAGAAAAAGTATGTATTCTCCAGTGCTTTTTCGTTTTTGTTTAAGAAAAAAAAAGTTGCTGACCTGGGGCTGCCGGCTATGGCAGCAGGAGCCAGGGCCACATACTCAGTACCCCTGGATACCATCACAAATAAAGCCCTGGTATTGTCTATTCACAGATGTTCCTCCCATGCAAGCTCCTGTTTTACTAACTATGGCATTTGGTTAGCATGAAACTTTGAGTTCTCATGACAAGATGCGCATTGCTAGTTCATCTCTAAAACGCAGTTGATTTAAGCCACTCTTGTCTGTACTGTAATTGTTATTTAAAGGCTGAGATGGAAAGAAGGGGGAAATAAACTCTTCTTAGATCTAATTCTTGTTCTCTTTTTTACAATTTAAGTCAATATTCCCTCTCCCTTGATGTTTACAGGGGAGTGGGGACAGAAGGAATTCTATCATAAATAAATATTAGACTATCAAAGGAAGTGTTAATAAACTAGGAAAGTTCTTTAAAACCATTATACATTTTTCCATATGGCTTCACATAATACATTTTTTTAAAGATTATGATCCCAGTATTTTAAATGTTATTCTTTAAATAATAACATTATGAATGCCAGTCATCTGGCATGTTGTTAGCAGAGAGAAAGGGTTGTACTGAAGCCTGTTACAAACTAAGGAACATTTAATATTAGAGTTGAGGACAAGACCATTTTAATTACCAAAAACTACTTTTTTCTTTGATTATATAGTCAAATTTTGAGCCATCTCAAAATAGTATTCATCACATGCACATCCTGATTTATTATTATAGAAGTGGTCTGTATGCTGGATTCCTGATAATGGCTCACTTTTACAAAGCACATAAAGTAGTGGCTTTAATCAGAAAAGTTATTCTAAGCTTTACAGTTGGGTTCCATATTTTTTCTGTCTTCCATAATCCATGTGTTCAGGAAACAATAAAAATATTTTCCTAGCTGACAGTGTTGTATGCGCCACATAGAATATACAATAAAGATATTATTTTTGTGTCACGCTATACTTCCTCACAAATAATAAAGGCCCAGATTCAACAAAACATTTACGTCCAACATACAAAAAACCACGAGATTACACATGTACTTAGGTGCTTTACTCCATTCATGATTTTATAGACCTCTATCATATTCCCCCTTTAGTCATTTCTTTTCTAAACTGAACAGTCCCAGCCTTTTTAATTTCTCCTCATATGGAAGCAGTTCCCTAATCATTTTTGTTGCCTTTCTCTGTATTCTTTCCAGTTCTAATGCATCTCTTTTTAGATGCGGCCACTAGAAGTGAAATGCAGTATTCAAAGTATGAGAGTACTGTAGATTTATATAGTGACATGATATTTTCTGTTTTATCTATCCCTTCCTAATGGTTTGTTACAATCTGTTAGCTTTGATTGCTTCTGCACATTGAGCAGATGTTTTCAGAGAACTATCTATGATGACTCTAAGATTTCTTTCTTGAGTAGTAACAGCTAATTCAACTGACAATTTTAGTTAAAGGTATGTGGGGCAGAATAGAAGAACCGAGCTACTTTTCCATTGTTATTCTCTTTCTGTAGTTCAAAAAATAGAAAAAATTGTCAGTAAAATAAGCAAAAAACAGCCAAAAAAAAAAAAAAACCCAAACCCCCAAGAACCAAAACAAACAAACAAACGATAAACCAACCCCCCCCTCCTCCCCACACAAAACCACATGCCATAAAGTTAAATGGTGCTTTTTTGCAGAGTTCCTGTTGGAATCCCATAGTTTAAAATATAAGAGTATGTTATCAGCATACTATGCTTGGCCTTGGCCTTTATTAATCCTAGCATTTGCACTAAATTCTTTGCAGGAAACAGTGAAAATCAGGGAATCTAAAATATGGGTTTGTTTGCTTTGTAGTCATACTGATATATAGATACTTGTTGTAGTGAATCACTTTCTAAGGTACCTCAGAACAGATATGAACTATCTCTGTTTTCATACATTGCCGGGCATCCAAACTACCATCCTTCAAATCAGAGAAAATAAATTTAATAAACATACTCTTTCCATATGTGTACAATTTTCACATTATCTTCTCACTGCTTTGCAGCTCTGATTGTAAAAAAGAGTTGGCAATTAGTTCATATGGTAAAGGAATAGTTGATAATGATGCATTCTAACATGAAATGTAATAATTTGTTTCAAAAGGAACCGGCTTCTTTAAAAGATGCCAGGCTTCACTTTACTTAACTAAATTTCCAGCATTTGTTTACTTCCTGAAGTGTACAAATTATACATACTTATGGAAACAGAAGATTCACTAGAATTTATTCTGCCCAGTGCATAGGGTTGAAGAGATTGGTTTCTGTTGCCTTTGTATGAACAACAGTAGCTAAATCTTTATTCCTATAATCTATTTCTCTAAACAAAAGAGAAAACAAATGGCCTGATATGGACAACCTTATAGATAATTAAATCTTCCACCCAGGCCATACTATGCACTAAGTCAGAGTTCTCCACTGAGCTATTCATGATATTACCTCCTACGTTTCATGTCCCATTGTCTCAGAATTATCTTGACATCCTAGTAAGTGGGCTTTTTCTGGATTCAAGCAACAAACTCCCCTGGCTTCCTCCTTGAAACACTGATATTTTTGTACCCGCTGTATCTTGAACTTCCTCCAACTCATCTTTCTTCAGATCTATTAACCATTTTTAGTTATGCAAGCACCAAGAGTCTATGTGTCTGTGCACACACATGCATGTACATATCATGCAGATGTACAGCAGCACAACTGTGTAATTGCATGTATACCACTAAAACCACTGAAGTTCATTTGTCTGGCCTTGGTACCCATGGTAGAGCCAATGCACTGCAAGAGATTGCAGGCCTCTGTGTTACAGATATCACAGCAGGGAAACACAGACAACCTTAGCAAAACATACATATGCACATAATCACGATGTCACATTCAGTGCACTAGAAGTAGTCATGTATACAGGTGGTAAAGATTTCCCCCCCTTTTTGACCAGTTCTAACACTACTGTAGTTAATGATTTCTCTGGTTTATTAAGAGCATGATAATTTATTATATTATAGCATCTAAAAATGTCCTAGGTGCTTAACAGAATATACTTAAAAATCTGGTTCCTGGTCTTTAGAGTTGCAATTTAAATAATGAACTTGTTTAACAAATGAAGTTATAACACACGGGGAAGGAGTGGGTTAAAAATGGACATGGTTTACAACTATGGATGTGCGAGAACACCATTTCTCAATGTAGGCATACATACATTTTGAGATTTCATGGATGTTGATATATAAACACAGTTTTAAAAATGAATTGGCAATACCCTTCTCTCACTGAATACTGGAACTCACCCAGAAATGGAACTGGTGGGGGCGGGTGGAGGAATCATATCATTGTCTTATGTGTCCCAATGAAGCCCTAATACATGAGGCGAGTGGGGAAGGACGACACCGGGAGAAATTGCAAGGAGGAAGATACACCAGGAGAGAGAATCGACAGGGCAAAGTAGGGCAATCGGCCCGGTATTTTAGGTGTCTGTACACAAATGCAAGGAGCCTGGGAAACAAGCAGGAAGAATTGGTAGTACTGGCAGACACAAGGAACTATGATGTAATTGGAACAACAGAGATTTGGTGGGATAGCTTGCCTGACTGGAGCATTGCCATGGATGGATATAAATAGTTCAGGAAGGACAGGCAGGGAAGAAGAGGTGGAGGAGTAGCGCTATATGTAAAAGAGCTGTATGACTGCTCAGCGCTCCACTATGAAAATGGAAACAAGCCTGTTGAAAGTCTGTGGGTTACGTTTAGAGGAGAGTGCAACAAGGGGGATGTCGTGGTGGGTATCTGCTATAGACTGCCAGACCAGAAGGAGGAGGAAGCGGCGGCATTCTATGGACAACTAACAGAAGTTTCCAGATCACAGGCCCTGGTTTTCACGGGGAACTTCAGTAATCCTGACATCTGCTGGGAGGGCAATACAGCAGTGCAAAGGCAATCCAGGAAGTTTTTGGAGAGTGTTGAGAAGAAGTTCCTGGTACAAATACTGGAGGAACCAACTAGGGGCCTTGCACCTCTAGACCTGTGCTCACAAACAGAGAAGAATTCATTGGGGAAGTAGAAGTGAATGGCAACCTGGGCAGCAGTGACCATGAGATGGTAGAGTTCAGGATCCTGATCAATAGAAGAAAGAAAAGAAGCAGAACACACACCCTGGACTTCAGAAAAGCAGATTTTGGCTCCCTTAGGAAACTGATGGGCAGGATCCCTTGGGAGGCTGATCTGAAGGGGAAAGGCGTCCAAGAGAACTGGCTGTATTTTAAAAAAACCCTGTTAAAGGCATAGGAAGATACCATTCCGATGTGCAGAAAAAACAGCAAATGTGGAAGGTGCCCAGCGTGGCTTAGCAGAGAACTTTGTGGTGAGCTGAAACACAAAAGGGAAGCTTACAAGAAGTGGAAGCTTGGACAGATGACAAGGGAAGCGTATAAAGATATTGCTCGGGACTGCAGGGATAAAATCAGAAAGGCCAAAAGACAATTGGAGTTGCAGCTAGCAAGGGATGTGAAGGATAACAGAAAGGGGTTCTACAAGTATGTCAGTAACAAGAAGAGGATCAGGGATGGTGTGGGTCCCTTACCTGCCCAATTCAGTATCCTCGTGGTGGATGATGTGGAAAAGGCTGAAGTACTCAATGTAACGAGTGGAGTGCCCCAGGGGTTGGTCCTGGGGCCGGTTCTGTTCAACATCTTCATTAATGATCTCAATGATGGGATATATTGTATGCTTAGTAAGTTCATGGATGACACCAAGCTGGGAGGGAATGGTAGACACGCTGGAGGGCAGGGACAGGATTCAAGGCGACTTAGACAAATTGAAACACTGGGTTAAAAGAAACCTCAGGTTCATCAAGAACAAGTGCAAAGTCCTGCACTTAGGGCGGAAAAATCCCATGCACTGCTACAGGCTGGGGACTGATCGGCTAAGTAGCAGCACTGTAGAAAAGGACCTGGGGGTTATGGTGGATGGGAAACTGGATTTGAGCCAACAGTGTGCTATTGTTGCCAAAAAGGCCAATGGCATATTGGGCTGCATCAGTAGGAGTGTTGCCAGCAGATCGAGGGATGTTCTCACTAGGAGGGTGGTGAAGCATTGGAATGGGTTGCCTAGGAAGGTGGTGGAATCTCCATCTTTGGAGATATTTAAAGTCCAATTAGACAAAACCCAGGCTGGGATGATTTAGTGGGAGTGATCCTGCTTTTAGCAGGGGGTTGGACCTTGATGACCTCATGAGGTCCCTTCCAGTCCTAAGATTCTATGAATCTGTCTCCTGCAAGACCATTCATCTGCTTCCCACACACACTGCTTAGCAACTGAATTCCAGTCAATCATCTGTTATAAAGCTCTTGCTAGAGTCTGCCTTTTAGAAACCCTCTGAAGTGGGAGTGGAGATTCCATCTTGGAGATTCCATTAAGGAAGCTTAATTCAAACTAATTTAAGCCTTGGCCACAATAGGCTTTCATTAGTTCGAATTAAGGGCTCCCTTAATTCTAACTAATAAATTCGATTATACCTTTCGAACTAATGCTTAATTCGAACTAGTTAGTTCGAATTAAGTCAATGTGTCCATGTTAGTTCGAACTAAAATTGCAGTGGGGCCATGCTAGTTCGAACTAAGTTAATTCGAACTAACTAAAATTAGTTCAAATTAGTTCGTTCGAATTAACTAATTCAAACTAACTTTGGTAAGTGTAGACATAGTGCAGGAATCTTAACTACTTCTCCTTTCTGGGACACCTGTTTTGGACCACTCGTTTTCAAGGAAGTACTAGGGGAAAAGACCCAGGCCAAGTAAAGGCAGGCCCCTATGTGGGGATCCCTTGTATCCATTTGTTAACTAGTATATTTGTACGAGGACAATCCACAAAATGTCTCAACACTCTTAATACTCAAACTACCAATTTCTTTTAACATATTATTTGTATTACAGTAGCACATAAAGGCCCTTGCTTTCTAATATGTGGTGTGTGTTTGTGTACGTCTCTATACATATATATGTGTAGTGCTTTCTTTTGTGATGGTACTCAGAGGTACTGAGTACCAGCACCTTTTTTTCCCCCCACAGTGATGGAGCCCCAGCTGCCGCCGCCGGCTGCTCCAGGTCTCTGGCTGAGTACATGCACTTTTTTTTTTTTAAAACAAAAAGCACTGCATATGCACAGAGGCACTCTTCCCCCCAACAAAAATAAAGTACAAGTTTTAGTACCTAGGAGAAACAGACACTGGATTTTTTGATTTTTTTTTAAGTGAGGGAGAAAGTTTTTCCAGTACAAGTTTGGGTTGGGCACATAACTCATGAGTGGAAAATCCACAATTAAACGCAGGACACCTCAAAGGAATGCTGATAAAATCTTGATGCCACCACACACATGTATAATCTGCAGATGTTGTAGAAAAACTATGTTACACATGTGTTAGGAAGTTCAAAACATACCAACTATTCTTTGTGTTTTCTGGATGTAAAGGCAGTTGCCTTATTTACCAGGAGTCCAAATGCAAAGGGCTGAGGTGGCACCAAAAACCTCTAAAAATCACCTACAGACATCACAATTTCATATGTCAGAACCTTCTACCGCTAAAAAACGTGCTGTCCTTACCCCACTTCACCCTGCAGTTGGGACACTTCATGTCTAAAGGTTCCCATTTCTAGCTCTCTTCAACTCTTTAGACCTTGAACTTATCAGTGAAGAACAGAATATACCTGTATTAGAAAGGTGTAATTTTGGTGAGGAAAGGGGACAACAGTGAAAAAAGAGGAATGCATTTTTGTAGTAGGCTGATTTAAAAAAAAAGAGGGAATGTCATCTGTTTTAAGTTGCTCAGAATTTTGAAAATGTTAGTGTAAGTCTCAGAGGAGATGGATTAATGAGAAGGGGCAAGTTAAGTGATCAAAGATGCCTGATAAATCCAGTTATCAAAAGATGCTACTATTTATCTCTGGGATAGTACCCCCACATATTATAGAGTATTGCTTATAAGTGTGTTCCTCCTTGTCTACCACAATGTGGTAAACTCTTGCACACTGAAAATTCTGAGTTCATACTGGACGTTCATTCTTGACTGTTTCCTAGACACCTTCTCCTATATGGTATGAAAGATCAGTTAGCATTCTAAGGCTAGCCTGAGGAGCTTGTATTGTTAACCCTTCTAAACTCAGGAAGGAGTAAAACACAGAGGCTTGTCCTTGAGCTGTTCCCGGATTGGTTATCTTAAATTTCTTTTTACATATTATTTGTATTGCAGTAGCACATAAGGCTCTATCTGAGATCTGGGCTACATTGTGCTCTGTACTGAACACACACAATATACATCTAAGTTATATCTTTTGCATTATCCCCCCAAAAGCCAATTTAGATCAACTCTCGTGCTAAATTGCTTCTTGTGACAGGATGCAAACCCTGATGAAGTTGGCAATAACAAAGATAGTTCTACAGTCACCTATGTAATCTCTTCTCCAAAGCTACATGATAAACCCAAACAGAGTCCTGTGGCACTTTTAAAGACTAACAGATTTATTTATCACATGAGCTTCCGTTGGAGAAAATCCCACTTCGTCGAAGTGGGATTTTCTCCAACAAAAGTTCATGCAATAAATAAATCTGTTAGTCTTTAAAAGTGCCACAGGACTCTGTTTTTCTGCAACAGACTAACACAGCTACCCCTCTGGAACATGATAATCCCAGTGTCCAGTTCTAAAAGTGTGCTGTGTTATATATGTACAGTACATTTTATAGTGTGTTTATAAAGCATACTTGGGAATTTTTCATATTGTGTACAGCCACCCTACAAAGCAGTTTTGTCAGAATCTCTGAAACTGACTGGTTAGTTATTCAAACAGTAAATCATAATGGAACCAAAGGAACCATTCTGGTTTACTGGGTAAATGCAGCTGTGAGGTGTTGACACTATTGTCCATGTGCTACCATTTTTATTATTCTGTTGCTTAATAAAATTAATAAATGTGGTATATGGAAAATAGCTTGAAAGTTCAGCTTTAAATAGTCAAATTGTTTTTCAATAAAGCTTTGTCTTTTGAAGTCATATTTGCTGTAGTTCTGTAATCACAGTCATTTTAAAATGATCAAACCAATCAATGCAAGTTTGGATTTCCTGGCCCAAATTTGCAGCTCTTATTTTAACCTCACTTCCTTTTATTTCAGATGATAAACTACAGGGGCAAATAACTTCAGGAAAAACTTTATATCTGCAATTATTTGCCCCTGAAATATTAATCGCACAGCTATCTTAGTCCCTGACTGCGTTGTCATATTAGTAAAAGGAACACCTAAACAACAAATTGTGCCTACATATAATTGCACACAGTTATTGATACCTACAAAAACGGGGACCAGTAACTGAAAATCTGGTAATGTAGGTTAAGAATTGTTTTCATTTACTCCCATGCAAATCAGAACCCTGGCCCCAAACAAAAATCTAACTTTGGGGACATAATGATTTAGCTCTGCTACTTAACCTTGCAGTCATGACCTATCTCTAGCTGTGCACTGTAAATTAGGTTATCACCACTCCTTGCAAAACTTACTCAATTCCATTAACAATATCCCAGAGTAGAAGCTTTTGAAAAATTGGAGGGAAGTCAGACAAGGCAATTCAGACAGGAGAGAGTTTTTAAAATTAGGTGTTATCCACTTCTTGGAAAGGTGCCTAATGTTTATTTGGCTTGTGACAACTCAAATAGGATTTGGCATAGATGCTCAAAATTGTCTAATTCTGTCAGTTTTAATGACTTCTGGTGCTCATTGCAGCTTTAAAAGAAGATGAGGGGGGAGAGTTAATTACTTAGAGTCAGATTCTACTAAGCTCTCATACAGATGAGGGATGGAAGAGCAAGTAGATTCTTCACTCACTTACACAGCCCAGGCAAACAACAGACAGAACTGCAATCCTTTCCTACTGCCTTTGAAGGAGCACAGCACCCCAGTGGGGTTGTTTCATAGGCTGCATAGCCTAAAGGGACCACAATCATCATCTAATCTGATTCTTACACTACACAGGCTTTAGGATTTCCCTGAAAGAATTTCTGTTTGAACTGCTGCATAGGTTTTGCAGGCAACATCTACACTATGAACTAGGGGTATGAGTCCCACCTCTTGCAGAGTAGAACTAGAAAACCATTTGTAGCATGTTAGCATGATGAGAGCTGGCACAAATTCATCCACACAAGCTGGGACTCACACCTCTGCTCATATGTAGACATATCAATCAAAAAACTTCCAGCCTTGATGTAATGGAATCCACCACAACCCTTACATAGCAACAGCTAATGCTTAATTGCACTCAGTGTTAAAAATGATCATCTTTTTACTCTAAATGTCTGTTGCTTTAACATCCAGCCATTGAATTTTGTTTGACTGAAGAGTCTTCTATTGTCAAAGTTTTGATTCCCACATAGGTGCGTCTACACTGACAAGTTAGGTTGACTTAAGGACACTTAAGTCGACCTAAACAAAGCCGTGTCCACACTGGGCTTTTCTTAAGTGAACTTAAGCATTTCCTTAAGCTGACTTAAGGAAAGCTTAAGTCGATTTAATAACACCTACTTCTAGGTCGACTTAAGCTTTAAGTCGACTCTTTAAATTGACTTAAGGCCAGTGTAGATGGGGATTAATGCTAAGCTGACTTTATTAAGTCGACTTAAAGCCAATATAATGGCTCTCTCTGCTAAGTCGACTTAAAGTGTAGTCAATTTGTTAAGTCAACTTAACTTTGTGAGTGTAGATATAGCCATAGATATTTACAGGCAGTGATCAAGTCACTCAGAGAGGCCAGAAGTGAAGCAGAACAGTACAGAACCCAAAGAAATATTAGAAGTCTCAAAAAAGGATCTTAAAATAGCTTTTCTTTATCTAAAAATGTTAGAAGTCCTGTATCAGAGTTCCCTCAGCACTATAGGTAAGTCCCATACATCCACTCAACTGATACTCTATCCGTCCCAATAGTACAGTGCTTTAATCAAATCCAAGTTTGAAATCACTAAGAGCCTTTCCAGTAACTTCAGTGAGTTTTGGATCAAGCTGATGAAGCCACAACTCTTAATCCTACAGAAATTGGGACATGTTTGTGTGTGAATGATCATGACTGAATCTCATCTGTCCTGTGCTTAAACCAGATTAGTCTGAGGGTAAGTCTATACTGATGGTGGCAAAATCACCGTCATCAGTGCGATCTTCTGGGTTCGTTTGAGCCGCCTGTGTAGATGTGCTCAATCAAACACGGAACCAGAGCTGTAAAACCATCTCCATAACCGTAGTAATACTATGCCAACTGGACGCCATTTCCGGTCAGCTTAGTGTGATGTGTAGGGAGCAGTTAAGAAGTCAGCGGGAGATAGGCAAGGTATTTTACGTACCTTGTGTGTCTCCCGTCAACTGCCGCCACAAAGCGCGGCAAGTGTAGACAAGGGCTGAGAGTCAAATATTGAATCGGCAACTGTTTTTTTTTAAATGGTGGCTAATGGAGGCATAATAAGGTCTTTCTCCGGGACCTCATTTCATCATCACAAACTTGTTGTTCAGCTAATTTACTGGAGCAAGATTCTGCATTACCTTGAAGGAAATTCAGGTGGATTTTTAAAGGTGCCTAAGTGACTTTCAGGGGGACTTATGATCTTAAGTTACCTAGGCATTTTTTATTGTCAAACACAGTCTCCCATAGCAACAATTCTACAATAAACAGAACTTGACTAATGGGAGCCAGATCACATTAATTCATTCTAACTTTCATTAGTGCTTGAAGACAACAGTTTTCTCATAAATGTTGCTTGTAAATAACGTAAACAGCTTAGTCCTAACTGTATCTCTACTCTCTACTCTGAATCAATACCACATCAGCAGTTAAAAGACTTGTGTTAAACCACTGCCACTTCTGGTTAACAGTATCAGCAAGGGTCATCTCAGTACTGGAACGGAAAGGTCGAAACCAAATTACTTTGGATCAATCATAATATTATTGCCTGGGAAAATGTTCCATTGATTGTGTAAGTTTTCTTTTATGGGTTCTTTTAATGCTTTTGAGTACAAAAGGATAAAGCAACAACAGAATCTTTCCATAATAAATGGTTGAAACTAAAGATAAATACTATTAAGGAGGTGGCTACTTGACAATGAACTTCAGTTAAAGCAAGAAAGTGATATAACTAGGCTAATGGTGCACTTGTCTTTATATGAGAAAGCATGCAGATGCAGCTAAGAGTAGGGTAAGCAAAAATGGCTTTATGCCATTTATATACCCTCTTCAGCAGCTGTCACCACACCAACTGAGAACTCCCCAATCCCAAGGGAATTCCCAACCAGAGGCCAATCTGGTTTTCTGCAGATTTCCCACTACTGGAATGGGAGCAGACAGAATGTGACCCAGTGACCTGAATAAATTTTTGGTACACAAGTTTCTCAAGACGCTTAGCGGGCAAGCTCATTTATTTATCTATCAGACTTATGATGAACTTCACTGTGAAAGTTGTCTCTATTTCCCTCAATAAATAACGATACTTAACAGCAGATACTAGCTAAGGCAGGGCGAGGCAACCCCCAGCATGCATCTGGACAGTGGCACATGGGCCTATTCAGAGCAGCACGCCATGCCCTCTGTGGTGCCAGCAAAATTGTTGTTCCTCCCACCAAAAGCCACTCTGGGCAGCTTCTTTCGGGGGCAGCTGGGGCACGGAGCGGCTCCTCTCCATGACATGGCACTTTTCCGCGATGTGCCTGGAGACCCATCCCCAAGCATGCCACTAACAGAAGCCGCCCAGAGCAGTTTCTTTCCGCAAGTGGCTCCTTTTAGCAGTATGCCTAGGAAGCCTCTTCCTCACAACTCCAGCGGTGGTCACTTTTGGGGGGGGGGGGAGAGGGAGCACTGGCACTGGTTGAGAGTCAGAGAGGAGGGGCCAGCACAGAGGTCAGCAAAGGGTTCTGACCCCTGAGTTAAGATAATTGATGCCTAAATTTAGGCTACTAAAGTTAATATATGGGCCTAATTTTAAAACATGCTGAGAATCTCGGAGCTCCTAAGTTTTGTTTGACACCCATTTTTCAAGTTCTTAGCCAGTCATTTTTCTGTGAGACTAGTCAAGAGGACGAAAAATTTGGGTGATTAGATGTTTAACTCTTCATTCATCATTCTCCTGTTATACAAGCCTGTCCTCTGGTCACAACTTGAATTGATTTCTCTTTACTCATTTTTTTCTTGCTAGAAACCTACATGAGAGAGAAAAAAAGAAGAGAAAAGAAGGTTGAAAGTGTCCTTTAAGGGCTCAAAGTCTGGATCTTTTAACAGGAGAATTGCAGACTCAGTGCTACTGAGGTATTCATAACTACTATTGTCAAGATTTTCAAAAGGTGATGAACAATCACAAATCCTGTGGAAATCAATTGACAACAATGGGAGTGGTCTGTGGTCAGCAGTTTTGAAAGTCAGACTGTATCTGATTTGCCTTTTATCTGAGAACACAACTCTGCCTATGGTTTCCCAGTTATTCCATTAGCACTGAAGTGAATCTAATCACTGTGCCATGAATCGTTGAGCTAATGGTTTTTATTGTCTAGGAAGTACTGGGAACAGCTGTTTATTTTATTGCTGTTTAAAGTCATTAAATAGCTACTATTTAATCATTCTGGCAAAAAATATTTAAAAGCGCTGAACTTGGGGGTGAGAAGCATGGCATACACAAATCTTCTGGTTGCTTTTATTCAGTTTCGTGGCATTAATGGAATGTTATAATTGAATCACTGGATGAGCCTACTAGAAGGCCAGTGATTTGATCATGCATGAAGCTCTATATAAACATATAACCTTTACAGATGCAGGATAAGAATACAGTCCTTTCGTTTTTCAGTATTAACTCCTTGAAAGCTACCAGCAGTAGAAATTCAAGTGCCAGAAAACTTTCTACAGCGCAATAAGCGTTACAATTACAATAATTATCTACAGGGACTTGGACATGTAGGTACCATTTTTCTGGACATTTACCCATTGTCTTTGGCTCACCAAAGCAAATAATTTTTTTGTCTAGGAACAGACTGATATCAAACAGTTATGTGAACATAACTGAAGGCAGGACCTGATCATATGCTTTTAACTGTTAGGTGACATTTGACATTCATGTGTATCTAAATTATACTGATGAATTTCTGTGCAATAATAGAATTTATAGCTACCATGCAGAACAAATTACAATTATAATGAAGGTGATTGACTCATGTTTTGGGGTGCAAGAAGTTCCTCTGAATGGGGTAAAGAAAAAGTTCCTCTCCTAACTCTATGTGAGACTTGGAAAAATTGCCAGGTACATTATATGCGTATTTAATTCCCGAGGTTTTGGGGAAATGTAAAGCTGAGCAGAGGAAAGGGCATCTGAATTGATGGGTTTTTGGAGGTGTGGGGGTCAAGGGTTGAATTTTTGGATATTGGTTCAATAAGCATGAATTTTATTGATACAAAGCACTAAACTTACCCTTCCAGTGCACACAGACATGAATTTTTAGCCTAAAGAAAGTTCAGAGATTATAACAATAACACATAGTCTAAAATAAAGAAATAACATAGCACTATTTGGTAGATGATTCTCTTATTAAAATGTGCTTGGGTTTTTTGTTTGTTGGGGGCTGGGGAGGAAGAGGGTTGCTTTTATTTTTACAGACAAACATCAGGCCTGACTGCCTTTTCAAACCAGCATAAATTAGCATCGGTATCTAAGCAGGCAGAGTGAAATGATGGTTCTGATTCCCATCTTAAGATCAGTGGAATATGTTCAGATTTCTCTTAGCCCTACAATCATACAAAAAGTAGCAGAAGAGGGTTAGATTATAAAAGAATTATGAAGAATAAACTGCATAGAAAGTAGCACCATGTGGATTATTTTCCATTTATTTTTTCCTTTGTTCTGTAAAGCAAGAAGACCTTGAAAGAACAAAACAAAAAAAACAACTGAAAGCAATGCATTTTTTAAAAATTCTTGATTATACTTACAACAGGTTTTTGTAACTACAATACGTCTTATTAAAAGTAGGGGTTTTTTTTGGATGAGATGTGAATCAGCTTCCTAATCGTGGTTGTTAAAGACCTCATGATGAATTCTTTCAAGAAAGTGTACACATTTGTGAATGCGTGTGGGATTTTTAAAATAGGTATTCTGGCCTAATTCTGATCATGACATTATTCCAACCTAAATCTTCTCTACAGTTTCAACTTGTAGCCACTCACTTCCTGTTCTCACTTATGCCATTATCTTATCCCGATTGTAGTGGGTGGGTATTTTGCCATTGAGTTCAAATGGGAACAGGACTGCACCCCTATAGAGTAGTTTTGCTATGGTCTGGTAAGCCATTGCTAATTTCCAAGACAAAAGACGCACCATTTCAGTGATAGAGGAAGACATTCATATACAGCATATATCATTTAAGTGCTTTGTAAACTGCCTAGATGAAAATCACTATGTACATAAAAATCACTGTAGATGAATGCATAGAATTTGTTTTGGCAAACTTTGCTTTCCTCAGGAAGCCATTATATAAATACTGAAATTAAATTTTAGACACCTATTATTGCTTCTTATTTAAATATTGAGTACAATGTTACCCTCATCCAGTATGGACATCCATTATACCATATATTCTGGCATTCAGAGCTCAAACAATGCCCACAGATTAGTAGATGTCCTTTGTATAATTCAGCTGATGATGAGTCCATATGATCTTTGCCTATGGTACTAGATCAAGTCAGACTCATCAACAAAACTGAGGTCACGTGCATGCAATAATTTGGCTCTAAACTGGTAAGGTGAATTGTGGCTGTATGAATATCTTAGCTGACTCTGTTCTACACTATCTTTTTATTTCAGTGTGTTAAGATCCATTGGATCCTTGAGCTGACCATCTGATAGGGAGCTGATGGGCAGGATCCCTTGGGAGCCTGATCTGAAGGAGAAAGGTGTCCAAGACAGCTGGCTGTATTTTAAAGAAACCCTTTTAAAGGCACAGGAAGATACCAATCCAATATGCAGAAAGAATAGCAAATATGGAAGGCGCCCAGCATGGCTTAGCTGAGAACTCTGCAGTGAGCTGAAACATAAAAGGGAAGCTTACAAGAAGTCATCGTTTCAAGCTTCCACAAGGGAGGCGTATCAAGATATTGCTCGGGACTGCAGGGATAAAATCAGAAAGGCCAAAGGGCAATTGGAGTTGCAGCTAGCAAGGGATGTGAAGGATAACAGAAAGGGGTTCTACAAGTATGTCAGTAACAAGAAGAGGATCAGGGATGG
This sequence comes from Pelusios castaneus, assembly GCA_007922175.1. Lineage (NCBI taxonomy): Eukaryota > Metazoa > Chordata > Testudines > Pelomedusidae > Pelusios > Pelusios castaneus. Next base: position 8,453,963 of record ML685812.1, read on the forward strand.
TGTAGGTCCCTTACTGAACGGGGCAGGTATCCTCATGGTGGATGATGCGGAAAAGGCTGAAGTACTCAATGCTTTTTTTACTTCAGTCTTCACAGGGCGGGCCAGCTCCCAGGCTACTACACGGGGTAACGCGGACTGGAGAGAAGAGTGGCCCTCGGTGATGGAAAGTCAGGTTAGGGAACACATAATGAAATTGGATGTGCACAAGTCCATGGGGCCGGATGAACTGCATCCGAGGGTGCTGAGGGAGTTGGGGGAAGTGATTGCAGAGCCGCTGGCCATTATCTTTGAGAACTCGTGGCGAGCGGGGGAGGTCCCGGAGGATTGGAAAAAGGCAAATATAGTACCTATCTTCAAGAAAGGGAAAAAGGAGGATCCGGGGAACTACAGACTGGTCAGCCTCACCTCAATCCCTGGGAAAATCATGGTCCTCAAAGAATCAGGTCCTCAAAGAATCCATCCTGAAACACTTGGAGGAAAATAGAGTGATCAGGAACAGTCAGCATGGATTCACCAAGGGCAAATCGTGCCTGACCAACCTGATTTCCTTCTATGATGAGATGACTGGATTTGGGATGTGGGAAGAGCCATTGATGTGGTATACCTCGACTTTAGCAAGGCTTTTGATACGGTTTCCCACAGCATTCTCGTCAGCAAGTTAAGGAAGTATAGGTTGGATGAGTGGACCGTAAAGTGGATAGAAAACTGGCTAGATCAACAGGCTCAGTGGGTAGGAATCAATGGCTCGATGTCTAGTTGGCAACCGGTAACGAGTGGAGTGCCCCAGGGTTTGGTCCTGGGGCCTGTTCTATTCAACATCTTCATTAATGATCTTGATGATGGGATAGACTGCGTGCTTAGTAAGTTTGTGGATGACACTAAGCTGGGGGGAAATGGTAGATACTTTGGAGGGCAGGGACAGGATCCAGGGAGACTTGAACAAATTGGAACACTGGGCCGAAAGAAACCTCATGAGGTTCAACAAAGACAAGTGCAAAGTCCTGCACTTAGGATGGAAAAATCCCATGCACTGCGACAGGCTGGGGACCGACTGGCTAAGTAGCAGCGCTGGAGAAAAGGACCTGGGGGTTATGGTGGACGGAAAGATGAATATGAGCCAACAGTGTGCCCTTGTTGCAAAAAAGGCCAATGGCATATTAGGCTGCATCAGTAGGAGTATTGCCAGCAGATCGAGGGATGTGATAATTCCCCTCTATTGGACACTGGTTAGGCCGCATCTGGAATACAGCGTCGTTTTGGGATCCCCATTACAGAAAGGATGTGGACAAATTAGAAAGAGTCCAGCAGCGGGCAACAAAAGTGATTAGGGGGCTGGGGAACATGACTTATGAGGAGTGACTGAAGGAACTAGGCTTATTTAGTGTACAGAAGAGAAGACTGAGGGGAGATTTGATAGCAACCTTCAACTACTGGAAGGGTTGCTCCAAAGAGGAGGGAGGTAGGCTGTTCTCGGTGGTAAAAGAGGACAGAACAAGGAGTAATAGTTTCAAATTACAGCTGGGGAGGTCGAGGTAGGATATTAGGAAAAACTTTCTCACTAGGAGGGTGGTGAAGCATTGGAATGGGCTACCTAGGGAGGTGGTAGAATCTCCATCTTTGGAGATTTTTAAGGCCTGGTTAGACAAAACCCTGGCTGGGGTGATTTAGTGGGAGTGGTCCTGCTTTTTAGCAGGGGGTTGGACTAGATGACCTCGTGAGGTCCCTTCCATCCCTATTATTCTATGATTCTATGATTTAGGAGAAATGAGGAATCACAGAGGAAGTTGGGCCCTGTTGCAGCAAAGCAATACATGCTTAACATTAAGCACCTGAGTAGTCCACTGACTTCATGAATTCAATTGCTTAAATGTATATGTGCTCAAGCTCTTTGCTAGAGTGGGTCCAAATGAGGAGCACAAAGAGATTCTCTTAATTTCTCATGTCCTCATAGACTATATGACTATTTAAGGAGATCTGGACTTACTATATGTAACACTAACCAAAGGAAATCTTGTTTCAGTTAGTTCTGTTTTGTTCCACCTAATTTTGAATGCAGAGAAAAATGTTTCTCTGTTTTATGACTGCAGAAATAATCACAGATAACTATGTATTTTAAAAACCAAGAGAAATAGAGAGGAAAATGACATACTTTAGAACAACAAAAGATGTATTTGAAGGGAGATGGAGCAGTTTTGACAGTATTTTTGAAAATCTGTTAGAATGAAAAGTTATTAATATTACTATCTTGTGACCATAAATATTCTAGATGTATAAAAATATAAGTATTTGTATTGGAGAAAAAAATATTTTGTACGCAGACTATTACGAGACTAATGATTAAATTGCAGGTGGGATTTTCAAATGCACCCAAGAGATTAAGGAAGAAGAGTGTGTGACAGACTATATCCCATGTTCGCCATAACATGCTGAAAACTGTATCTGCTGAGCATTATTGAACATTAAAATGTGTATCAGCACTGTATATAACAAAGTTACAAGACTTTACTGTATCATGCTGTAACATGTTCCAAAGTCATAAAGGCAGGCCCAAATCAGTTCTTCAGAGAAAAAGACACACTGCTCCCTCCTCCAGGTATCAGCATAATCAATTGGACAATCACTTAGTTAAATAGCCATTTCTTGTCAGAAAGAATAATGCGGGTGGGTTACCACATGAGCAGACTGGCTGTTGCCTGAACCCCAGCTGGAGATAACCCTGAGATATGGGAGAAAGGTATAAGAATGGAAGACACAGAACACAATTCACATCTCTACTCATGGCAGTTACAACGCTTGAAAGCCAAAGGAAACATCTTTAAACTGGAGAAGGGGTCAGACTGGGAGGCTTTTCAGCTAGCACAAACTGTTGTAAACCTATGGTGAGAAAAACCTTTTACTTTTAACTTCACTTGGCTTGTTAAACTAGATATTTAGCTTGAGTTTTATGTTTTTATTTTCTTTGTAACCAATTCAGACTTTATGCTTCATTACTTGTCATCACTTAAAATCTCTCTCTGTACTTAAACTTCTTTCACTGTTTCATCTAAAATCAGTGTGTTTAGTCTGAAGTGTTTGGGAACCTCCACATAAGATATGAATATCATTTTTCATTGACAAAATGACAGATTTTCTATGAGCTTGAATTGTCCAGTGTGTCCTGGGCCATACAAGACGCACATTTTGGGGGGAAAGTCTGGAACTGGAATTTGCTGGTGTTGCTCTGTATTCAACTCTTGAGTGACTGGCCAAAACATTCATGTAATATAGCTGGAAGAGATTTTGCATGAGGCCGTGTGTGAACTGGCTCAGAGTGGCGGTTCTCAGAGCATAGCATTGTAAAAGGTACCCCAGGCTGGCATATTGAGTAGACACAACAGTCCAGCCATCTATACTGAACCCTGGGAAATGTCACAGAGTCCCTTTGGATTTCAGTGGGACTTCTGTTCTCAAAATCCTTAAGCACATTTGAAAACTTCCCTGTCCATGTTTAGCTCAGCCTCCTACTAGGCATATTATGTTGTAGGGAGAACAGCTTTCTAATCCATACATGATTTTATATTTTCAAAGACAGAGCTTACAATGCTAGCAAAGTACAGAGAATTGGACTTCACAGAGGAAAGGAGTGGCAAAAGAAGTCAGTAATTTCCTTATAGAGGCCATGTAAGCATAGAGCAATGGAGCATGATCCTCTATCATTAGAAAATTCTCCAGATCTGCTAGGTTATACACAGTCTTCCCTAAATTTCATTCCAACCACAAATGGCACATAACAGGGATGTACAAATGATTTGCATTAAAAAGTCAGTATTAACCCAATATTATATTATGTGAAATACTGCAGTTATTTCCTATTCTAATTGCAGGAAAACACAGCACCTCAAAAAATAGAGGGTGGTAATTGTTCTTAAATGTTGACTCTTAAAAGGCAGTATCTATACATCTGCCCACATATGAAGAATTATAAATAAATGAACAAGTTTGATCCATGGAAAGCCATTGCAGTGTTTTTACTTTTCAACTAGTCTAAGCTAGTCAAATTCGTACCCCGCTGGACCAGAAGTCTGATTCAACTGGTAAGTGCTATGTCCAAACTTCCTCATAGTTCAGTCACTGTTTATTGTGAAGGCCTGTGTTCAGTGTCATCCTAGCACATACATTATCATACATTGTATTAAAACACAACATAGTAGCGCCATAGCAGCTGACTTTGGGGCTCCATTATGCTAAAGTCTGTACAAACATGTTGGCTATGTCTACACTGGGGAATTTAGGTCGACTTTACTAAGTCGACTTTACCAAGTCAACTTAGAGAGTCCGCACAGGACTCCTAAGTCAACTTAAGGTGGGCTATACTAAGTCAACTTAGAGAGTCTACACTAGACTCTCTAAGTCGACTCGTTAGGTCCAGGGGGAGGCGAGGCTCCTTTGGAGGGCTAGGAGGGCTTGTCCTGGGGAGAGCCAGCCTCGCATGGGGCTGGCTCTCCCCAGGCAGCAAGCCCCGGAGTGGTCCGGGGGAGAAGGGAGCGTGGAGCTACCTTCTGCCCCGGACCACTCGGCTCCCTTCTTAAGCAAGGGCTTAAGTCAACTTAATTTACAAGTGTAGACGCACCCATAGTGAGGGATAATCCCTGCTCTGAATCTGATAGCAATGATTCCACTATCTAGACCCAAGCAAAAGAGTTGATCTCCCTGTAGTGCTGCCATCCACCATGTTTTTGTTAATGTAATCTTTAATATAGATGCTGTATGTTTAATAATATTTTCACATAGCTTTATCGAATCCATGCTGTAAAACACAGGATGCCAATTATAGGATGCAAAGGGAGCACAGTTCTAAGCCCCATCAGAAAACTAATTCTGCTGAATATTTTCTCTTCTCCCTTGAATCTAAGTATTTCCACTGCGAGTTTGTTTATATTGTAACCTGCACTGAAAACTAGGCCAGTGTTTTATGAATGGAATTTATCCATGTGATTGGACTGTCTAGACTTTGGCTAGACAATAGTCCCCATCAAATTTCCTAGTATTTCATTTTTAATTGGGATATCAGAACTGCACACAGTGTAAGCAGCCCCTGCAAAGCCATAATTAAATTAATTTAGGGTTATAAACTACCATTTTCTTCCTTAAACTGCACAGAGTGAAACATTGGCTCGTTTGATCTCTGAAATAAAATTGTTTGAACACAATACAGTATCTTTCTAAGAGCAGAGTGGGAAGTGATGGGAGAGAGAAACAAGAACCAAAAACCCTTTCCAGATACATCCAAACAAATGTAGGCTGGATTTTCAAGCATGATCAGCATTCTGCTGCTCCCTCTGAAGCACCTAAATCAAGTGGTCAGATTTTCTAAACTGCTCAGCACCCAGCAATTCTGAGAATCCGGCCACTTCATTCTGGTGCATAGACAGGAGCAGCACTGTTTAGGAAAATCTGCCATCAGCGGTAAACAGTGAACACCTCTGAGAACTTTGTCGTACATCATAGTATAGCATTTATATATGCATGGCTTGAAAGAAACCATGATCCAATTATATATAAAACTCCAATCTCCTCCTTTCACCAGCGCCAAAACCCAAGCAGATCAAGGACCTGGGACAAATATTTTAGTATGTAAAACTAGAGAATTCAATCAAGTGAGAAAGACTAACAGAAATTATGCTTTACCCTGTTGGAAGGGTGCATACATCTGGTCTGAACCCTACAGGCTTGGTTTAACAGTCTTCATCATGCCAAGGCTCACTGAAGCAGAGCGGCTACTGCCAGATCCAAAATTAAGATGTGTGGATGTTGATCAGAGGACTACAAACACACTTGTCAAAGACCTTTCTTCTGGAGCTGCTTAGCACAATGGCTATAGTGACACAGGACAGAGTGGAAAACTGACAATATCTGCACGAATTCCTATCATTTATCATGCACTATAGACTGTAGAGATTCATAGAGAGAACTACTGTACTATTACAGCATGGTATACCCGATGTATCTATCAGCTGCCTTCAGTTCATGCACCTTGCTCCCTAGATTTGTTGCACGTTATCGTTTTAAGTTAAACAGTATAGAAAATGCCTGGGTAGTCTCTATATTATAGTGACGGTTACCTTTAAGGTGACACACAGAAATAGAACAAGTAGATTTGCAATTGGGAAAGAGCAAGTAAAAAAAAAAAAATTGGTTGGGCAGGAAGACAGCAGAGCAAAGATGCCTAGAGAAACCAATTGCGTTAAGTACAAGGCTCATGGTAAGATGCAGAGGTCAAGGATCTGGTAGAAAAATATTGGAGAGAGAATATCAGGTTCCTTTTTGAAAACACCATAACTTTAAAATGCCTTTTCCAGTTTCGGTCAGATGGCCAATGGAGGTAGAGGAAGGTAACTTATCAGTGATGACATGCTGGGCATGAAATTTTAGGAAGATCAGTTTCTTTCTACTGTGAAGCCAGGAGGGGGTTAATATTTGAAAATTCATCTTAAAAGGTTAATGCTAACTTCCTGATTCACGGTTTAACAATAACACATGTGCTAGGGCTCTGCTATACTATAAGGAGACTGTGCCCAGGCTCAGCAGCCTACAATATATGTTCAATTGAGTTCAGTGGTTTTTAAGGTAGTTGAAAGCACTATTTTCCAGCAACCACTTTAATAGAAATGCATCACTTTTTCCAATGTACTGGTAGATTCTTAATCATATACCATGCACTGCTTCTGACTGCTCTTTGCATGAGCTAGTGGCAAATCCCCTAGAGCAGAGATTTTCAACCTTTCTTCATTTGCAGACCCGTAAAAATTTGTGACTGGAGGTGAGGATCCTTATTTTGATTCATAGGAGACAAGAACATGCATGATCTTCTAGTTTTCCCTACTTTCCTCCCCTGAAGGAAGTTTGAAAATATTTGCCATTACAAATACAAAACTTTTAAAATTGTTTTCACTATGATGTCAGATGAGTCATTTATCTGCAACCTCTCGCTTAAAAAGATCAAACAACAACATCTGCTCATAAACACTAATGACCTTCAAATTCTCTTTGGCAGGGTTTGTGTCTCCCCCCCCCCCCCAAACACCACCACTGGATCTGTTTATATCAGCCATTTGCTCCAGTCTTCCTTTTCTGCTAATAGCAGCAAGACTTTATAGTAATACCTTTAAAATATCATTCATACTGCAGAGAATGTCACATCATATCTGTGAGCTGGGCCATGGAATATTGGTCAGGATCTAGATCACAGAATGAAGTCATTGGGATACAGAATACCTTCAAAATACTTTTCAGCATCTTCCATTGTTTAGCAGAATTTACATTTTGATAATCAAAACTCCTAGTGAATTAAACTAGTGAACTAAATGCATCCGTAGGGTAACATTTCTGGTTTCCTAGAAAAAATTTGATTACTCATCTTTAATTTCTCCATGCAAAGCAGTCAAAAACAATAATAAAATTAGCAACAGATCAATGCTGCCAAAACCAGAGGTAGGAACCTATGGTCAGATTAAGAAGGAATTTCCCTACTTAAAAATTAAGATATATGTAAATTGTTCTAAGACACTGCACATGCAACTAAGGAACATATTGGTATGGAAAAAAAATCCACATTTCTGGATGAGTTTATGATAAGTTAAAGCAAAATGGCCAAATTCTGCCCCCAATTACACTGAAATACATTCAATGACAACTCTAAGTTCTGAGGGCAAATTTTGGCTCAGAAACTATAAATAATATTCTAAAACAACAGACAACATTTTGAAGAAAGTTATTGGAATTCAACTCAGATTAAATAAAATGAGATAGGTGTATGGTGTATTTTTATACACACGTGCACTCATACACATATTTTGAAGAGCATAGGAAAAAGAACAAAACATGACTTTTGATAAAATACCATGGTTACTCCTCCGGTGGAATTTTGAATGAATTATGTAGATATGACCATCAGGTGTGCAAATAAAAATACAACAATCACATTTATACAAATAATGAAATCAGATATACTATGTCTGTCTCAAGAGTCAACGCCTGCCCATGTAAATATACAAATTGAAGTTGCAAAAACCAAACCAAACCAAACCCAAAAAACCCAACACAAAAATCCAATCTCTCTTCCAAGTCATCTCAATAACACGCTGCTCAGAAAAGGCAGGAAAACTGAGCCAGTGATACCTGAAACTAGCTTCTGGGGGCGGGGGAGGGAAGTGGGAAGCATCAGTGCAAAACTAACTGTGTATACACTGGATTAATAAAACTGTTAATATCCCAACACAAAAAAGCATGATCTTTCAGACACAGATTAAAAATAAATACAAATGTGTCTTAATATAAGAATACGTACTCACCTTAGCCCCTGCATGTTAAGCCACTTCTCTAGCTCTGTCATTTGCTTACATGAGCATCAAGTGCATCATTAGCATTGGCTAAAGCTTATTTGATCACATGATGAAAAGCAATAGAATAGCTGAGGCAATGCATTCCCAGCAGCAATAAAGGCTCACTGGAACTGACTGGCCAGAATGAGAGTCTGTTGCAAAGATGCATATTAGTAGGGTGATGACAGAGAGAACTGGGCATTGTGAAAGGTTACAGATCCATCAGATGGTAGTGTGTAGCTTTCATCAGTCCCTTCCAGGTAGGGTTTCATTAAAGGTAGTAGTCACTTGGAACACTGCAGCTGCTATTCCTGGAAGCTGCAGAGGGCAGTACTCTCTGAGCAAACATCACAAACCACTAAAAAGAGACATTAATGTTATCAAAATCACTTTTGTGTCACTCCCAACATTTCTAAATCATAGGTTCCTAACTTTTCTGCTGCACTTGGAAGAGTATACAATAATTGTGGAGTAAACAGTCTTGGTTCTAAGCATGGACATGCATGCTATGGTCAGTGAGATCTGGCAATTTAGTAAAAGCAAATCAATATACTAATAGACATTGCAAAACACCGGAAGGTGAGACAGTGACAGACTTTTGGGTACCTTGCAGAATGAAAATACTCCAGACATTAAGGTAGGCAGAGCAGAAATGAAGAGCTAACAGGTGGTCAAGAATAAACGCTGCAATCCCTTCCCCTAATGGTACAGTGAAGAAAGCTGGAATAGACCAGTGAGATCACAAGGAGAGCCACAGGTCTGGTTACAATAACATTATGACGTGACAATAAATTGAAAGCAGCAGCAGCAAAGTAGACACCGCTTTGTGCTAACAGCTTGGCATCATGTCAGGGACAAAGGTTTATCTATTTACAACTTATTTATATTATTTGGTCACCTGCTTCAGTACGGGATTAAGAAACAGATTTTTGGAAGCTGGTTTCTTTCAACGTATAGATTAGCCTCAGCATACGGACCAACAGAACAGTTGTTGCCTGGGTATTTTAAGAAAACACAGGTCTGTCAGTTTAGAAGAAAACAGTCAGTTTGCTGAAGAGCAAAGCGTTCATGTGGAGCAGAGAGAGGTCAGCAGCCTGTCTTTTTTGACAGTGGAAGAAGTCCATCTCATGTAAAAATTTCTAAAACTCTTTAAGAAAGTCTGGAAAAAATAGTGCTGTCATGATTGCCCATCTTAATATTTAAATAAAAGAAAAGTATGTCACTAAAAACTGGCATACAACTTACAGAACATAGCCTCTCCATCATTTAACATAAAGAAATAGAAATTAACACAAACTGAAAGAGGACCAGAATATTCCTGGCAGAGTTGTGCAAAAGTCAGAAGTTTTGCTTTGGAGCATCTTGCGTTGGAAGAGAGGACGAAGAAAACTGAAGAACAAAATGGCGTTATTTAATGTTTACATCCATCTTCACCCCCTGTAAAAATACAATAGGCCAGATTCAGCTCTATTTAAGAGGATGAAAAGCTGCAGCTGTGATGGTACTTAAGGTCACACAAATACTCATACTCAGTGCTTTTTTATTTTAAAAAAAGGTGCCCATACTCAGCCAGCGACCTGGTGCCGCATCGCTGTGAAAAAAAGGTGCGGTTATTCAGTACCCCTGAGTACCATCACAAAAAAGGCCCTGCGCATACTTGTCTCCAGTGTTGAAACTGACCACCAAAACTCTTTGAATTGTGATTTCTATCACAGAAGTACACTGCAATTCTAAGATACAAAAACCACTTTCAAGCAGAAAACAACTTCTATATTTTCCTGCCCCATCATCCACATATGTAGACAAAGCTGTGTTTGACACACAATAAATCTCACACACACACACACACACCCTGTCCCAGTTGTAATGGAGTTCTCTTCTATGCCGACATGTGGCTTTAAAAGATGTTCTGCCTAGCACTGTAAGGAAAAGAGCCCTTGGGGAGTGCTTTTCATGGCCTTTAATGCATTGAAGTCTAATTTTCTTTTAACTGGGGTTTTAAACAGAAGCTCCCAAATATGTGTTCAGTTTTAACACAGCAATTGTATTTTAAATAAAGATTGGTTGGATGTCACAAACATTTACTGAAGGTTAATGTGGACCCATAAGGAATAGATTTATAGTCTCTTGGGGTACAAATCTCCACTTGGATTAACATAGATTGCCTCTAGATACACCTAGGGAGAGCAAAATACTGGAGTGAAAATATACTGTGCACATTCAGAGCACCAACCATGACATCAACATTCAGGGATAGTATCACAGTGCTCTTCCGTCCAACCAGGCTGCTAGTCTTGTTCTCTTCTCTGTTCCCCTTTCCTATTCTTTCCCCCATTCATGACAATGGGTTTGGGTGCTAGGGTAACGTGTAGCATGATTTTAGTTATTCCCTTGTAACTAACTAGAGAACTGATTTTATGACATAGCAGGGAATCCACAGTAATCCTGACTTTCTTTAATTATTGTTTTAATGACATAATTGTCTTAGCACATTTATATTAAAAGCACCCGAATACATAATTTTAATCAAAACATTGAATTTTAATAACAAAATCTTGCACCTGACAAAAAGAAAGCAACGATAAACGCTTATATTTATCACATAGAAAACAATAGGTTCAAGGTGAGGTCGTTTCTGTATCTCAATATCAGCTGAACATTTAGCGTCTGCTTTTGTATTATTTATGCAACACTTGTTTTAGTCATGATCCTCATAAACACATACCAATATATGGAAATGACACTTATTATTTCAAGGAAATGAAGCCTGAAACTACAGTTATCTGAAATGTTGCACATCATAACACTTTAAAAACTGATCCACTCCATTTTTGACAGCCAAATAAAACAAACAGAGCAGAAGAAGAAGCTAGAAGAGTTAGGAGATCTGAGCAGTATCTAACACTTGTAACTAACAGGTACCTGCCTGCAGCTTATCTGGCAATATACAGCCAACAGGGAAATAGATGTCCAGTAAACAGATTGACAAAATATTTGGAGCAGCTCAAGTGGTGATGGTTTCAAGCACACCTCACTTCCCAAAACTACAACTTCTCTGTCTCATTATCCAAAACAGAACAGATGCAACCGAAATATGTATATTTATTTACTTTAGTCCCACAATAGCCTTGGAGTAAAAAGCAGTCTGCTTTTCTTGCTAGAGTACTCTTCTTAATTAGTCAGTTCCTAAATTTGTATCTCTCTCTCTCTCTCACACACACACATTTTTCTTGGACTAGTTCTACCAGTGAGACTCCTTTATCTTCAGTAGCTTTTATAAAAGTAAGGTCAGGTTCGAAGTACATTATCTGTTTGGTGTTCTCTTTGTGTGCCTATCTTTTCATTCAGTTCTTTGTGTTGCTCAATTCTAGCAATAAACTTTCCCTCACCTAGATTTCACCCTACATCATCTTCACCACTGCTAAAACCATCCTATCTTCCTAACTCAAAAGTGTTTCTCACTATTTCATTCATGTGACTGATCTCTTTATTTATCTTCTCAGAAAATTTACCTGATGCTTTTAGTAAGTGATCCCCTTCTCATCCACTTCACAAACTCATCTCCTTTATTCCTCTAGGAGACGAGGGTTTGATGTTCAGAGATGCTGACCACCCGCATCTCAAACTGAAATCAATGATAGCTGCAGATACTCACCACCTCTGAAACAAATTGGACCTTGAATGTCTCCTTTGCCCATCTAATCTTGCTTTAGGATGTTCTTCAAAGCCCATCATGATTCAGAGCCAAATCATTCTCGTCAGTCTATATAAACCTTGTTATGATTCTTATGCTTGTAAAAGAACTTAACAATGTTGTTGTTCTTGAAGGACATATAGTTGGTCACAATTTTGAGATCCTTTGCTTCACAAACTAGTGAATGAAATCAACACAATTTGTTCTTTAGCAGCAGAGGACAGGTATTCAATGCCTTGGATTCACCCATCCCCTCTCCAGCAAACACTATGCTGCATGATAAAGGACAGACAGACACTATCGATATTTTAGCACAATGTCCCTGCCTCTACTATCTCTTCTAAAAGAGAGCAGACATGTGGGCTCACTGCCAGCTTCTGCCTGCCAAGGTCGAGGACAATAACATGCTCTGTGCTCTTGTAGTCCTATCATGCCAAATGGTAGCAGATGGCGTCTTCCTCACAGACCCTCTAGTCATTGTGCTATAGATGGCAAGCTGAAAAGATCACCCTCCCTCCCTGGGTATGGTAATTTCCTTTCCTCTGGTGCACAGCACAGTGGTTTAAGGGTCTCTGTCACATTTTCCATAATTACCCCTGAAAGAAGCCTTTAAAGAGCAGATTCTGATTCTAGCCTTTTAGTCACACACAATTGGCACATTGGCTGAAGTGCAGACTACTCCCATAAATGTGCAGCCCACAAAGCAGAAGACGAAAAGAGAACACCAGCTACTGTGTATGGCTTGCTTCGACATACTCAGAATTCCTTCCCTCCTCCCACAGAAAACGTCATTCAGCCTTATGTACTATCAAGCAGTGGAAAAGCTCCTTAGAGGGTTTTTTTTTTAAATCCCTTAAATTACGGTTCGTCAAATGTTATGGTTTTATCTTAAAACCGTGTGCCTGATTATTATTTTTGCAAGAAGTTTTAATGAGAAAAAATATTAATAAAATATATGTAAGGATGTAATGGATTTAAAATACTTCCCCAGCACAAGGAAGAAGCCCTCGGGGTTTTGTGACTAGTTAAGGATACCAATTTATGCAATGGACATTCATTTTAGTTAACAAAGATTGAAATCTCTGGGCTTAATACCGCAAGCCTTTACGCAACATGGAGAAAAGATTTTAAAAAAAAAATCCTGACCTGCAGTCAAATCTCTAGGCAGGTGCACAGGCTGTAACGGCCTCGTTCAATGAATGATATCCCATGCTCAGTACCAAGAATCACCTCCTGATGGATGCACAGCATTTAAAAGGCTGAGAGACTAATGTGGTGTCTACATGGAGATTCTCAGGAAAGTCAGTCTGAATAAACTTTCAAGTGGATTAGTTAAGGCACATTAAACCTTTGTATGGATGCTCTTATCCAGAATTAAGGTGCCCTTAATATGGTTTAGCTTAATTCACTGAACTAAGAACACTAATTCCAGATAAGAATGTTCACACAGGGATTTAATGTGGTTTAACCAATCCAACTTAAGTTCACCACATTACTTAATTCAAACCAAACCTAGTGCTGAAATTATGGAAATGAGATGCTCAGCACCTGCAGAGTTTGCAAACTAGTCCTCCTGCTAAAAATAACTCAAGTACTAGCAGAGTGTGACATCTTTAAGCAGGGGAAGTAACTCTGCAGGGTGCCAGAAGGTGTTTTCTTCTGCTTTTAAAGAACATAGAGCACATTTCACCCTGATGAATAACAAACAGATACAAAATATCAGTGTGTCAAAAAGCTGTCCATACAGAAAACACGGAGACTATAAATGAAACTCAGATTCTGGTTTTTACCCTTATCTTTGCAGTGCTATTGAAACAGCAAGGTCAAGTGCAAGGCTTACACATTTAATGCGCTGATTCCCTGAGTTAAAAAAAAATCGGGCCTATTTCCCACATGTAAAATTGAAGGGGGGGGGGGGGAAGTTATTTCTTAAAATAGTGACTGATAGTCCTCTGCTATTGGGGTTATTAGGGAGAGTTCAAAGGATGAAAGATCAATTGCAGCAGGGCTGGGTGGAGTCCTGAGAACCCTGGGGGCTCCTACAGTGTTATGCCCTAAGCAGCTAGCTATCAGGCCTATGCATAATATCACCATTATTAAGGTATCATCATTTGCCAAGTAACAATACATGGAGAAACAGATTACAACCTAATCATAATCTTTAAAAGTTGGCTGGAAATTTGAAGCCAACTTCTATCCCCATCCACTCACACACTAATGACCACTCAAGGTAACAAACTTTATCATCAAAGGTAAGCCCCGAAAGATTTAGAAATGCAAATATAGAAGCAACAGAAATATCTTTTAATATGCTTAAAAACTGTACACACTGATTTGAATTTGAGCAGCCCCAGTTCTGCAAAAAGATGTAATTAGTGTAATAATAAATTACTATTATTGTTAGCAACTGGGGCTTTTAAGAAAATATACCAAACCCCCTAAGTTACCTCCACCTTTGGTTCCCCCAGTGGCTCTTATTTCATGGGTATCTTTTTTGGAATATAAACTCCATGGGGAAGAGAGTGCCTATATTGTGTATTACACAGTGCCACACATATTGCTGACATGCAACAAATACATAGTCATAATAATAAACAGGCTATCCAGAAGCAAAGTGCATTGGTTTATAACTTGACCAGTGTTCATGATCTTCACCACTAGAGGGCCACGGCGCAAGCTGAAAAAGAATAGGCTAGTTCTCCAGTATGCAATTTAGTGAACACTATAGTTAGAAAAAAGCTTATTTTCTTCTTAAAAAAAAAAAAAAAAAAAAAGAAGAAGAAGAGGAGGAGGAAACTACTGGAAACCCATACACAAATACCATGTAACAGTCTGCTACTAAAACAAGCTTATTTTCTTCTTAAAAAAAGAAGAAGAAGAAGAGGAAACCCATACACAAATACCATGTAACAGTCTGCTACTAAAACAAATTATTGTGCCACATACTTAACAAAGCAAAGTAAACAGGCCACAGGAGCTCTGCCATGATGTAGGTTTTTTTGAGGTACCTATCTAAGAGCAGGTGCTTTTTCTTTACAAGTGATTCATTTCTTGAGCACACTTACAGGTGTGTATACATCATACTGAAGCAGCTCCACTCTGCCTCCAGCACTCACATGCTGTACATAACACAGGCTGGGTTTCCTCTTTAGGACTTTCTTAAAACTTAAAGCTGTCACACTTATTAGCTCCAAGTTATGATGCAAAGGTTTCCACAGCAACAAGGTTAGTACTTCATTCCAAACCTCATCCACAGCCCCTAGAGACTACAGCAATGTGGACACTGGCAACACTCAGAATCAGATTGTATTTATGTACCCTCCCTACTTACCAACAGTTGGGCCAGCTCGATACCATAGACTTTTGCCAGCATTGGTATGTTACTCAGAGGTGATGAGGTGTGATCCTTGAGCAACATAGCTGTCCTGGCAAAGCCCTAGTGTAGAAAGTTAAACCAGCAACTACAAAACAAACAAAAAACACAGCCGTTATAAGAATGGCCATATTGGGTCAGACCAGTGTCCATCTAGCCCAATATACTGTCTTCTGACAATGGCCATATTACCATAGCACCCAGACATCCGTATCCTAGGCACTGTTCTAACCCAGAGCAAAATTACATATTTTATTTGGGAGAGGGTGAAGGGGAAGGGTTAGAATAAGCTATACTAGCATGCTGAATAGTAAACTTACAGCTTAGTCTGTGCATAGCAGCTCTTTTCCATCTAGCGCTCCTTGGCAATGTGTGCTCCAGCCCTGTTGTGGTTGGCCTCTTTTTCTAGTTTATGCTTCCAGACGGGGTT
Organism: Pelusios castaneus; assembly: GCA_007922175.1. Taxonomy (NCBI): domain Eukaryota; kingdom Metazoa; phylum Chordata; order Testudines; family Pelomedusidae; genus Pelusios; species Pelusios castaneus. Next base: position 8,469,820 of record ML685812.1, read on the forward strand.
GTGTTTACTTCCACCACTGCTGGGGCAACAGAAGGTCCAGCAAAAAAACCCAAAACAAAACCCTACCCTCAACTCTGGGCTCAGTGGTCCGACTAACCTTTTTCTCAGGGCTTCCAGTGGTCCGACTAACCTTTTTCTCAGGGCTTCCAGTGGTCCCTATCCTCTTTTCAGGGACTTCACACCACTTTACTGCTGGCTAGCAGGGGAGTGCACCCTTCCCTCTACGCTAGATTCCAGTCCAGGGGACCCCATGCCATGATAAGCAGTCAAGGTTCACTCCATCCAATGCTTTGCTGCTCCCTAACAAACTTTTCCCTGGGGTTTTTCCTTACCCTGACAGAGCCTTTCTGGGCCTTAAAGGTCTCTTCACTCCTACTAGCAGAGACTAACCGCAGAGTTTCTCCTGTCCCTGCAGCTCCCTTGTGCTCCCAACTTCTTTCTTCAGAGCACAATCCAGCCAGTCCACAGCTGGTTTTCATCATTAATTAGGCCTCGGGCATCTTTCCGTGCAGCAGGTGGCCCTAATTGAGCTCTCTGACTGGCATTAGCCAGCACAAGACAAAAGTGCAGTTCTGCCAGTATGAGCTGTGTTAATACTAGGAGTGCTTCACTGATATAGTTATACTTGCAAAGTGCTCCCAGTGTGGACCAGGCCTTAGATTTGTTCATGTGTTACCCCCACCCGTACGGTGGGGGTAGCAAAATCTCTGCCTGGTCTTTTAAAGGTGCAGTTGTCATTCTCCCCAGGAGTGCTGTACAGCATCAAGCAATCAGATACTACAGCAGGAGTGCCACAGAAAAGCCTATGAAGGAGCCGAATGTATAAGTGATTAGTGATAATATTTACTTCTTCATTTTAAAAAAGAGACCTGATTTGGGGTATGATAGGATTCAAAGGATGGGGAAAATAGAAATAATAATAATCTGCTTCTCAAATAATTGGCAGAGCATTATAAACTGAACATTTTGATCTTAGCAGTAGATAACTTGAGTGACTAGCAGTAAAAATGTATTAAAGAAAATACAGTTTTAGGAACCTTTAAAGCAATTGTGCAGTACTCTATTCTATGTGCCACCTGGAAAAGCTGACTGACCAGTACATAGAAATTATTATTTTTAAAAAAGAAAAAGCTACACACATTCACATTTTTTTGGTTTATCTTTCACATCTTTTTAAATGAGATTCCTAGCTGAGGAATAGTATTTATTAAGCAACTCTTACTTTTAAAACATACACAGAATACAAATATGGTGTGATTTTATTCATGTGAATTTAGTGTGGCCACATTACTAGTATGATTTCTTAAAATGCACATGATCCTAAACAAGTGATGATATAAATGTGATACCATACTCTTCTGTATCTTGAGTATATCACAGAAAAACTATTTTAGGAAAGTTTTAGAAAGGTGGGGTTATTTTGTTTTCTTTTTTTTCCTCTCCCTTTCCACCTCCCCTCCTTTTTT
>ML685812.1:8471295-8531480 GCA_007922175.1 Pelusios castaneus
TTTGTTTTCTTTTTTTTCCTCTCCCTTTCCACCTCCCCTCCTTTTTTAAGTTACTGGGACTATTTCTGTAGCCTTTGCTTGTAAAGGTAAATGGGCTATAAAATCCTAAAAATGAAACATTTCCAGGGATTTTAATATATGTCTCTTATTGACCAGATGATTATTATTTCCACTAATATTCCTAATAGATAATCTATTGGTACATCGAAACATAGAATATCACTACCACGATTTTTGATTTTACAAAGCACCATCTATCCAAGAAACTCAACGCACTATACAAAAGCATCATCATACCAGAAGCACAAAGAACGTACATGACTTGTACAAGGTCATACAGAAAATCACTGCTAATGCTGGGCAGAAATGATGATTTCCTTAACACAGAGCACCCACCTAAGTCCCAGCAGCACAGTAGCTGTTATAAACACAACAAAATGGCTAAAACTGAGGCTTGGAGTACTGAGTTGCGGGGACTAGGAGCTGAGACTATCAGACTTAGGTACAAGGGAATACTGTGTGAAGCAGAATTGTAATGACATAGTTTTCTTTTTTAAAAGAAACATTTCTTTTCACTTGAACACTGGAGGAGGCAAATTTGGTATGGGAATTGCAAATATTTACATGTCGTAATGACTTCTGGTCAAGATGGAAGAGAGTTCATTCACACAGAGACCTCAGTTTTAACCTTGTGAGAAAGAAGCAGCAAAGTCTGCACTAACTTCATTTTCTTGGCTCACTGACCCTACAGTGCTCTGGGAGCTTTGATCTCATTTTGAAAAATGGAGAGGGGGGGAAGAGAGAGAGAGAGAATGGTTCTTTGGGGCCGTGATGCAAAACAGCATGCTTTTGCACCGAGTTATCATTAGGCAATGAAGCTGGCATCCATTTAATTAAACAACCTCCATGCTCAATGCACGAGATACCAGAGGCGCAATTAGTTCACTTGGTAGTATCACCAATGCCCTTGAGGTTTTGTGCTCCTGACGACTAATGAAGAGGCACTGCTGGCTGTCAGCATGTATGGGGGAGGCATTCATCTTTGTGGCAGCAGCAATTAAATCCACTGGGGTCTCCTGCTTCATATCAGGCTAAGATAGGAATCAGTGTAGGGAATGAGTTAAAACAGAAGGCTGGTTTAACTCTTAGTCATCAGGCTTCTTAGCACATGGGGAAAGGAGTCAGTTACATGTTAAACATGCTCCAGTGTCTGCAGATCTCCCAGGCCGAGGAGAACAGAATAGCTGTAGGATGATAAATGTGGTAAAAGTACAGAAATGCATTTTTGCACATTATAGAAAGGTATTTCTTTCCAACCGAGCAGGGAAAGCTCTGTGTTTGCACAGAAGTAAGATTTCCTGCCTAAGACAAGAGAAGTCAGTTTGCTTATTAAGCCATGTTCCCAACACTCTGGTAACACTCTGGACATGCTACTAATAGACGTGTAGTAAGTATGAATATCATCACAGCTGACATGGCAATTACTCATGAGAAGATTTAGCCAGGGAATTCCAGGCTCTGATTTCTCAGAAGTGGAACCTCGTGGAAAGAAAACAGCTTTTGTGCCAAACGTCAAAGTTCAGAAACCCTCTCAAAAGATCCCATCTTGGTTACATCATGCTGAGTGCAGCAAGCATATTTCAATGTGTCATGTATCCTGAAATCAACTGCCTCAGTTTGTCTTTCTCATTTTGGAACCAAACTCCAAGTTACATGTTATCCTGCTGCTATATGACCTTTAGTATTGCAAGTGAATGATACCAGAAGAAAAGAATCATGAAATGGACGGTTACAGAAAATGTTGATGACTAAAGAAATTAAAATTACACATATGCATGTTCTTCAGCTTAACGTCTTTGTATTTTGGGGTTCCCCCACAAAGACTGAAGTTGATCAATGTAAATTAATAAATAAATTAACAATCATTTGAAGAGCACCACTTTTTCCTCACATATTACTGAATGAAGCCATTCTGCACACCTGTAAAGGTAAATACTATTGTCCCCATTTCACAGGTTGCCAGATTCTTGAAGCACAGACCAGTTAACTTTAGTTATCAGAAGCCTGGGTGTCACTGAGTGATGCAAAGTGGTTCATTTATTTGGCAATAAATATTTTTCTATAATCTCAGTTTCATGGCTCTTCTCTTCTGATTGGCACAAAACACAACTTTTTAAAACCAATTTGAGAGGTGCTTTGAGATTTTAGGATAAAAAAATGCAGGTGCAAATTTTATTCTATTTTCCCTGTACCATTTTAGGTACTTGAAAACCATGGCCAAATTTAGTGAGAACGTCAAAGTAAGCTAAGCATTGTGTGTGCCAGGGGGAAAGAGGAGCAGTTTCTGTATTGCAGTTTAATACCTTTGCTTCACATATGGCATCTGCTTGTCTCCTGCCACTTCAAAACTCATTTATAAATGCAGAGGTGATATTCTACTAAGAACAAATAGTGAAAGGGTAAGTGTGGCGTGCACACAGGTATTTAAATTCAATTCAGTCCACCATGCAGGTGGGGAAATGGACCCACGAAACCTAAAAGTCATTTTAAAACAGATGTTTTTTCCATGAAAAAGACGTTTTTAAAAGCAAGACAAAGACAGTTGTTTGGGGAAAAAAATAGAACTGCTAAGAGGAGTGGAAGTAGAAAACACCAATGGAAACAAGACAGTTTAATATTAAGAAAAACAAGCTAACACTACCTAAAATCCCACAAGGCATTCTCCACTAGAATAGGAAATCTTTAGAAACCTTTATCAACCAGATGGCATGCAATTAAGAGAGAGAGAGAGTCTGTCTTGCTGTCTGTCTGTCTAGGGGCATCTCCATCTATCCTGGTTAATGAAAAAAATAATTTTGATAGACTTCACGGTTCCAGTAATTAGTCTATTGCACAATGGTGCAGATTTAACAGCAGACCATAAACTTTGGGGAACTGGTCCACATACTCAGCTTGCACATGTCACTGCACTGAGAAAACCCAGCAGTAATAGCCTCTTGAAGCAGACATGCCTGTTGGAGCAGCTGCCCAATCCTTGGAAAAATATCATATTAGTTAGCATTTTATAGTACCTTCCATTGTAGTATTTCACAGTGCTTCCCAAACATTAATTGTATAAAATGTAACTACAACCTTGTGAATTCTAATTTTTACAAATTGAAAATGTGAGGCATTCAACAGTTAAGTGACTTGCCCACAGTCACAGCAAGTCAGCATCAGAGCCAGGATTAAAACCCAAGTTTTTAGACATCTAGTCTTATGTTCTAATAATTAGACAAGGTTTCCCAGAGTTTTCTATTAAAATAGCCCTATATGCTGTTGCAACACTATTGTAAAATGTGGTATTAGGGGACAGTCCTGTAGTATTTAAATTTGAGCACATTTTATGTTTTTATTTTTTGGTTTACATACAGTGTACCACAAAGAGAACTAACATCTATGCTGGATGATAAACACATTCACCTGAATAAAAATGTTTCCTCAATATGTGCATGGACAGGAGCTGGTCAGCGAAAATGCCCACCCAAATTATAATGGGATTTGTGTATTTTTCTTCCACAGTCTGTTTTCTCTCAGAGTGCAGTCCCTTAAGATCTGACAGACTGCTCTTGAGCATACAGGAGTGAGCAATCCTTCAGGTAATCATTCATACCTCCTTCAGTCTCCAGTTTTCACTGTGCATGAAGGACTCTGTTTACTGATGGATAGCTAAGCAACCATGGAGTCTCATGGACATGAGATTAGCAGAAAACTATGTGCAGGAACAGGAACCTGAATGTAGAGATAAATAATTGTCTCTTCTGAAATATCTCAGTTTTATACCAAACAAAATAAAGAGCATGCTTGTCTGTGGAGGTGTCTGATCAGCTCTTCCCTCCAAGGAAACAATGCTTTTAATAAAAGGCATATAATTATGCCACAGATGATGCAGTTGAGTCTGAATCTCACAAACCTTTATAGAGCACTGAAAAACACATCCATTTTAATCAGCATTTCCCAGACATGCATGTATCAATGAATCCACGGGTCAATGGCCAGTCACTAACTATGGTAAGGAACTGGCATAAAAGAAAAAGGGAGGAAGAATCTACCTTTCAGAGGTAATTCTGATGCATTGATATTGTTGTGAAGTGCTCAGATATCTAAGGCATTGTCTAGAATTACTTTCCTAAAATTTCCTACTATTGCTACCATAACAACAGTAATGAAAAAAGGCACCACTGACCACAATCGTTTAAACAGCCATGTTGTCCAGACTGGCTGAGAGTGGGGTTGTTAAAATGCCAACAGCTGCTCTACACTAGGGCTTCTGTTGTGGCCATCAGTAGAAGGAGCTACAGCAATGGTAGCAATGCTGAGGAAATTTTAGGGAACAAATATAGTTTAGTCATGAGTTTACGACAGGTTGTGCAAGTTAATGTTTGAAAAATGCTTTCAGATCTTTGAATGAAAGGTGCTATAGAAGTGGAAAGTACTGTTATTAGTATTATTCCTAGAAGGGCTTGCAGTTTTGGTCATTTCTGATTTTGCTTGTCCTTTATTTTGCTTTCAGTCAAATAATTTTGACATCACAGTTGCTTGCATATCAGCAAGCTACAAAATTATGTACACCCACTGATGTGTGATGCTAGCCCTAAGTGATTCCTAAAGGGGAAACACAATTTGATTATATAAGTGAAACTGATATACATTTCAGTTTAAACATAGTTTTAATAAAATATTAAGACCTAAGCTCTGAACAAGTAACCAGAGAACCTTGGGGGGTTAATTTTCCAACAGAATGTCATATGAATTTGACCCTGTATTTGGGACCAGATCTTCTAGTCCTCCTCCTATTTTTTTTTCTGAAAAAATTCCCATTGACTTCTGTAGGACATCTGCTTGAGTAACAACAGAGTAAAAACTGTAAAGGGACCTAAGAATTTGGCCCATTATTTGCATTTATAGTATTGAACTTGTGGCTTAAAAGATCCTGGGAGATGAGGGAATCAAAGAAGCCACCAAAACTCATATGTTTAATTTAAAAAAATCTTTAAATAAGCTCTCCTTCAACTATACCTCCTCATGGAAACATGCATGTAATAGGCATGTCTATAGAGACACAAGTAACACATGATTTGAAATAGTGAAATTCTAGAAATGTAGAGAACTGGCTTGCCAACCCTTATGCCAAACTGTTATCATTTAGAGCTGCCCTAAAGCAGGGCCGTAAGTTGCAGAGTGAGGTTACCAATAACTGGGGATAGGGAAGGAGGAATAAGTGGCTTTTCATGAGACAAGATCATGATTCAGTGGGTGATGAAGAAATCTCTCTTCCCCCAAGACTATTTCCTTAAGCAACATCAGCCATTCTATTTGAGAGGCAGCATGTCCTAGTGGGTAAAACATTGGACTGGGACTCAACACCTCAGTTTTATTCCCAGCTGCACTACTACTAGCCTCTCAGGTGACATTGGGCAAGTCACTTGATCTCCAGTCTCCTGATCTGTAATATGAGGCTGCTTCGTACATCACTTTGAAATCTGCTGATGAAATGAATGATATAAGAGCTGAATGTTTATTATTTTTTAAAACAAAATGCATAATGAAAATAAACAAACCCAATTATGTGACTTTCCTGACTCTTTGGTCTTTATTCTGTCTAATTTAAGATCTGATCCTGCAAACACTTACTACCAAGCAAGAGCCTATTCGAGATAGTTTGCACTAAACACTTTTTGTGGTAAAACTTTGATTTTTATATCTCTGAAAAAAGCAGCATGTTCATGCCTAGCTTGTTATATATAAATAAGAGTAAATCAAAACAAATGCCATAAAGTAGATGTTGAAAGTACTGCAATACAAAACACAAAAGCCTTACATAAATTATCAAGAGAGATCTGCTGTTCGTCCCTCAGAGGACAATATTATTCTTATATAGCAACTTTGCTTGTACAGCAAAAATAATGGGTTGAAAAACATGCTAACGTATGAAGTATGAAGAGAATGTTTTTGAATGCAAATGGAATGAATACATTTTTAATTACAGCTTCAGTCACCAGACATCCTCCACAAATGCATTTCTTTCATTCACCTCCAGACAGTGTCATGATCTGAAAATTATAATTTCATATGATCACCCAACTCCCACTCACATTCCCAAAATTATTTGCATGTATTACCAACAAACACACACATAAGCTTTAGTGCTGCCCACATAGCTCATAGACAAAAAAAGAATGTTAATGCTCCCTTGGCATTATAAATAAAATTACTTCAATTTGTAATGCACATGCACAAGGAATAATACCAGCTAGGACTACAAATTTCAATGCTATATCATGTAACACAATAAAAAAAAATCCATCTATTCAACTAGATCTTTTTGCTATGAAGATATTTTCACGTATGAAAGTTACCAGGATGGAAAAAATAGGCTTGATTACCATATTTTTTCCTTCGTTATACTCTATGATTTCTATTCTTTCTCCAATCTGTTGCAACAGTGGCTTTATAATGAGTCACTAAGAGAATATAGTCAACAAATAACTTGGTTTCAGAACACTGGATATGTAGCATACACTGACAATTCCCACCTTAAATCAGTGGTAGTGACTGAACAGCAGTAATAATGTTGATTGTCTCTGCGTAATGCACCTCAGATGACATCTCTGAAACTCCTACAATCTTTTCAGATTGTGTGTTTCATTTTCAAAGTTGTCTATTTTTCCTTTTGAGTTTGGTTTTCATTTGAACTCTAAAAGGCCAAAACCATAGTACAAAGCGTAAGTGTGTTCAATTTCCAGATAGAATGTGTTAGGAATTGCATCAGAAATAGTGCCGAAGTAAAGGGTAACTACAGCTGCGTAACTTCCAAAGGGGTAGCCGCGTTAGTCTAGTTCAGCAAAACAAACAAGGGGTCTGGTGGTACTTTGTTAGTTTTTTAAAGTGCCACCAGACTCCTTGTTTGTTGTACAACTGCATATTAACTGAAGGAAAAAAGCATTACATCAGTATCACCCAAACACTATCAAAATGTAGTGGTCAACAGTAAAGTCACTAATAATCAACAGTAATCATGTCATGCTACCTGAAGCCTCATATTTTTCTCCCCATACTTGGAGCAGGAAATAACTGTGGCAACTATGTGGAATCTATTGGGGAAATTTCAGCTCTGAGTGCCAACCACTGTATGATATCAAAGAAAATCTATTATTGTGTAGTTTGAATGACACCTATAATTGAAAGTTTAGATATAAGCAAAGTAAAATTAGAGGATTAAGTGGGGAGAGGGGATGGCATGCTATGTTAATTAAGACCATCTTGAATAATTGATTTTTCTCCTCACATATGGTTTCTGTTGTAAGGTTTTTATTTTGTCTCCATTTCTGATATATCTGCTGAGGATTTCAGTTTAGTTAGTAACTTTTCAATCCTGAAAACTGATTATGAAGCCTAAAGATAATTATAAGCTATATTAATACACTCAATTGTATACCTCGTTAATACTAATGTAATTTCTTTATGCATATTTTAAGGTTGGTCTCAGAGCACAGATAGGACATTAAGTCAAAATACCTTTGTCCACAGAGTCACTGATATGAGCTTGTGGCTACTCAATATGTGCAAATATCATCAGCAGAATAATTACCCCATTTCCTTCTCCAGTTTTAGTCAAATGTGATGAAGAGGTAAATATCACATGAGATTAACATACATATATAACATGCATTATAAAGCTCGTGAAACTCAACAATTTTTATGCTTATTATTTGTCTCGTAGATCCTACACAAACATCAACAACAAAACAGTCCTAACTTAGTTGCCCAATTCCATACTTAGTCATGTAAAAAACTGCCTGATTTTCAAAGAGGATGCACATTTACAGCTTCCACTGAAGGCACCCAAGTTAGGCCCAACTGCTGTTTGTTTTCTTGGCTGCAGAAAGAGATAGTACAGAGACATTATATTGTGAGACCTCATGGAACAGATTGCTTTTTATGTCAGCACTGCTCATTAGTTATGTTATGGCAAGCTACATTGCTCAGAGCTTTGTAACTCAGTCATGAAAGTTCACTGTAAGCTAGAACTTGGCATGCAAGATCTCAGTCTGGAAGTAAATAATTTATTTGCCAATATTTCTGAAATCAGCAAGGAATTTTCAAACTACAGGAGAGGAATATTTATTTAAAATTGTTAGTTAAAACATTGTTGTGCTCTGATGACTCAAGCCCAGGACAAAATATGATACTGTTACAGGAAATCTATAGTACAAGTAATAATAAATAATAATAATATGAAACTAGGAAGTGATTGCATTGCTGTGGGGTTTTAAGGGGAAAAAGGAGCCAGATGAGTACCTGTTTCATTAAGTGTGGTCAATGTTATAAAGCCCAAATCAACAAAGGTATTGTCTCTAATATTAATTCAAAGCCTTCACATCTGGAACATGATTCCCCAGTGGGAATTCTATAGAGCAAAACAGCCATAAAATAAAGAGGAAGAAGTTTAATAGAGAGAACCAGATACAAGTTTATTGCAGTTATTTTCCCTTAAGGAAACTAATGAAGTGCATCTGACTAACCTTTCCATAGTTCAGCTGCGTGAATTAATGTTAGTCATGGATTCCTTTACTGGCCAGCTGAGCAGTGGCCTACAGCTGTGCTTACTGTTTTACAAACGTGTTTTTATGCCTACGACTTCTTACATTTCAGACATGGGGAACATTGTCTCTCTGCCTTTGTACCAAAGCTACATCATCACACACCAAAATAGCCCTGAAGCACGAGAGTCTTAATGGTTTAAGTGTCAGATGAGTCACAACGGTCAGAGCACTAGCTTCAGCAAGGCCTCTTTACCAAGTTGTGCATACAAGGAAGGCAGGAGAGCTAGAGTGGATTGTGGATAACATGATTTAGCACTTCTCTTCAACAGCATCTTTCAGTGCAGCCTGTACTGGGAATTAAAGCTGCTTCCCTCCAGCAGAAACTCCAGGGAGGTCAACAGACAACAATGATTTAAGTTCTCGTCTCCTTCCCCTCACTTGTCCTCTCCTTGCACCATGCTGTAGCATGAGTAATCGATATATTCTAAAATAGTAACAATCATAACGACCACCACTACTTCAACCCATTTTTTCTCTGTCGTCCTCGCCCGCTGTAGAAATATGTTTTTATTTATAACAGAGCTCATGGGTGGAAAAAAGAAATTTCAGGAGAAAGTTTTTCTCTTCAATTTTCAGTTTTTCAATGCTTAACTTTTGAAATCTGTTTTCAGTAATTTTTCCTTAACTAGAGTGTTTTGTTTTCCTATTTTACATTAAAAAAAAACAAAACCCAAACACAGAAAATTGAAATCTTCCTTTAAAATGTTTGGTTTGATCAGTCATTTTTCACTGAAAAAATTGTTTATAAATTGAAGATGGCAAAAATTGTCTAATATTTTTATGTTTGTTAGTGTTTATGTACTTCATGCACACTTATATATCACATGAGAAGTTGTGGAAGAACCTAATATTTACATTTCCTTGCACCAGCTTCAATCAATCGGGTTCATTGCGACTGTCACACATTTAACATAATCAAGTTCAGTCTGAGTTTTGGTCAATTGTATGTCAGTTTTCAATTTTATCTTTAGTGAGAATTGGTCTATTATGCACACCTCAGCATTTTATTTTATTTTATTGATCCATTAGAAAACTATGGTGTTGTAGATCCTTTAGAGTAAGACATATAACTTGGCAATAAGTCGGCTCAATCTACAGCAAGATGCCAATACAGTATTAACCATAATAAACAATTTGCATTAATGACCAGATGTCTATTTCACTGGTTTAAGTATATGACATGTACTTTGATCTGACTTTAACTGAACGCTTGTTTTTTCAACATGCCACTTTTGGAATTACAGTAAGTGGGACAAGTCTTCATAAAATTGTGACCTTCTCAATTTATTTTGCACTCTTCATACTAACAGTACGTAGTCTAATTGTCTCTTTCTGTTTTTTTAAAAGATGTATACAAAAAGAATGCATTAAAAAGGGGAAAAGAAATGAAGTCATTCCTGAGCTGAGCTTTTGACACAAGTTCCACCGTAGATTGGAATTGTGCTCTCACCCTTGAGCTGAAATAGCCACATATGACAACCTTCCAGGCATGCTGCAAAAGACATTTGATAGGACATTTGGACAGTGCTCAGGACTTCTTCAAGGAGAAGAAAATGAGCTTATTGTAGATTATTGGCTAGGTGGACAATTTGAGTTCTGTTTCTCTTTGAAAGTGTGTTTTTAACATCACAAAGGGTGTTATATTGTAAATTCAGTGCGCCATCAGCACACCTATAGTCTTTGTATAGATGACTTATTATTTAAATGTAATAAATAAAACAAAAATATAAAATGGAGTTTTTAATATTAATAATTAGCAATGGACCACTTCAAACGTTCAGAGAAGTGCCCAAAAAACAAATCAAAGCAAAAAACCACCACCCTTTAACTGAACTTCTGAGAATCTTATCTATCTTCACACCACATGCCTTCTCAGAGTGTTTCTCATTGAGGCCCGAGTTGCTCAACTCATCCTTGTTCAATAACTAATCAGCCCACAAGCCTCCAGTTTTGCATTGCAGTTCCTAGCCTCCCCCTCCCACAAACCACCAAAATTCTCCCTTATCTCTAAAAATTCATAGATTCCAAGACCAGATAACCACATCTTGTCTGACCTCCTGGTATAACACAGGACATAGAACTTACCCAAAATAATTCTTAGAATAGAGTCTTTAAAAAAAAAAAAAATCCAATCTTGATTTTAAAATGGTCAGTGATGAAGACTCCAGCATCACCCTCAGTAAATATTTCCAATAGTTATTAGTTTAGTATAGTTAATAGTTTTTCCAACAGTTACCATAACTGTTAAAAAAAACCTAGTGTCAAACAGTTAATAACTGGGCTGAGCTGCTTCTCCGTTAAAAGTCTTTCAGTTCTTGCATGGTCTCTGGCCCAGCAGGCATTTTGGGGCACATTAAACTCAAGCGCCATAAGAATTTAAAGTAAAGCTACTTGTGCTTAGTACAGATGCATTTAGCTCCCACAACTTGTTTTTTTAAAAAGCAGTTGTGGAGAGGGAGTGAGTTGTAAGCCATGGAGAGGGATAACAGAGGGAGTATGGCAAGTTGCATATAGTCAATGGCATGGCGACTCGCTTGGGGAAGACCAATCAGCTCATGGGTGGAATGAACAATAGCACACACTATAACCAAGGAGGACTCCTTAACCAATCCAACCTCAACTTTTAAAAAAAGGTTCAGGACTGAGTTTCAAAACAATGAAAATCCTGTCAAGTGGGCTCATGCATCCCTAGTCACAATGAAGGATTGTGAATAGGATAGCCATGCCAACAGACACCATTACAACAAGCCAGATGTTAAACCCTTTTCATTTATGGTACCAACAGAACGCTCTACCTCACTTCATAATATTTAATATCACAAAAGCACGGCCAAATATGCTTAGCCTTCCAGCAGTTCATTTCACGCAGTGCCCCAGAGCCCTGACTGCAGAACGATTGCATTGTATGTTGACAAATGAGAAATCATGATTTTCCTACGCAGCTCAGGGGTGAATTAATATAAATATATATATGAATGAGTATATCATTCGCAAAATTAACCAATTTTTCTCTAAAATTGAATCATTAGTCATCTTCAGCCTCTGTTCAGGCTTAATAAAACAGGTCAGTCATCAGTAACAACATTTTAAAGACATTTTTATGGGGAATGGAATATCCTACCTGGAATAACTTCAAAGAGGAACTTCCCTGGGCTTTCTTCATTGCTAGAATGCTCGATTACTCTGTTTCCAGGCAGGAAAATGGCACCCTAAAAATCAACAAACAGGATTAGAACTGCTGTCTTGCTCTTACAATATTATTGATCCTTCTCTCAAACTTTTGTATATGAAATTATTGAAAAAGGCATCAGTAAATGTCTGGGAACCTGGCTAAGTATGGGGAGGAATTAGCCAAACTAACTGCTGGCACCTCCTTGTGATGAATGTTCAGTGGTTTTCAAATCACGGGTCGGGACCCAGTACTGGGTCACAGATCCTCAGGAACTGGGTCATGGTGCCCCCTGCTGCTGCTGCTAAAAGACTGGAATGCATTACCCAAAAAATGTAACTGTTGGGTTGTGGGCAGAAATGATACTTTTCAACTGGGTCCCGAGAAAAAAAGTTTGAAAACCACTGCCCTCGGGAATGGATACAGCAATCAGATAAAACAGACTGGTAAAAGATTTAAAGGAAAGAAAGGTGTTCTTATGATGGGTATGGTAGGGAGTTAATCCTCTCTTACATTATGGCCTCCCCCTTAATTCTCATATCAGGCAGGGGTGCGGGGATGGCTGGGTCCCAGCAGTGGGTTGGCTGGGGCCAGGAAGAGAAGTGTGGCAATCCCTTGAGTATATAGAAAGGGTAATGGAGCTACCTGTACTGTACCAGTTTATCTGCCAAGTACTCCCAGATAGTTAAGCATAAAGTTGTGGCTAATTAAAACCCTGATCTGTTCCTCCTTCTGGCATAGCTGGACACAGATGTCAGAAAAAAAGCAGACAGAGACAACAACCAGCTGAACCGCAAACAACCTTCTGAACCAAATTCAAACATAAACCCTAGAAACTCCATAGTAATCTGAAACTAAACTCTGCAGCACACTGGTATGGAAGACAGGAGATTTTGTACCATAGTTAAATTCAAAACTGGATTTAAGAAAATTAAGGATAATGAACAGTGCAATCTATGCAATAGCCCCAGTGACTTTTAATACGTAATTAAAATAACTTAATGGTGTACCCATATTTTCATTTTTTAGTACCCTGGCAGCTTTTGGATTGACAACACTTAACTGCAACCCAGGGGCATGCTGGACATTTGGGCAGCTGGAGAAGGTAAAGTTAGGAACAGGACAACCTGGAAGATTTGGGATGTAGTTGTAGATTGTGAAATAATCTCATTAGTTGGCTGTTTCTTCTGAAACCATCTTCAGAAAAATTAAAAGCAATGTTGAATTTAAATTTATCCCATGCAGATGAACGAGCAAGGTCATGCTTCTTAGAGCTATTACTTCACTGTCTGCAGACACAGCAAGACAACACTGTATTAATTACAGATGCTTTGCATTTTTAATTGATCTTCATGACCATTAGAGTTAGAAACATCTTTTAAACAAACAAACAAACAAACAAACACACACACACACACACACACACACACACACACACCCTCTGATTCTGGAGCACAATAAGAAAGAGGCAGCTACTAGAGATTCTCATAGATTTAGACTTATAGACTTTAAAGTCAGAAGGGACCAGTATGATCATCTAGTCTGACCTCCTGCAAAATGCAGGCCTCAAGACCTCACCCACCCACTCCAGCAATAGGCCACCAACCTATGACTGAGTTATTTACCTCCTTAAATCATGATTTAAGGACTTTAAGATACAGAGAATTCACTGGTAGGTGAACCATGCCCTGTGCTACAGAGGAAGGTGAAAAACCCGCAGAGCCCAGGCCAATCAGCCCTGGGGGAAAATTCCTTCCTGACCCCAAATTTGGCGATCAGATGCCCAGTTCAAAATTCCTAACAAATGGTGGGAAAGAAGTTGGGTTCACAGCCCTTTCTGTAGTGCAGAATAGCGGAGAGGAGACTTGGCTATTTACAAGCTCTTATCAAACCCTTTAATACTAGCTCCATACCAATCATTTAATCAGTAATCTAAATTCTATTCTCTTACACCAGCACAGATCAGCCATAACTGCAGTACTTTCAATGAAGTTACTCTGGATTTACCTGAGTGCAACAGACTACAATCTGGACCTGTGTGCACACTTTTTGTGGAAATACATGGGTTACTCATTCTATTTCTCTATACTACACCCAACTATCCATCTTGTTCCAGGCAGGCCAGTTCAAGGTTGCTATTCACTGTCCCGCTTCCTGCAGCACTGGGGCATACAGAACATAAAATATTTCTCACTATTAGTACCATCACTACTTTGCTGCACAGTAAGAAAAAGGCAGCTACTAGAGATTCCCAGTTCAAAATTATATTTGCTAGACAACACCCAATATTTCTCTGCTCTCCACCTCCCTCCCCCCCTTCTGCCCCGATCTGTAACTAATCACTCTCTTGTTCTTCCCCCTTCTGGGGAATCCTTTGCATCCTGCCTTCATAGTCTACATCCTCATCCTGCTCATTTCAGCTGCATAGAGGGAACAGCATTGTAACATGCTTAAAGTCTTTATTAAATGTTTTATACCCTTTAGGTTGTACCTGGGATTTTAAACTGAAGGTATTCAGCCCAAAAAGGTTATCAAACCATTCTCCTGTTTACTCTGACATCACAACATTAAAAACAGTTCGGGAGATGCAATTAAGTGAAAATATCACAGTGATCTTTTTCTCTGACACTCCATGTCTGACAGACATAGCATTCCTTTCTGTAAGGCTTCTTTTTCATTTTCATATGGTGCCATACCTCCCAAGCCATAATTAGACTATGAGGAGTTGGAAAACAAGGGGTAAATTTTCAGAGCAGTATGTAGAGAATTTCCATTAATGGGAGATACATACCTAATTCCCAATACTCTACAATTGCTAAAGGGTATGGCTCCATCCTCAAAACAGACGAGAGAGGATTTATGTAATTCACACATCTAAAAAATTAAAGTCCATTTCCATTACTCACAATTTAAGAGAACGACTGAATTATAGTGACTATCATGAAGTTATGATTATATTATATACACATGTCCATACAGTGCAAATACTACAATTTAATACTTAGGGTGAAACAGACTAGAGACAGGAAATACATATTTATAGCAAAGATTCTTTCTTTAACATAATTGTGAGTAGATCCTCACAAAAAGAACATAAGGAAATCATCCCAAATTAACAAATTACTGAACCAGCCACAATGGTGTGTCTTAGATCACTTCGTGCACTGCATACCTTCACTAAACTTGCGGACTGAAAATCCTTATGGAGCTGTGATTGAAATAATGGTGTGCAAGTTCTGTGGGGCCCATGGCCACCCAGAGTTTCCCATTCATCATTATACTACATACCGTAGCCATCCAGGCCTTCACAGATCTAAGATTGACTCATGTCCTTCTCCTTCATGGGTCTCATCTTGCAAGGTGTTGAATTCTCAACTCCCAATGAAGTCAATGGGAGATGAGTACGTTCAGTAGCTTGCAAAACTGTACTCAGCACCTCACCAGGTTAACACCTAGAAGCACAAGCCTTTAATACCTGATGCAAAGACTGCTTTTACAACTGTTGTTGCACATTAGGATTAATAAATCAGCAAGTCTAATTTTTTTTTTAACAGGGACAAAGGTGTGCCTACTTATTAGCCAGTATGTTATAAACAGCAACAGTCCTACTTGTAAAAATGATTGCTTGGCAGCAAATACGTTACTGTAATTTAGGCTACATTAATGGTCTGTTCCTTATCTCATATACACAACGTCTATATTGAGGTCACTGTGTTGACATAGAATAAGTCTCAGGAGATCTGGGCTGTGTTCCTGGGTCTGCCACAGACGTCCCAGTGGCATTTGGCAAATCCCTTAATATTCCTTGTGTAATAATACCTCATCTCAACCCAAATCGCTCCACTACTTATGTAATAATACTTCCTTTCTCCTACCTGTTGCCAATCTTGTCTATTAAGACTGTAAACTCTTCAAGGTTGGGATTGGTTATTACATGTTTCTCCAGGTGCTCAATCTCATTTGTCATCTCCTAGCATTATTGCAATGCAAATAAAAATAAAGCTCAACATAACTAAAGGGTTTCAGCAAAATGTGTTCTTTATGTTATGCTAAGATGAAAGAAATAACCTCCTTTGCATACGAATATCTTTTAAAAAAATTCAATATTCCAACCTGAAACTTTCCACATGGCGAGACCTTATAACTTGCCCAGTCAAAGTCTCTAAGTCTATTTTTGTACTGGCTTGGAAAATAATTTGTTGATAGTTCTTTTTTATAACAGATTAGGATTCACTTCATTTCATGGCTTCACTACTCCTCCACATCTGTTCATTTCCCTATCCACATTTTAAAGATCAATCTAGTTAAGCTTCAATCTAGTTAAGCTGCTGGAAATTTTAATATTTATAGAAAAAGTCAAACTTTACTTTATAACTCAGCCTGGATTGTTACCTAATCTTTGTTCTAAGAGCTAGCTATTGATGTTGGAATTATTTGAATTCCATCCTCTCTCTAAAGTTCATAGCAGAGCCTTATAAATGGTGTAGGCACATTTGATGTTCATCATGATCTTTCCTAACTTTTTGCTATCTATATCAATTCTGTAAATCTATCATTCAGATTGCATTATGCCCTTATTGACTGATAATGCTGATCATTACTTTCTAGCCTACAAAAAGTTCAGAAAGTATCACCCTGCAAAAAAATAATTTTTAAAAGCTATTTTTTCCTGCAGTTGCATGGAAATAGCATATTCAAAGTTCCAGATCAAATTTTTAAAGGGGGCAATCAAATGTCTATTCAGTCACCTGAGCATGAGATAGCAAACTGTTTTTTTATGTGCAGGTGTTTGTGTACATAAAGCTGTATGTTCTCAGAAAAGACCAAGTTGCAGCTTATTTGGAAAAAAAATTATACAAATATATTTAGTCTTCTAAAACTTACTTCAAGACATATTTCCTTTTTTTGATTTGAACATTCTGCTCCTATTTTTACTTTCACTAAAATCACTTTTTATTCTGCCTTTCCATCTTTTTATCATCACTCCAAACACATTCCTTTGAAGTGTCAGTGTTATGATATATTTTTAGACCAGGTCTAGGAACTTGGCCAGCCATAACCACATATTTTAGCTTCCCTTCTTCCAAGAATATCCTGGTACAAATGGTAGTATATTTGTGAATGCACATACATGCACACGCGCACACACAGAGAATTACTCTCCCTAGGTAAACCTTTCCACTTCACTTTCTCTACTCCTTTCCTTTTTCTGCTCTGTTTTTAACTATATATTCCTTTTAATTTTATAAATTTACTATTTATTTTAAAACAGTGTAAAATTTTAGTTTTTATTTGCTTAATTCAAGTACAAATATTAGTGGAAAGTAGAGGAGATTATCTCTAACTGCCAGAGTGTCATGGTATTTTACATCTCCATAGCTACAGAAATGAAGCTATTAGAAAAAAACCCAGCACCGATAGCTCCCACTTATCACAACTGTGATGGCACATCACTAGTTGAAATCAGTATTTTCTGTTATTAGAAACAAGATAAAAATAGCGATACTGTGTGGTAACATCCACAATGCGAAGTGTGTCATTTTCACAACAGAAGACAGAAAAGCAGACAATGTTGTTATAAAGGGAAATATAACAGACAGAAGGTTTGGAAGATAGTCAGAGAAATCAGAGAAATGGAAATGAAAGAGAAAGAAAGAACATATTGCCCAAAACCTGTTTCCAAAACAAGCTGCAGTGGAAGTTTGACTCTAGACTGACTTTTTAGCCTGTGATTCTCTGCCTGATATCTCATAAATGCTATAATCCATAGGAACTATGTCATGTTTGGTATCAATAGAAAGGTAGTAATTTGCTGGGAATGATTATATAGTTTATGTCTAGGAATTGTATTTGGATTAGAAGTTAGTTTAGTTAGGAATTTGGTGTTATATCTATATCTAACATTAAGGAGACAATGGTTGTAATGTTAAGGAAGCTCCCACCTACAATGGGCCAAAGGGAGAAACCTAATGAGCCATTAAGGAGACAATGGTTGTTCACACCCTCCTGTCTAAGGCATTCCTCCAGAATGACACAAGTTAAAGTATAGATATAACACCAAATTCCTAACTTCTAATATAAATACAATTCCTAGACATAAACTATATAATCATTCCCAGCAAATTACTACCTTTCTATTGATACCAAACATGACATAGTTCCTATGGATTATAGCATTTATGAGATATCCATAGAAAATAATATCATAAATGCTTCCCTAAATCCAGACAGCGTCTCACAGGGCTCTGCCCTGCCCTTTGGGGGGCATGCCAAGCTCCCTCTGTGCCCCCCCCCCAGCAGGGAGGGCATTGGTGTAGTCCTGGGGTAGCCCTAAGTCGACTTAGGGCTACCCCATGTCTACACTGGCTTAATTCGACTTTAAAAAGTCGAATTAAGCCTTAAGTCTAGTGGAAAGGAGGTTTAATAAATTCAACTTTATTTTCCTTAAGTCGACTTAAGCAAGCTGCTTAAGTCGACTTAAGGAAACTGTAGTGTAGATGCAGGGTAAATTAAGTCAACTTAAGCAAGCTTAAGTCAACTTAATTTACAAGTGTAGACGCAGCCATGGAGCCAGAGGCTCAAACTCAAATGTATGTTGGAGTTCCTCAGCAAGCAATGGAGTCTGCGGTAGTATACACTGTCAGCAGTGGCTGGTAGTGAACTTATGCAAGCACTACACACCCTTCCTTGAAGGTGAAGGCAGAGAAATATTTCCTCCCTCTCAACTCCTGTTTTGTTCCCTGGCAAACAGCCCATTTACTTGAACTGTATGAAGAGACTGGAACATGGACACAAGCTGTTCAGTTAATTAAAAAACACAAAACCAAAAAATACACTATATGCACAGTGTGGCCAAGTTAATGTTACTGGGACTTAAGCTTTCATATTGCTTGATTTTATTATACTCATGCAGTTTTAGCATTGTGTTAATACAGCTCTTGCATTCCATTTCCTAGAATTATTTTTAAAGGGAGAAAAAGAAAAAGGAAAAGGAATCAAAATGCCTCCTTACTAGTTCAGTCACATCTTAGCAATTTACACACATGTATTGACTACATTCTGCCCACACGTATGATTAGGAGTTTGTGGCATATAATGATCAGCCCTTTGTACAGCTGCACAATGCATGCATTGATTGGTGAGAGATTTTCCACTACTGATGCTGCAAACAGTATTTCTTAAACAGTCGCAACATTTCATTAACTCAAAAAAACCCACAAAAAAACCCCAAACCAAAACAAACAAAAAAACAAAATTCAACATTTTAATCCTAGCGTTTCTAAAAAGATTCTAAAAAGTGCTATGTTGGAATGCTACAAATTCATCTGTCCTTGAGTTATCTGAGGAGAAAACAATTGCTCTTAATAGCATATCTTTTTATGACCCTTTTATAAGTTAGAAGCGGCTAAGTAAAACTACCTCAAAAGAACAGTACAAAACAAAAATCACTTTTGGGCAAAGACCCAGCATGGAAAGTTGCAGCACAAAGGGGAACTTTTCTGAAAGTTATATGCAAGTAGAAATATGGAGTTATAATGGAAATCATTTTGTAATCTTAGCCAAGCAGCTTGTGACAAGTATAATAAATAAAACGTAAGACGAGAGTTTTCATGCCTCATTATGATTTCCATCTACAGCTGCTTTTTTCACTCAAACTCTACCCAGAAAATATATAACACTGGATACTGATTTTAGAATAAGTTTCATTTACTGGATCAGACACATGAATAAATGAATGCATAAAATATACCCAAGAGAAATAATTACTTAAAAAAAAAAATTAGTCAACATACGCGAAACCAAGCTGATCTAATCTACAGCATTATAAACTAAAACAAAACTACAAATGAAGCAACAGTTGAAATATGTATTTGATGTCCCAGCTTATTAGCTACACATAGGTGACAAATAACTTTATTTACAATATATCACACCTTTTGATTCTTTGATGTAAGAGAGCCTTTAATGCTTATTTTCTATATTTTACAATGATATGTCAGACAAATTTCAAAGAAAATAATGACTAAAACCAGAACAAGACAGTCGTAAAATTTATAACCATATCTGCTGCAAATTTATGTCCTCCTGCAACCTGAAGTTTAAATTAATATTTAAGTGACATCTAAATTTATATTAAAAAATCCCAGATGGAAACATCATACAAGACAATTACTGAACTTCATAAAGAAAAGGTGCACTGGAATGGTAATTTGAGTTATTTTGCTGTCTCTCCACAGATCTGTTGATGGAAACAAATACATATAAAGGAGAAAAAAAAGTTATTTTTAAAAATAGCTTTGTTTGTGCAGTATGCACCTGACTTCTTCAGACTGAGGGGTAGTTTTAAAGAAAATGAAACAATCTTTTTTTCACTTCCCATTCTGTTCACTATTTCCTTCCCCTTTTAATAAGTTCTGTAACTATTTATATAGAATAGCAAGAGTATTAGAGAGTGAAAACTTGACTGGTGTCTGACCATCTGTCAGGAAGTTTCACATGAGCACTAAGGCAATCAGAGAATGAATCTATAAACCTAAAGAAACCCTTCCTCCATTGCAGTATAGCATTGAATTACAGTGAATGCAGTGTTGATGACTACTTGCGTCCAGGCCTCATTTTACCAACAGCGTCTTGATCACTTGCACTGGCATACCCATGTGTGTAATATATTCTCTCTCTTTAGTGTTTGGATAAATCATACATTTTCTAAAGCGTCTGAAGAGCTATAAGATTCAAAAAGTTAAGCCTCCATTTCTTCCCTTTCCCTTCCTTCTGTCCCCCACAAACCTGTGCTAATGCGAGTGGGGGGTCGGGAGTGACTACTTGTGGGGAAAACTCAATCCAGAGGAAGGTATTCATTTTGCTCATAAAAACACGGAACAAATTTTTAGAGCTCTGCAAATCCACAGTTATCCACATTATATCTGTGGATATCCATATCCGTGGATACAATGCGTATATCCACAAAGAATTTCTTGCTGGTGCAGATTGGATACAGATCCACATAATTGTATCCGTGCAGGGCTAGAGCCCTGCAAATCTGCGGATATCTGCATTATATCCGCATCCGTGGCTACAACACAGATGTCCGCGGACCATTTCTTGCAGATGCAGATCGGATGTGTATTCACGTACTTGTATCAGCGCAGGGCTCTACAGATTTTATTGAGATGCTATCAAAAAAGAGAAAACATATTGCCTAATTTCAAGTTCATTTGAACATGATGGATTCAGAAGTCTGACTAGTTTTCTGGCTGGTATTATACTGCTGAAGAAAAGCAGTAGTGTGGGGGCAGAGAGAAAAAACCAAATGAAACATATACACAATGGGCTAAATTCTGTGCTCCATCTATAAACCCTGTTCCACCCGCTTGATCCTCCCCTGCTCCAAGTACTGAATTTGTATCACTATATCCACTTTATAGTCTTGTGGCAAGTGTGTGGACGATAAGGTACATAGTCCTGTCAGCAGCTCTAGCAGTATGCACTAGACACAGAAGAGAGAAAGTAGAGTGAACTGCTTCACTGATCAGGGTCCTGCAGCATATCTGACTTTCTGCTTGCTAGGAGATTGTTGAGCTGGTCCTGTGATGAATTTGGAACCCTGTTCAACTCTTATCTCCCTTGCACCAGCCAAGAGATTTATTACCAAGCCAACTCCTATATCATAGAGGATAATGCTGTGATTAACTAAAGATTTTATGTTCCAAAGGGGTAGTTGTGTTAGTCTAGTCCAACAAAACAAACAAGGAGTCCAGTGGCATTTTAAAGACTAACTAATTTATTTATTGCATGAGCTTTCGTTGGAGAAAATTCCGCTTCGTCAGATGCTTTGAAGATAGGGAACCTTACAGAATGGGAGCAAAATAAATGCAGGGAAGTGTAAGTCATAGGATCTGGTCAGACTGTTACAGCAAATCAAAGCAGTTGTTTAGATTCAAACTGTGGAGTACAGAAATTAGCAGGGAGGTAGGTGTGGGACAAAGAAAGCAAAATTACCTGTTGTAATGGGAAAAGAACCCATAATCCCTATTGAGCCCTGAGTTCATGGAGTCAAATTTGCATGTGGTTCCAATTCTGCTATCAAAGCTCCCAGCTATCTTCAAGACAGAGGTATGCCTTGAATATTTCACAACTCAAAAAGGTGAATGTTTCACAAAATTAGGTGCAACTGAAAACAAAGGGGTCAGAAGGGGAAGAATCATGCAAACAGTCATAGAGGTTGCCACCACTCCTGTTACATTACGTTCTACACACAGAGAGACAAATTGAAGAAAATGAAATAATAATACCACTTGCTCTTATGTAGTACTCTCAATCCACAAACCTCAACGCTCATCGCCCACTTCACACATCATAGATGGGGAAACTGAAGCACAGGGAAGCAAGTGACCTGCCCAAGGTCCCCCAGAAAGCAGTAAAACCGTGAATTGAACCCAGGTCTCCTGACCCCCTGTCTACAACCCTAGCCAGTCGGCCATAATACCTCTCCAATGGGTGCTAATCTTTTTCACTCAAAATACCTAACATATAATCTAATGCTTTTCATTTTTCTACATTTGTACTGATTGGCATCTTTGTGTGCTACCATAATAGAAAGGTTTACTACTAATAACCAAGGAATGGAACCTTTCAGGACAGGATGGTACCTTCGTATGTTTGGACAGGATCTAGCACAAAGGTGTCCAAATTGTGATGGCAACGTATATGGGCACTGCTGTAATATAAATATTACATTACAAAGATTAATCCTGCTAAAAACGTATGTCTGACATGTCAGCTCCACAATAATCCATGTTATCTAATTAGTAAAGAGCATGAAAGAGCCTTTGGCCGTGTCTTGTTCCTTACTGTTCCAAAAAACCAAAATCCCAAATACTGAGGACCAATATCCGTGTGGTGCATTCTCTTCAGAGGGGTAAGTTTGGTGAATCAGCTGTTTTATTTGTTCTCTTCTCATTTTACCTGAAGTTTCTGATACTTCCACACATTTTTCAAACCTTGTTTGATCTTTATTCCCTGAACAAGACCCATTCATTATCAAGAGTTCAAGACAAATATGGTGACTAACTCCTCACAAAAAAGAAAACAAATACATATTTGCATTGAGTTTTGACAACTTGCTCATAATCTTACAAATATTTACAACAACAGAGGATTGCAATTTAAAGTATTGAATTAAAATATCTTGTCAGTAACCATAATGGTCCTTGGAAAATAAATGGACATTTGAATGTGGTACAGTAACATCTGCTGCAATAGTGAATTAGAGATGGGACTCAGGAGGAAAATTCAGATCTGGATATAATTGTCCCCTAAAATTCAAGGTGTCTGGATCCAGAGTTTTGATTTTGACTCATTGTAACTGTTGGTGACTTGAGCTAGAGTTTAGTTTCAGATGGCTCATGAATTTCAGGGGAGTTCAGACCCACAGTTCTGATTAGGGCCCTTTCTACAACAAATCAGCTCTAATAATCAAAAATCCAAATGTTCTTTTAATTTGTGAAAGTTAGATTATTTACCTTACTCATTCAGTTTAGTCTTTTATACATTGTTAACATAACATATTTGGGCAAGTCAGTGTCATAACAGGTCCATTACATTTTACACACACACAGTCTCTAGAAACAAGAGCAATAAATACACAGAAATATCTCCACTGAGACAGCCACAGCTATAGCAGTATGGTTTTACTGTATCAGTAGACATAGGAGTAAAGAAAACACAGTTTATTTATGACTCACAGCCAATGTGGCACTGCAGAAAACCCTTATTCATACTACTTGACACAGTTTCCCAGGAACAATACAGTGTACTACAATGCAGGGAAGAGGTAACCTCAGGCTGAGAGATGCTGAAAGGAGATAGACTAATATTAGTGTCAGCCTGTCTGAATATGTAAGTCTTGGCACTTCTATGGCATATTCTGTTGAAGAATTTCAAATCATTTCTATGGATTCTATCAATCTTCTTAATGTTTATATGTCGCATAATAGGTGTACATAGTACTTCACAAAGAAAATAAAAAAAGACCTTAAGTACTTTAGAATCCAAGTTAGTGAAGACAGGATATGAATCAGACAGAAACGATATAAGGTGAGAGGAGAAGGAGCTCTACACTAATGTGTCATGAGGTTGCTTTCTCTCCACAATTCTCACGTGAGTTCCCCTTTCCACTCCTTTATCTCCCCCAAAAGAAATTTAATTAGTCCAAAATTTTCAAATGTTGTTGACTGGTGTTTAAATCAGGGTGACATTTGCAAAATGGCTAAGCACTCCACAAATTCAGTTCTCATTGAGTTCAATGATAAAATTCACATTGACCTCAATGGGAGCAGAGTTAAGTCAAAGTTATTCACTTCTGAACGTCCAGCCTCTAACTTTGAGAATGACCACATATTTTCAGATCTCACAGAAGTCAGCAGCAATGGCAAACGCCCAGCACTTCTGAGAAATTAAACATATAATTTAGGTGCCTAACTATCCATAGTTCAAAATTGTAATCATAGATGATCTTATTAGCTTGTAGTGGGAGTGTGAATCAATTCATTCCTTTAAAGAAGGTCTTGATTAAGGCAGGAGCGTGAGGGGCTGCAGCCCATGGCTCTAGGCTAAGGGGGACCCTCAACCCAGCAAAAATAAATCTGCTCCAGCCCCAGCCTGCCCTGCCCCCCAGCTAGGCTGGCTGATCTGCCCCAAGTCCAGAGCAGCTCCGGCCCCATGCAGTGGTCCCAGCCCCTGGTGCTGGCCCACCTTGCCCCAGGCCATCCCACAGCCTGAAGTCAGCACCCCACCATCTGCTGCACCAGCCCATGGTGTGGTGTGGTCCTGCCCCCAAAGCAGTGCTGGCAGACCGCCCCACCCCCAGTTCCCAGCTGGCTATGCTGGGGCCCACACTAACTGCTGTGGTCCAATGAATGTCTGCCAGCCCAGCCTGTCCCAGCAGCACTCTGATTCACTCTGGCCCTGCACTGGGCATCAACCCCAGCGGGGCACGAGGCAGGTGTCTGCATCCCCTGGTCTGCTTCAGTGGAGAGGGTGGAGGTGGGCACAGCCCTGGATCCACAGGAAGGTTTATCTGGCCCTGCTTTAAGGAAGCATTGTTTGTCTCCTTTTTATTGAAAGAAAAACTGAGGTGCAGAGTGGTTAAGTAGCTTATCTAATTCACAGTGCAAATCTGTTGCAGAGTTGAAAATAGAACCCAGAGCATCTGCTTCCAGTCTTGTGCTATAAACTACAGTACAAAAATCCATCCCTCCATACTTCCACGAAGCATTACCCATATAATGCTTTAACACCTTGGCAATGCAATAAAAGTAGTTTTGTGAGGTCTATCACAATGTTAGAGTGTATCTGAGCTTTGTTTCACCCCGCAACATTTACAGTTATGTTGTTTATAAACAATATTATATACTGAGAAAGCAAAATTACTCTCTGAGCCTCCTCCTTCTTCCCCCCACTGCCAAAACCAGAAAATCTACCAGAGGTCAGACCACCACTCCAATATCATTTATGCCTCTGGCGAGAGAATCTCAGCTATATAACTAAGTGTGAGAAAAAGTATGTAAATCTTTCATGGGACTGAGGCTCAAGCTTCACAGCCATTATGCCTATTAGATCTGACTGTTAGCACCAATCATTATCACTACATTACATGTATTACATTAACATTAACTAATAACAACTGATTTTAAAACATTCTACAGTCATTTTCTTTGCTTCTTGCTGTTATAATCCATCAAATAATTTAGCTGTGATTGCTTAGCAACAAAATTACAATCCAACAGTCACAGCCTTGCAGGATGACTACTGGTAACTATGATCAAACAGGGCAAATGTTCTGCCTACTGATCTTA
The DNA here is from genome assembly GCA_007922175.1 of Pelusios castaneus. Taxonomy (NCBI): domain Eukaryota; kingdom Metazoa; phylum Chordata; order Testudines; family Pelomedusidae; genus Pelusios; species Pelusios castaneus. The sequence continues at coordinate 8,496,966 of ML685812.1, forward strand.
GCTGGTATTTTAAAGCTTAACAATGTTATTTTCTTCAAAGTTTTGTAATGGAGTTTTTTCCTCCCTATTTACTTTGGAGATTTGCAGTCTCATCACTGAATATTTTATGATGAAAACAAATTTAATTATAAATATTGGCTTGCCACTGTAAAATACAGTTCATGCTGAGCTGTCTACCACAGAGAAGAATACAGAGACAGAGGGAAAAATCCCCAATGCAACAAAATGCATAATAGTTCTAAGGAAAGGAATGTACCGGACAGTCCAGACTTAACTGTGACAAATTATTAAACTCCTTAGCCTATTAACAAAGCTATGAAAATAACACTGTTTAGTGTAGAATATAAGACAGGCACAAAGAGGCCAATTCCCCATTGCCTGGCAATTGGTGTAGCTGTAGCCATTTATATCTGTGGACAGCGTACATTAACCAGGTGTACAATGTTACCAAATTAGAGTGGCAGTATTTTGCACAGATGCATATAACTACACGAGGTGTAACATGGATGAAAATCAGGCCCAATAAAAGCTTTCTGTGTAAACAATACATTAGTGGTAATCTCCCTGCTAAGCAGTCACAGTGGATGTGAAATTCAGACAAAGGAGGATCATCCTTTCCGTTGCTTTCACTGAAAACGAACGTTTGCTATATTAAGATTTTATAGGAAAATCAGTTGCTGAACATGTACACAAGCCACTTTGGGAGTTGCAGGGTCAGCCCCTAATAATGGCAGTTCTCAACAGAAAAGAAAAAAACGTGCAACATTAAAGGAATGGCTAAGAAAAGGAATGCTGAGTTTTATGGACAACATAATGTACTAAATACCTAGGTAAGAAGATAAACAGGTGACAATAGAGAGGCAAGGTGGGTGAGATCTTTTATTGGACCAACTTCTGCTGGTGACAGAGACAAGCTTTTGAGCTACACAAAGACAGTGATTTGAATACCATTTAGTCAGTACTCAGACAACACTTGCTTGCAAAAATAACATTGCATTTGATCTTTTTTCTCTATATAAAAACATTAGGAAAGACAGAATGGTCTTTCAGTTCATGAAAATCCACAAAACGAGTAGTTTAAGGGAGGTTCATCCTCTATCCTGAAAAACAAAACTATTTGAGTACTATATCATTGCATAATTTTTCTCTAAACAAAAACCTATATTCATTTTTATAACTGTTGATACTGCGTTGGTACCTGTTGTCATTATTTTTTTTTAAAAAAAAAAGCTTTTACTGTATAGAAATAAATATAGCTGTTAAATTTAATGGAATATAATTAGGTTATCTTTACAGTTTTTCCTCCTGTCGCACATTTCACTTCATGGGTGAATGCCTCTCTTTCAGCCACTCAACAAGCTAATGAAGCATTCCTGCCTTCAGAACACTAAAAGAACCTTCAAAATTTTTCCAGAGAATGGAAAGTGGTGCCAGATTCATTCTCAGAGCCACACAAAACTAAATTCACATTCAAAGAGATTTGAGATGTATGCATATTACAGGATAGTGAATTTCCTTAGTTATTATGTGGGACACTAGAAAGAATTAATTTATTATGTGGATAACTAAGATGAATTACCATCGCCTAATAATGGCTAAAAGAATGCGTGGAATTACACAGTACAGTATCTCACTGTCTCCCAGCATTAATTGCTACCGTTACTGCTTAAAATAAAACTCAATACATTATTTTAATTCCTCTAAATTCTGCCAGACATTTAAAAAGTTTAAAGGCAGATGCTGGATTAAAAGGAAGCAGCTTTTCTCCTAGAGCAGATTTGCTGCAGTATCTAGTTTAGTTTAAACCTCTTCCGTTTCCCTCCCCACTTCCCCCCTCAGGACATAAGCTTATTTATTTACATGTAACTATTTTTTCTAGACAGTTTTGAGAAAGAAAACTATTATTCCACTATCTTTTTTCATTTTTTACCTGTGTTCATCACAGTAAATGGTGGGATTAAAAAATGAGCAACCCCCTAGTAATGCTTCTGTGAGGTACATTAATATATCTCAAACACTCCACCCTATATTATACCAAAGATTTTGAAGGGTTTGTCTACACACCAATTTTAACTTTAATCAGTTCAGTTCAGTGCAACTTTGTGTGTGGTTTACAAAGAGGTTGTTGTGTTGCTTCAGATTGGCCGTATAAATTTACATTGGCAAACTAAGCTTATATAAACCAGATTGAAATGGATTTAAGAGGGCCTGCATGCAAAGCTACAATGATTTAACAAAACCTGATTTTTTTTTAAAAAAAATCACTTGAAGTACTTCAACAAAGGTCTGCAGTACAGGACTTTAAACTCTAGCTCCTTGCTCCTAACAGCTGACCACATTGCAAACCGTAGTAAGCCAGATCTAAAGAAAACCTTTGTTAATGGCTGCAAAATCAAATACTAAAAAATTAAGACAACAGAGTCTTGTGGCACTTTTAAAGACTAACAGATTTATTAATCGCATAACTGACGAAGTGGGATTTTCTCCCACGAAAGCTCATGCGATTAATAAATCTGTTAGTCTTTAAAAGTGCCACAAGACTCTGTTGTCTTTCTATAATAGACTAACACGGCTACCCCTTTGGAAATTGACTACATGGAGGGCACTGAATACAGCCGTTTGAAGTGGAAATCCATCAACTTCAGCTTTCTTCAAAGCGTCTGACGAAGTGGGATTTTCTCCCACGAAAGCTCATGCGATTAATAAATCTGTTAGTCTTTAAAAGTGCCACAAGACTCTGTTGTCTTTCTACAATAGACTAACACGGCTACCCCTTTAAAAAATTAAGGAAATACCAGAATGAAGGCTGTGCATGCAACCCTTTCATATATGCATTATGACACAATCTTTAATTACATGATCACATACTATTTTTTCCACCGGAAGAGAATGTAGTGGGGAAAACTGCTGTTAAAAAAGGCTTAGATGTTTAACTGCTCTCATTAAGCACACAATTAGATTCATTTTTAAGCTAATCAGTTCAGAGCTCTCCTTTATGAGTTTAGTTAACCCTGGTTACAAGAAAGGAGCCTAATCACATTAACTCTAATTGTCATGTGTATTCTTTTCATTCTGAATTTTTGTCTGGAAATTCATAGCTAAAAGGGAAGGAAAGTTGATGGGAGAGTTACAGGTGTGTACGCATACATTATGTGCACACTTATGAGAAGGGACGAGAAGATGTTGAACAGCTAAAAGGAGCAGCTGAAAGAGTGACTTGAGGGAGATGTCATTGGTAGGGATAGAGCAAAAATTAATAATTCTGTATTGAGAAATGCAACATTTCCAAATTTGTAGTCAGCATTTCCGAGATTCCATAAGAACTGTACAGTGAAAAGATTAGTCTTGTTAACATCCATGGAATTAATTGCAGGGGTTAGTTTACTTACAAGAATGGTTCCCTGAATTCAAACGGACCAGAGAAAGAATAACCTGTAAATATTAACACATCCTTGTATTAAGGACTAATGAGTTGGAGCAAAGCCTATTCACCTGCTCACACTCAGATTTATGTGCATATAAATGCTCATTAAAATTAAATTTCATACTGTACATTACATTTTGCTCAACAGACAGTAGAGGTTTTCAGGAGGGGGAAATACTGGAAAGACAGATGTGTACAGCTGAGTAGTACTTAATATAGATCCTGTTATATGAAATTTAGCAAGATATTGGAGATAGCTAATTCACCCTCATTCTGCAATGACTAGCAAGAAACAAAGGGCCATTAAAACAGCAAACATTTTCATTTAAATATACCACATCTTAGGAGGAAGACTCTTTCCTCTGCAATTTTAAAGGCCTCATTCCCAAGAGAGATCTTGAGTTTCAAGAGCCTTTAGAGCGCATAATTAAAAGCTGTGAAATTATTGCCCAAATATTTGATGCTCTGCAGCAGACAGGCAAGTTCAAGTTTTGAACTAACATTTATATAATTAAGGTCTCAAATGACAGTTACAGACAGAAAAGTCTTGACATTAAGCAGCAGCAGTGGGAGACAACTCCATCATTATGGCAGTGCAGACTAAAGAAAGTGACTAACTACTGAGCTGGATAGTGTTGAAAGTAAAATTAGAGGATGAAAAAAGAAGGATTCTCATTTTGCACAACTGAGCTCACCAACAGATTCCAAGAGCTTTCTGTCAAAATGGTTGCTTCAAGTTCTAGGAAGCCACAGCTTGCCTATCCACTTTACTTTTAATGCACATTTTCGGCTCTTACCTTACACAGGTAGAAAATCAGCAGTCATTTCCTGTTATTTGTGCCACAGTTTAAGACCAAATCTAAAGTTCATACTCCCTTTTTATTATAATTATTCCCTAACTAGGTAAACACCCATTCATTAATTCAAAGGTTCATGATCCACCCTATGATAGGAACACATTACTAAGAGATGCTAGAGGCACCAAGGAGATTACAATAATGATATTTCACAGATTCATAAATTTTAGGGCCAGAAGGTACCATTCTGAACATCTAGTCTGACCTCCTGCATAACAGGTCATAGAATGTAATTCCTGCACTTCGCCAAGTAACTTTTGTTTGAGCTAGAACAGATCTTTTAGAAAGAGAATCTTTATATAAAGACTACAAGCAATGGAAAATCCATCACTCCCCTAAGTAATTTGTTCTAATGATTAATTATTCTCACTGTTAAAACTTTGCCCCTTATAGCTAGTCTGAATTTGTCTCGATTCAGCTTCGAACCATTGGATCTCATTATGAACACTCTATTATGAGAAATCTTTTCTCCACATAGATACTTGTCGACAACCATCAAGTCACCTCCTAATCTTCTCTTGGATAAACTAAATAGCTTGAGCTTCTTACATTTCTCACTACAAGGCATGCTTTCCAGACCTCAGATCTTTCTTGTAGCTCTTCTCTAAACTCTGTCCAAATTTGTTAACATCCTTCTTGAAGTGCTGACACCAGAACTGGGCACAGTAATGATCTCTTTATTGCTGTATTCAGAAGTATGCAGACCTTCCTGCTCCTATTGGATATTACCCTAGATCGTGGATCCAAGGATCATGTTCACTTGACGCAGAGGAATTGATTGAGCGGCCAGCGTAGATCCATTCAATCAATCCAGAAGTGATGTCATGTTGATGCAGTAACTCTGCCCCTCCAAGTGGAATAAGGCTGCGTCGACAAGAGAGCATTGCTGGTCAACGCAGTGGAGGGAAGACAGCATGGTAAGGGAGAGTAACTAAATTGACAGGAGATACTCATTTTGCGGCACGCAGATTGTGTATCTTCTATCAATTTAGCCCCGCAGTGTAGACTGGTCCTCTGTTTCAGAATTGCATTGGGAGCTCTTTTCAGTTGCTGTATACTATGATGACCCTTTGGCTCTTTTCAGTATCAGCACTTTCCATGACACAGTCCCCCATTTTACAAGATTTATTTTGTTGCTAGAAGGATGTCCTGGCACATGGCTGTGTTAAAACATATGTTGATCAAATGAGCCCACCAATCAGATTCTTTCTGGGCTACGTTTCAGAATTGATCAAGAAGATATATCATCTCTGAAGGACACCATGAATACAAACAATGAAAGGATTTAGAATTGAAACTTTTCCCACCAGGATCAGGACAGCTTTTGGTGATCAAGCAGCTCTCTCGCTCTCTCTCTTTCAGGAAATCATGTGTTTCCTAGTCAGCATAGTCTGAAACTATGAAAGAATGACTAGAGGAAATGAAATGAAATGAAAGAAAGCAAGGAGTATCAGGGCAGGAAATTCAGACGTTAGAGTATGGAATCAATAGATTTCTCTTTTTTTTCCTTACATTTTTTTTTCTATTTGGATGATGAAATAGTTTCTTTTATCCTCAGACAAGTAAGGATGGATGTAGCAGAGTGGGATTGACTTGCGTATATAATTGCGCATTTACTATGTAGTTTCTCAAGAAGGAATTAATCATAATATTGCAATTTAGAAAGCAAACTCTTGGGCACTTGGACCACTTTACTGTTCTGTTTGTACAGAACCTAGCACAATGGGTTCTTGGTTTGTGACCAGGCCATCTAGGTGTCATCACAATAAAAATAAATAATAATTTGAATGTCCCCTTTCAGCTCCTTTTCTACCTAATGTTAAGTAAAGGACTCTGCTTGTCCTCTTCTGTCCAACTCTGAGGTCATTCCCCTTCTGAGTGAGGTAATATCTTTTGCTGGACCAACTTCTGTTGGAGAAAGACAATTTTTTGCACTCTGCAAAGATCTTCTTCAGGTAATAGTATTCATTACTATTTGGAGATAACAGAATAAATTCAGCAAGGCACGGCTCCCAGCAAATTCAGTGGGAATTGCATTTCAGCAAGCTTGAACTGAATTTGTTTCATTATTTTAATACCAAAACAGACTGAAAATTCACTTTCTGAAAGAAACAAAACAGAGAAACAGCCTGTTTCCTACAATTTATTTTTTCTGACAACTTTTCATTTTAACTAAAAAAGTCTTCAAAAGATGATCACATATTTAAATGTTCACATCTGAGTTAACTGTAGAAAATCAGAAAAATCCCAATAAGCCCTCCATTAAATGAGCCAATTGCAACACTACCACCAAATTCAGTTGAAACAGACTCTGATCAAAGAAGAGTGTTAGGTTCAAACAAACTGGCACAAATACATGAGATGGTCTGATCGCAGTGTAAATCTATGACAAAGTGCAATACAGGTACAGATGATATATTCAAATATATCATCTGTAGGTGTGCCAGGTTTTTACCAAACCATAAGCCCCCCTTTTTCTATCCCATTTATTATCCTCTCTTTTATGCACGAAGGCCAAATAATCATTCAGAAACAGACATACAACCCCCATTATTAAAACAAACAAGGAGTCCTGTGGCACTTTTAAAGACTAACAAATTTATTTATCGCATGAGTTTTCGTGGGAGAAAAATTCCACTCGTCAGGCGCTTTGAAGATCCCCTTTGGAACCTCCATTAGCATCAGTGAGACTTCTGAGTGCAAGTCTGAAGGGAAAATTGGGACCTTTAAATTAAAAGTATCTTTTAGAAATAGCCTGGGAAAAATTCTAAAGGCCTCTCCTCTCTCTTTCATTCAGGTATTTACTTCAGTGACAGTTGTGCTTCACATAAGTAATGAGTAAAGACTTAAGAATTTGGCTTTTCATTAATATTTAATAAATGACTTTCCGCTAATAACTTTGACAGTACTTTGTAATATGCTGTAGAGGCACAGTAAGTATAAATAGTTGTACGTCTTCTGGCTTCTAAATGCTTTGCAATAGATTTTCATATTCTTTTGAAGTACTGTAAAATCATTTACATTCTTGCTCTGTGAAATGCCCTATCTCATGCCATGTTATTTGTATCAAAATAACCAATTTTCATTCATCAATTATTTTATACAGTGCTACTATTTTAGTGATGTTATGAAATTATGAAAGTGTCCACAAATGGGCTTCTAAATCCCATACCTTTTCATATGAACAGAAATAGCCTGATGTTCAAAGGTGCTCAGCATATATGGTTCTCACTGAGCTCATCTGGCATTTTGGATGCTCAGGTGAAAAATTGGGCCCTGAAGTGGGCATGCAAAGAAAAACAGAAGCCCCCAAATTTAGAAGCCACTCCTGAAATTTTGTCTGAAGTGATTTGTCCATGGTGGTGAAGTAAGTCAGCAGCTATAACAGCAGGAAACCAGGGTGTTCCTTGCTTCTACTCCCAGACTGCAGCCACTAAACAAAGCTGCCCCCCAACATGTGTGGATGCCACAGTAGGCAGAAAGGATGCTCTATGGGTTTTTAATTTCTTTTTCAAGATTTCAGATTTTATACCCATGCACAATCCACACAAATGACACTAGCTCTTTCTATGCCTATTTCCTTGGACCATTTGAAATAGCACATGCCTGCCAACTGCTGACAGCTTTCCTCCTTACCATGGTCTGAACAAAGACATTAGCTCGGTGGATTGGTATTGGCTCTTGCAGCAAAGCCTGAGCAATGAATACTGTTCTCCACTTGAAACCAGTAACTCAAAAGTTAAAGTAATCTGGTGGCCAGAGCACTTCATTTTCCAAGGCAACCCCATATCACAATATGCAATTCAAGTTCAAGTGGGGGACCTGGTGAGATTAAAGGGAGCAAATGTAGGTGCTGAAATGGTAATAGGAAATCCTTCCTTCTAAATCATATATGGATGTAACACTGTTGTGAGATGCCATCAACACAGGAACTAATTATTGAACTGCCTCACAAATTAACCCTGCATCTTTGTCTATTACAGTACTTCTGAATCTTCTGACCCATCAAGTCTTCTCTGAACCACGCGGTGAAGCAACGTACAATTAAAGCTGCTTTAAATGGCCAACTAAGGATTCTCCTTGCACAACCAAAATCTCCAATAGTGTAGATCAGATTAAATGCTTTTGTTGCCCTGTGTGAACCAGCTTTGTTGTACTTGGTGCCTAATGTAGCTAGTCCTGAGAAAGTGGCCAAACAACGTATGAGATTTATTAATGGCATTTGCAATTCATAACATTTTTCATTCTATTGTTAGCAATAAAAATAGCCACATTGCCATGTTCCCTCATTCCTGCATCATCCCCTTTTCACCCATGTTTTCTCTGTTTTATAGTTTAGGCAGAACAATATTTATTTTTCTTTTTTTCCATTGGTTCCCTTGATTCTCTGAGAGGCAGTGGAACAATTCCATCTACCTTCTGTGTTCCTCACACACATCTTCTCACTTACCTTAAGACATGGGGCCTCCTGGGGCCTTCTACACTGTAGTGGTAATTTCACCATAAGCACACCCTATTCTGTTTCATGATACCCAGTGCTTTGCCCCACACAACTAAGTTTTTCCTCACTGACAGCAAAGCATCCTTGCCTAGCTTTGAGCTTTTAGAAAGACAACAGAGTCTTGTGGCACTTTTAAAGACTAACATTTATTAATCGCATGAGCTTTCGTGGGAGAAAATAGCTGTGTTAATAGCTGTGTTGACACAGATGAATAACAAATCACAGCTTGAGAGAGAGTCTGCAGAGCTCGAACTTATATGCAAATTTGACTCAGTTGCCTTGGGGTTGAACAGGGACTATGGATTTTTCTCGCATTACATCAAGTGAATTGACCTCCCCCCTCCTCTATGTGCTGTTCCCCAGTGTTTTGAATCCTAACACCTACTTTGATTTGCTGTTACAGCCTGACTTGATGCTATGTCATACACTCCCCTGCATTTAATTTCCTCCCACTCTGTAACTTTCCTATCTTCAAAGCATCTGACGAAGTGGGATTTTCTCCCACGAAAGCTCATGCGATTAATAAATCTGTTAGTCTTTAAAAGTGCCACAAGACTCTGTTGTCTTTCTAATTGAAAGATCAGAGTTGCCCCATTTAGAAGTATTTGCTAAATGATATCTCACAGTTCCTAAAATAAGAAGAGCCACAGTAAAGCAAAATGACAGCATTAATTTGACTTTTTTGGGTGCTGAATACAGAACAGTTCATTAAAATCCTAAACAGGTGGCAAGTCTGGCAGCCCTATTGTGTGTATGCTGTATGTGTATGTAGACAGATTTATTATGCCTTTCATTCTAAAATATTTATGCAGGAATAGATTTAGTGAGATAAATTACCTTGCTCACAAGAGCATCCTGTTCAAGGTTGCTATGATAACTGTCATATCAATCAAATTATGCTGTAAAAATGTTACCATCAATTTTATAATTATCATCAATTATTTATAACTTTGGAATTCTTTTCATTAGTTTTCTATTTCAATTTTGAGGCAAGACTGATCACTTTTACTTGGCAGAGGAAGAGGTCCTACAAAACATGGAAAGTAAACAAACAGTGTACCTCAAGCTGATCATTGGCTACAAAAGGGGTTGTTAGGTCTAGAGTAAAGCGAAGTATGCATATGAATAGCATATGAACCTTGTTTCTAACAACGCTGGATCACAACCACTAGCTAGGGACATGGAGTCATAGGCTATGTCCACACTGGCAAGTTAGTTCGAATTAAGGAGGCTTAATTCGAACTAACTAAAGCCATAGCTACACTAGGCTTTAATTAGTTCAAATTAAGGGCTTCCTTAATTCGAACTAATAAATTCAAATAGGGTACTAGAAGTAAGGGTTAATTCGAACTAACTAGTTTGAATTAACCAATGTGGCCTTGTTAATTTGAACTATTTTCTTAGTTCGAAGTAACCGGCCCATTGAAATCAATGGGGATCGCTAATTCGAACTAAGTAAGTGCTATGAATGGCACTTGCTTAGTTCGAACTAATTTTTTCTAGTTCGAATTAAGGTAATTCGAACTAACTAAAATTAGTTTGAATTAGTTAGTTTGAACTAACTGATTCGAACTAATTTTAGTAAGTGTAGACATAGCCTTACAGACTAGTATAAAACAGAGGAAGCTTCAGATTGCTGCTGAAGGAGGTATGTACCAAGGAGAGTTAAGTAGTTTGTGATGGAATGAAATGCTCAAGAAGGCTACAGTGTATTCATTGTTACTTTGTTCTGAAGGCATGAGATCTGAAAGGATGTGAAACGAGAGAAGGGATATTGACCTTTTTTTAAAAAAAACAAACAAACACTTCTTTAATAGAAAGTGGGGCATTGTTTAAGCTGAGCTTGACTCAGTACAACTTAGCACTGTTCTGAATGTCTGGATTTACTTTGCTTTCAAATTTTGTTCCTAACAGACTTGGAGTCTGCGTTGACTTTGTATGACCAATAAGGACTATGCTGAATGGACTTCCATTTTGTTACATAATTTGAAAACTGTCCAGATTACAGGACAATTTCCTTTTGGCTACTCTTTGTGGCTGCTTTTATCCCATTCTAAAGGTTTACTGGTACCTAAAAGGCATAGCAATGAGAGCTTTTGATAGTGTTTGCAAAATATTCAACTACCACAGAGTGAGTGAATGAATATTGGGAAGAGGGGGGATGTTTGTTTATTTTGGGAGGAAGGAAAGAAATCAGGCACACTGTAGGGAAAATACATAATGGGTCAGAGATCAATACCTGCTTCTAACGAAAAAGGTTCTAATATTTACATCAACAATTTTCAGATGTCTCTAATGACAGCGATCTTAAGAGCTTTCCTAAGTTCCATTGTAAGCCATTGGGCTGTCTCAGAAAGGATCAATACAACTTTTGCCTCAGGGCGCAATGTATTGGCTTAAGAAAATTTTTTTTAAGAACAATCCCAAAATAAAAAGTTTTACTCTGTTTCACATGGGCTACAATTCACGGAGGTTTTTCCTTACCCTCCGCTCAGCCCTTCTGGGCCCTTCCCTTAATCCTCTCACTGCTCTAGACATCTGTCTGGGAGCTAAACCTGTTATTTGGGTTCTTTGACTTGCCCCAAACATGTCTACAGGAGCCAACCACCTTCTTGCAGTCCTCCTCCTCAGCTGAGCTTCCGTTGACCCTTAAAAGAACAAGGTTCTTCTTAGGCAGCATCTGACCCATTTTTCTAAAGCTTCAGCTGAGAGTCTGCTAAGAAGTCATAGACTGGGCTCAGTCCCAACTCCCCTTAAAAAGTCAGCCACCTTGTGACACTCACATTGATGGATGTTCCAAAGCATCAAAGTTTCTGGCTAACCCATAGGTATATCTCTCACTAGTCCCTGTACCATAATAGTCCTACATTAAAAGTACTCTGCTATGGCCCTGTGTCTTCTGTTTTGTGCAAAAAGTTATTGCTATGGTAGGATGGAACACTTGACTGGTACTACAGGACATAGAATGCCATCTACTTGCATGGAACAAAGCACATCTTGGAGCAGTTTGTGTGTGTCTTCATTATTATTTACACAGCATGACAAAAGGGGGTGAGGTGGTATGCAAAACACAGAGGAAGATAGGTGCCTTCACTGAAGAGCACACCATGAACAAATCTTATATAGATCAGCCCAAACCCAGAAGAAAAATCCACTTCATATCAACAGCCCATTTTGTACAGATTTGTGTTATGAAATGGACGACTATTTTCTTTTACCCTAAGTAAAAAATTCTCTCTCTAAACAGCCTTTCCCCCTTCTCATAAGAGGAGTTTGTTCTGATTATTCTTAGTTGGAGGATTTCTATGGCTTTTTTTAAAAAAAAAATGATTTGCTGATGAAGTTTTATTCCACTTAAGAGCAGATTTCCATTTTGGAACACAAATTTATACTGTCATTTAATGACCTTCCTCTTGAGTACAAGATATAGACTCATGTATTCAGCTAAACAAAGATTACAAAACAAGCAGTGAGCACTAAAAAGAATGCAGATGTTGTAGAGGTGACTTTTCAACATAATTGTCTGTATCAAAGAGAATCAATATGAGTGGCTCTCTAAATACTTTCAAACACACTAATGGCAGCTCAGCCACTTGCTTGATATTCAGCACACCTTCCTCATCAGTTCATCTTCAATGACATGCTGTCTGTTTCTTAGCATTTATTCAAAACTTAAGATATGTCTGGCCTGCAGCCATTTAAATACAAGTGCCATTCAACAAAATGGCAAGCATTAGAACACCTTTATCGGATTCTTGTCCATCTTTAAATGTCTTGAGGCAGCTACAGTTTCTATTTAAATAGTGTAATATGGTCTAACATTATAGGAACTGTCACACTTCTTAGATTTGTGATATTCATTATTATCCCAATCTTTGCTGGTCCCCCGTTGTACATTGCGTTAACACCACAAAAAAGGCTCTGCCCTTGTCCCCAAAACAGACATTTACAGGTCAGACACACTGTATATCAGTGTGATCCTGAATACGTATTTTTCAACTTTCATCCTTTAAATAATTAACAATCCATTTTTTACCTTCAAAGTCAGCTTTTGAGTTAAGCAGTAATTCCAGGAATAAATACTGATTTTCTATTAAGAAAAAGCAGCAGTTAAGAAATAAACTTAATTGTCTTCAAAGGAAGAAAAAGAGAAATGAAGACGATCTACACATTTTCTCTGATGAAAATGAAATATAATGTCATTTCTGTGATTTTCCTAAACTAAGATTCAAGCATCTTACAGTAATCAGTATGATGCAGTGGCATTTGTTTGTCCGTCACATCTGCTTTTAAAGAAATACATTTTTTAAAAGTAGTATGCATCTTCACATTACTACAGCTAAAAAAAGGGAAAAATGTTTACAACTCTTCACAAGATACAAAGCCTGGTTCTTCTCCCACACCAGTTTTGTATAAATTCAGCCTGTTTAACATCCAGGGGGTTATTCCTGACTTAGACTGGTGTAAATTATATCCATTGCATTTTAAAAAGAGATGCAGTGAAAAAATTCTCCAGCAACCCGGATTAGTATGAGATGTGTGATGCTATATTCAGCAGCATTATGGTGACACACTTATGTTATAGCTCAAATTCAAAACAGAATCATATTAATGTTCATTTTTTTGTGCATAAAAACAGGCCAGTTCAGGCAAGGGATGTTTTAACTCAGTAGGAATTGAGTGAGAATTGCAGGTTTTGATCCTATATGATCCAAATTAGTGATGAGTTGGATTGCTGCTCTATGATCACAGTTAGTCATCACAGTCCTGATTCTCACACACTCATTCATGCTGATTAGGTCCATGCGGCATGAATCGTTCTACTACTTTCCGTAGCAGCTACCTGGGAAAAGGCGCTACTTATGGTGGGTATGGGTAGCACAATCTATTCTAGCGTCATGTTTCATAGCATTGGAATCAATGCAGGTTATAGCAGACTGTAAGATTTTGGAAGCACTGGGGGTTTTGGAGCCTCCATTGTTCCTAACTTAGATGTATTGAAAACAGCAACATGTTAGAGCTGAATTACACATCCCCCGTCTGGGCCTACTCCAATTTAAATCATTAGGAGACTTGCTGTTGAATCCATTATGAGCAGATCCCAAATGAATTCATCCTTACCAACATGGCAATAAATGTCAGATGTACTAACAGCAGAGAAGACTTTTGTATATGTTCAATTAAATTGTGCACAATTTATAAATCATTTTACTCATTTAATACCAGGTACGGGACACAGGCAGGACACGGCATTTCTAGTGATTTTCAGACCCAATGTTTTCAAATCATCTAACTTCATAATCTACATATGTGCAAAAGAAACAGGTATTCCTAATCACTGTGTTACATGTATTGTTATTCCAGATAATTGAATTTTAGCTAATTTCAGTGCTCATGTGTGCATGCAAGACTGTGGTACCAAACCTGCTCTGTGAAATGTAATCAATTGGAATAGGTGAAGAATAGGAACGTGCATGAGATTTTGCCCCATTCGGTACTTTTTAAAACTTTACAGTAAAAATTAAAGATGAAAAATGACATTCAAATATAAAGAAAGCACAGTTCAGTTCTGTTATGAAAACCTTTGGTCAAATTCAATTATGTTAATAAAAGAAACAAACGAAGTTACATACCACATGTAAGTTGGTTATAAAATGGGCCTAAATCACAAAATTGTGTGACTGGATCAAAGGTATACAAAACAACATACTCACTCAAGGAAACCCTGGGAATATATTAAAAGTATCAGGAAGGAGGCTCTAATTGATTTAAATGCTTCAGTAACTGTGGAATGATTCCTGCTATCCCAATTCTTTCCCCTTGGTATGCATGTTGCATTTGTTCTGCTCATCCACTGAATATCATAGTAGCAAGTTGTGATTCTTTACCACAAAAGCCATTTATGACCATCTTGTTCGAATATTTATGGTGTCACTTAATTTTGCCCCTTTTCTGTAATAATGAGAATGAGAACGCCTTACATTTAATTCCAAAGGGGTAGCCGTGTTAGTCTATTGTAGAAAGATAACAGAGTCCTGTGGCACTTTTAAAGACTAACAGATTTATTTATCACATGATAAATAAATCTGTTAGTCTTTAAAAGTGCCACAGGACTCTGTTGTCTTAAATTTAATTGATAGACTGTTCATCCCACTCTTGCAAGCTTTACAGAATTCTTACTGAAGTTGTCCCACACATGTGAGGCATTGGAGGATTGGTCCCCAAATGTTTAAGTTTGGCTACTCCTTATGTATAGCGGGTAAACACTTCACAGCTATGCATGTGATGTGGGCGTGCACTCTGTTTGGATTTCTGTATATTCCCAAATTGGTGTCTGTCCTACTTTGTATTTTTCCCCCCATAAATGGATTTAAACTGACATTTAAGCAAGATTTAGCCTGGCACTTTTTCTCAGTCTCTCCAATATCTCTCTCTCCTCCCCTTACCCTGAAGCAGTTTGCAACAGGAGTCACTGCACTATACATACCGATGCAGTAAGAGGAGGAGAAAGAGGGAACAGCATTCCCAGTTCCAGAAACAATGAAGAGGAAAAGGATTTAAGAAAAACAAGTCAAGTTCACTCAATATCTTTTCCCTACATGAGCCACTGTGCTTCACAAAGATATAAAGCCTCTTTCCCTAGTAACAAGTCATGTTGTACTTGTAGCTGCTTATTCAGCTGCAGATACAGCTTTTTTCCCCTTAGATGTAATGAGCTTGGAGGAGACTATTCTTAAGCACTAATAGACCAAAAGAACTAAATTTCTTTTTACTTAAGGACTAGTGAGGGCTTCTTCTGACCCATTTGTTTTGCTGCTTGAGGAGGCATGTGGGATGTGGCACTTCTCCCATACCCAAGAAAAGGGGACATGAGAACACACTGTCCTCAGGATGGGCCCTTTTAATGGACACCCTCGTCCTATGATGCCCAAGTTCCTTCCCCTGAAAGGAAGAGAAAAAAGATTACTAGGAAGCCCACTGCAAGGATCCTCTTTCTGAAATGGAATGTGCAGCAGTGTTTAAGTGTCATAATATAGGAAAGAAATTCTCTCTTAACTGGCTAACATCAGGGTCATCATTTGAGAACTTATGATATTTTCAAAGATATATTTTTTTTTAAATCTGGGTTTAGAAGTAATTTCATTTCTTTTAGGAGTTCTTAAATTATTTTTATATAGTTTTGCTTATTGAGGGATCCCACTTGCTATCAGCCTAAGAACTTCTATTAATCTAATTTATAACAGAACCCATCCAATAAAATTCAGTGCTCATATGGCAAATCAGATTAACAGAAAAAGGACCAGTGTTATCACCTTGTCCTCTACACTTAAGAGAATGATTCATGATGAGGTCTCAGTGGAGTTACCCTTCTGGGGGCTCAGCAGAGATTCTCTATCTGTCCCAATGCCTTGATTAGTTGTTGACTAGAAAGCTTGCTCAGATAAGTGAGATATTTATCACTGGGAGATGAAAAAGTTCTGTTGCCAAAGAAGATGACCTAAGGTTTGTATGAAATGGAAGAACTTACTGATTGTATTCAAATCTTTGTGCTCTCCAAATATAAGTATATTCAGTGTCTCTCTCACAAATAGTTGATAAGATTTGGTATCTATAATACCTGTTAAGAGTATCTACTTACATTAGTTAAGTCTCACAATACTCCTTTTGAAATATATAAAGAATTCACTTGATGGGACTAATTGCACCTATCGCTGAAACATAGTTATCTCTGAATAGAGCATAGCAATGCACATGACAGTGTTGGACAATATAAGGGAGGCAAAATGTAAGTACTGGAGCTGGAAGTTTGCCAGGATATTGAGATCATTTTATGAAAAGTCATGGAACTTTATGAAACACAAGCAGTCAGGATATTGGTTTTAAGTCTCATATTTTTACAGTTCTGTCTATGTTGCCAGTTTTAGTATCCACAATGTTGGTTAAACACATACAATAGCATATTTAAGTTAATATCAGGAACATATGGAATTACACTGCTCAAAAATGAGGAAGAAAGTGTGAGATGCTTATGTGCCATTTTCAAACTGGCCAATTTCAGAAGAACAGAAAGATTGAATTTATGAATTTTAGGGTTGTTCGTCAAGAGCTTTCTATGTACATTCATATTTGGCCCCCATCCTTTCATCAACTAATGATTACAGTGTCTTTTACACAGATAAATATGTACACAGGTTAACAAAAGGGATAATCAGGCCCTGGGTTACTGAATACAATTACAATAGCATGTTTCATGAGATATAAAAAATTCCCTTGCCAATAGCTTAAAAGCAGTATTTGGGAACTGATCATGTGACCAAGACTCTATATCTGAGACCTTTAATATTATTCCACACGTCGTCTTCTGCTGCTTAAGTTTCTGAAGTATGCAGAAGAAAATAAATTATTGAAAATATGAAGCTAGAAGTGATACAATATAAAAGCAAAGAGAAACACATTCCAGTGCTACTGGGACTCCAGGAGTTGTGCCTAACAATGTTGCTGGGCAAAAATAAAAAACTTTCTCTTCCCTGTGTCAGAAGCTGATGCTGCTCAGCAAATCTCTCTCTAGCTTTGTGCCATTTCTTCCACATGTAACGCCAGCCAATTTGATGAAAAAGTCCTTACTCTGTTCCTTTGTGCCAAAATAACTGTCTTGGGCATCTGTTGCCTCCACCTGGCTTAATTATCATCACACTTGAGGTCCTTTAGCAGCTCTTCTTTTCACAGATGTTGAAAATAGTTCTAACTAGTTGCACTTGGGTTTTAAGCCTCTCTATTGGGGTAATAGAGTAACAATGCTATCTGAAAGGCAGCCATGGCTGATAATGAGCCACAGTTCCACTATTCATGGGCTCTGGAAAGGGCATTCTCTCATTTGGCTCTTGTGCAGTTATTTCCATGGTCTGTTTCTGCCTAATCTTGCAAAGCAAAGTCCCACTACCAACCATTTTCCAGTGCAGCAAACTTTGGCAAATTCCATCACAGAGCTGTTTTGTTTTTCCAGGGTGAGACCTGGCAGCTGTAGTTTGCTTCTTGGTCCTAGAAATAAGGCAATGGTTCTACTAGTAAAATCTTTAACAGTCTCTTTCCCTTTCCTTTCCCTGCTTTTTAATGCTTTCTGCCTCTAAAACAAACAACTAATGACCAGAATTCTGGAACAAAGACACCACAATGGTATCATACAATGCCTGAACCAAAGCATACTCAAGCCAATAGAAATCTTTCCATTAGCTTTTGATCAGGCCCTTTAATTTGCATCACCAGTGCACATACTATTACTATTGTGCGGATATCATTTCCCCAAGTCCACTCATGTAATGGACCCTTTGCAAACACATTACTCCTCCGGCACGCAGGCAAACCATTTCCACAATAACATCCCTTCCTTCTGAGGCACTCCATAGGGATCCACACAGAGTGAGGAAGTAAGGAGCTAACAACCCTTGATGGCAGAATGAAATGCACCTTATCTTTCCAACCACTTTATAACATATCAGTGGAAGATGTGAATACACTGAGAGTGGAGTATAACTCAAACACCTACAATGAGATTTCACTTTTAGTGGAAAGCATATCACTTAACAGGTACATTTTACACATGAAAGAATTAAACACTAAATGAGTCTTTTATTTAAGCAATAAGGACCAAAGTGCATAGCAGTTCCTGGGGATTAATGACGTGATAAGTGCGTTCATAGCTAGAAGCAAAGACAAGTCAATTCCCCAGGAAATGCTTTGGCAGACCAAGTTCATTACTGCCATTATAGAAATTTATGTATGAAAAGAATGATAGGTCCATTTACTGCCTCTCTCGTGAATAACTTGAATCTCTGAAAGCATGATTTACTGTACTGTAACTATTTCGATTCACATATGGATAGAGTGGCCAAGTTGGTAAGTCAACTGCTGCACTATTTTTCTTCAACAGCACTCCAGGATAGTCAGTATCAAATGTTCTTGTCGTGCATATTCCCCCAAACTTCCCTTTCCATCAAGGACAATTATCTCCAGGGGGGTGGAGGGCAGTCAGCATCTCAGACAATCAAGCCACCAGATAACTAATCATGTGCCAGTGACGTGGCTGTTGTTGCAGTGGTCGTTCTAGAGTACTATTGCTTATGGCAGCAGCCACCAGGTAAGTTTTAAAAAGAAAACCTAGAGAAAACATAGGGAGTAAAACTGAGGATGTGGATGCACAAAATAATAATTCCTTCCAAATCCACACCTTCGCCAAAACTCATATTTCTCATATTTACTTTTCAAAATACCATGTTCCTTGCTCTAATTACAACACAAAATGAAGCAGGATAGACTCAACATTTGGAAAGATTCTTAGTCCAATTTTACAGAAGCTAGGTAAAATGCAGATTAGGTTCCAAAGAGTGAGGTGCTTATCCAAATTGAGCACAAATTCAAACCTTCTGAATTTGCTTAATATTACTATTACTAATATCACTAGCTTAATATTAACTTGCCTGCATTTTTAAACAACATTTTAGGGTGAGATAGTCAAAACTAACTATTGATATTGGGTGCTCAACAGGAGCCTCCTTAAAGGGACCTGATTTTCAAAGCATCAGTGTCTCAAGTTGGACACCCAAAAGCATTGGCCACACCTCAACTGCTTGGTGCTGATGGCTTATTTAAAAATTCAGGTGCGGAAGCAAGAAACTCTAAAAGATAGTGGCTGGATTGGCTCAAGCACCTCAATGCTTGGAAGCTAATTGGAATGTTAGGCCCACATTTATTAAAGCATCCAACAAAATCTTTCAAGAATCAGCATCAGATCTGTAAGAAATCAAGGGAAGCTGGTAGGAAAACTTATTAAATCAGTGGCTGGAAAATAAGAATTCCATTTTGGGAACCATTTAAAGGTTTCAAAATTAGTTTTTGTTTCATAGTGGGACAAAAACAAGAACTTTAAAAAAAAATGTGAAACAAGTGAGACAGAAACCGACCCAAGAACTGTCAATAGCCTGATGGCTAGAGTACTAACCAAGGATGTAGGAAATTGAGATTCAGGTCCCTGGTCTGAATCAGGAAAAACAGATACTTGAACCTGGGTCTCGTATTGCAGGTACCATAATGATCAGGATATTAGCTATTCTGTGGTGGTAAACCCTGCCCCTGCCTGTTCCCCTCCTCCCCTCCCTTCCCCCCCCCCCCCCCACACACACACTGAGAAAACTTCCAGTGATTTTCCTCAAGTTACATTCTATAGCACAGTTTTGTTTCAACAAAACAGTATGTCATCAATTGTTTTTTCACCTAGCTCTAGCAATTAGTCATACGCAAAGGCTTCTCCTGGACTTTGCTATCTACTTTCCCATAAACATAACTTAAATACACTATTCATGTTTCTCTAAAAATTCATATTTGGCCAACTCTTTGCATGTAAAAATCTTTGGCGGTATAGTAGTTCTAATGTACAGTACACCAGCCTTCGGTCACAGCAAGGTGCTTCCACCATTGGAGAAAGCAGTACAATAATCTCTCATCCACAGTAAACTAATCACTCATTACTGCAGTAGAAGGCATTTGTGATTTATAGCAAGTATTGCATTTTTATAAAAAGTCAGAAATTCAGAAACTATAATAAGATTTGTTCCTTTCAATCTATCCTCTTTCAGTGCAAATAAAACGATAATAATCATAGACTGAAGAAAGTTAATTTTATTCTAGATCCTGTTCTTAAATAAAAAGCTACAAAATTTTAAGTACAAACTTTTGCCAAGAATTCTTCTTCCACACCCTGCTGAATTTCCTATTCATTTTCAGCCTGATCCAATGTCTATCTTAGTTCTCCCACAACCAATTATTCTACTTTTTATGATTAACTGATTCAGATCTGCCATCTTTGGCAATAACACCACATTATTCTGGTCTGTGACATTTTGGGAGCATACAGTACTCTGCCACCAAAGCAGGAGCACACTCTGCAAGTATTCTCATTTCCAAGGTCTTTCACAGTTCAAGGACTTGTTCACATTAAAGACAATGACAGAAAATCTACTGAGTTCAATTGGAAGAGGATTAGACCAAAATATGTTCATATTGTCAGGTTCTTAAGCAGAACTAAATGCCAGTCTTTGTGTACTTTTGTATAACTGGATGATAATAATCAGACAATAGTGAATAGGTGCAAAGTTCTCTGATTGCTTCCACTGCACATGATCTTGGCTCTGTGTAGGCGCAGAAAATTCAACTATTTATTCATTATAAAACGATCTCCTTCTATGGATTAAAATAACCATTTTACCTTTAACCTCACTTTGTAGTTTCACCATATTCTTTCAGGTGAGCAAACAAACTAATTTCTCCACTCAATTTCACAAGATTGGTTGGGTTGTTTGCACAGGCATGAGATGCATGCATATCACTTTCGATTCTTCCTCCAAAAGGAATGTTTTTCTATTTTTCATTAAAAGAAAGGCCTCATCCACAAGAAAAGAAAATCTCTTCCCTGGAATCCAGCATAACAAAGGTTGTAGCAGAGACGACAGAATTAACTTGTCTGTATTTCAGATTACAGATCTCATTTGCTTTGTTCCTTTGTCAATAACCTAGAGATATACCAAAGCTAAGCTCAGAAAAATTTGACTGGTGCAAATCTAAGGAAACAAATCCAGATCAAATTATATGTTTCAGAAACCATCTCTATGACTAATAAGCAAATTGCCACACAAGTCCCTGCCTGCTTCCTATGTTTACTCTCAACAAATATACACCTTATGAAGTTCTACATCTGGAGCAGTTTTATCCTCAGATCACTGCATGGCACCTGTATACAGCATCTTTTGTTCTACCAAAATTATTTCAAATTCAATGCTAGTTATAAAATCAAAAAATAAATGTTCTTGTATGTTTTGATGGATATTGAAGCACTCAGCACTATAGAGAGTCACCTGTTGGGGAAGAGTTTATTTATATGGACTTGGTCTGAAATAAATAAATAAAAGTCAAGGTTTGGAATTTGAACATCCTAAATCTTGGGTAGTTCAAATCCCATGAATTAGTCCCATCAATTATTATTATACTGTATCCATACTAAACCATCTACATTACTTTCACATGATTCAAAAAAGTAGGCAGATTTTTTTGAATATAAAATTCTCCTTCCTTTTCCATTTTTCATAAAACTGGCATGCACAATTTCCTTGCTTTCACTCTGTGAGGATTTGCACACACACTGCTCAAGTTTCACTTTGTGTTTGTTACATTTTGAACTCCAGTTGGGAAACAAAATTAATTTGTAATTATCATATTCCCTCTGGTTCCCCCATCAAAGCCATGGGTTATACATGGTACTCAGGAGACTCCATATTCCTGCCCATGCTGATTTAACTAATGGCCCCAGGCTTACTTTAAAGATTGAAGAACTTCAGTAAAATCTTATAGCTGACCTATGAGATTCAAATGTGTAATGAAACTCCAAGCAGGCAGCTTTCGTATGTGGCTTACTGAATTTTTTGGGGGGTGGGGATCACTTGTCATCCAAAATTAAAAAGAAAATTCCATGTGCTTGACTGTAAAATATGAATGCACTGAAATAATACCATTTAAGGGAACACATTCTCCTCACTCCACGCTATCCTACTAGTCACAAAATGGCTTGAGTTGCCATTTTGTTTGAAATATTGTAACATAACTATAGATATATAATCACCATGATTCATAATTATCACTTTTTCACATTTTCAGTGTAAATAAAGCCCATCCCCAAGTTCAAACAGGCCCATTCAGATCGAAAGGTGCCATTTAATATCTGCAAGTTTCTATTCAAAACTAGTAAATTATTTAAATTTCATCCTAAATTAAATTTCAGGGACATGAAACCAAGTTATAACAGTGAAAGTTTACATGAGACTTCACAGAACATTGTTAATCATCTTTAGCCACCTCTAGCCAAAAATAGTCTCAGCTGTGTTGAGCATTTTGCATAAGATAGAGGACATGAGAGTTCCATAAACATCACATCTGTGGGCAATACTTTCAGCAATGTTTTAGGACAAACCCCACTGATTTGTCGAGGTTTACATATCCCTTCTGAAAATGTTGCCAGACTGCCAGAAGTGGTGAGACTGATAATTCTAATTTAGTTTTAATCTATGCTTCCTACATAAAGACTTTGGCACAGCTCCCTGTTTTGACCTTCCTCTACCAGCTCTCAAAATCTGCTTTTTGTTCATTCCCAATTCTCCAATAAACCTTTTATTCTCTGTTTCTTTGTTGCAATAGACTCATCTTATCCTTTTACCCCATTTCCCCAACAGAACTCTGGGGCCAAATAGCTAGTGTGATATAAACAGGATATTATATAGTAACACGTGTTTGTTGGGACCATAAAGCCTGGGAGAGTATGTGATTCGTTCCTGTAAGTGTGGCAAAAAGGGGAAGCAGAAGAACTTGCATGATAAATGCAAATAGAGGCTTACAGGAGGTTAACTGTCTAAAATGAAGTATTCAAACTATTCTCCCCATCGCCACTTACACAAAAAAGAGGGCATGATTCTCACAGTAGTGTTAAACCAATGCAGTCCCACAGACTTCCAATTACTTACTCTGGACTTAGAAAATCAGACCCACACACTTGAAAAGCATCTCAGCATTCAGAACAGAAAACAGCTGTTCCTACTAAATGCTGGTAGCTGTATCTTTTCATTCCGGGCTTTTTGAATAAGCCAAAGGCATCATAGTATGCACAGTGCAGCAAGTGAGCTAAGCCAAACATTATACAAGGAGTAGTCCCTGTGTGTTTAACTGCTCCAGTGACACAGATTCTGTTTGAGAGCCCAAGAATATTTTGTTTGACAGCTGTATTGCACTATTCAACTAAGTAAAAACAAGGAAATTGCCAACAGGCTACTAAAGAAAATTAACTCTCTAAATAATCATTTCTGGAAAGCCAAATAAAAAATAATACCTCTCGTCCCCAGCACTCAACTATTTGTTGTGGCCTGCTCTCACATATGCTTTATTCTGTCATCTACATTTCCAAGTTGGGCCTACACTATGAATGAGTGCCTGGAGAAAGCTATGGTCAGTGGGTCGCAGAAAAATTTGGCACCCCCCATTACAAGCAAGCAGGAGAGGGTAACCCTAGCCTAACTTCCACTCCCAACACCAAAAAAGCCTATCAAAAGTGACAGCTTCTTTGGGTGCCCTCCACTTGCAGTCTAGAGACTGAATTGAATATGCCCTCTGTTTCTCTAGGACATACTACTCTATCCAATTTTGCAAACTCAAAAGCTTCAGAGAAGTTTCTAAATTTTCCAGGTTGTATATGAAATAAAGCCTTTGGGATTAGTCTCAAATCTCCATCTTTCTCGCTGATTCTTTGTAAGAGTAGCTCTGTAACAGAATACTACTTACAACAGTTTCCATTTGGCATAGTGTTCCATTTTTCAAGAAAGAAAGGTAATCATAACGGTCATATTTGGCAAGCAAGGAAGGAAAGAAGCAGAGAGCTGGTCGACATCCTAGAACTGTCAACATTTGGAAGACCAAGTGTGGGAGTGACTCTGAAGTGAATGCATATAAAGTAACTAAAAACATTTGAAACCATTGATTTTTTAGCAGAAGCAAAATGTTAATTACTTGTATTCAAAACTTCAATAATGTAATTACTACTCAAATGTCCAGTTCCCACTGAAAGTCAAAGAGATTTCAATGGCTAAGAGCTTTAGGCACCTTTCAAAATCCCACCTGCAAATTACAATAGTTGGGATGTTTATAGGTTGCATTTGGGTGACTAACAAAATATAAATCTTTATAAATTAGGCAATATGGCCTCAATACATTTTGAACTACTGTGAAAAAAATACTGAGTGCTACCTCCTACCAAATATATCAGGCCAGATTGCAAACTGCACATTGTTAAAGAATTTGAGGCCTGCAAGGTTTGTTTCTACAACATGGTAAGGCAGCACACTGCTCTTGTGGGGAGCCCTGGAACCACATTCCCTAGCCCAAATTCAGTGTATACAGGTGGAACTGACCAACTGTTCCATCCCAAGATCACATAGATAAGAAGCGGTTGCTCACCTGTTGTAACTGGAGTTCTTCAAGATGTGTGTCCCTGTGCATGCTCCACATTAAGAGTAGGTGCATCCTTGCACCATGGATCGGAGTTCTTTTAGCAGTCATCCTCACAGTCGCACACTTGCAGAAGGTGTCTCGCAACGGCCCCCCTGCAGCTTCAGCAGGTGCGCGACCCCCACCCATCAGTTCCTTTTCTATCACAGAGAATCTATTTGGTAAAAGAAAACTCTGAAGTAGAGGGGAAGGAGGGCGGGTAGTGGAGCATGCATGGGGGGACACATCTTGAAAAACACCAGTTACTACAGGTGAGCAACCGCTTCTTCTTCTTTGAGTGATGTCCCCAGTGGTGCTCCACATTAGGTGACTATGTTGCAGTTATCTACCATTGGAGGTGGGACTTCGGTATATTGAGGAGAGTACTGCCTATCCTACATTTGCATCTTTTGCAGATGCTTTATCTATAGCATAATGGTTAGTAAAGGTGTGTATAGATGACCAGGTAACGGCCTTGCACATATTGATGATGTTTACGTTCTTCAAGAAAGCGGTTGTAGTGGATACTGCTCTCGTGGAATGTGTCCTAAGTCCGTGTGGGGGTTGCTGTCGATTATGGTCATAGCATATATGTATGCAGACTTTTATCCATTTTGATAGCCTCTGGTTTGATATGGATTCACCCTTAGAGTGTTCTGTGATGGGTAAGAACAGTTTGTTGGTTTTTCTAAATGTTTTTCTCCTTTCTAGGTAGAAGGATAAGGCACGCCTGGTGTCCAGAGTGTGTAGTGCTGCTTCCTGTGGTGACTTATGCGGTTTCGGATAAAAGGTAGATAGGTGTAAGGGTTCATTAATGTGGAAGTGTGATACTATTTTCAGGTAGAATCTGGGGTGAGGTCTCAGTGTGACGATAGCATTTTAAAAAGTAGTGAAAGCTGGGTCTGCAATGAGGGCATTGAGCTCTCCGACTCATTCTAGTTGATGTGATTGCTGTGAGGAAGGATACTTTCATGGACATATAGTAGAGTGAACATGACGCTAGTGGTCCAAATGGGTGTTTCATGATTGTTCGCAACACCAGGTTCAGGTCCCATGGAATGACTGGGGGTTTGATATCTAGATATAACCTCTGCAGTCCTGTTAGGAATCTTTTCACTGGTGGGTGATTGAAAAGTGGGGAGTCACTAACTGCATCATGAAAGGTGGAAATCGTTGCAAGGTGAGCTCTGATTGAGCTGTTTGATAGCTTAGCCTATTTTAATTCTAAGAGGTATTTGTGGATGTTTGGAATTGAGGAGGATGTTGGTGGAATGTTTCTAGTTATGCACCACAAATGGAACCTTTTCCATTTTTGCAGATAGGTTTCCTGGTGGAAGGTTTTCTACTGTTTAATAAAATGTGCTGGACTGCTTCTGAGCATTCTAGCTCCATTTCGTGGAACCAATTAGGAGCCATGCTGTCAGGTGTAATTTGTGTATTTCTGGGTGATGAAGGTGCCCCTGATTCTGTGTCAATAGGTCTGCTGTCGGATAGAGTGTTATTGGTTTGCCAGCTGATAGGTGAAGTAGCTCTGAGAACCATGGTTGTCTTGGCCAAAAGGGGGCAATGAGAATTATTTTTGCTTGATCGAGTTTTATTTTCTGAATTACCTTGGGAATTAGAAGAATTGGTGGAAAAGCATAAAACAGTCCCTGTGTCCATATGAGAAAAGCATCTCCTAATGATTTTGGACCTGTCCCTGCTCTTGAACAGAATTTGTAGAGTTTCCTGTTTTCTTGGGTGGCAAATAAATTGATTAGTGGAGTGCCCCACCATGTTAATATGTCCTTTAGTTGGACATCGTTGATTTGCCACTCGTGATTGTGTGGGAAGAACCTGCTTAGAGTGTCTGCAGTTGTGTCCTGATTGCCTGGTAGATAGGCTGCTGCTATCTGTATAGAATAGTGTATGTCCCAGTTCCAGAGTTTGACGGCTCCGGCACATAGGGCGGGTGATTGAGCTCCTCCTTGCTGGTTTATATACAACATGCATGTGACATTGTCTGTCATTCTTTTTATTGTTTTGCATTGTATGAAGTGCTTGCATGCATTTCTCACAGCTTTTAGTTCTAGGACATTGATATGGAGGACAGATTCTGACTTTGACCATCTGCCCTGTGCAACATGTTCATCTAGATATGCTGCCCATCCTAGTAGGGATGTGTCTGTGATGATCATGAAGGTCAGTTGTGGTCGTGTAAAAGATACTCTGCTCATGATGTTGTTTTCTACAGTACACCAATGTAGTGAATCTGTGATCTTGGGAGGAACCATGAGTTTTCTGTTGATGCTGTGTTTGGTTGGTTTGTAGACTGTGAAGAGTCGAGACTGAATGGCCCTCATCTGAAGTCTGGCGTACATTACTACTAATGTAGTGGCAGCCATGTGCCCAAGAAGTTGGAGGATTGCTCGCGCTGAGACGCACGGTGCTATTGTTAACATTGAGATTAGTTCTTGTATTGGTGGGAATTGAGGCCTGGGAAGTGAGTCTTTGGCAGTTATGGAGCATAGATGTGCTCCTATAAAGTCAAGTTCCTGTGTAAGGCGCAGACTGGATTTCTCCATATTTATTTTGAAGCCCAGTTGTTGGAACAGATTTATGGTTAATTGTGTTGCTGTTGTGGCGCTTTGTTTTGAGCATGCCATGATGAGACAGTCATCGAGATATGGGAATATCGCAATTCCCCTTATTCATAGCAATGCTGTTACTACTGATAGTATTTTGGAAAACACTTGTGGGGCCATGAGTAGTCCGAATGGTAGTACTTTGTATTGGTAATATTGTCCTGCTATCGTGAAGCGTAGGAAGCGTCTGTGAGAGGGGTGGAAAGTAACATGAAAATAGGCATCTTTGAGATTGAGGGATGAGAACCAATCTCCTCGCTGCAGCATGGGAATCGTGGTGTTCAGTGTCACCATTTTGAACCTTTGTTATTTCACAAATTTGTTGAGTAATCTTAGATCCAGAATGGATCTCCAACCACCTGTTTTCTTTTGGATTATGAAATAGCAGGAGTAGAAGCCTCTGCCTCTGTACTGCGTTGGAACGGGTTCTGTTGCTCCTATCTGTAGTAGTTGATCAATTTCTTGGTGAAGTACTTGTACATGAGGGATGTCCCTGAATAGGAAGGGGGAAGGGGAGTATGTGGGAGGTATGGTTACAAATGGGATTGAGTATCCATTTCTGATGATCTCCATGAGCCATTTGTCGTTGGTGATTGAGGACCAGATGTGGTCCTCAGAAGTGTCTGAGTCGAAATTCAAAATTTGTGTTCAACAGAGTTGGTGTTGTACAGCGATGAGGAAGTCTCAGTCCCTTGACCGACACCTCAAAACTGGTGTTTTGATGTAGGTGGTTGGGAGGTTGACGAAAGCTGGGGTGGTTTTTTGCGTTTGTAACCACGTTGTCTACCTCTTTGCTGGTAGTCGTATTGTTTTGGTTGATATTGTGTCTGGTATCTCCTTTGATAAGGTTGGAAGCATGTTTGTTTCTTCTTGACGAAAGGTGTATATATGCCTAGAGTACGTAGCGTGGCTCTGGAATCTATCATGGAGTGTAGCACCTCATCTGTTTTCTCTGAGAAAAGGTGTTTTTTGTCAAATGGTAAATATTCTATTTTATTTTGCAGGTCTCGGGGAAGAGTGGCCGCATGGAGCCAGGATGTTCTTCTCATTACAATGCTAGCTGCAGTGGTTCTAACCGCTGTATCTGTAACATCGAGAGATGCTTGTAGGGATGTATGAGCTATGAGCTGACCTTCGGTAAGTAGTGATTTATATTGTTCTTTTTTCTTATCAGGTAAGTCTGTAGTGAATTCTGATAGTTTGTCATATATGGTGTGATTATAGTTTGATACTAGTGCTGGGTAATTCGCCACTCTCATTAATAATGTTGCTGAAGAGTAGACCTTCTGTCAAGTTGCTTCCAGTCCTTGTCCTGTGGTGTGGATTTGAAAGCAGGTTGTTTGTTCCTCTGGTTTGCTGCTTCTGTGACGAGGGAGTTTGGGGGAGGGTGTGTGAACAGAAATTCCATGTCCTTAGGTGGTATGTAATATTTTCTGTTGTTGCGTTTGTTCATAGGGGGAATTGAGGCTGGTGTTTGTCATGTAATATTTGCGGGATCCATGAGAGCATTGTCCGTAGGGATTGCTATCTTGGCTGAAGTCATGTTGTGCAGTATTTTGAGTATTCTGTGCTGTGACTCACTTACTTCTCTGAGTGGGATTTCTAATTCATATGCCAATCTTTTGAATAGTTCATTGAACTGTTTTGGATCATCAAAGTGGTTAGAAGTAGAAGGTATTACTGCTTCATCTGCTGCATTTGAGTCATCAGTGATTTGGAAAGTTTATGCCTTTGCTTCTACTGCTAACATTTTCTCTCCCCCACTCCCATCATGGTGGGGATTTCTGTTGTTATCTCACTGTGTATGTTGGTGCACCTACTGCTTCTCTCTTCCTCCAGTAACAAAATCAAGCTGTGTTTCCGTTCTCATTTGTGTCCTCTTTCTCTCTTTTTTGTCCCCACCTCTAAATATTTAATCCACTGGACAGGGCTAGCTTTCTGAGCACTGTAATAGAACTTCACCTCTCCTCCATTCTGCTACAGCTACTTCTCAAAAGCATTTTAAAGATGGAACAAACCTTTCAGATCATCCATTGCAACCCCCTGCCAGTGAAAAGCCAGCATGACAGTGCATCTGACTAGTTACAGAAATCCCAAGAAGAGGGTTCCCACCCAATCCATTGAGAGACTATTCCATATTCCATGTCAGGCTCTAGATTTTCCTTCTTTTCTTATATGTCACTCCATTACATCCATGGCCTTTTGTAGAAATGAAAAGCCACTCTATATTATTACAGCAAGGTTTAAGATGTTACGAATGAATATGGTGCTTTTTTTTACAACCATAAGTAGCTAGAACTAAAAAACAAATAGCTAAAGCAAAAATAAATTACCATCTACAGAACAAAAAAATAAAATCTGAAAATGAATGTAATATATTCTAAGTCGGTGAAATTGTACCGTGAGTAATTAAAGTGCTGGAACATCTGTTGCCTCACAGGAGACGACAAAATCTAATTTTAACTCCTAAAATTCTAAAACATTCATAAGCCTGAAAATGACACTCTCATGCCACTGAAAAGAAACATATGGGCATCAGGAAATTGGAATAGCAAAGCTAAATGGAACTTAGAGAGGTATACATTTTGTTAGGAGTTGCTACTAGATGTGATTTTTCTATTAATTAATACAGACACGACTGTCAGGCTGAATACCTGTTGACAAGCACATTACAGCAAAAACACACAGTGCATGTAAAAGCTTCAAAGGCCTCAGGACACATGCCACACTTTTTTTTATAATCCCCCCCTCTGACTTTATTCTCTCGCTTTCTGCATGATACCTAGCTTCAAAACAAAAGCCTTCAAGCAATCCCTGCTACTGATTTTCACTTGCACAAGTCACTACCAGGTCTGGGCCCTCCTAGGATTATTTTGTAATTTAAATTCACACCAGTGCTCACAAGGTGCACAGTTATGAACACTCTCCATATTGCACTTGTTTGATTCACATTATTTAACTAGTGTGATAGGCATTCGGCTGGATGCAAAATGAAAAAGAAAATCACCCTCTATTTTTCATCTAATTTTGGAACTGTTCTGTTCTAGTCTAATGTTGCATGCACAAAGAAGAGGCCAGTCTCCAATGACCTTTGGTAGATATAACACACCCCTGACTTCCCACTCGGTTATACCGCTATTATTCCACCTGACTCCTAAAGAGTGGCAGCCGGGTGCTTCAATATTTCAGTGACTGGCAGGAACTGGCAGTATGTGAAAAGAATAGAGTTGAGTCACACTTATTAATACATTAATTTTTAATTCACAACATCATAAAATGAAGGATTATGTGAATGGGGCAAGTTCCTCCCCCCAAACAGCTTGCGTGTGCATGTGCACATGCATGCATACACAGGGTAATTGTCCAAAACCTACTCATTCCTAGAATTTGCTCTTTGTTGCTAATTTAAAGCAGTAAAGTCAACTTTATCCTAAACTTTCTCCTTAGTTTGGCTTTTTCCTGGGATTACACCTCAATGATCTTGCCCCGGGTCAATTTTCACTCTCAGAAAGAAAAACAAGTTCTTTTCTACATCCTGGAGTTGAGATAGTATGGTCCGGGTTCCAGCATTCTTGCCATGAAGTTTGCATGCATTTCACTGGGAAGCATCTGCTTCTCAGTTCAGAAAGGAAGAGGGAATAATGTTGTAGAGCAGTTGCTCCTTTTGAGGCTTCCTACCACTTTTCCTCAGGATTTTGCTCCCCCGTATTTGTATTAATAGTAAGAAAACATCCAGCCGCAGAATACAGTAAAACTACTAGCCAGAAATTTCGCAAGTACAAATTGCTTTCACTTAGACTTTATAACTGTATAGGTTAGAGCAGGGGCTATCACTCCTCTTAATTACAGTTGAGAATTGCTTTCTCTCTGTTAGAAGTCCATTTTTGGCTCTCTTTGCTATCCTCAGAAAAGGATAAAAGCTTTGCGTGTCTCGTTTGTGACCCTGAGCATTTTTACTCAAATTGGATGTGATTTAGACAAGCTGTGGGATATTTTCTTCCTCTGGAGAAATGAAGTTACAACAAGGGAGGTGTCTTCTATTGAGAAAATTTTGGGAAATAAATGCCCTTCTCACAGTGCCACATTTTGGGTGAAGGAAGATGCAGTTCTTGCAATCCCCATTTAAAAAGTCTTGTGCTTCTCCTACTAACCTCCACACATCATCTGCCTTGTCTGTCTAGGCTCTCCCTAAAGACGACTAAGCACAGACCTGGTCTATTGATGGATTCTTCAACCTCTTCCTTCTGGGATGCATATGACAGTCTAATTTTCAATTCCTTGCACAGGCAGTTAATAATGGGAAGATCACTCAGTCTTCTCACTGACTCACATTAATGAACTCTATGATGTTCAAGGACTCTTTACTGGATAATATCTATTACTCACAGCCATGCTATATATTTAAAAAAAGTCCCTCATGTTCCTTTCACAGTACTTGCAACACTAGGGACATGCTGATCACATATCTCACTGTAGAACACATTTTTTTTTTTTTTTGGCCTTTGACTGGTTTCATTTTCAGCAGTGATTTGTCCCCATCCCAGCATTAACACTAACTGGTGAAAAGACAGATTTATTGTCTCTAACAGCTCGAAAAGACCTTTGCCTTTTGCCAAATGTTTAACAGTTATTCTATTATCAAATATTTTTTAAAAGGATCCACAAACATAGGGTACAAATGCCTTCTTTAAATGAGCCCATTTGTTCCAACTTCATAAACAAGGTCTATTTTTATGAGCCTTTCTCTGATCTGCAAAAGGTTATAAAAATCATTGGTGGCTCAGGCCTTTTATGAATGAGCCAGGTCTTCCAGTAAATGAGAGTTACAGATGCTCAGCACTTCTCAGTGATGAAAGCAGGTAATTAGCCTCTGAAGGAAATTGGGGGCTAGGAAGGCTGATGGTTACCACCACAGTAAAAGTATGATCCCCACTCTTAAGTCTTCAAAGTCCATCCCTTCCTCCTAACATCTCCTGCTAAAACTCTAATGGATGGCCTTAGTCACCCTTCATCTGAGCTGGCTTCTTTCTGACCTTCCCAGTTCACCATTCAAGCTCATCCAAACTTTGCACACTAAAATCTCTTTCATGGGCCACTCTGACCATCTGACCTTGTCTGTCCTCTCCCTTCCATTCCCCTGCTTGTACCCTCCATATAAAATCACAGAAATGTAGGACTTGAAGTTTGCTTGATAGGTCATCTATATCCCAGTTCCCTGAGCTCAGGGAAGACTAAGTATTATCTAGACAGATGTTTGTCTAACCCAATGGTTCTCAACCTGGGGGCCAAAAGTAGCCCACAAGGTCTTTCAAAGTAGCCTGCTACTCCCCTCCCACTGGCTGTGGAAGGGAGCTAGGCAGAATGCATTGCCGCAGGGCTACAAGACTGACACAGACTGCTTGTTGTGGTCAAGTGGACAGGAGATCAGTGCTCCCTTCCTCCTG
Organism: Pelusios castaneus; assembly: GCA_007922175.1. Classification (NCBI taxonomy): domain Eukaryota; kingdom Metazoa; phylum Chordata; order Testudines; family Pelomedusidae; genus Pelusios; species Pelusios castaneus. Next base: position 8,529,890 of record ML685812.1, read on the forward strand.
GCTGAAGCAGGGAGCATGGCAAAGTGCATCACATAGGTCCATAGGCACTGGGATCCCTGCTGGAGCCAGAGGGAGGGGAGATCAGAACTCCCCTCCCCTGTCTCCAGCAAAGAGCAAAGTGCTTTGCATGGTTCCCTAGGCACTGGGATCCCTGCTCTTGTCAGAGGGAGAGGAGCACTCCCATCCACTCAGCTGTAGAAAAGCACCACTGCTTAGGGACCCAGGTAGAGCAAATGGGGCTACAAGACGTGTGTGGTTTCCCTGCTGCAGCAAGGGAAACAGGAGATCAGCGAGGAGCCTCCTCACTGAACACCTAGAGGGCAGCTGGAGGAGCAGCCAGGACTCACCATGCTTGAGGAGGGCAGGAGTCTAAAAATCAGTGCCTTCTGGTTTGTCACCCACTCTGACTTAGCTCCCAGGCCATGTACTTCAGTGTGTAGCGACAGTCGTTCATCTACACTAGTGCTTTGTCTGCGGTGTGTGAAATAGTGTGAGTAATTTGTGAGTAAAATAGTGACTGTAAAAATGAGCACAGTAGCATCTAAATGTTTACTCTAAATATGTCGTGGTTGGTATATAGTCCTTAATAGTGTATGCATTAACACATTTTTATTACAGTTTTTACATTTTTTTATGAGTTGATAAACTGGTGGCCCTTCAGGGTTGTAAAAATGATATTTCTGTTCCTTGCACCAAAAAAATTTGGAACCACTGGTCTGACCTGTTCTTAAAAACCTCCAATGATGCAGATCCCACAATCTTCCCAGGTGATCTGTTCCAGTGCTTACCTATCCTTAAGTTAGGAAGTTTTTTTCCCCCCCAATGTTTAACCTAAATCTCCCTTCTTGTAATTTAAACCCATGTGTTCTAGTCCTTTAATCATTTTGTTGCTCTTCTCTAGACTTTCTCCAATTTGACCTATTAGAAAAGATTGAAAAACATTTAATTTGTTTAGTCTGGATAAGAGAAGACTGAGAAGGACATGACACCAGTCTTCCAGCACATAAAGGGTTGTTATAAGGGAGTGATAAATTGTTCTTATTAACCACTGAACTCAGGACCAGATGCAATGGGTTTAAATTACAAGATGGGAGACTTAGATTAAACATTAGGAAAAACTTCCTAACTATGACATCCTTCTCAAGGGATGGTGCCCAGAAACAGACACAGTACTCATACTGAGGCCTAATCACAGAACTGAGAAGAGAAGAATTACTTCTTGTCTCTCACTTACAGCACTCCTGCTAATGCAGCCCAAAATGATATTCTTTTTTTTTTACAACATTATACCATTGACTTATTAAGTTTGTGATCCACTACAACCTGCAAATCCTTTTCTGTGGTACTCTTTTCTAGACAGTCATTTACCATTTTGTATTTGTGCAATTGATTATTCCTTCCTCAGTGTAGTACTTTGCATTTGTCCTTACAGAATTTAATCCTATTTATTTCAGACTACTTCTCCAATCTGTCATTTTGAATTCTAATCCTGTCCTCCAAAGGACTTACAACCCTCCCAGCTTTGTATCATCTGCAAACTTCATACACACACACACACACACACACACACACACACACACACACACACACA